>CAMTDV010000023.1:35540240-36745122 GCA_947069175.1 Scalesia atractyloides | reverse complement strand
CACAATTCAGATGGTTACCAAGAATCAGGAGATTCATCTCCTTGGCAACCAGCAAGACGCTCTATCTCTCATAGACACTCGCCCCCACATTCCCAAAATTCTTACCACTCTCACCACTCCTATCATTCACACCATTCTCATCATTCCCATTCACACTCTTATCATGAAGAATTTAACCCTAACTACTACTTAACACGTCTCCAGCTGATCAAAATCAGTTGGACCAGCCAAACCCTATGGACGAGGACTCCGACCCGGAAATGCCGACATCGGGATCGAATACGCATCCCATTGAAATTTCAAGCTATTCGAACTCTTATGCCGGATCGCCTTACCAAGGTCGTAATGAGTGGGACCAATATTGGAACCAATTCTCCTTCGCCCACACTCCTTCTCATCATTCTCAACCACCTCCTGTTCAAGAAGATGTCCACATGGAACCCGTGGACCAACCTCAACCACCACCTGAACAACCAAGAAGAAAGCGTGGAGCATGTATGTCGGTATGTGCCGTACAAAGGTCGGGATCGCTACCACATTTGCCCAATTCCTACCCCACAATTCAAGATGACCCACAAATGGGTGGACCCTCTAATGTTTCACCTATAGTGGAACCAACACCAACACCTACTGTTCAACCACCACCATCAGGTTATACTAACCCAATCCCCACATATCCAGACACGTTTGGATATTATCCTTTTAACCCATCTACACCGATAGACTATCAAGCATGGTCACAAGACCCCTACATGCAGGCGGTTATGCACAACGCACTTTACCCGTCTCCTCTTCCACCTACTTATCCACCGACTCGATATCCAACTTATGGGTACCAGTATCCGGTTATGCCACAACCTCAACCACACCTCCGCCACCACTTGAGGCCATTAATGAGGCCTTAGAAAGAATGAAAGAGATGCAGCAGCAAGCAGAGAAAACGGAGAAGAGAAGACAAACAAGTTCTTCAAGAAACTCTCCAAATTGGTCAAGGGAAAGAAAGACGAGTAAAGTCTCTTCTAATAATATGTAGTCCCTGCGAGGATATTGTTATTTCTTTAGTCCCTGCGTGGACATTTTTATCTCTTTAAAGTCCTTGCATGGATAGTTTATTTCATTTTCCAGTATTGTAATTTCTAATTTAGAATTTAATGAAGTACTTTTGGAATTATATATATATATGTATTTATTCATCCTCTTCAAACGAGCCTCTCGATTTTACTCGAAATTTATGCTCTGCGATATAACTCCAAAAAGATCTTAATGGTTTTGATTAGCCAAGTGGCACAGACCACACATTTGGCCAAATTATAAATGATAGTTAAGTACAAAGGGGTCTTCTATCAGGATAGTTAAGGGAAGTTATCCTTCTATCCAGGGGTGGTGGACTTAAGTTCAAACCTCCAAGTCATTAAGGTCAGTGCGACCGGGACTATTAATCAAGCATTAAGGTACTCTTATGTTAACATTCAAGAATGTTCACACTCTTGGTAGTGTGACTTGAGGAATCACACTAGCCTTCAAGGTAAAGGATTGTGTCCTGACCTTATTTAGCCCATGTGATCAAAATTGATCCCGGCTAATATCATCAGTGCGATGATTAAACATCCATTAGTGATGTATTGCCCTTGGGGCTATGATTAAAACATCCAGTAGTGATGTATTGCCCTTGGGGCTATGAATAAAACATCCATTAGTGACGTATTGCCCTTGGGGCTATGATTAAACATCCATTAGTATATCCATTAGTGATGTATTGCCCTTGGGGCTATGATTAAAACATCCAATAGTAATGTATTGCCCTTGGGGCTATGAATAAACATCCATTAGTGATGTATTACCCTTGGGGCTATAATTTAAACATCCATTAGTGATGTATTGCCCTTGGGGCTATGATTAAAACACCCATTAGTGATGTATTGCCCTTGGGGCTATGAATAAAACATCCATTAGTGATGTATTGCCCTTGGGGATATAATTCAAACATCCATTAGTGATGTATTGCCCTTGGGGCTATGATTAAAACACCCATTAGTGATGTATCGCCTTTGGGGCAATGAATAAAACATCCATTAGTGATGTATTGCCCTTGGGGCTATAATTCAAACATCCATTAGTGACATGCCTATGTGACATATTTTATGTCCATTAGTGACAGGCCTATGTGCCATATTTTATGTCCATTAGTGACGGGCCTATGTGCCATATAAATCTTATGTCCTTCGAGACAAGCCTATGAGCTAAATAAAAATTTGTCAAATTATGACAAAGACAGTTGTGACAATCCGATCCACTGTCTAGTAATATACGGACTATATCCAAATTGTAATTTGCCTTTGATGGTCCTATTAAGACCTAGGCCAAATATAGTTATGTTAAGCCTAAGAGTTGTGATTTTATTCCCACTAGAATAGGCAATGGATTGTTATATCCAATGTTTTAAGCTCAATATGGTTGACATACCATGGCTAAATAAAGCTTTATTGGTGTATAGAACCAAAGCTTAAGGATGGCTAACTCAAATGAAGCACAAAGTAGACACCAGAATGTGGAATCTAACAAAGCTGAAAATAAGGATGTCGATAATGATAATTTTCAAGATCACATTGATGCGGCAATTGAAAAGGCCATTGAAAGGCTTACAGAGTCGAGTTCTACTCGCTCTAGACCCTTATCTATTCCACCATCTTCAGCTCATAAGGAGAGCTCCGTTCACTCTTCAAATGCGAAGGGTGAACCAAAGAAAATAGATTTTGTTGAAAGGTCCCGTTCTGATAAAGACGGATGTACCTATAAGTATTTTGTCTCCTGCAAGCCCCGAGACTTCAATGGAAAGAAGGGGGCTGTAGAAGCCCTTAAGTGGCTAGATGAGATGGAAACAGATATCTGCAACTGTGTTGATAAGGATGTGGTCAAGTATGTATCATAGTCCTTTAAGGGCGATGCCCTAATCTGGTGGAAGGCCATGATACAGTCTACAGGTAAAGTACACATGCATAATTTGGGGTGGTCCAAGTTTGTAGACCTTATTAAGGAAACATACTGCCCACCCCATGAGGTGGAGAAATTAGAGACCGACTTCTTGTCTCTTTCCATGAAAAACCTAGATTGTCGGAAATATGTTTCCGATTTCAATTCCCTATCTAGGTTAGTTTCCTATTTGATTACCCCGGAGCCCAAACGCATTGGTTGTTTTATTAATGGGTTAGCTCCCGAAATAAAGGGAATGGTAAAGGCTGCTCAGCCTACTACCTATAGGCCTGCTGTTGACATATCTCTCCCTCCCTCACCCTTGATCTAGTGAGGTAAAAGTCAGTTAAGTCTGAAACTGATAGGAAAAGGAAGAGGGAAGATGACAACTCCCATAGGTTTAATAAGAAAAATAAAGGGAGATTTGGGTTCAAAGGGAACCAAGGCAAAACGGTTGTGATGCCAACATGCAAAACTTGCAATCGCAGACACTGGGAACAGTGTAATTTTGGTTCACAGGCCAAACCCTGTGGCATCTGTAAAAGAAAAGGGCATAAGACCCTAGAATGTAATGATCTTAAGGATACCGTCTGCTACATCTGCAATGAAAAGGGGCATATTAAGACTAACTGCCCTAAGATTCTTAAGAATAATAATGCAAAGCCTGGAGGGGCCAAGAAAAGGAATGCTCGTGCCTTTCAAATAAATGCTCATGCTTAGAGAAGTCCAGTTTCTTGGATATATGGTAAGTGAGCGTGGTATCCAAGTGGATCCCGCCAAAATAGAGGCCATAATGAATTGGGAAGTACCCAAAACCCCATCGGAGATTCGTAGTATTCTAGGATTGGGTTGTTACAATAGGAGGTTCATTGAGAACTTCTCGAGGATAGCCACTCCTTTAACTACCTTGACCAGTAAGAATGTTAAGTATAATTGGGGTCCAAAACAACAAGAATCTTTTGAGAATCTGAAACACAAATTGAGCAATGCTCCCGTACTATCACTACCCGAGGGTATTGAAGACTTTGTTGTTTACTGTGATGCATCGCACACAGGCATGGGCTGTGTGCTAATGCAAAAAGGAAAAGTGATTGCCTATGCATCACTACAGTTAAAGGTGCATGAAAGAAATTACACCACCCACGATTTGGAATTGAGTGCCGTTGTATTTGCACTAAAATTGTGGAGATATTACTTGTATGGCACAAAGTGTATTATATACACTGACCATAAGAGTCTCCAGCATCTGTTCAATCAAAAGAATTAAACATGCGACAACGCCGATGGATGGAAACACTTAATGACTATGATTGCGAGATTCGCTACCATCCAGGCAAAGCAAATGTAGTTGTTGATGCCTTAAGTCGCAAGGAACGAGTTAAACCTATAAGGATTAACGCTAAGAGCATTGAGCTCAGAAATAGCTTAAGTGAAAAGCAACTAGATGCGCAGAAGCAAGCTCTATTAGAGACTAATATCCCTAATGAGGGATTAGGCGGAATTGTTAATCAGTTAGCGCCTGGAAAAGATGGAATCCTTCGATTTAAGGATAAGATCTGGGTTCCAGTATTTGGAGGACTTAGAGATCTAATCCTCAAAGAAGCGCATAGTTCGAGATACTCAGTTCACCCGAGAGGTGACAAGATGTATCAAGATCTAAAGAAGAATTATTGGTGGATGGGTTTGAAGAAATCCATAGCCACCTATGTAGCTAAGTGTCTGACGTGTTCGTAGGTTAGGCCGAACATTAGAAGCCGTCAGGACTTCTACAACAATTAGAAATTCCCACATGGAAATGGGAAATGGTAACTATAGACTTAATTACCAAGTTACCCAAGACCAAAAGTGGAAATGACACTATTTGGGTCATAGTGGATAGGCTGACCAAGTCAGCACATTTCTTGCCAATTAAAGAAACGTATAATTCAGACAAATTGGCTAAGTTGTATGTGGACAAGATTGAGTCCCTACACGGTGTGCCGGTATCTATTGTATCTGACAGAGATACTAGATACACATCTCACTTTTGGAAAAGTTTCCAACAATCTTTAGGCACACGATTAAACTTTAGTACGGCTTACCATCCGTAGACTGATGGTCAAAGTGAGCGTACTATTCAAACTCTGGAAGACATGCTCAGGGCATGTGTGATCGATTTAGGTGGAAGTTGGGATGACCACTTACCCCTAATAGAATTCTCCTATAATAACAGCTTGGGGAAGCCCAACTATCAGGACCAGAGATTGTCCTGGAGACCACGGAGAAGATTGTGCAAATGCGTGATTGTCTCAAAGCTGCCAGGGATAGGCAGAAGAGCTATGCTGACAAGAGCCGTAAACCTCTTAAGTTCCAAGTAGGGGACAAGGTCATGCTGAAGGTATCACCCTGGAAAGGTGTGATGCGTTTCAGAAAGAAGGGCAAGTTGAGCCCAAGATATATTGGACCATTCGAGATAGTCGACTGTGTCGGCACTGTAGCTTATAAGCTCAGGTTGCTAGAGGAGCTTAGTGGAATTCATGACGTATTCCACATATCTAACCTTAAGAAATGTCTAGCCGATGAGTCGCTAATAATGTCACATGAGGATGTGCAAATTGATGAAAACCTAAGGTTCATTGAGAAACCAATTTCGATCGAGATCGATAGGTTAAGAAGCTTCGAAGGAAAATGATACCTATAGTAAAGGTTAAATGGGACGCTTTTAGAGGTCCCGAGTATACATGGGAGGTTGATTCCACTATGCGACAAAACTACCCCCATCTTTTTGCATAAAATCTCGAGGTCGAGATTTCTTTTAAGGGGGTGAGGATGTAACACCCTAAAAAATCATGTCCAATAGTACAGTGACACGTGTTGCATTTTAAATATAGTCTGTTAAAGACCAATAAGGACTAAAGGCGTCAACATGCTCAAACTGAGCCTCTGAGTGGCGGTCCGATGTCAACATACATAAATAACAGCCTCTGAGTGACTGATATGTCAACATGCTTAAATCATTAGCCCCTGAGTGACTGATATGTCAACATGCTTGAAATTTGGCCTCTGAGTGACTGATATGTCAACATGCCCAGCCTCTGAATGACATCAGAATCAACATACTTATAATAAGCCTCTAAGTGATCCTTTGCGAAGTCCTGACTCTCATACGTGCCATCTGTAGGACGAGATGGTTCAATTTTGTAAATATGTGAAAGCTGGATATTGGAGGGATTAAAAGTGTCAACATGTTAACTATTACCATACGTGCCATCTGTTGGACGAGAGGGTTCAATTTTGTAAATATGTGAAAGCTGGATATTGGAGGGATTAAAAGTGTCAACATGTTAATTATTACCTCTGAGTGACCTTCTAACGAACCGAGAGCTCGACAATGCCCGGGCATAATCCCGGGTATGCCAAGTATTGGCTACAGAGGGCTAAAAGTGCCAAAAAGGTGTTTTAAAAGGTTTTTAGAAGCTTTTTAAAGTCATGGGGCTAAAGTGTCAGACTTTGAATCTGACCAAAGGGCGGTCACGGGCCTCGAGAGACCTGGCCTGAGTCTCTCGTGGGGCGCGAGAAGGCCTCTTCTGCAGAAATTTTGCTTGGCTCCCAAACAAAACTCCAAAACCATTAAAATCGAAACCATGGCTTCCCAAACTGCTATGTCAAATTTTGGGACACTTGTAAGCTTCCTCTTACACCCCTAAACACCTGGCATCACCTCCTTTGAGTTCTCCAACTATAAATAGGTGTTCAAGTTCACAATTCCAACTTGCACCTTTCTCATTCATACACTCTTCTCCCTCCTCTGGAAGTTCCTAACTGATAGGAGCATCCAACATAGTTCTCTTGCATTCTAGGAACCTCTTGTAAGTGTTCCTTGCTCTTACATTTTCGTTTATATGCTTTTATAGCCAAAAGTCAAGCATTTTATGAAAAACGCTTTGACTTTCGGTTAAGACCATTATGGTCCATCCATTGTTCAGAATGAACATGGCTAAGTGATCGTAATAAGGTAGGTGTTAGTCCCTATAAAGTGCATCCCCTGAAGATCACGTTTGCTAGACCAACTGACGGGTCAAAGTTATGATATTAAAAAGTCAAACAGGCCATTTTTTGGAAAAATCATAAATTGATCTTATATATGTTATGAAACCTGTTTTGACACTTAAATAAGTTGGTAATAATTATTAGAACATGTAAGAACATGTTCGGCTCGTCAATTAGTTACCTACTGATCTAAAGTTGCATTATGATCATAATATAATGTAGCATAACCCTCTGAGGTTATATTACATGATCATAATCAGAATCCAAATTTATGCGCAAGTTCCATAATTATGTCATTCTTGACTAAAATGCCCTTTTTGCATAAAATAAGGTTTTAAATGATAATGAACTTGAAAATGATTTTCCTACTGATGTAATATTATAAGTAGGATTATTTGGGATATTAAACTAAGTTATAAACTGAGTTTTCAAACAGGCCTTTAAACTATGTCGATAAATGATGATTTTAGCCCTTGTGACTCATAAAAAGTTTTAATCAAATCTTTTCAAGGTAAATCATTTACCTACTAATATGTTATACTGAATAACATATTTTAAACATTTTAATCTAACCTTAACATCAGTTTTCAAAAACATCGCTTAAAGACGTCATTTTACGACATAAGCGCCCTTTCGGCGCTTTGTATGGTTTTAAACCATATTATTGACTAAGACTTGATACCTAATGATTTTAAAACTTATTTTAAACATATTTATAGTAGGTACATGTTATAAACACAGAATCCCAAATATTTTATAAACTATGTGTAAAATGACCAAAATGCCCATTCGGTGCATAGTTTGGTCCTAAAAGATAAAATATACATATAATTGATATTCTACTGATATTATATCATAAATAAACTATTTTTTCATAATACTCGTGATTATAAACTTAAATTATATTCAAGTTCCTTTATATGACATGAAATTATCAAAATGCCCTTATGAGGCATAATTTCGTATTAAAACCTTAACGGGCATATAAGTTGATATCCTACTGATATTTTAACTTATTTAAAATATAATGGCATATAGAACTTGTCCATGACTTATCCGGTTACCCATTTTCGCTTATAAACATACGGTTTATTATATGTAACTATTTTACGAAAATTAACCGAAACGGGTTTAACCTTGTCATTTAAGTTTCAAAATCCAGAATGTTTATAGTTTACCCGTATTATGCAAGTCAAAGTATTTGTCGGGTTTAAACTACATTCTATCCGATCATCGTTTAATTAAGCGTTATACGTCTTGATCATGTACACTACTCGGTCTAAGTCTACGACTTAAATAAAGACCGATAGTATTTAATTGGTTAGCTTATGCCATAATCCAGACTAGAGCCTTGCCGGTAATTGCTATCTGCACGTTAGCACTTTTTTATACGGCTAAGTTATTGAAATTTAAAAGAAGACTAGCTTAGGTAAATACTCTCGACTTATTTTCCCTATACGGGCTTGGGATACGGTAAACTATTACCGCTTGGTCAGAAATGGGATCAATGGAATGTCGGATTGTGGCTAGTAAATTCGCATATTCTGTTTTAATCAGTTTTGTTTGATAACTTAAACATCGAGGGTTAAATTACTGTGTCTTGGATATCCTCGGCTCATTAGATTAGTTAATGGCCACGACCTTAGCGCGGGGAGTAGGTATACACCTGACAGACGCTCAAATGCAAATTACCCAAGACGTTGGGGATAACTCCTCTGTGAGTTCTAAGTGGTGTGTGTTTAATCATGTCTCGGTCTCTGTACTGGGCCCTGTATGTATGAACAAACATGTGAATCTGTTAACAAGGTTACAAAGTAACTTTCCCAAGTTATAAAAGATTTTGTGCTCTGTGCACTTAAAATCATTTTAAAAATGTTTTCAAAATGAGTCAGTTGGGTGTATTTACCAGCGAAAGCTGACGTATCGTCCAAGACTAAATTGTAGGTACAATACAAAATAGGCTGGAAGCTGCTCGGTAGTGAATAAGAGGATCTTGCAAATCCTTAGATCTGCCCTAAAGTCTGTTTTATATTTTTCTTGTACATTTTAATGATCCGCCTGTGGATCTTCTATTACGGGCCTGTATATTATTTTATTTCGAACATTTGCTTTGTAATAGTAATTTTATTCCAAGAATTCCGCTATGCCGTGTTTAATTGACTATGATGTTATCAACTGACATCACAATACTCCCCACCCGGGCCCACCGGTGTATGGATTTGGGTTGGAAATCCGGGGTGTGACAGGTTGGTATCGGAGCTTTGAGAGAATTAAACACTATCCTTCTTGTGTTTAATCTCAAACTTACACGTGCACATTCCTTAGACTTCCGAGTCTAGGCATTGACCTAGGATTACTCATTTCATTATTAAGTTATTAGTATTGTTTTTGAATTTATTTTTATCAGGAAAATGCCGCCACGTGTACGAGGACAAAGTGGAAGAGGAAAAGGTCCAATGAGGGGAGGACCATCTGGGGGCATCCCTCCTCAACCTCATTACTCAGATGCTTACCAAGAATCAGGAGATTCATCTCCTTGGCAACCAGCAAGACGCTCTGTCTCTCATAGACACTCGCCCCCACATTCCCAAAATTCTTACTACTCTCACCACTCCTATCATTCACACCATTCTCATCATTCCCATTCACACTCTTATCATGAAGAATTTAACCCTAACTACTACTTTAACACGCCTCCAGCCGATCAAAATCAGTTGGACCAGCCAAACCCTATGGACGAGGACTCCGACCCGGAAATACCGTTGTCGGGATCGAATACGCATTTGATGTGCGTAAATTAAATATATTTTTATTATTATAATTTTTGTTCACACAGATTAGGTTTTAAAATAGTTTTTACTTAAAACCAACTACACACACATAAGGCAAGTGTACCCATCAGGTGGTAGTATAGTTCACTGGTAAGAACCGGATATCAATCCGTGGACTCGGTGTCTCAGTAATAAATTTTCGTTACTTTTAAACTTGTTTCGATCAATGAGTTGATTTCTTGATTGTTTTTAAACTATCATGCAAGGATAAAAATTAACTAAATGAATTAACAAGAACAATATCTAAGAAATGTTGCTTGAATTAAGTATCCACTAATAAACATATGACAAGTTTTAAGGAAAACTAATGGTGATGCAAGTCTTAGAATCAACTAAGTTTTCAATCAAGGTCCCCTAGTTTTATAAATCTTGGGAAAATTATTATGAACAACATTTTAATCACCTAAGATTCATTCTTTAAGTTCTCTTGCTAAATTGATGTTAATATTTAATAATGCGTTAATTGTTAATCAAAACTCCTAACTCTACAAATTAAGGAAAAGTAACATGAACAACACATTAATCACCCTAACTTGGTTTCAAGTAAATGATATCTTCAACATGCTCTTGACATGAATCACAAGCATGGTCATGCTAAACCACAACTTTGGCCTAAATCATCAATCCAACATGAACACAAACCATAGAATTCATATAAACATTCATAAGATCTTTACAAATCCAGATGCAAGAATTCATACTCATATTCAAATCATCATCCTAATCATGTTAGCAATTACCATTCCTAGTTTCATGCTATGAATCAAATCAATCAACTAACAAGATTCAATAATCATAATCTCGACATGGGCTTTCCAACACTACATGTAAATCTTAATGATCAAACATTCAAGAATAATAACTTTAAACATGAACATGCATTCTAAGAAACTTGAATAAATACCATCATGGAGATTAACATACAATAATCACCACATCTATTTCCATATTGTCAAGTGTTCATTAGCTTCAACAAAATTCAAACAACACAATTGTTTAGCCTAGAAGGCTCATGATAACTAAGACAAACATAAAGTAATATGGATTGTGCATGAATAACAAGTGAAATACTAGTGTTTAAGACAAGGTAATTAGCTAAATGAGTTGGATTATCAAGTGATACAACCTCCTAAAGGCTCCTTCTTCAATCTCCAAGCTTCCAAGATCAGCTTCTTGAGAGAGAAATCCACCTAAATGCTCCAACTCCCCTTCAAATGAGCTGAATTCATGTATTTAAGCTACTGGGCATTTGGCACGACCGTGCCACCATTTGGCACGGTCGTGCTTGGTAAGTGTCAGGTGCCTTTCTGAGTTGTTGACCAAGTTTGATGCCAAATCCGAAAAGATCCCGCTAAAATTTCCCCGAGGTGGCACGACCGTGCCACCATTTGGCACGGTCGTGCTTATCGATATCGCACTCGGAACTTACTAAGTTGAACTCGGAACCTAGCTAACCAGAGCCTGTGATTGCACGCGCACGGTCGTGCTTTGGGGTTGGCACGGTCGTGCGAAGTTTTGATTTGGCTCGGATTGTGCAGTCTTATGATAGTGCTTGTGATAGTGCCGACTTCTTGATGCTTGGCACGGTCGTGCCGATGGTTGGCACGGTCGTGTCATATCTGGCAATTTGGCAGAAATGTTCCATTTTTGCTCCAATTTGCTCCAAAAGCCTTTGTTTTTTACCGGGCCGAAGCCCGGACCTGCATTTTCACAAATAACTCAAATGAGTATCTAAATCAATGAAAACACAACAAATTTCCGCATTAATGGGGGATATTTGACGTTTAAAAGATGTATAAATTCTTATACATCAAACATCCCCACACTTGAACTTTGGTTGTCCTCAAACAAACTAAAGTAAACTAAAAACTCTCTAAATGGCAATAACCTCAACTAGCATTTTATACGCACAAACAAATTACTCGGGCTATAACAATCAAGGACTACTCGACATGATGGAAAAAACAAAAAGGTATATAAAATAAGTATATGAGCAATGGTCCATCTTGGAAATCCCTACAAGTCTACCTCACATCCTCACAATGTTCACACACACTCGGCTAATATATGGGTGCACATACGATTTATGGAGTATGTGTTAAACACTCTGTAACATCCGTCAAAAACGGATTTACCAAACCCGCTCCGTTTATCAACCGAACAGTCAGTCAAATTTTTCGTTGCGAATTAGATGCCCAAAATAATTTTAAACGATCCGTAATCAATTATTATGCGGGGATATATATTTAGTTTTTGAAAAACTGATAAAAATAACAAAATAAAAATGTTTTACCCATGCCGGGTTTCGAACTCGGGTCTGTATCCGGTTCAACCAACACTTATCTCTCAGCCGACAAACCACTCCGCCACTCTGATTTTCTGATAGAGAAAGGAATCAATTAATTCAAATATTAAGTTTCGGAAATCAAATTCAGTTTTGCGCCCAAAATAACAGTCGTCGGAAATCCCGACGACTTCGCCGATTATTTACGTTTTCGCTCAAGTAACAGATAACTTAACTATTACGACGGTTATAACCGACGTCTGAACCGCGACATCAGCCATAACCGCCGGAGAACGGTTGACTTCGAATATAGACCGAATTCAGACCCCATTTCATCTCGTTACTACCCTATAAATACACCCACAACTCGCCAGAAACCTTACACACTCAAATCGCACCTTTTCTCGGCGAAAACTCACCCGCCGGAACTATCTTATACTTCGCCGGAAAACCGTATCCGTAATCTCTGAGCTTTACTGAACCCCCTAAACCTTTACCGAAGTCACCCACACCCTTTGTAAGCCTTCGGAGGACTCTCTGCTGCAAGATACTGTCGCCGGAAAAAGATTGCTGTCGCCGGAGTTCTGCCGGAAAACAGAGTAAAACCAGTTGGTACTTTTCACGTCTAATTCCTTTCCTTTTTACTTTTATCTCGTCTGTAATTGACCGTTAAACGCTAAAAGAACATGAATCAACCTTTCGAACCAGTCAGTCGTCACTTCCGGTTAAAAAACAGCGAAGAAGACGACATTTCGGTAACGCTTAAGTATAATTAAAATCAAGTTATTTACCGGGTTAGACACACAGTCCAGCGGTGGACTGTGTGCACATTTAACGCTAAGGTCACGAGTTCGATTCCGGTTCCACACACGCCGCCTTGATAAAAATTCTTTTTTTAGCAAACTGAACCGGAGTCGCCTTGAGTATATGTTAAGTATATTGATAACCGAGTTTATAACCAAGTGGGACACACAGTCCAGTGGTGGAGTGTGTGTCCGCTAACCCACAGGTCCCGGGTTCGAGACCTGTGGAGCGCGCCGGTTCTCGAGACTTAATTCATTTTTAATAATAAAGGATTTCTGTTAATTCTAATTAATATATATATATAATTAAAATCGGATATATAACGGGTTAGACACGTAGCTCAGTTGGTAGAGCTGCGTGCACGCGTACGGGAGGTCCCGGGTTCGAGCCTCACCCGGCGCACAACAAAATGCCATTGAACCGGTCAAACAGTCAGTCAACGTCAACGGTCAATATTACTGTAGCAAAAATAAAATATTTTTTTATTATTTTTATTTAATTATTTTAATTAAAAATCAATTATAAATATTTAAAAATAACATTTTTAAGGTTTGAAAATAGCCTAAAATTCACAAAAATACACCCAACAATCCTACTAAAATAGATTCATAAAACCCGTTTACTTACCGAACCATTATGCGATTTATCTAGGATTAATTTCACTCGTGGTTAACACCATTTCGCGTGCATTCAACCTCATCAACCGAACGCACCCAATGTGAGTGAATTCCTACAAACTCCCTTTTTTTATTCATGTTTTGGGGTGTATCATGTGTCGCTTAAACTAATTCTCTTATGCAAATTCGTGCTATACCATTATATGAACTAAATTAGAATGTAACTATTGTTTGGTTGTGATGTATTTCATATTGTCAAAGTTGTATACAAATTATTTAGGCCCATCAGTTCGTAAGAACAACGCGTGCCTCAAAACTCATTTATTAGGCCCATCAGTTCCTCGTGTGAGACGAGAACAACGCGTGCCTCAAAACTCATACATTAGGCCCATCAGTTCGTAAGAACAACGCGTGCCTCAAAACTCATTTATTAGGCCCATCAGTTCCTCGTGTGAGACGAGAACAACGCGTGCCTCAAAACTATCATTTGGTGTTTGTATGTTCAATATTCAATATTATGTGTTGTGTGAATAAATTTACATCTACATTTACTCATATGAGGTATGCACATTATTTATAATCAATTGGATAAACTCGTTCAAATGTTTTTCCATAGGATTCACTCGCCAACATTATGTTGATCCAAAAACCTTTTTACACATGATACAGGTGGACAGGTTGAAGCAAGGAAAACATAGGATATGCCTTAGAAGAGAAACAAGAAGCTTAGACTGATAGTTAGAACATGTTGTATCATTTATTGTAAATTTCCATTAAATTGTATTAATGAATATGAAACATATAATAAATGTCATGAGCTTTGATGATAACCCAATCATGCCCCGATCACCTTTTCCGCTGCGGGTCGGGGTGTGACAGATTGGTATCAGAGCCATGACTATAGGGATATAGGATAGGTTATTAGACCCTTAGAGCCTATACTATAGTCTGCCAAAAATTTTAATTGATTAGGTGGTTACATACAAACTTGTGATATTTATTTGTTTCATATTTGCTTACATTTCAGTCAAACATACATGCTTATATACATATTCATTATACATATATACATATTCATTATACATATATCGATGTTCATGTGTTCAGTTTATTTTCATACTCTCAGTATCCAAAGATTTTGTGCTATTTTCAAATCCCATCAAAGTAAGTTCTGCGACGGGCATGTAGTAACCGGAAGGGTACAAGTACCGGTAGTCGGGACGTCCTGTCTAGGTTGGCAATCGTATAAATCCAAAATAACGGACCAGTTTGCCTACCTGGGGACTAACGATGAGAGTACAACGGACCTATTAGGCCAAAGCATGCCACACCAAACGTCGTTCGAACTAACCTCACTTTGAGATGTCACCGTGTCCATGCCTGGACACCTTCCGAACATCACACGTTGTATACATATTTCTCGATTTTCTCCGGGTTTTGTGTACGCAACCAGGCAGAAACCGTGCGAACCATATGAAAAACCGGTATTCATGGGGGCCCACATGATTACACAGGTAAAGTATGGCGGCATGAAGGGCCTAACAGCAAGCAAAACCCAAGACATCCTATGGATGTAGTAGATTTATTTATCTATATTTATTTTATGAACGCTCATTCCCAAACTCGACCCACGATCCCAAAGGCATCCAACTCATACTCTTGACATGTATTCCTTGTAGATGTCTTCTAGCCTCGCTCGTAGGAAAATGAAAGCAGGAAAAGCCCGTGAACGCATGGCTACCCAAATCGCTCAGCAAATGGCGACCGTAATACCCAACATCGTAGTTCAAGTTCAACAAGCCCTTACCGCAAATTCCGTTAACCCAACCCAACAAGAAGATCAAAACACTATCAATCCTGCAGTCACTAAATGCACCTACAAACATTTCAAATCCTGCGATCCTCCAAAATACGAAGGTACTGAAGGTGTCACCGCTCTCCTCCATTGGTTCGAAGAAATGGAGAACACTTTTCTAAATTGCGATTGCCCCGATGATCGCAAGGTGCGTTATGCTACCGGTCGTTTACTTGGAACGGCACTCACATGGTGGAATACAGAGAAGACAAAACGTGGTGTTGAAGAAACTATGACCTTGACTTGGGAAGAGTTGAAGGGAATCATGACAAGACGGTTTTGCCCAAGAAGTGAAATCAAGAAATTGGAGGATGAGTTTCACGCTTTAAAACAAAAGGAAGGCGACCACACCACATACAACAAGAGATTCCTTGAGTTAAATCAAATGGTTCCCAATTTGTTTACTCCCCTCTATCGTTTGATCGAGCACTACATTCGTGGTCTTCCATCAAAGATTCAAGACTCTGTAATAAGTACCTCGCCTGCAACTTTGGAAGCAGCAATGGAGCTAGCAACCGCGCTCACTGAAAACCGAATCCGAAACAAAGATCTCAAAGAAGAGAAGAAGAAGGATAAAGCATCAACCGAAACCTCAAACCCCACCCGAACCGAATCCTTTACACCATCTACTTCTAAGAGAAAACGTGATGGGCAAATCTTCGCCGTCACTCAACGCAACCAACCAGCTTCACAAGTTGTACCTCCTCAAACTATCCCAAACGCCCAAATAGCACCCAACTCAACTTACCCAAACAAGAAACCTTACATTGGACCTCACCCTCAATGCAACACCTGTTTCTATCACCATCCATCTACCTTACCCTGTCGACTATGTGCGAATTGTGGACGCTACGGTCATTTGAGCAACGTTTGCCGCACCCCTCAAAACCAAACCTCAACCCCTACTCAACCCATGATCCAAACATATCAACAACCTCAATACCCCATGTACCCATATGTTCGAGCTTGTTTCAATTGTGGCGACCCTACCCATTTTAGAAACACGTGCCCTCGTTTGGTTAACATCATAAATGCCCAAGCTCAGGCAAACCCAGTTAACCAAGCAAACCAAGCAAATCCAGCTCCACCGCCAGCAAGGGGAAGAGTTTTTAACATCAATGCCAATCCTGTTGAAGATGTTAACGGACCAAACCAACCACTTAACTAGCCTTCTCTCACCAAGAATCAAGATTCAACTCCAATCACTTAGTTTTTATGTTTATATCTCGATTTTCATGTATCTCAGTTGGAATTTTTACCCAAGAAGTTTTAATACAAATTACTAGTTCAGTTTGTTTTATACTCATTATTCATATCATCATACTTCACGGCATATTTCAGTTTCACATAGACTAACCTCTCCATCATATTAAACGAGAGAGGTTTTGCCAAACACGGATACTATCAGAATTAAGACTCAAGCGCTGGTTGTTGTGTTGTTTATGTTGTAGAGTCGCATAGAACTAATCATAATTCACTGATAAAACCAATGAAAATTTGACAAGAATATGGTGGATACGCCGCTGGTACTTCCTATATATAAGTATTCTTGCCAAAGGATCAGAGGCATTATCAGGCGGTTATGAGAAGTTCCATGTAGGATTTAGTATTGCCTTGGTTGAAATTTGTGTTACAATTACATCATCTCACTATTTAAAGAAATTGGATTGTGTTCCATTTCTACATAAACTAACCTCTCCATCATAACAAACGAGAGAGAAACCATCACCATTCAAACATATATGCTATCAGAATATGGATACAATTGTTAGTTGTTATGTTTATTTGTGTAGATTGTAGAATTTCTGCCTTAGGATATAACCCTAAGCATATTCAAACTTTTATGCATGATATCATTTTAGCGAATCATTCCTGCTTAACAATACTTATACAGTAGGCAACAAAAAGCGATTCCTGTATTAGGATACTTAACCTTTACAAGGAACGTTACCGCCTCAAACCAAAAACTTAAACCCTTATTTCCTCTAAAGCATGTAACTGTCAAAACTAAACACCATCATTCTTTTAGTCAATTATATCCCTATTTAAATTTCGGGACGAAATTTCTAAAAAGCAGGGGATACTGTAACATCCGTCAAAAACGGATTTACCAAACCCGCTCCGTTTATCAACCGAACAGTCAGTCAAATTTTTCGTTGCGAATTAGATGCCCAAAATAATTTTAAACGATCCGTAATCAATTATTATGCGGGGATATATATTTAGTTTTTGAAAAACTGATAAAAATAACAAAATAAAAATGTTTTACCCATGCCGGGTTTCGAACTCGGGTCTGTATCCGGTTCAACCAACACTTATCTCTCAGCCGACAAACCACTCCGCCACTCTGATTTTCTGATAGAGAAAGGAATCAATTAATTCAAATATTAAGTTTCGGAAATCAAATTCAGTTTTGCGCCCAAAATAACAGTCGTCGGAAATCCCGACGACTTCGCCGATTATTTACGTTTTCGCTCAAGTAACAGATAACTTAACTATTACGACGGTTATAACCGACGTCTGAACCGCGACATCAGCCATAACCGCCGGAGAACGGTTGACTTCGAATATAGACCGAATTCAGACCCCATTTCATCTCGTTACTACCCTATAAATACACCCACAACTCGCCAGAAACCTTACACACTCAAATCGCACCTTTTCTCGGCGAAAACTCACCCGCCGGAACTATCTTATACTTCGCCGGAAAACCGTATCCGTAATCTCTGAGCTTTACTGAACCCCCTAAACCTTTACCGAAGTCATCCACACCCTTTGTAAGCCTTCGGAGGACTCTCTGCTGCAAGATACTGTCGCCGGAAAAAGATTGCTGTCGCCGGAGTTCTGCCGGAAAACAGAGTAAAACCAGTTGGTACTTTTCACGTCTAATTCCTTTCCTTTTTACTTTTATCTCGTCTGTAATTGACCGTTAAACGCTAAAAGAACATGAATCAACCTTTCGAACCAGTCAGTCGTCACTTCCGGTTAAAAAACAGCGAAGAAGACGACATTTCGGTAACGCTTAAGTATAATTAAAATCAAGTTATTTACCGGGTTAGACACACAGTCCAGCGGTGGACTGTGTGCACATTTAACGCTAAGGTCACGAGTTCGATTCCGGTTCCACACACGCCGCCTTGATAAAAATTCTTTTTTTAGCAAACTGAACCGGAGTCGCCTTGAGTATATGTTAAGTATATTGATAACCGAGTTTATAACCAAGTGGGACACACAGTCCAGTGGTGGAGTGTGTGTCCGCTAACCCACAGGTCCCGGGTTCGAGACCTGTGGAGCGCGCCGGTTCTCGAGACTTAATTCATTTTTAATAATAAAGGATTTCTGTTAATTCTAATTAATATATATATATAATTAAAATCGGATATATAACGGGTTAGACACGTAGCTCAGTTGGTAGAGCTGCGTGCACGCGTACGGGAGGTCCCGGGTTCGAGCCTCACCCGGCGCACAACAAAATGCCATTGAACCGGTCAAACAGTCAGTCAACGTCAACGGTCAATATTACTGTAGCAAAAATAAAATATTTTTTTATTATTTTTATTTAATTATTTTAATTAAAAATCAATTATAAATATTTAAAAATAACATTTTTAAGGTTTGAAAATAGCCTAAAATTCACAAAAATACACCCAACAATCCTACTAAAATAGATTCATAAAACCCGTTTACTTACCGAACCATTATGCGATTTATCTAGGATTAATTTCACTCGTGGTTAACACCATTTCGCGTGCATTCAACCTCATCAACCGAACGCACCCAATGTGAGTGAATTCCTACAAACTCCCTTTTTTTATTCATGTTTTGGGGTGTATCATGTGTCGCTTAAACTAATTCTCTTATGCAAATTCGTGCTATACCATTATATGAACTAAATTAGAATGTAACTATTGTTTGGTTGTGATGTATTTCATATTGTCAAAGTTGTATACAAATTATTTAGGCCCATCAGTTCGTAAGAACAACGCGTGCCTCAAAACTCATTTATTAGGCCCATCAGTTCCTCGTGTGAGACGAGAACAACGCGTGCCTCAAAACTCATACATTAGGCCCATCAGTTCGTAAGAACAACGCGTGCCTCAAAACTCATTTATTAGGCCCATCAGTTCCTCGTGTGAGACGAGAACAACGCGTGCCTCAAAACTATCATTTGGTGTTTGTATGTTCAATATTCAATATTATGTGTTGTGTGAATAAATTTACATCTACATTTACTCATATGAGGTATGCACATTATTTATAATCAATTGGATAAACTCGTTCAAATGTTTTTCCATAGGATTCACTCGCCAACATTATGTTGATCCAAAAACCTTTTTACACATGATACAGGTGGACAGGTTGAAGCAAGGAAAACATAGGATATGCCTTAGAAGAGAAACAAGAAGCTTAGACTGATAGTTAGAACATGTTGTATCATTTATTGTAAATTTCCATTAAATTGTATTAATGAATATGAAACATATAATAAATGTCATGAGCTTTGATGATAACCCAATCATGCCCTGATCACCTTTTCCGCTGCGGGTCGGGGTGTGACAGATTGGTATCAGAGCCATGACTATAGGGATATAGGATAGGTTATTAGACCCTTAGAGCCTATACTATAGTCTGCCAAAAATTTTAATTGATTAGGTGGTTACATACAAACTTGTGATATTTATTTGTTTCATATTTGCTTACATTTCAGTCAAACATACATGCTTATATACATATTCATTATACATATATACATATTCATTATACATATATCGATGTTCATGTGTTCAGTTTATTTTCATACTCTCAGTATCCAAAGATTTTGTGCTATTTTCAAATCCCATCAAAGTAAGTTCTGCGACGGGCATGTAGTAACCGGAAGGGTACAAGTACCGGTAGTCGGGACGTCCTGTCTAGGTTGGCAATCGTATAAATCCAAAATAACGGACCAGTTTGCCTACCTGGGGACTAACGATGAGAGTACAACGGACCTATTAGGCCAAAGCATGCCACACCAAACGTCGTTCGAACTAACCTCACTTTGAGATGTCACCGTGTCCATGCCTGGACACCTTCCGAACATCACACGTTGTATACATATTTCTCGATTTTCTCCGGGTTTTGTGTACGCAACCAGGCAGAAACCGTGCGAACCATATGAAAAACCGGTATTCATGGGGGCCCACATGATTACACAGGTAAAGTATGGCGGCATGAAGGGCCTAACAGCAAGCAAAACCCAAGACATCCTATGGATGTAGTAGATTTATTTATCTATATTTATTTTATGAACGCTCATTCCCAAACTCGACCCACGATCCCAAAGGCATCCAACTCATACTCTTGACATGTATTCCTTGTAGATGTCTTCTAGCCTCGCTCGTAGGAAAATGAAAGCAGGAAAAGCCCGTGAACGCATGGCTACCCAAATCGCTCAGCAAATGGCGACCGTAATACCCAACATCGTAGTTCAAGTTCAACAAGCCCTTACCGCAAATTCCGTTAACCCAACCCAACAAGAAGATCAAAACACTATCAATCCTGCAGTCACTAAATGCACCTACAAACATTTCAAATCCTGCGATCCTCCAAAATACGAAGGTACTGAAGGTGTCACCGCTCTCCTCCATTGGTTCGAAGAAATGGAGAACACTTTTCTAAATTGCGATTGCCCCGATGATCGCAAGGTGCGTTATGCTACCGGTCGTTTACTTGGAACGGCACTCACATGGTGGAATACAGAGAAGACAAAACGTGGTGTTGAAGAAACTATGACCTTGACTTGGGAAGAGTTGAAGGGAATCATGACAAGACGGTTTTGCCCAAGAAGTGAAATCAAGAAATTGGAGGATGAGTTTCACGCTTTAAAACAAAAGGAAGGCGACCACACCACATACAACAAGAGATTCCTTGAGTTAAATCAAATGGTTCCCAATTTGTTTACTCCCCTCTATCGTTTGATCGAGCACTACATTCGTGGTCTTCCATCAAAGATTCAAGACTCTGTAATAAGTACCTCGCCTGCAACTTTGGAAGCAGCAATGGAGCTAGCAACCGCGCTCACTGAAAACCGAATCCGAAACAAAGATCTCAAAGAAGAGAAGAAGAAGGATAAAGCATCAACCGAAACCTCAAACCCCACCCGAACCGAATCCTTTACACCATCTACTTCTAAGAGAAAACGTGATGGGCAAATCTTCGCCGTCACTCATGAGGTCTTATTCAGGTTGTAACTTGGCTAGGGTCAAGGGTATGGAAGTGGATATTTAAAGTGGCTAAAACGTTTGTAACCCGGCGGTTCGACTAACTTGAAACAAAAGAAAATAAGAACTATACAATTTAATATTATCTAACCGAGAGCTAATCAACGGATTTAGCTTTTCCACTCCAAAATTGCTCTAATGAAGCCACTTGGTAAGGCTTTTTTAACTATAATCGTTTTTCTCAGTTTTTTTTTACACATGCTTGAGAGGGAAACTAAGTACGTCTACTTAGATAAAAACTCTACCCCATGATGTTGCAACTATAAACTAAGATACTATACAAAAGTAACAAGTTAATCGCTAACCAAACCGGGCTTCCAAACAAAAATGGGTTAAAATATAAAAGGCTAATTTGGCTAAGTGGCTATTATTTAGTGGTTTAAAAGAAATGAAAGGGGAAGACTCAAATTGGTTTAACTAAGGGAATGATTTGGGTGAGGGAATACATAAAAATTGGTTAAAAACAAAAGGTTTCCTAGTGCCTCAATCATTTTCATGCTATATATTCGCCTTGCGGCCTCGAAATGTATACCTACACAAGTTCTAAATCACAGAAGTCATCCGGCTCACTCAATCTTTGCCCGCAAAAACATGAGCAAAAATAATTCTAAAGCTACAAAGGCTCAAAAATAACTCACGAAAACGGGCGTATTGGGTAAATATGCAAGGCAAACGAGTAGGTCAATCGCTTGATTTCTCATGCTCAAGTGTATACAAAATTTTTTTTGTGGTAATCCTCACGCGAGCGAGCCCTTTTTGCATTCACCATTTGTATATTTGTCAAAATATTAGTGCTTTTATAAAAACTTATGTTGGGTTGATTATTAAGCCAAAAAAATCATTCAAGAGAGCTTTATTTTATTTTATTTTTATTTTATTTATTTATTTTTTTTAACATGACAACAAAGCTCAAGTGCTAAACCACCTCCCCACACTTGAACGTCCTCGATGTACACAAAAACAAATATATGAAAACATATATAATGAAAGCGGAGGAAAATGGGAACACGAAAACTCCCCTGAAATGAAATGGCATGAATGGAGCGAAGTGACAAGTAAGGAGCAACCGCAACGAACCGCCAAACAACCAACAAACCAACCTCTCAACCAAGCAACTACACACTAGCAAACAAGATCAAATACACAAAAGATTACCCAACCCATGTACCCTTGCCTTGTTTATTTAAACCACTAATCATAATAAAAAGAAATAAAAGATCACAACGGAGGGGTGTACGGACGGTGCAAAATGGTACACCCCTCAAACACGAAATAGTAAAGTACAAAATGGAGATGAGGCTAAGACCTGTCACTCGGTCCAGAAGGACCGATGTCGTCTCTGTGGTCGAATCGTGATCTGCGCGTGAAATGGGGAGGCGGTTGCGTGTATGGAGCATTCATTGAGTTCGCTATGTGCTGCTGCGAACTGAAGAGCCAGTCAAAGCTCCGCTGGCTTTGCTCATACATGTCCTCCAGAAAATTACACTGCCTATGTACCTCCGTGCGAATCAGACCGACATCCCGTCTCGTCTCTTACTGGCTCAAACCAAGCCTGTCCATCCTCTGCCAAAGATCAAGTGGGGTCGGGTTGTAAGGCCCGTACCGTGATTTGATCCCAGAATGCTGCGCTATTAACCCCCGGCTCCCAATCTTGCAAACTGCCATCAAACAGCTGGGTGTCGATTTCATCGTCCTCATACAACCCCAATACCTGTCCGAAGCGACTGATGGACTGGTGGTGCCATTTCCGCCCCAACAGGTAGCTCACACCAACCTTTTTATCGTATACGTCCGGGCATGGAAAAGTGCAGCTGAAGGATGCAAAGAACTCGATCACAAGCTCAACGTACTGTGGCTCAGCAATGTCAAACAGGCGGTTCCATGGAGGTGTCATCAAGTCCTCGAACCGCTCGGATTGACCGAGCAAATCCAAGTCTACTTTTTGAAGCCTCCTCATGGGCTCGATTTGGTTCCTCCGAGCCCATAACCGCTCCGCTTTCTGTATATAGTGCCCTTCCTTGGCATTGTTGCTACACCGCATGAACGGGTGAACCATTGCAAGACAACCAGAATTAATCAGCAACAAAATTAAAACAAAAACAGACCTGTGGACAGTTGGCACGGTCGTGCGTGGATGAACAATAGAAGATTTTATGAAGTTTCTGGAAAAATTATGAAGTTCTGGGTTTATTCTTCAAGTGGCATGGTCGTGCCTGGGTTTGGCACGATCGTGCTTGACCTAGTTCTGACCGATTTCTGGGCGAGTGTTGAAGATCTGGAATTTCTTATGAAGGGCACGATCGTGCCAGGCCTTGGCACGGTCGTGCTTGACCGATTTTCTGGGCAAATTATGAAGACAGTCACAAAATTATGAACAACACGATGGTGCCAACCCTTGGCACGGTCGTGCGTGACGTAACCCAGATTCTCGAAATCGCTCAAAACGCACCCAAAAACCCGATTTTTCATCTTTTTGCTTAGGGGTTTTGTAAATCGGTCACTTATGGTCAATAACAACACAAAAAACACCAAAACAGGCTTGAATTGGGTAATTTAGACCAAGCCCTAAAAACAAAACATAAACTACCATGAAGAACAAACCCTAAGACTAAAGAACTTAACAAAGAAGGAGAAGGATTCGTACCTGGAATGATTGTTGGGATGAAAGAAACTAGTAATCTTGGAGGAAGCTAGGAGATGCAAGGGATTCGTGAGTGCTTTGAATGGGTTCAAGAGAGTAAGAAGGAGAGGTTAAAGGAAAGTGGTTGAATGTATTATAGGTGGGTGCTATTATTGGTTCTGCAAAGGGGCTGACACTAGCAGGCCTGGTAGTGCCAGATTTTTCGGTTGATAGTGCTCGATTTTCGAATTTTTTTTTTGAAAAACATAGTTTGTACAAAAATTAATTTAGAAACTAAAGGGTGGAAATAAAAATGAGAATTAAACGGACTCCTAGAACCCGGGACACTCACGAAGCATCTCCTACTAAGAAAATATCCGAACTAACATACCTGAGAGCCGGCAACAAGCACTAACATCCCTCGCGACCAGAACGAACTGCAACCTGAAAAAGAAAAACAAACAACCGACACAATATATATATATATACAAAAACGGGCTAAGTTTATTTACGAGTCTTCAGCTAGACTCACCACCCCGAATTCATTTGTTCTTGGCGTGGAGGGTGACAACCTCCTCACGCCTATCCACAGGGCCGCCAACATACGACTTCAGTCTGTGCGCATTGACCTTGAACAGGCGGCCATCCTCATGGCCTATTTCCAATGTTCCGTATGGAAACACAGACCGCACCGTGTAAGGTCCTGACCAACGAGATTTAAGCTTGCAAGGGAACAACTTGAGACGCGAGTTGTACAACAACATAATTTTTTTTCAATTAATCACGTGAGACAAATAAAAGCAACTAAACAAAATTTTGTACACTTTTCACAATGATTTAACAAGTAACTCCAACCATTCTTGAGAAGACCGAGTCCCCGGCAATGGCGCCAAAAACTTGATGTGCGTGAATTAAATATATTTTTATTATTATAATTTTTGTTCACACAGATTAGGTTTTAAAATAGTTTTTACTTAAAGCCAACTACACACACATAGGGCAAGTGTACCCGTCAGGTGGTAGTATAGTTCACTAGTAAGAACCGGATATCAATCCGTGGACTCGGTATCTCAGTACTAAATTTTCGTTACTTTTAAACTTGTTTCAATCAATGAGTTGATTTCTTGATTGTTTTTAAACTATCATGCAAGGATATAAATTAACTAAATGAATTAACAAGAACAATATCTAAGAAAGGTTGCTTGAATTAAGTATCCACTAATAAACATATGACAACTTTTAAGGAAAACTAATGGTGATGTAAGTCTTAGAATCAACTAAGTTTTCAATCAAGGTCCCCTAGTTTTATAAATCTTGGGAAAATTATAATGAACAATATTTTAATCACCTAAGATTCATTCTTTAAGTTCTCTTGCTAAATTGATGTTAATCTTTAATAATGAGTTAATTGTTAATCAAAACTCCTAACTCTACAAATTAAGGAAAAGTAACATGAACAACACATTAATCACCCTAACTTGGTTTCAAGTAAATGATATCTTCAACATGCTCTTGACATGAATCACAAGCATGGTCATGCTAAAGAACAACTTTGGCCTAAATCATCAATCCAACATGAACACAAACCATAGAATTCATATAAACATTTATAAGATCTTTACAAATCCAAATGCAAGAATTCATACTCATATTCAAATCATCATCCTAATCATGTTAGCAATTACCATTCCTAATTTCATGCTATGAATCAAATCAATCAACTAACAAGATTCAATAATCATAAACTCTACATGGGCTTTCCAACACTACATGTAAATTTTTATGATCAAACATTCAAGAATAATAACTTTAAACATGAACATGCATTCCAAGAAACTTGAATAAATACCATCATGGAGATTAACATACAATAATCACCACATTTATTTCCATATTGTCAAGTGTTCATTAGCTTCAACAAAATTCAAACAACACAATTGTTTAGCCTAGAAGGCTCATGATAACTAAGACAAACATAAAGTAATATGGATTGTGCATGAATAACAAGTGAAATACTAGTGTTTAAGACAAGGTAATTAGCTAAATGAGTTGGATTATCAAGTGATACAACCTCCTAAAGGCTCCTTCTTCAATCTCCAAGCTTCCAAGATCAGCTTCTTGAGAGAGAAATCCACCTAAATGCTCCAACTCCCCTTCAAATGAGCTGAATTCACGTATTTAAGCTACTGGGCATTTGGCCCGACCGTGCCACCATTTGGCACGGTCGTGCTTGGTAAGTGTCAGGTGCCTTTCTGAGTTGTTGACCAAGTTTGATGCCAAATCCGGAAAGATCCCGCTAAAATTTCCCCGAGGCAGGTCGTGCTTATCGATATCGCACTCGGAAATGACTAAGTTGAACTCGGAACTAGCTGATCAGAGCCTGTGATTGCACGCGCAAGGTCGTGCTTTGGGGTTGGCACGGTCGTGCCAAGTATTGATTTGGCTCGGATTGTGCAGTCTTATGATAGTGCTTGTGATAGTGCCGACTTCTTGATGCTTGGCACGGTCGTGCCGATGGTTGGCACGGTCGTGCCGTATCTGGCAATTTGGCAGAAATGTTCCATTTTTGCTCCAATTTGCTCCAAAAGCCTTAGTTTTTTTACCGGGCCGAAGCCCGGACCTGCATTTTCACAAATAACTCAAATGAGTATCTAAATCAATGAAAACACAACGAATTTCCGCATTAATGGGGGATATTTGACGTTTAAAAGATGTATAAATTCTTATACATCAGCATCCCATTGAAATTTCAAGCGATTCGAACTCTTATGCCGGATCGCCTTACGAAGGCCCTAATGAGTGGGGCCAATATTGGAAGCAATTCATATTGAATGTGTAATCACGTAATGGATTTATATTGAATGTGTAATTACGTAATGGTATATGTTGAATGTGTAATGACGTAATGAGTATTCAAAATGACGTAGTCATGTGCCGGATATTCAAAATCACGTAATGAACCTATGGGTATTCAAAATCATATAAATTTTTTAAGAAAACTATAGCAATAAACTGCTCGAATTAAAGGGAATTAAATGCTCGTTAATACGGTGTATTTTTTTACAAAAAAATATTAACGTACGAAGAAGTTATAGCCGTTTGAAAATTAAGAGGGAAAAAGTGTTCAGTTGAGAAAGTGCCATAATGCTCTTTATGCCAATAACACTTGTCGTTCTCTAATTCTCACGTACACTTCATGTAACATTGTTATCTTGTACAAGATCCAACCTCTAATTATTATTTATAAAATATATCATTCCTTAGTTCTATTACTAGATCCTTGATTTTTTTCCTTTTCGAGTATTATTATCAAGAAGATTTTGAAACCAACAAATAGAATGTGCCAAAAACCTCTCTAGTTTTAATAAAACAGAGATAAGCGAAAAAAACCGGATTAGCTTAACCAAATCGAATTAAGAAACAATTTGGTTTTGTTTTGTTTAAACCAAATATTACAATTTGGGTTCGGTTTTGTTGCCTCGTTCCATAAATGAATCAAACGGAACTTGACGATCAAACCTATAACAAACCACAATGAACTTGTTTTAAAGCCAACAGACAAAAACCGACACATATACACCCCTAATATGAATAGAAGACCCCGAGTTTTAAACCAACAAACAAAAATGACTCATTTTCCAAATGATATTTTTGGCTAATGCACTAATTTATAAACACCACACACATATATAGAGAGATGTATAAAATTATATTTTTATGAAATAAATAAAATAACAAAAAAAATTATAAAGGAACCTATATAATTGTTAAAACAAACAAATTGATTAGACAACTAATAATGTTTCAGATAAGTTAAAAACAAAGAGAGGAAAAGAAAAAAAGTTGTAGAAAACACGTTGCAAGAAAACTATATAACCGAACTTGTTATCTAATGTGGGTTTGTCGACTTAATCAATGAAAAAAGGAAGAAGCAGAGAGAATTTAGAGATAAGTAATTAGGGTAAATCTTTCATAATAATCATTAGTGTTAGTTCCCACACTTGGTTGGCGGTACGGTTGCAGCTTCGCATAAACTAAATCTCCCTCCGAAAATGTTAGTTCCCACCTATGAGTATCAGCTTGGATCTTCATGCGGTTTTGAGCCTCTGCCAAATTACGTTTCAAGTACTTCAGAAGACCATCTCTGTCTTTAAGTAATCATCCACCTCCTAAACCTTGGTGGTACCTGGTGCATGTTGGAAATTATGATAAATAATTTAGTGATTAAAGCAAAATGAATGAGAGATTATAAGCTTTAATTGTGTGTTGGAACTTTAATGTGTGGGAAGTTGTGTTTGTCCCACATTGGTCTTGTGTGTTGGTCTTATGTTACCTCGATCTGAATTTGGGCACATATGGCGGAACATGGGTGGGATAGAGCCATAAAATGGCATTCAGGTTGGCGGGAAAGGGCATCGACGGCTCGGTTGGTAACACCCCTTTTGTATTCTATCTTGTAGTCGTATCCCAATAGTTTAGGCAACCATCTAGATTGGCCGGAGTTGTAATCCGTTGCTCTAATAAATATTTGAGACTCATGTGGTCTGTTTTAACCATAAACTGACGCCCTAATAAATAATGTCGCCACTTTCGGACCGCTTTCACGATGGCCAACATCTTTTTTTAATAGGTGTACCAAGATAACATGTTGCCCTTCAAGGGAGCATTAAAATAAGCTAATGGTCTACCCTTTTGAGTTAATACAGCCCCTAGTCGCAACCCACTAGCATCAGATTAAATTGTGAATGGATGGGTCCAATCTGGAAAACCTAACACCACTCGGTGTAGGGGTCGTCCAGACCCGTCATGCATCGGCGACGCCCTTCAACACCGCCCCGGGTGTGGCGTCGGCGTCCTCCCCGTCGGCAGAGAGACGTTGGAGACGGCCGGCTATTTCAAATATATAGCCGTTTAACGGCTAGTAGAATTAAAAAAAAATAATTTATAAATTTACCTATAAATACACCAATATTATCCCACTTTTTTACACACTTTATTCACCTCCATCTCTCAAATTTATAAAATCATTCCCATCTCTTTATTATTCTCCAACCTTTTATAAAATCATTCTCCAACCTTTTATTTTTAAAAATATAGACATGTCATCTTCTTCGTGGTGTTCATCATTCAGGTGAGGGCGAATTGTTTGTTGCGAACTTCGTTATGCAAGCAGCACAGATGATCATGGAGGAGGAGGAAGAGGAAGAAACGTCGTCACAACCACAAACTAGCGCGACCGCCTTAAATCGACAACGAGAAGGTATTGAACGGTGTTTTGGGATTCTACAAAAAAAGTGGCATATCATTGAATATCCGACACATTCTTTTACACCACAGAGGTTGCGATTATGTATGCTTGTATCTTGCTGCATAACATGATCATCGAAGACGAGGGTAGAGCGATCCGTGACTACGACGAAAACGTGTCTAGCGGGAATTCTGTTCCAGTGAGTGCAGAACAATAAGATTTAAACGGATTCTCTCTATGTAACGAGTACATACATCACAATCTACAAGCGGACTTAGTGGACTACATTTCGAACAACACACTGAACGAACCCACCGTTGACATGCCGGATGAAGACTAGCAGTTTTTTTTAATATTATGTTAGTTTATTTAATGTAATGTTTGAATTAATTAATTTAGTTTTTATAATATTTGCAAATTAAGATTTTAAATAAAAAATTGTGGGTCGGTCGAACATTTCTTAGTTTGTCCCTGGAGGGGGTCCTCCAGGCCTCTGACTGGATGTGACTGGCGTCGTCCTGAGAGGGGCGTCACCTCACATAGTGCCTACATGTAGTGGTTGTAGTGAGAGAGGCTTATTACTAACTTTTTGGAAAAGGCATCTTCTGCGTGAACATCCCTTTAATGGACCTTATTCCACGAGTTTGGTTAAAGGAGCAAAGATACTCCAAAATCCTTTACAAATTTTCGATAATAACCAGCCAGTCCCAAAAATCCACAAAACCCTTAGAATTAGTTGGAGTCGGCCATGATAATACGGCTTGCACTTTGGCCGAATCCACTTCCGCACCATTAGAAGAGATAACATGGCCTAGATACTCCACTTGTGAAACCCCAAAACAACATTTCGAAAGCTTTGCAAAAAGGTTGTTATCACCCAAAAGAGCCAAGGCGATTCATAGATGTTCCAAATGAGCTTCCAACGACTTGGAATAAATCAATATATCCTCAAAAAAATACAAAAATAAACGAGGCGTGGACGAAAATAAATCATTCATCAAACTTTGAAAAGTCGTTAGGGGCGTTGGTGAGCCCAAATGGCATCACGACGAACTCATAATGCCCTTCATGCGTTTGGAAAGCGGTTTTTGTGATGATAACCAGACCGAAGATCTAATTTAGAGAAAATAGTTGCTCCAAGTAACCAGTCTAAAAGCTCATCTATCACCGGAATGGGATATTTATCCTTAACAGTAATTTCGTTCATAACTTCGTAATCTACACAAAATCTCCATGTGCCATCCACTTTTTAACAAGTAACACTAGCGAAGAGAAAGGGCTATGACTTGGTCGAATTAAATCTCGTTGTAGCAGCTCACGTACCTGTTGTTTGATTTCTGATTTTTGAAAATAAGGTTGGTGGTAGGGTCTGGAACTTACTGGTTTAAAACCTGGCAATAATGGGGCGCGAGAGACCAGGCCTGTGTCTCTCGCGGGGGCCCGAGAGACCAGGCCTGTGTCTCTCGCGGGGCCCGAGAGACCAGGCCTGTGTCTCTCGTGGGGCGCGAGAGGCCTGTGTCTGCAGAAAATTGCCTTGGCCTCCACACAAATTGCCAAAAACAATTTGATTCGAAACAATAGCTTTCCAAACTGCTATACCACATTTTAGGACACTTGTAAGCTTCCTCTTACATCCCTTAGCACCTGGCATCACCTCCTTCCAGCTCTCTAAATATAAATAGGTGCTAGGGTTTACCATTTGAACTTGCACCTTTCCATTCACAACTCTATCTCCCTCTTTTGGAAGTTCCTAACTAAAAGGAGCATCCAACTTAGTTCTATTGCATCCTAGGAACCACTTGTAAGTGTTCCTTCCTCTTGCATTTTCGTTTATAGGCTTTTATAGCCAAAAGTCAAGTGTTTTACGGAAAACAACTTGACTTTCGGTTAAGACCATTATGGTCCAGCCATTGTTCGTAACGAACATGGCTAAGTGATCGTAATAAGGTAGGTGTTAGTCCCTATAAAGGTCACCTCCTGAGGATCACGTTTGCTAGACCAATTGACGGGTCAAAGTTATTATAATAAAAAGTCAAACAGACCATTTTTTAGAAATGTTATAATCCGATCTTATATATGTTATGAAACCTGTTTTGACACTTAAACAAGTTGGTAATAATTATTAGAACATGTAAGAATATGTTCGGCTCGTCAATTTCAGTTCTAGGGTTGGTTCGCAACCGAAAGTCGCAAAGTTTGACTTCTGCTTTGACTTTCGATTCTGACCCGGTATAGATTAGTTAGCTACTGGTCTGAAGTTGCATTATGATCATAATAATATGTAGCATAACCCTCTGAGGTTATATTACATGATTATAATCAGAATCTGAGTTTATGCACAAGTTCTGTAATTAAGCCATTTTGACTAAAATGCATTTTTTGCATAAAAAGAGGTTTAAATGATAAAGAACTTGAAAATGAGTTTCCTACTGATGTAATATTATAAGTAGGCTTATTTGGGATGTCAAAACAGATTATAAACTGAGTTTATGAACAAGTCCTTGTATTATGTCGATAAATAACGATAATGCCCGTGTGGCTTATAAAATGGTTTTAATCACATTTTTTTAAAGTAAATCTTTTACCTACTGATATGTTATATTAAATAACATATCTAAGACATGTCAACCTGAACTTAACACCAGTTTTCATCAATCATCGCATAAATCGTCATTTTACGACATAAACGTTGTTTTGGCGCATAGTATGGTTTTAAACCATATTTACCAACCAAGACTTGTTACCTACGGATTTTAAAACTTCTTTAAAATATTTTTACAGTAGATACATGATATAAACTCAGAATCCCAAATAATTTATAAACTATGTGTAAAATGACCAAAATGCCCCTTCGATGCATAGTTTGGTTGTAAAAGATAAATTACACATGTAATTAATATATTACTGATATTATATCAGAAATAAGTTATTTTGTCAGAATACTTATGATCATAACATTAAAATATATTCAAGTTCCTTTTATACGGTATATAATTACCGAAATGCCCTTATGAGGCATAATTTCATTTTAAAACCTTAACGGGCATATAAGTTAATATTCTACTGATATTACAACTTATTTAAAGTGTAATGGCATATAGAACTTGTCCATGACTTATCCGGTTACCCGATATCGCTAATATGCGTTTGGTTAAGTATATGTAACTAGTTTACGGAAATTAACCAAAATAGGTCTAACCTTGTCATTTAAGTCTCAAAATCCAGAATGTTTATAGTTTATCCATATTACACAAGTCAATGTACTTGTTGGGATTAAACTACATTCTATCCGATCATCGTTTAATCTAGCGAAACGTTTTGATCAAATACGCTAGTCGGTCGAAGTCTATGACTTAAACAAGACCGTTAATATTTAATTGGTTAGCTTATGCCATAATGCAGACTAGTGACTTGCCGGTAAATGCTATCTGCACCTAGTACTTTTTGTGTACAGCTGAGTTAATAAATCTTGCGTTTAAACGAAGACTAGCTCAGGTAAATACTCTCGACTTATTTTCCCTATACGGGCTTGGGATACGGTAAATTATTACCGCTTGGTTGGAAATGGGATCAATCGAATTCCGGATTGTGGCTAGTAAATCCGCATATTCCATTTTAATCAGTTTTGTGTGATAACTTAAACATCGGGGGTTAACTACCGTGTCCTGGATATCCTCGACTCATTACATTAGATAATGGCCACGACCTTAGCGCGGGGTGTAGGCATACACCCAACAGACGCTCAAATGCATTTACCCACACTTGTTGGGGATAACTCCTTCGTGAGTTCATAAGTGGTGAGTACGTTAATCATGTCTCGGTTTTTGTACTGGGCCTGTATGTATGGATAAACATGTGAATCTGTTAACAAGGTTGCAACGTCAACTTTCCCAAGTTATAAAATATTTTGTGCTGATATGCACTTAAAACATATTTTAAATGTTTCAAAATGAGTTAGTTGAGTGTATTTACCAGCAAAAGCTGACGTATTTTCAAAAGACTAAGCTTGTAGGTACAATACGAAAATAGGCTGGAAGTGCTCGGTAGTGATAAGAGGGTCTTGCAAATCCTAGATCTGCCGAAAGTCTGGTTTATATTCTTTCTTTTGTACAATTTATGATCCGCATGTGGATCTTCTATTACGAGTCTGTATATTATTTTGTATTTCGAACATTCGGTTTGTAATGGTAATTTAAATCCAAGACTTCCTTTGTGCTATGTTTAATTGACTATGGTGTTATCAACTTACGTCACGATATTCCCCACCCGAACCCATCGGTGTTTGGATTGGCTTTGGAAAAGACGGCGTGTGACATAGACAGTTTAACTATGAGATACTTATTTTTCATTACCTTTGATTTTTTTTATGTAATAGGGCTCATAACGACGATGTATGTAATTTCTTGCAATGTGACCAGCAGTGGGACAATTGTAACAGATCTGCTTCTTTGCATAGGGAGGATAGCCTGAACATTCTGACCATGAAGATGATGATGAATGTGAGTGATAAGATTTATCATTCCTTGAATGTTTTTCACATGTTCTTTTTGAAACATTTTCGAACTTCCAGTTCTTTTGAGCATGATTTTGTTCAAACCTCTTATGATGATGATCATTATCAGCTGAGGTGATGCACATGTTTTTTTCGAACAACAAACTTAGATTTTGAAACCTTGTTGTCATTCCCATTCACCCTGCTCTCTATGTTAGATGAATGGTTAAAATCATATTTTTCGTATTTACCATTCTTTGCATGCTTTACAAAAACAGTTTTAGAAGCATTTTTCACATCATCATTTGCAAGACAAGTTTTAAAAACATCATTTTTATTAGAATTAGTCAAAACATTTGAGTCAAATTTATTCTTTCAAACATAATCTCCTTCATGCTCATCATTCTCACTATTACTATCACAATCCTCAATCTCTACTTTGTCTGCACATGAGGTAGAGGCATTAGAATCATTCACACATGTAAAAGTTGGGTCGATTTACTTTCATGTCCCTTTCCCACATTGGTTTCAACTTCAGCCTGTTTCCCATAGTTCATGTAATCATCTTCCTCCTCATCCTCATCTTAATGAGGCAAATGAGTATACTTGTCATTAAATGGTGGTGTAACTTGAGTATACCCAACCCCTGATTTCTTGTTACCAGTTATTTGTCTATCAACAATGTTTAACTTTTTAAAAGTGAAATCAGCAGTTTCAAAGTTTGCTTTAGCTTGATTTAACTCCTTAGTTAATTCTTCAATGGCGTTTTTGGCATCTCTATAGACACAATTCTTCAAACTTAGTTAATTCTTCAAAGAGTATCATTTACCTTAGAAGAAGTCTCCGAAGATGAATTTTCAGAAATGTCAGCTATGAAAGCATGATTGGAACCTGAAGCTTGTAGCTGATCCTCACATTTATATTTAATTTCTTTTAACACGTGAATGTAGAAGATGATGAACCCGTATCATGACTCGTGTCATATTTGAGAGAAGAGCACGTTTGCTGCACGGAGTTACTACATTACTAAATGGGCTTGTATGATTTAGAGCCCTCTGCTTATCATCTCGATCATACATTTAATGATTGATGTGTTGTGTTGTAGCGTGTTGGTCTAGTTAATTTATAACTCTTAGCACGTATTAAGCGGGTTAACTTTGTATTCTTGTTAAGTCTAAAGCAAATTACATAGTATTTTTATATTCTGTAAACGGTTATAACTTTGAAATCGTGACTAGATTAATACCAAATATCTTTAGTATTCCATATAACGATTATGCCAGAAGACCATATTAAAAAAAACCAAAAGGTTTTGCCAACAAGAATATAGTGTACATCATAAATCACATGAAAGCATATATGGTGAGTGACCAGACGCACTACACAAATATACATTTTCCAAATGGCATGACCAAATAGATCATTCAAATAACATCATGAAATGCTAAATAATCAAAAGTGCTAACTAGCACCAATAAGTAATCTAAAAGCTTCGCTACCATAACACTTGCTATATATGCAGTGAGCTTTATTAGCAAATCAATCTTTATGCCCCCGAAAACAAACTCCAACAAACAATCACACTTATATGTATACCATTTTTATATTCGATGGTCTTATAAGATACAACTATATATGGTTGCATGTGAAATTTTTGTGCTACCAAGTGTAGCATATGCTCGACGATATAGAACGTTATCCATTGACATGGTTTTAACGTTGTTTTTTTTTACTAAGTAGTTATACGGGCTAGTGAAGAAACACTTGTTCGAGTCCGTTGCATAACTTGTCCACAACCCTTGTTCGAGTCCCGTGGATGGCGCCAATGAAGAAACACCGGTTTAACCTAGGGATATCCGGGGATATGTTAGCTACAATCAAGAGATTTCTGCATAAAAGGGTTGTCTCTTCCTCGTTCTTCATGGTGATCTCACTCAGACTGATCTGCAAAACTAGTAGCGCGTTAGTCTCGTCACGGGGAAAAGGGTGGTTTTCTCCGTGACCACACTCCGGCGTGAGAATAAGTATTTGTGATTGCAAGTAATAAGCAAGTGAGTTCAAAGTAGCATGCAATAAGTTAGTTCGTATATTTCTGGATGGTTTACCTGGTGATCCGATACTTATTTTATAGCCGGAAGTATTTGGGCTCGGGAGATGGGCTGATAGGCCTTAGGCCTGGCCCGGCGACCAGAGACATCCGTTTTGTCCCTCTACGTCAGACACTTAAATGTTCCCTGCAGGAGAATTAATGTCTTCTGTCAGGAGGTGTGCTTTTTCGGAAGCTGAATGGTGCCACGTGTAAAGGCAGCTGTTTCTTGGCGTCAGCCTGCTATCAGCCGGAAGTGGAGAAGATGTGAAGTCACTGGCGTAAGTATGGTTGGTGCACAGTCTGGCGTCTGCATTACTTTTTATGCGACACAGTCAGACGCAAACCTGCCGAGCAACCATTGGTCACTGTTCTGCCACTCCGTACCTTTGTGTATAGTCAACACCTCTTAGTGCTTATCCCTTCTGCGAGGCTGTCAGTGCTTTCCGGCTAGCGCAGAGTGGCAGGGGTAAATCCTTTTGTCCACAAGACTATGAGGTGCTCTCTTGTTTGTCTTGTCCTTGCAAGGTTTTTGGATTCGTGACTAGAGGGCTGTTAGTTCGCGCAAGGTCAAGTAGCTTGCGCGTGTAAGTCTAACTTGCCGTTGTGCCAAATACACAAGGCTCGTTGTGTGACTTATGTTGTTTGGTCTAACTTGCCGTTGCGTTGAGTGCGCAAGGCTCGTTGTGTGACCTACATGTGTTGGTCTAATTTACCGCTGAGTGCGCAAGGCTTATTATATGACCTATTGGTGTCAAGGAAGACACACTATTGCACATTGCGTGCAAGGTTATCCTTGTAGTTATGATGTTGAGGGTATGGTTTCTTGCGCAGGCGCAAGGTTTCTGGGACCATACTCCTCCAGCTAGTGTTAGGTACAACGTAGTATAGTGATAGGCATACTTGGAGATAAAATTCTTCTTTAGTGACTATTAATTAATTCAAAACCAACTGCTCATCACAAATACTTTCCACTACAATTGGTCTCTCGTCAGAGAACACAACTTATTCTCACCTAAATTATTTAGATGTGCGATATATGTTACTATATTGCCAGCATAATATACCAAAGTGAGACATGTTTACAACAACAAATGCTTTCTACCTATTTATTAAGACTATTTTCTCAGTCTTAGGGGAGACTAGATAATGAAAGAAAAAAAACAGGTAACACAAAAAAACATGCATTGCATCACAATAAATGTTTGACCCTTAAAGTCGTCAATATAGATCGGAAGTCCAAAAGAGTGTGAATTTGCAAATAATAACAATGAAATACCAGATGCATTCACAAACCTAAATAGAGTGGCAATTCACATATACCAGCACCAAATTCACTTACTCGAATTGAAGTAATCACAAAATAATTACAATATTGAGAAAATGTGGGAGGTAAATTGGTTCCAAAAGATAAAATCCATTAACTTAGAGTAGAATAATGCAATTGTTATAACCCTAGAAGAGGTTGCATACCAAACACCATAATTTGTTGAATACAAAACCCTAGAAGAGGTTACATATAAAAAACCTTAGAAGAGGTTATTGATAAAATCCCATTAGAAATAATAAAATCCTAGAAGAGGATAATGGAGTTCTAGAAGAAACTCATGTACCAAACAAACAAATATGAGATCTCAAATAAATTATTTACAAAATAGTGCAATATGGAACCGTAATAAAACACGTGTAAAATAAGATATTTCCATATACTATAGCAACATATGTAATTGATAAAAAGATTACTACATATGCTTGGTATCTATGCATAAAGTTTATGTAAAAACCAAGTATCAAACCTAAAGTATATGACTTTTAGTAGTTAACTTTAAATTACCAAGTAGTTGATTAATTATCCTTTGCTAATTTATATTAAAACAAAAATAAAGCAATAGATGATAGTCGAATACAGGCAAGAGTGTACTTTGGAGCTTCGATTGCACTTAGGATGAATTATGGTTATGTTATTAGCAAGAGGTGAGGTTAATTAACTCAAAGACCCAGCTCCTAACTAAGGTTACCGACGAATTATTGTTAGATATACAAGATGTGACTTTAAAGTTAAAATAGAATTAGAGCCGGTTAAAGATAATTTGTTGCCTAATCTTAGAGAAATGTTATTTTGAGAAACAATCCCCTAATCTTGGGTTAGTTATATCCAACTACTCTTCTTTCTTTTACATGGTTCCCATGGCTTGCGATCCTCTATTTGGCATACCTTTATCTTATTTCAAAGGTAGCAAGTGTATATCTAAGTGCTCGCCACGAGTGCTAATGACACTTGTGATTAATTAGGGTGATTGATCTTTATTTAACGGGTGCCATTATAATAACAATAAACTATATAAAGACATATAGTATTTTAACTTGGGTTTACCAACTTTTGGACCACGCCAAGTCTAACATATAGATCGTGTTAGACGAGTCATAAGACTAAGTTTTGGCTAATCGTTAAGGCCTAACATATAGACCACGTAGGCTAACAACACTATTCTTGATAAACGAGGGTTGATCGAAGATGTGTTTCCAAAAATGGATCAACCACTTCTTGAAGATCGGATTTCCCTTATTAGTATATGGGTTGTTACACACCATGAGTATACTAATAAGCTTCACCTCCTTTGGTTATCAAGAACTCCCACAAGATCAAAGACAAAACAATCACAAGTTCATTACGAAAGAAGAAGAGTAAGAGGGATTATTAAAGACACAAAGCATCTCTTTGCCAAAGATTAAATAGTTAATTCATACCAAGCTTCATCTTCAACCCAAAAAAAAAACACAAAGGCTTTAGCCCATAGTGGCCATAACTTGTCCACAAACAATGATCATAGAGTAGGTCATGATGGATCAAGTATGATAAGATCAAACAACTTGAAGAAGGGTTGTGGATTACAAGTTCTCTCTATCTCAAATTAAGTTATTACAAGTGTTTTATTGGAGTGATCCCAAACTCCTTTTGGTCTCTCAAGATTAGAGAGTTTGTGTGTGAAACATGGATAAAGGAGTGGGTGAAATGGGATGGTGAAAATGGGCAGCCAAGGCCCTGTATTTATAGGCTGGAAGTGGTCAGGTAAACACGGGCGTGCCTAGGTGGGCATGACCGTGCTTGGTGCTGATTCCCTACACAGCCTGTCCTTCTTTTCCTTTTTTGGCACGGTCCATTGCAATTTGTTATAGGCACGGGTGTGCTTAGGGAGGCACGACCATGCTTGGACAGGTGTCTCGACAAGGCTTAAACATGTGGCATTTTGATCGTTCTCGAAGCTTCCAACTTTTGTCTCTTCCTGACACGGACGTGCTTGCCTTCTGGGTGGAATTTTGTTGACCATTTCTTGGGTTGACTTGTTGACTTTGTGCTTCTTGGTGTTGTGCACAATGGTGCCCATAGCCTGGCATGGTGTGCCTATCTAGCAACTTGCTGAGTTCCTTAGAATATTGGATTTTTTACTTCGTTTATGCTCGTTTTTCACTTCTTTCATCCCGAGACTTGGAAACCTACATTTGTCAAATAGGAACGATTTATGAAGTATATTCAACTAATCATTAAAGTACTTAAATTTAAGGGGTAATTATGTAAAAAAATATTTATGATTGATGGCACATCAATGATAGAAATTAAATATGCCAAACTGGTTTTGTACTAATCCTTGGTCCTCTTGATGTTAGAAACATTTTATACATGGTCAAGCATTAAGAAGTTTCTTGTTGATTTCACCATTAGGCATGTCAATTACAGGCTTCCAGCATCTTTCATTTCAGAAATCAGTTGGGTTAACTGTTAATCAATGTCTCCAAAATTTCACCCATAACGTGATTGAACCCATTAATCTCTATACAAGTAAGCCACTTTGAGAAAACATTTTAAGTAAAAGACCGTGATTTAGAAGCTTGTTGTGAACTGAGAGAACAATCCACTGATGAATGAAATGCCATGAGCTTCGAAATTTAGCAGGTTTGTCTATTTTTTCGATATCTTAAATTAATTTGAAAATACTGAAAACTCATGGAACCATGGAATGATCCACATATGGTTTTGCATGTGTACTCCCTCCAAAACCCATGGAACCATCTTCCCCATCTTGTGCACAATCCAAGTAAACAAAAATCAATTGCAACAAAATTGAAGCCAAAATGCATACGTAAAACTGCCTAAAGAACATGAAATCACCCCTCCCTCCAAATATTTGCAAAAAGGGTCAACACTCAACAATCATCTGGTTTTGTTAGGTTCGCATGACAACAAATTTGTCTTTAGTTGACTAGTACAATGTCATGAGGTAGAGTAACACTAGGTAGCCCTACTTGTTGCAATGATTTTTTTTGTTCGATTCAAGGTTGCCGGAGTTATTACAAGAAATGAGCAGAAGATGTTGAGGTAGTTGCTTTCAAACAATCATGAAAGACGAAGAAGATAGAATAAGTTTGTAGTAGGAGGGGGTTGTAATTTTTTCAAAAAATGAAAACCATGAAGACAGAAAAAGTTTAGAGCTTGAAACCAAGATTTTTGATAATGGAAGGACCAAAATCGTAACTAACTAAAAAAATACGGCACGTTTCTCAAAACGTGAATCGTATTTTAGTATGAATAAACAAAACAATAATAATTTGATCGAGAGTCAGCATCTCGACCTACCTCCTTTCCACTCATTTATTTCACCTCGCTCTAAAATATCTTCAAACAACTTTCCATCAAATCTGCAACAAATTCTCTACAAAAATGGCAATTTCATCCACCACATTGAATCTCAACTCACTCTACACACCACCACGCGCATCACCACCACTTTTATCTTCTTCCACTTCATCCTTGTTCACCAACACTTTCAAACCCTTGAATCTAGTTCACGCGCACAGATCCAGTAGAAAAACAGGTTTATCGGTTAATTGTATGTTCGGTTTAGGTGTACCGGAGCTTGCGGTTATCGCCGGTGTCGCTACGCTTGTTTTTGGCCCTAAGGCGTTGCCGGAAATTGGTCGGAACTTTGGGAAAACGTTGAAGAGCTTTCAACAGGTTTGATTTCGTTAGTTAAAGATTAGATTTCATGTTATTTGATTTTTTTGGATGTTATACGACTAATATATGAAATGCTTGTATTAATATTTGGAACTGTTGGTTTTATTCTGTGAGTTAGGGTTTATGATGTTTCTGATAAAGTTAATTGTTGTTTCATTATCTGTGATTTGGGGGTTTGATAATGTGTAGGGTTTACAGAGCTTGCACTAGTCTTTTAGCTAGCATTTGGATTTATTTAATAAGAGAATCTAGAACATCGGTTTTTGTGGCGATTTTGAGCTCACGTGAAGGAGAGAGGGAGGAGATGGCGGGCTACGGTTTTTAGGGGCAACACGGGCAGTTATGATGTGGTTGTGTAACTTGTGTTTTTGGGGCTTGTTGTTGGTGATGCTCTGAATGGTAAAGAGTTGAACATGTGTTCGCTTGATTTGATAGGTTGACGAGTTTTTGATTAGGCGCGAGTTTGAGTGGATTAGGGTATGTTGGATCACTAAGGGGCTGTTTGTTTAGCTCTTAATGGTTCAGACCTCTTACTGATTCAGCACTTAATGGTTCAGACTGTTTGTATTGTGAGCAGATGTGTGATGCCTCTGAATGGTTAAGCTTTATACTAAGTCTGAATGGTTAAGCTTTACTAATCTGAATGTTAAGACCTTATCTATAGTCAGACATTTGCCTTGAATGGTTCAACACTTTACCACTCAGAAGTTGCCAAACAGCTCCTAAGCTTGGTTTTTAACTTGAACTAGAAAATACATCAACTTGACACTATTGTTCATACATGCTACTATGCTAGACTTGAACTTGATTCAAGATATCTTTTGATCTCATTCTTATATGCAAACTCGATAAACCTCGCGGCTAAAACTTTGATTAATTTGGACATGTTCCCTAGATCAACTTTTAGTTGGCATTGGCTTGGAATTTATGTTCCTAGGTACAAATGGTCTGTATTTGGCTCGTACATTACTTTTTTGCCCTTCTCTTTATGTACATATAATCATGTATGTGTAGAAACAATCGTGGTCAGTTTCTCCACATTACATTTGAGTTTATGTAGAGCTTCGTGTTAGTCAAATGTTGAAACATGTACGGATGAATGAAACCCGACCATTTAACCTTGCCTCGGTTTAGGAAATCAATATACGGTTTTTTATTGTTCTTCCTTCTTTAAAATCAGTGTCTCTATGATTATATTGCATAAAGTAACTTTTAACTATTATAAAGTTTTGGTTAAATCTGAAGTATTATGTAATATCAGATGCTTCAGTTTCCACTACAGCTTGTATGTGGTAAGTCCTCAGTAAAAATATAATAACAAAAAACATATTGTCGCCATGACCGAATAACACTATTAACCAGGTTGCTAGGTTTGATGCTTAAAATTACACATTAGACTACTTTCAACCCATCTGACTCTTTTTTCTTTTGGTAGTTTCTTTGATTTACAAATTACAGGACCCGAATTGACCTTTTCATAGTTAAACGGGTTGAAACGGCAACCTCTATTTCAATAGGTTTTGGCAGTTATAAGTTCTAATACAAGCGGAATTCGTACAGGCAGCCAAAGAATTTGAAACAGAGCTGAAAAAGGATGACCCCGAGTCACTTGAATCAGCTACTGCAGTGAATGAGATGGTGGATCAGGAAAACAAAGACGCCAAAAGCACGCAAGTGAGTTTATAGATTGGCTAGCAAAACGCGCGCATTACAGTGTATCATCTGATACGCCTAGCTAATAAGCAAAACTCGATTTTGTAACATTATTAGCACTTCGATCATCAGTTGCTTTTGTTATATGCTATATGATTTTCATTACAATGTCTTTCTTACCGTGCGAATTTTAGTTGAAGCACCTTTGTTTTGTAAGAGCAGTCCTTAAACTCATAAACTATCACAAATCTGGTCGTCTGACATAACAGCCACAAACATTTTTGCTAGCAATCCATTCCATCTTAAACATTTTTTTACATGCCCAACTTATCATTTACTTTTATGTTAATTTTTCTAAACAAATTAATATATTTTAATAATCAATTTAGTTTTTATTTGTGCAAGACCTTAACCCGCACACATTTAAAACATAAAACATGCAACTTGGACACAATTTGTTTATCTGAACTAGTCAAAATGGTTAACTAATACACATTTATTAAGCAGGTTAGGTATAACAATCTACAACATGATTTTTTTTATAAATAAATATATTCAATGTGTGCTTAAATTATATCAAAAAAAGTTTGAACATAACCTATGTTTGATTGTTATAAACTAATATAATTAATTTTTGTTAACTTTATATATTTATGATTTTCCAAACCTATATTTAATGTGTCTTTAAATTATATCAAAAGAAGTTTGAACATAACTTATGCTTGACTGTTATAAACAAATATAATTATTTTTCATTAAGCTTATATATTTATAATTTTCTAAATCTTTACAAGTTTATCTATTAATATAAATTTTATAAAAAAAACAGCTTGAATTCTATGAAAATGAAAGTTACAAAAAATGAACGGAGCTATATTTTTTCTAGACTTTTAGAAGTTTTTCCTTAGACTAAAGTTGGCATCACAAGTCATATAACTAGTGAAAGTGCAAAATATAAATACAGCGTCATGGGTGCCAAGTGCGACATGATGATATGATACAACCAATCAAACCCTTTATTTGGAAGAACACTGTCAGGTCTTACAGAAGTTTTTAAAACCATTATGTTAATGACGTCACATAGGTGTCATACCTTACAAGTAACGAGAGTGAAATGTCACTTAACACCCTATATAATATACTAAATAGTGAATTTATTATTATAAATGTGTTTGTGATACGTGCTTTTAATACATTAAAATATTCATTAACCTAGGAAAATTACATAAATCATCCATAAGATTTGATGTAATTTACTAATTTCGTCTTTCATCAAAATCTTTATGATAATGGAAAACGTGGAAAACTTCTTGAGATTGTAAGTGGTTACGTGGGTTGTTGCATATAGATCATGTTTTAGACTTTAGTTATGGGTAATTAACTATGTTTATTAACCTTTTTTTTTTTTATGAAAATGAATATTGACTTGGGAACCGAATATTTTACACTTTAACATTGCAATATAACCATCTAAACTTAAGCCAATTATGCAATGACACTTGTCTAACAGACTACTTAGGGGTTAATCCCACAAATTTCACAACCATTACACGTGTCAAGAACCTCTGTTGGAGGTCAACTGGAAAAAAAGAGGGAAAAAAGAGACGCCAATTGATAGAAGTATCTTCAGAGAAAGGAAGATAGGTGGCTTAAGCACCATGAAACGAAATATGGCAAGCTGGCGAGATGTGACCCTATGATTGAACTAAAAAAATGAAATACTAGAGGTCATTATGGAATGGAATAGTAAAAAGTATGGTCGTCAATTTGTAAAAGATAAATGTCACCGACATTACTAATTGCGTGTGTATTATTTTATGTTACAGTGTTACGCTCTCGTCATTTCTTTTGTAATTTAGTAGCTTTCTACTTTTATTACTAGTTCTATTTGTCTGTCTGTCTGTTGTTTGTTTCGGAGCTAGATGTTTCTCTAGAAGCAGCATCTTCATCCCCACAATAAATGTAAGATTTGCCTACATTCCACCATCCCCAAACTCTACCACTAATCTTGCTATTTGTAGAATTCACTATTATTGTAGTAGTTTTTCACATACTATAACACTTCTTTTACTTAGGCTAGCCATAAAGAGTGAGTTGGATGGTTGGTGTGATGAAAATGGTGACTTTTTATGTGCCCATTGACTTGGTCAATAGTAGCGGTTTCTCCGTTTTTTGCAAACGGGAATCTCTAATGTGACTACCCCACATGGTTTTTGAAGCAAGAAACAAACCACATGACATGATGTGATAGCCGATTAACTGCCTTGCGTGAATAAGACACGATTGAAGTATGCTAAAGCAAACAAAAAGATAACATAAAAATAGAAAAGAATATTGTATCTTTCAAATAACATGATATAAAAAGGATAATTCAATGATCAACATAACATAACATAAATAATAGTAATTTTATAATTTAATAGAAAGTTTCTTTCGAGTAACGTGATATCAATTCAATAGAAGTGTCTCGAATATAAGATGCGAATAATTGGAAAACATGATCAAGTTGCTATAATAGGCTAGGGAATATGAAGAGGATAATTTTAAAAAATGATTTTAGTGAAACTTTTTATTATTGAATACTTCGTGTTCCTCATATAACACTCGATATTGACAGTTTAAGCATTTAGAGTAAGGATGTCACTTAGACGGGTAATCATAGTCTCATACCTAATTGTAAAATTGTGTCTTATACCCGATTGTAAAGTCATGTCCTATATATGGCTCAGTACACGTCGGGTATCAAGCATACTCACTAATACCATAATATCATTTTAGTTTGTTAAAAATATCCGTTAGATTTTCAAGTTCATTTCTTTTTCTCACCATTCTAATTATTATATAATGTTATGTTTTTAACAGCTATAACAAACTAAAACACAATCAATTATGAACATATCATCATGATATTAATATAGAAACTATGAAAATAGATGATATGATTCCATGAAAATAAGATCATACATTATAACATACAAAATATAAATAATATCATCATATAAAGAAATTTCTATTTTCCACATGAAACCAATGAAATGAAGCATAATTAGAAATAAGCTAAGAAAAAAAATAAAATAAAAACTAAATTTATCAGATATATGATTCATGTAAACGAGTATATAGTTTCAATACATTAGGTGTAATACCATACTTGTTGAGTTGTTTCCAAATACACGGAAAACAAGCTAAATGCATAAAAAATCAATCTCGTATCGGACTATTCATCTCCAATGATCGGGTTTCTGTCATTAACATACTTTTGAACACGCCCCCAGCAACGAGCAGTCCTCGAAATTTAATGTCCATTTTGTCATTTTAATTTTGTGCAAAATTACTATTTTGTCAAATCACATCGACCCAAACATGTTTTGACCTCATTTCGTCCAAAGCGGTTTTCACCTACACACCTTACCGCGGACCCTTTTCCATCGACGGAAGTAACAATTGGTCAACAATAAGTACAAAAACATAACATCCATTGTTCACATTCCATGTTTTAATTGTTAAATAAGAACAAGACATTCAATGGCGAGAACAGATATGCACAGTTCAAATACCAGAACACCAACTGGTTTTTGACACAATACAAATCCAAAATTAGGCTATCCCATGAAGCCACTGCACATAAAAATGATGAGTATCTTTTCAGTTACGGCTAGATTCCAACCATATCATACTAGCGGTCTCCACCGCCTTGGGTGGTCCCACCAACATCTCCACGGAACCGTTTCTGCAAATGTTCCAAGCTGGCCACTCGTTGCATAGAAGCAGTTCGACCCATCTTCTGTGCTCCCACTTCTTGCATCACAGGGTTTGGGTGTTGAACATGCTCAACTGGCGGCGGGAGGTTTACCATGGGTACCCGTGTAGAGGGTATGTGGTGGTTAGTGGTGGTGGGTGGTGGTTGGCCCTGGTAGAAGTGTTGCTGCTTCATGTCATCTTGCACAGGAACAGCAGTGTCTGTGGATGTATCAGATGGGCTACAAGAATACGATGGCATGGGACCCATTGTAGAAAAATCTGATACAGGTTGAACCATTGGGTTAAACCCGGTTATTCTTTTGACACTTTCTTCAGCCATCTTCACCTGCATATATGTTTCGTTAAACAAAAATAACAACCGATTAAAGCAGTTAAGAAAATAGAAAGTCAAACATGAAGCAGAACCGAGTTAACTGACCTTTGCTCTCATGGTTTCAACATCGGCTTTCAACACTCTATTATCAACAGCAGCTTCATTGTACTTTTGGCTTATGTCAGTGAGGCGCTTCAGTAGTGAAGAATTTTCAACCCGTAATTGAGAAACCTAGAAACAAGCATACAAAATATTTAATCCATTAATTTGGCGTTTGTCGTCTTTCTTAAACAAAACAAAATTTTAAGGAACAGACCTGTGTCTCAAGCTCGGTCAAATGAGCCTGCTTTCTTCTTCTTGAACGTCTAGCCGATTCTCTGTTCGACAGCATTCTAAAAAGAAAAAAAAAACACATATGAAACAGTCACTTTCACGATAGGTCAACATGGGTCAACCTATCTAAGAAAGGATTGGAAGTAATATGAATCCATTCTATGTTACCTTCTAACACGTTTTGCATCAGTAGGGTCCATATTCTGAGTCGTTTCTGTGTCTCCGTCAAGCTCATCATCATCTGATAGTTCTCTTGAGGAGCCACTTGTTGCTGATTTCACCGGGATTGCAGCCTTCTTTTGAATAACAGGCAAAGAAGGGATCCCGACAGGTGCACCGCCATCCTTACCGGCTCCCTTGGGATCAACTACCCACCCAATACAAACATAATGACGATTAATATTCTTGTATAATGAATGATGATGATGAATTACTAAATGATATACGGTGTACAGAAAGACAAATAAGAAAGAGCACCCAATGCATTTTCCTATTTCGACTAGAATTGGTTGGCCACCAAAGTATATCGTAAAACAAATCCATGCGCCATGACATCAATATGCCGCATATAAATCAGCATACATATGAATTTGATTTCTCTAATATGAGAGTGTGAAAGTTGGTACCTTACAATTATGATGATGCTTAATTAACCTCAACTAAAGGTCTTAAGCCTACGTAGTCAAAGGCGCACTCATTATAGCCTGGGTACAAGGCTCCAAAAATGTGCACACCCTCGAAACAAAAAAAAAAAAACACAATAACAAAAAAACATATATAATTTGTATAAAAAATTATACTACTCCGGTACTCCCCAACATATAATTAAAAACTAAATATAACTAGCTATTAAAATCATCAATCTAGCATCAAAATTTTAGAATATCTTTTTAAATAATCCCTACAAGAAAATCTAACATGGACTAGTTGTGTACAACATATATTCTACCAAATAAACAAAACCAAATAAACAAAACCAAACAAAAAAAAGAGTCAAAACAAGGAAGAAACAATCCATTAACCCAAACCAAGAGATTAAAAATAGCTCAACACACAAAAAAAAAAACAGAAAAGGAAACTAAACCCCAAATTGACTTTATAGGACATCGGTCAATTTTAGAGGAGAAAGGAAGCAGCAGCCGCTGCAAAGAAGAGGAAAGCATTAATGCCGAGTTTGAATCAGGCTATTGCGCCTCCCGTGAGGTTTCCGAACACTCTTGCCTTGCGTCTACCTCAAGCGCAACAACCTCGTCTCGCCTGGCTAACTTTTGACTACATAGCACTAAACCGCCGATCAATCCAGTAACTGAGAAAGTTCTTATGTATAAAAGCATCCTAAAGAACATGATAGACTAAGTCACGGGACTTAAGAAATTCTAACAAATGAAAGGCACAAACCTTTAGAAGGAGCCTGGTATCCCAACTGTGAGGTGTTAGAGGCTTGTGATCCATTGTCAGGTATAGGAGCAAAATCTTGACTTTTTACAGAAGATGCCTAAGAGAGAGAGAGAGAGTAAACTATACAAGTTATAAAATACCGTGAAACAAAACTGAAAATGGTCATAAATCTAAACGAAGAACACATCATAACTAAAAGATGAGGAACGCCAAACATAAAAACATAACTATGATCTTTCATCAGTGTTGGACAAATTAATGAATCTAACCAACATTTTTTAGCAATTTAACAACAAAAACAATGTGAGCAAGTACAACATTTTTGCTAACCTTGATATAAACGCAAAAGAGGCGCCCACCTATGGCCAAGCACATGCGAGGCGCAAAAATATTTTAAGATTGTTACAGGTTAGAGTGACCACTGAGCTGGGATCTATAGGACTTTCATTATCAGTAAAACTCGTGGAAGTTTTCAGCACTGGATCAGATGGTTGCTTTACTCATTAATCATGCCCTAAAAAGCTATTATTACTCTAATTTTTTTCTCTATTTGTGTTGCAGTTACGTATCATTTTATGCATAGAGTTAAAGTTATTTATAGAGCCCAAGGGTGGTCATACGCAATTAAGATAATTGTTGCTTATATAGTTATATTCTACAATTTTCTAAGCCTATTATAAATATTTTAAAATTGTCCAATTTTAAGCCTTTGTACCTTGAGTGCGCCACGTGAGTACTATCATTTTTACTTCTTAGACAAAGATAACCTAGTAACTAAAAATTATTAGCGCAGAGATTCCACCAAATTACATCTTGGTACAGTTGCACAACCTTCAACAATGTCAACAGATGCACATCATGCTCTTTAACTAGATAGAACAAGAACATAATCAAACCTATATAGCAAACAAATGGTGTTGAAATCGAGTTTATTAACCTCCCAGAATTATTTGTTACACTTGGTAACCAAAAGCTCACACCATCTAGTCATCATGTTTGAATTCTTTGGATATATATGTAAGACAATGCCTGGTAAACAGGACAGGCGCTCTTTATAGTAAACCCACTTACAAGACAATTCATCAAGCTTTTACTCTATATGCATTCAAATATCATGATTCTTTATGTAGAAACCAAAAGAGGCATTTTAGAAGGAGTTTGCCATCACTAGTGAACGCTAACAAAATAATTCTATCACGAAGACATTCATTTCTTTAACCAATACTCCCACGATAACAGGTAAATTAGCTGCATTGAACATCATCTCATTTTACTCAAGGTGTGACATGACATGACTAAATTTTTCTCAAAAGCAAACTAATTTCACTTGTATACACTAAATGCAACACCTATCAATCTCATCTAAACCTACCTCTACTTGCAATAAACCTATGATTAGCAATTCAATGTATAAATCAAAGAAATCCAGCTCAGCAAAACGAATAAAGAAGCATACCCTAGTCAAAGCAACAGCTGCACACGCCAGATTCAAACGACTCTTCAAATACGCCTGATACTCCTCCGAATCAACCGGAACATTAACAGGACCAGCAACTCCGGAGCCACCAAACGACGTCGTCGCACCTTCTTCGTTCTTCTTCACAACTGACTGATTATTCTTATCCTTCACTTCTTCATCTTGATCCTTGATCTCAACAACATGGTTAGGTCTAGAAGAGGAAGATTCCTTGGGTACCGATGCTTCTTGCAAAAAGCATTGGAATTGCCACTCGGACATGCTCCGATTCATCATCGCCGGCGGCGTTGACCGGTTCTTTGAAGCGGAGGATGAGGAAGACGAGTCATCTTCATCGGCGGCCGGCGATGGTGACCAAAAGTGGCCCGCAATATCGTCCACTGAAAACATCCTATCCATGGTTTGGTTTCTCTCTCCTCCTGCTGTTCTCAGTTTCGACTTTAAGCGTACGTATCTGAGTAGTTGGGTTGGACCTTTTTATGTTAAGGAATAGGCCCCTTGGGTTAACTTTATGTTTATATTACCACCTTTTAAGTTTTTGGATATGATATGCGAGCCGAGCCGAGCTAACTTATGGCAAACTCGAGTTTGGTTTGATTATAACCCGAGCTGGTTAGACTGTGCTCGAATTTGAAACCGAGATGAAAATATAAAATCGTGTTTGGTTTGGTTTTAAACAGAGTTGGCTCGGTTTAGCTTGATTTGACTTGATTTTTAAAAAGAAAAATTAATACATAGCTTTTAAAATTTAGTAGTTTAAGATATTATTTAATAGTTCAAAAGAATATATCAAAAATAAGTTCAACCTAATATATTAAAAGGCAAAATCAAGTTTAATAGCACAAAATAAATTTTAAATTTCAACGAAGTACAAGCATGGTAATCAACCGTCAAATATGCTATAGATATTAAATTACACTCCTAAATACATGTAAAAAATAATCAGCTTTTTTAATGTATTATAATGTATATAAAAATAAAATATATTACACATAAAATAATCCAAGCTAAGCCTAGCCAAGCTACCAAGCGAGCCAAATCGAGCCAATCCGGCTCGTTATGAGCTGAGCCAAGCTAGACCCACTTTTTAACTGACCCGAGCCGGCCCGACTCATTTTCAGACTGAGCCATATCAAGCGAGCTGCGAGCTTTTTGGACAACCCTAGTAAAGTATTGAGATTCACGTGTTATGAGACATGAATGCAGTTGGTATTAGTTTGGTTTGTTATGGTACTGACACTTATTATAACAACTAAAAGAGCAAATTAAATAAACAAAGCCGTCATATACACAAATTTAAATTTATATTGATCAAAAGCTGTAAAAATGAATGTCGGTGCCGATTTCAATAATATTGATACCGGTATTGATGGTGTTTAGTAAGAGTGGATTCAGTTTGTTATGATACTAGTACGGTGCTAGTACTCATGTAACTTACGATTAAAAAAATACTCTATTTTTGATCCAACTATCTTTTCAACAAAATAAATATTTAAACATACATATGCATTCAACTTTTTTATAAGTTATCTGTAACAATGAATAAGAGATGATAAAAACAAATATCTACATTACCTATGAATCAATGAATATGTTACTTTTATTTTGCTTGGGCTAAGGGTGTAAAATTAAAGAAAACAAGTGCAAGATATAGGAATTGTAGCCGGGCGGAAAGTTTGGCATTGGAATTCACTATCCACTGCAACAACGTTTCTATTGAATTTAGTCTTATATTGTCAGTATATACCTAAAGGAGAAATAAAATAAAATAAAATAAAAGAATTGCCGACCACAGTTACTGGTCAATGGAGGAAGACTACTGTACATCCCTTTCAAAAATGTATGTTATGCATGTTGATAATTGTGTTCGCTTTTTGTGACCGGCTTATGATGTGACTGTGTTTATTATCACAAGAACACCATGTTATACAATTTGTACTTTCTAGGAATGATTGAATAAGATGATGAAGATACAGTCAAACTGCTTGATTTGAGTGCGTTTATTACCACAGAGAATGACAAGTAGAGTTTTGAGTTACACACTCGTGTTGGTATTTTTAGTTAAGGGATAGTCCTTATAACTTTGTGTTACAAAACCAAGTATAAAATCACTATACAAAAACCAAGTATAAAATCACTTAAGTGAAGTTCCCAAGTGATAGGAACTTCCTACTAGGATAAGTTATAGCTTATAACATAAGTTCTTACCAGGAGTGAAGGGGGCACAAATATAGAAATCCAGTTCAACCCACTCTATCTCTCAATAAAAATATATCATCTCAATTCACGTAATTCAATCCAAACAGAAGAGGACACCCACCTAGCTGAACGCACTACCCAAATATTTTCTTTTTTAATTTAAAAAGACCAATCATTTAAATAAAAAAACATTTTCATTAGTTAAAAAATAAATACAATAATTAAAAAAAAACTAAATAAACTTGAAATAGAAAAATCCTAAAACGAGATTATAAAAAAACTAAAAGTTGCATGAGCCTTCCATTTTAATATTTTTAAAAGGTAAAGAAATGTAGAGAGTAGAAAAGAATATGATTAAATAATGTAAATATTGTGATATATATGATGTCAAAAAGTAATATTTATTATTTATTTATCTTTCTTCACGAGTTCACCAACCCGGATACCACACTCATCATGCACCCGACCAACCCAGAGTTACTCGCTTCTACTCGGGGATGTGCGGGTAAGGCACTTCGTATACCCTAATGGATGATTGTACCTCATGGGTTGTTGATAATGTTGGTGGAGTTGATGCCAATATCCGATGAAGATTCCGTCGAAGATGATATATATTTTGTGGCCAGCAATGGTGGACTGAGAGAGATAGATGAGAGGGGAGATGATGGTGGTTGCCAACGACGAGGTTGTGGCGGCTTCCGATGATATGATGGTTTCCAGTGATAGGGTTGTGGTGGCTGATGGGAAAGGAGAACAAGGTTATGAGAGGCCAAGAGGGGTATGGTTTTGATGTTTGTTAGGTTTTTTTTAATTGTATATTAAATGGATAAGGTATTTTGGATATTTCACATACACTTAACTGAATATTTTAGCGCCCATCTATGGTAAGGACCACACAAGTGTAAAAAAATTACAACCATTAGACCAAGTATGTAATTATTGAACCACTGGTACTAAGTCTGCAATATTTACAAACCACAAGTACTAACCAAGAATTTAACTCTAAAATATTTTTTGACTTGTAGTTTTTTTTCTACACAACCTAGAAGGTAAGGAGTCACATTTACCTCATTCACATTTTCCATGAGAGCATAAGCTGTTCTTCTTGATTCAAAAAGCTCTAATCATAAGTTTCAATGGTTAAAAAGCTTTATTCTTATAGTAGCTTCTAATAGAATTCAAGGCTTGTGTTGGAAGTTTAGGTGTTCTACAATTATGGTGCAATGTACCTATACTTTTGGTAGTTGTAGAACTTAAACTAGACTTGTTAAAGCTGTTCATCAATTTCTTCACAGTTTCTCGACGTTGAAAGTTTCTATTAGTTCTCATTGTAAATCTCCTTGCATCCTTAATGACACAAAAGACCATTTGACAATGGATTATAGATGGACCTGATCTAGGTTTTCAATAGTTGTGTTGTTAAACTCTATATAGAGAACCACATGTTGATACAAACACTTCTTCAACATATCTTGTTAACTATGACGGTTGAGGAGTGGACAATGAAGCTAGAGCAACAACATCAAGCGTGTATGGTTAACTTAATCTCGATTCATGTTCCATCTACATATCATGCTTAACCTTTGACTCAAGGTTCCTTAACTGTAACACCCCAAAATTATATATATATATATATATATATATATATATATATATATATATATATATATATATATATATATATATATATATTTAATGTGTGTGTGTATGTATAAGTATGAATGTTGGTTAAATGGTTACAATAATTGTAACCTTAGTGAAAATATAAGTAAAGTTTTAACTAAAGAGGTATGTTTGGTTATAATGATAATAATCGTCAAACATGAGGGACTAAACTTGAATAAATGGGAAAGTGAGTTAATAAAACATAAATTAAAAAAAACACACACACTTCTAGTGTGTGTGTGTTGACTGGATTGAAGAAGAAAGAAGGGAAACCCTTCTTCCCACAAATTCAACAAATTAAGAGTGATTAAGAACAAAATCTGGGCACATGTGCTTAATTCTTTAGTCATCCAAGCTACTTAAACAAAAGGTAAGTTGAATTTTATGATTTGGTGGTCATTCATGAAGTGGGTTGTAAAAAAATCCGTGAAGATTGAATGGAATTAAACATGGTTACTAGTTAGAATCATCATGTAGAAGATGAAATATGCTTGAATATTGATTATCTTGATGATTGAAGTAAAACGCACTTATAGTAGTAGTATGATGAAATATTATGATCATATAAGTGCAAGAAATCAAGTGTAATATTGATGTATGATTGTGTATGTAATAGAGAAGTGATGTATGAATCTCATAGAGAATGAAGATTATGTGAGCTTAGTTAAATTGATAATCCATGATATGAACTAGTAGGAATATGCATATAAAACTTGTACATTATGCCTTGTTAGTGGTACGCACGCCAAGTGTTTGGTAAAATGCCTTGAATCGAGATTTTAGCTGAACATGATGATAAATGATTAGAATTGGTTAAAAGATAGCTGTTAACCTAATAATGTTAATGAAAGAATGAAATAAAGACATGAAATTAAAGTATGTCGATTGTAAAATGTAGGCGTGAAGGAAGAAGGTTCAAACAACCGGAATCCCCAAAGCTCGCAAGATCGAGGTACGTTAATTGTACGATACTAATGTAATATACTTTCAATTTGTAGAATTACGCTTAGTTGTAATGAATTATTTAGTGTTACTATGTATGGTTAAAGAATGGTTCCGTGTTGATTTGTGATAAACGGGTCAACCGGACAAGTAAAGAGAAAGTAAAAGAATGGTTCCGCGTTGACTTGTGATGAACGGGTCAACCGAACAAGGAATGAGAAAGTGAAAGAATGGTTCCGTGTTTACTTGTGATGAACGGGTCAACCGGACAAGGAATGAGAAAGTAAAAGAATGGTTCCGTGTTGACTTGTGATGAACGGGTCAACCGGACAAGGAATGAGAAAGTAAAAGAATGGTTCTGTGTTGACTTGTGACGAATGGGTTAACCGGACAATAATAAGGATGCAAAGAAATGAAATTGAGTTACATGTTATTAAATGATCAACCAATTAAAAATGTAATATGTGAACAAATAAGGAATTCGTTATAATTGTTATAAGAAATGTTAACCGATTTCTTGTGATGTATAGGTAAAACTATTACTTGACGCCGCGCCTTGCTTGGAACGAACACACTTGTACCCTCCTTACGCTTCCGGTCGGGTTAATGTCAAACGGGTCAAGTCTCTTTTGGTTGTAAATTGATAAATTTGGGATTTTACGTCATCCTTGTCAGAAAACGAATTAGTCTAATAGTTAGTAGTTTAAATATCATGTCGTTTAAAAAAAAATTGTGGATGCGTTCGTTGTATGATACTTAAGGGTATAATAGGAACTTTTAAGTTATGTTTTAAAAGGTTCGAAATTTTATAGCTTTTGGTTGTAAGGAACTGATGGACGTTTCAAGTTGGTATCAGAGCCTAGGTTTGAGGGATTCAAGCACGAGTCGAATTGCTTGAACTCAAACCGAGAGCTCATGCACATGTGTGTTCGTTCCGTGACGTCAAACAAATAAGTGCTCTTACTATGAGTCATGAACGTGTGACAAATTAATATATATAGATGATTGCGAGGTGTTATGGAATGTTGCGTACATTATGAGGCAGTTTGGGTTGAATCGGGGCCCGTAAACAGGTTCCAAGAGCTGAAAACGGAAAAACTACATCGGATGAGCCGTCGCCGACGACTGCTTAAGGCGTCGCTGACGCTACCCCTAGTCTCCGACGGCCTAACCCACTATCTACGCAACTAAAGCCCCGACGTAACTTTTTGAGGCGCGTCGCCGACGCCATGTATGGGCGTCGCCAACGGCTCTCCTGAACCCAACATGCTTTCTTTTATATTTTCTAACCAAGTTTCTTAGAAAACAACTTGTAACTTACTTAGAACCTGAAAAGCGAAATGTAAATGTAAAAGAAAGATATGTAATCATGTTTTTGAAAACACGATAAAGTATGTTGGAAATGTGGCATGTCAAAACAAGAGTAATAATGCATGAAGGAATAAGCTTTACGAATTATTAAAAACGAGTGGATGATTCTTGATCATGTATGATCATTATACAGAATGAACATTTCAAATATGAAATAAAATAACAATTGCTAGGAATGAACATGACAAGTTGAAGAATGAATGTTATAATGTAAGTGACAAATGTTTATGTAGATGGAAGAAGAAAGAGACTTGAACGATAACGATTTAGCCCGTCAAGAAGCAATGAATGAAAAGATTTCAGAGGAAGTGGCAAAAGCTATGCAGGCCAGTCTGCCCCAACTAGAGCAAGAAGTAGAAAGTCTTGTTTTAGAAACCGTAGAGGCCATCATGACTAGCAAGATTGAAGAGTTGAAAGAATGGATGGGTGGGGTTCAAAACAAAAAGGGAACCCGTAGGTGCATATATAGGGACTTCATGGCATGTAACCCTACAACGTACGATGGTAAAATAGATCCTATCGTATGTCAAAGATGGATTTCCCACATGGAGGCCGCTTTATTCGAAGCAAATGTGAAAAAGAGGATCAGGTGATGTTTGCAACGGGCCAACTCCAACTCCAAGCAAAGGATTGGTGGAACGCTCATTGCAAAGAATTGGGAGAAGAAAAGCTTTAGGAACTTACATGGCAAGAGTTTAAGGAATCTTTCTTGAAGTTCCACTGCCCGCAGTCTGCAGTTGATCGGATTCAAGAAGAGTTTTTACGTCTTCGTCAAGGCACGGAATCTATTGATGAGATCACAATGTGTTTCTCGACAAATTAAAGTTTTGCTAAGACCTCATGAAGACAGAAAGAATGAAGATTAACCATTATCATGACATGTTGAAGGCAGAAATATTAGGGAGTTTATCACTCCCTCAAAGTGTGAGACTTTAAACGAACTGATCAACTGGGCAAGGATCGGGAGATAGAGTTCAAGCGTCAGGTAGAACGAGGGGAAAAAAGGGCGATGGAAAAGAGTATTAACCCGACTCCGGACAAGAAACAAAAGGGTAATGATTACAGCAAGAAGTATAATGCGAAAGATGGCATTCCTCGATGTAAAACTTGTGGAATGCTTCATTCTGGAGAATGTTTGTTGGGTAAGAAAGGATGCTACAATTGCGGACAAGAAGGACACCCTTACTATAAATGCCCGAATACAGCCAAAACATGTTTAATTGCTTCTCACCGGGACATGTCAAGGCAGATTGCTCGAAGTTGAAAGAGAAAGGGGGTAATGATGGGAAGAAAGATAATACTTCAAAAGCTACGGGAAGAATGTTCCAAATCACTACCGAAGAAGCTAAGGCACTTCCAAATGTTATGTCAGGTATTTTCTTAATCAATTTAATACCTGCAAATGTATTGTTTGATTCTGGAGCAAGTAGGTCATTTGTATCACGCGAACTTATAACCCTTCCCTCTTTTAAAATTGAACGAATGCCAATACCCTTAGAGGTAGAAATAGCCGATAGCAAGAACTACTTATTGAACGAAGTATGTAAAGGATGTAAAATTGTTATAGAAGACGAGGAAATTGAAATAGACCTTGTGCCCATGATTCTGGGAGAGTTCAAAGTAATAGTAGGCATGGATTGGCTATCCTGATACCATGCAGAAATTCAATGTGAGACTAAGATTATACGAGTTCTATCACCGAGTGAAAAATGGGTAAGTGTTCACGGAGAAAGAAAAGTTGAAATGAAGCTATGCACCCTTGTAGAGGCAGACAAATACGCTCGAAATGAAGGTAAGGCCTTCCTAGCTTACATAATAGACACCTCTAAAGGCGCACCAAAATTTGATGATATAGAAATTATAAAGGAATATCCGAACGTATTTCCGGATGAATTACCGGGACTCCCTCCTGAGCGAGATGTGGAATTTCGCATTGACCTATACTCAGATGCAAAACCGGTGGCCAAGACTCCCTATCGATTAGCCCCTATAGAAATGCGGGAGTTAATGACTCGGATACAAGAATTACTCGATAAGGGCTTCATTCGCCCGTATGTCACCTTGGGGAGCCCCCGTGTTGTTCGTAAAGAAGAAGGATGGGTCGATGCGTATGTGCATCGACTGTCGGGAATTAAACAAATTAAAGGTTAAGAACCGATATCCTTTACCCCGAATTGATGACCTTTTCGACCAACTGCAAGGGGCAAGTAGGTTCTCAAAGATTGATTTGCGCTCGGTATACCACCAACTGAGAGTACACGAAGAAGATGTGGCAAAGCTGCGTTTAGAACCCGATATGGACATTACGAGTTCTTAGTAATGTCTTTTGGGCTGACCAACGCACCAGCTGCGTTTATGGACCTTATGAATCGAGTATGCCGGCCCCTGTTTATAGACGACATCTTAGTGTATTCCCGGAGCAAGGCCGATCATGCAAACCATTTGCGTGAAGTATTGGAAATCCTTCGTAAAGAAAAGTTATATGCGAAGTTTTCTAAGTGTGCCTTTTAGCTCAGAGAAGTGCAATTTCTCGGCCACGTAATTAATAAAGATGGTGTTTTAGTGGATCCGTCAAAGGGAAGCAGTTATGAAATAGATCCCTCCAAAAAATCCGAACGAAGTGAGAAGCTTTTTGGGACTAGCGGGCTATTACCGAAGATTTATTCAAGATTTCTCCAAACTAGCCCTACCCATGACCAAATTAACAAAGAAAAGTGAGAAGTTTATATGGGGGCCCGAACAAGAAAAAGCATTTCATGTTCTGAAAGAGAGACTGTCTAATTCACCGGTGTTAACTCTGCCAGATGGAACAGAAGATTTAGTTGTGTACACGGATGCCTCACGTCAGGGGTTAGGAGGTTTTTTAATGCAATGAGGCAAAGTTATAGCATATGCCTCTAGACAGCTCAAACCACATGAAGAAAATTACCCAACATACGATCTAGAATTGGCCGCTGTAGTGTTCGCCTTAAAATTATGGCGACATATTTATATGAAACAAAGTGCACCATATACTCGGATCATAAAAGTCTCAAATACTTCTTTGAACAAAAAGACCTCAATATGAGACAACGAAGGTGGTTAGAACCGATTAAGGATTACGATTGTGAAATCCTTTATCATCCGGGCAAAGCAAACGTAGTGGCAGATGCCCTTAGTCGAAAGGAGCATCCACCCCCGATTAAGGTAAAGTCTATGAAAATGATCGTTTATGCCTCATCTCCTTGAAATGATACGGGGAGCACAAATCAAGTCATTAAATGCAGATGATCTTAAGAAATAAAGGACAAAAGGAATTGTGGATAAACTAGAGGAGAATGCAACTGGAGTCAAAACTCGGTATGGGCGAATCTGGATTCCTTGGCTATCCGAGATAACGACGATGTTACTAGAAGAAGCTTATAAATCACGATACTCGATACATACAGGAGAAACAAAAATGTACCATGATTTAAAAAGATATTACTGGTGACCAAGAATGAAGCGAGATATTGTCAAGCATGTCGCTAAATGTTTAACATGTTCACAAGTGAAAGCGGAACATCAGAAGCTGTACGGTAAATTACAACCTTTAGAAATTCCGATGTGGAAATGGGAAAATATAACAATGGACTTGGTGACTAAACTTCCCAGAAAGCGAAATGGGCATGATGCCATATGGGTAGTTGTGGATCGACTCACCAAAAGTGCCCACTTCATACCTATCCGAGAGGCTTATTCGTCAACAAGGATGGCAGAGATTTTTACAAAAGAAATTGTAGCTCGTCATGGAGTACCCATCTCCATTGTGTCAGATCGGGACACTAGATTTACATCACGTTTTTGGCAAAAAAATCATGAACAAACGGGAACAAAACTCCATTTTAGTACCGCCTATCATCCACAAACGGATGGACAGTCTGAAAGGACTATTCAAATACTTGTGGATATGTTGAGAGCTTGTGTCTTAGATTTTGACGGAAATTGGGATGACCATTTGCCGTTAGTTGAGTTCACTTACAATAACAACTATCAAAATAGCATTCAGATGGCACCATACGAAATGTTGTATGGATGAAAGTGTAGAATCCCCATTTGTTGGGGGGAAGTAGGTCAAAGAGATATTGCGCCTAAAGACGTAGTAGCGAAAAATAATGAGAAGGTCGATATCGTACGAGCCCGATTGAAAGCGGCACAAGACCGACAAAAAACTTATTCAGATCGAAGAAGACGACCCATCGAGTTTCAAGTGGGGGATCATGTGCTGTTAAAAGTTTCACCATGGAAAGGAGTGATTCAGTTCCGTAAACGAGGAAAGCTCGGTCCCCGTTACATTGGGCCCTTTAAAGTTAAAGCTCGTATTGGAAAGGTAGCATACCAGCTGGATTTACCGCCGACGTTGGATGGAATACATGACACCTTTCATGTGTCACAACTAAGGAAATGTCTCGTGGATGAAACCGCCTATGTGCCCCTTGATGATATCGAGTTGGATAAAAAAATGAGTGATATCGAAAAAACCGGTGGCTATAAAAGATTTCAAAGTTAAGCAACTTCGCAACGAAACCATAAGACAAGTTTTGGTCCAATGGCAACATAGAAAGGGGTCGGATCTCACCTGGGAAATAGAAGATGAAATGCGAAAATACTACCCAGAATTATTTGGTACACAATCAGGTTTCGAGGACGAAACCTCTTCTAAGGGAGGTAGATTTGTAACACCCCAAAATTATATATATATATATATATATATATATATATATATATATATATATATATATAATGTGTGCGTGTATGTATAAGTATGAATGTTGGTTAAATGGTGACAAGAATTATAACCTTAGTTAAAATATAAGTAAAGTTCTAACTAAAGAGGTATGTTTGGTTATAATGATAACAATCGCCAAACATGAGGGACTAAACTTGAATAAGTGGGAAAGTGAGTTAATAAAACATAAATTGAAACACACACACACACTTCTAGTGTGTGTGTCTCGCCTGGATTGAAGAAGAAAGAAGGGAAACCCTTCTTCCCCCAAATTCAACAAATTAAGAGTGATTAAGAACAAAATATGGGTGTATGTGCTTAATTCTTTAGTCATCCAAGCTTCTTAAACAAAAGGTAAGTTGAATTTTATGATTTGGTGGTCACTCATGAAGTGGGTTGTAATAAATCCGTGAAGATTGAATGGAATTAAACATGGTTACTAGTCAGAATCATCATGTAGAAGATGAAATATGCTTGAATATTGATTATCTTGATGATTAAAGTAAACCCCACTTATAGTAGTAGTATGATGAAATATTATGATCATATAAGTGCAAGAAATCAAGTGTAATATTGATGTATAATTGTATATGTAATAGAGAAGTGATGTATGAATCTAATAGAGAATGAAGATTATGTGAGCTTAGTTAAATTGATAATCCATGATATGAACTAGTAGGAATATGCATATAAAACTTGTACATTATGCCTTGTTAGTGATACGCACGCCAAGTGTTTGGAAAAATGCCTTGAATCGAGATTTTAAGTGAACATGATGATAAATGACTAGAATTGGTTAAATGATAGTTGTTAACCTAATAAGGTTAATGAAATAATGAAATAAAAGGAAGAAGGTTCAAACAACCGGAATCCCCAAAGCTCGCAAGATCGAGGTACGTTAATTGTACGATACTAATGTAATATGCTTTCATTTTGTAGAATTACACTTAGTTGTAATGAATTATTTAGTGTTACTATGTATGGTTAAAGAATGGTTCCGTGTTGACTTGTGATGAACGGGTCAACCGGACAAGTAAAGAGAAAGTAAAAGAATGGTTCCGTGTTGACTTGTGATGAACGGGTCAACCGGACAAGGAATGAGAAAGTGAAAGAATGGTTCCGCGTTGACTTGTGATGAACGGGTCAACCGGACAAGGAATGAGAAAGTAAAGGAATGGTTCCGTGTTAACTTGTGATGAACGGGTCAACAGGATAAGGAATGAGAAAGTAAAAGAATGGTTCTGTGTTGACTTGTGACGAATAGGTCAACCGGACAATAATAAGAATGCAAAGAAATGAAATTGAGTTACATGTTATTAAATGATCAACCAATTAAGAATGTAATATGTGACCAAATAAGGAATTCGTTATAATTGTTATAAGAAATGTTAACCGATTTCTTGTGATGTATAGGTAAAACTATTATTTGACGCCGCGCCTTGCTTGGAACAAACACACTTGTACCCTCCTTACGCTTCCGGTCGGGTTAATGTCAAACGGGTCAAGTCTCTTTTGGTTGTAAATTGATAAATTTTGGATTTTACGTCATTCTTGTCAGAAAACGAATTAGTCTAATAGTTAGTAGTTTAAATATCATGTCGTTTAAAAAAAAATTGTGGCTACGCTCGTTGTATGACACTTAAGGGTATAATAGGAACTTTTAAGTTATGTTTTAAAAGGTTCAAAATTTTATAGCTTTTGGTTGTAAGGAACTGATGATGGACGTTGAGTGATTATTGAGTGGTCTCTTATCTTTCTAGTCTCGGTGGTGATTTTTTTTCATGGGCTATGCACTACCAAACAAGTGAGTATTTACTGACAGAATATTCCATTAGAAAACCTTTGATGAAGTGGGAACCCGACCGTAATCTGTAGGTAATTCGATTTCCAATAGATCACCAAATAACTGGTGGTATTGCCGACAGTGGCGAAGCTTGAGATTTCTGACCGAGAGGGCGGAAGTTTCTATACTAAAAGTTTCTATAAAACAGGGGGGTCGAAAACGTATATACTCAGAAATTTCTATACGAAAACTACATACTCTCCACTACTGAGCGAAAAGTTCGGAGGATCGGCCGCCCCTTAAAAGCTTCGTCCATGATTGCCAACAAACAACTTCAGCGACATATTACGAACAAATGTTATTATATAGTTTTAATATTTATTTTATGGTGGAATTCTATATAATAGCAATAGCAATTCAATTTGTGAACGGTGGTAATTCTCGATGGATTTATGTTACTTTATGTTATAGAGTTAAACCATTATTGTTTTACAGTTTTAACCTTCAACTTAAATATAGGTATCATATGAAATTCTTTTATATAGATAATTTGTGTTTATTGCCCTAACTTTAATAGAGTTTCATACGGGCCTTGAATTTTAATAAAAGTTAATTTTCATATTATTAGAAATATATGTTCTTTTATCTTTTTTATAAGTTTAATTCTTTAGAATAATGGATTTAATAATCTAAACTATTAGCTGTTGGTCGGCAGCTGTCACAACTTAAAAAATAACCTATGGTGATCCCACATTTTCACATATTATAAATTAATGTACCCTTACTAACAGAAACTTAATTTCTTTTTGTCCTCTTATCCTTTTCGATTTATTAAAAGTCCATTGGTTTACAATATATGAAAAGGTAGGACCACCACTGTTTATTTTTTAAGTTAGGATCATTATCGGCCAACGACTAATAGTTAGGACTATTAAAATCCATTATTCCTAATTCTTTTTATAGTTAATATATTCTGTCTTGTGTATCATTAACTATTAAAATGATACAACATAAGACATAATATACTATGTTTAGAAATATGCAAAAAAAAAAAAAAAAACACTATAAATATGTATCAAACGAGCTTTGCATCATATCATAGATACAAATATGCCTAAAATCGTTTAACACCATTCATAAACAGTTAATTTGTCACCTTCAAAAATCCCGTAGCATGTTGTATGGCAAAAACAACACATGAACACTATCTCGTTCTGTGTAACCTAAACTAGCACTTGTCACAGGATGTTTACAACGATCATCATACCGAGCTAATACGATGGCTGATGTGCTTGCCAAACCTGCTGTCTTGGTATTTAGGAGCCAAACCCAGCCTCAACACGTCATGCACCTCAATCACTTGTATTCTTCTCTGTCTCTTGGTCTTTTCTGCTTCCTTATAACGTTCTTGTATCTTTCTTTTAGTGGCTTCAAATTTCTCTTCAACACTTTTCTTGTCCAAACTCATTAACAAAGCAACCGATTTTGTCGGCTTTTGCAACTTCATTGTTTCAACAGCAGCAGGAGGCTTCCGATGATCCACTGCGGTTGACTGTTTCCCCAAGACAACCATAGGTAATGGTTTCTTATGCTTTAAATTGGGTTCTTTAAGTTTTTTGTTTGTAACGTTAAACCCTGTCGGTCCTACTGGTTTCTCTATGGGTGGATATTTCTTGTTTGATTCACCACATTCTTCATCTTGAACAGCAGGCATATTATCATTACCAACCACCCATTCACCGACCATGCGTCTCCATGATCGGACAAGCATCCTTTCAGTCCGCCTAACATCTTTTGATGCGTAATTCATAAGGCTGGTAACACTCACTCCGATCATGGATACCTCAAGAACCTTCATAGACACCACCATTTGTTTAAGCTTTGATAACAAGTCACACAAGACCCGTTCAGATTTATATCCACTGTTATTAAGAATGGCTTTGATCCTTGAAACCTCACCAATCTTTCTTGTTTCTTCTTCTGTTTCACGAATATGATCAAGAAGGCCTTTAACTCTTAAAATCTCAGAGCCCATTTTTCAAATAGTTTCCCGAATTTAAAATCACAAACTGATCGAATTTAGGAAGAGAACTGCTATATAAATGATAGAGAATGATTGCTTACCAAGTTACCCTAATTTCGGAGTGTAGATATAGATATGTATATGAAACTGTTCGGACTTCAAAATTTGACTTATCTAAATATCACAATCTTGTTTAGATATCTTATTATTCGGCCGTTCAAAAAAAGATCACACTAAAGATATCAAGTAATTAATATATTCTGTAGTATTTTTTTTGCTAATAATATGTCTTTCTTATAAGCTTAATTCTTTTTATCTATGATATATAATTAATTAATGATACAGAATGATTGTTTTATATATGTTCTTTTTTTTTACTTATTATTTTGTTAACTTATTATAGTTAACGTTAACTTTTAAATCTTGACACATGTTTACCTAATCGTGTTGTTTGCTTATTTTTATCGTTTTTTAGGTTAAAGTATAAATGATCTATATTAACCCTTACCATACAAGGTAATAAATTTAATTGTTTTTTATTTACCTTATTACAGTTAGATTTAATTTTTAACTCTAGACATATTTACTTAACCGTGTTGAATGCTTTTTACTGTCGTATATATTAAAGTTTGCATTGTCTATAATAAACCTCGATGCATCATGTAACAAATATATGCTCGACATCACTCTTCTACGTCCACGCCGTGAAGCGCGGGCTCCGATGCTAGTTTATAACATGCAGTAATGTTTTTAAAAATATTCTATTCTAATATTTTATTTTATTTTTCAAAAGTAATACAATAAAATAAAACACAATAAATGTTTAATAGATATAGAAAAAGACAAAAAAAAAACTAGTTTTTTATATGTAGGATGAGGTTTCCGGGGTGGTTACGAATATCGAGATTGTGTTTAGGTCAACACGTGGTGCATCATGGCTTGAAGTTGTTGTATCATTAACATCTCACTCCCTCTATAGCGTCTTCAACCGTGCTTCCAATACGAAAAATCTACAAATAATAAAAAAAAGTGATTAGTTCACTGTGATGATATATAAATCTATTATGAGCAAATTACAATCTTCCTATGCTTGAAGTCTTGGGCTCACTATCCTTCCCCAATTGTAGGTTATAACAATTATAAATATTAATTAGAATCTGAATAAAAGAGAAACTCTTGAGTAAAGCTTCTTAGACATTTAATTAGTTTTATTGAAGTTTTTAAGTCTCTGATTAAGTGACTCATAAAGTGAAATCTTTCACTAATCCTTAACTCTTGTACAATTAGTAGGCTATCTGTTTCTTTTTGTGAAGATAAGAATATTGTATTGCTTGATACAAAAATACTAGATGGAGGATGAGCACTTGAAGATCAACTAGAGAGAGGAGTACGCTCTACTTGTTTTCCACCACCATTACATCCTTATTTGTTCCATAAGTTCAAAAACTACAATTATCCGGTGTAACCTCGGGCGCGTGAGCCATCTTCGGCAGTACATACTGCTTCGGCTGTTTTACCCTGGGAAACAGTCGCATTGTCTTTAGTAGAGGCGCAGAATCTGTTTTAAGGGAAGCGTGTTGAACACGTGCCTCAACCAAAATCTTCAACGTTTTAGTGTGCTCTTTGTTGCAATCTAGGATGCTATCAAGTGCTGGTGAAGGACGCACCAGATATGCGGTTTGAATCAAGATTGGTATATATAATTATATTTTATAATCTTTTTATTTAGTTATTGCAACCGATATTGTACTATGATATTTCCTATGAATAACGAGAGTCTCGTTATTATATATTTTATAATTATATTTTATAAAAAGTGAACCTATTTCCTACAAACTTAAAACAGATTCCGTGAGATTGTTGCTACAATCTTAAAACCTTATTTATAACGATTTTAGATTCACGAAAAGATTTATAAATAAATAAATAAATAAAAAGAACATAATTCTTATAGATTATGATCTTATAAATTTTTTTTGGGAAATATGTACATAGTACAACTTGTTGTGTTGGATTTCTTGAGATTGAGATACAATCTTAAATCCTATACCATGGTACAAAACAAATAGTTTTGGTTCAATCGTTTGGTTCTTTGAAACGATTTTGGAACGTTAATCTTTTCTAACTTTTGTGTTAGATCGGGTTTATTAGTGTAAACCATACGTTTTTGTAAACGTTAAATTTTCTAACATGTGCGTTAGACCGGCCTTATTTTTATAAACAAGATGTTTTTTTGTAAACGTTTCATGTTCTAACATGCTTTCTAGAGATGATCATAATATTTATATAATATGGTTAAAAAAATTGAGTGTTAAAAATAAGTCTATTTTATATAAACTAATAAGCCTTATAATGATTTTTATAATCATTAATATCTAACGCGTGTGTTAGAAACGTTTATAAAAAGCGTTAGTTTGGAAGCAATTTTTTTAATTGCTCATTTTCTAACGTGTGTATTGGAAATGACTTATTTATTTGAACCATATATATGTTTATAGCAAGTTAAATTAACATTTTGTGGAAATGTTAATATTTCTAACGTGCGCGTTAGAATTTTTTTTATCTTAACATGATTATTAAAATCGGTTAAAATACAAATGCTTTGAAATGTTTTATGTAGACATTTTATATAAGTAATTTATTATAACATTGATTTTAATGAATATAAACACTTATATTATGCTTTGTATGGTTTAGAAATAAAAGTTCAATACATAAAAGTTGATGTTTGATTGACTTCAAGATTTAAATTACCATAAAGTATTGGTGTTGTTATTTGTATAAATTTAATGAAATTATAATTATTTACTAAACTCTTCATATGAAGATAAACTCTTAAGTAGAGTTTTATATCAATTTATTAGTTTTTATTAGAGTTTATGTCTCTAATAAAATCTCTAATTAAGTGAGACTCTTTTCACCCATGTCTCTTGATTAAAAGTAGGTTATGTGCCTAACTTGATTAGATTAGAAAACTACAAGAGTAAGAATACAAGAATTAAATAACCATAAAGTGATGGTGTAGTTGTGTGGAATTTATCACCAACTTTAATTTGTGATTTCTAAATCCAAACGGTCATGTTTTATATATAAAAAAATGACTTCAATTTTCTAACACGTGTGTTAGAAAATGTTTATCACAAATACAAGTTAGAGATTGTACATTGTATAAGACAAAATTAATGGAAATATTTTATGTAAACATTTAATTGCCTATGTGTGAATTAAAAATGATGAGAAATAGTTTATTTTGTAACTTTATCCCTGGAAAATATTTTATGTAAACGTTCGTTTCTGTAATGTGCCTGTTATAACATTTTTTTAACATGCGTGTTAGAAAATGGTTTAGTACATGCGTAGTAAGACTAAACAATATAAAAAAGTTTGATATTAGTAGTATTGTACATTGCAAAACTAAGGAAATATTTTAAAATGATTTTTATAACAAAGTTTTGCATAGTTTTGAGAATTCAAATGGTTTGCTACTCTTGCTAGAAGTAGCATTTGTTAAACAAAGTAACAATCTCGTGGATATTATTTGGTGGAAAACGACTTGGTGTTGTTGTGAACAAATTTAATTGGTCAAGTTTACTACTTAAATGTAACATTTATAACAACTTGGTGTTGTTTTGAGCATAATTTTCCAAGTTTAAAATTTCAAGATGAAAGGGGGAACTTGTACTTAAAGTGCATGGAGTCTTATTGAGAGAGTACCCATGCCATGGAACGATAACTTTGAGAAGATTTCGGTCAGAATATAAAGTGTTGAAGATAAAAACACTTTGATATTTGATGTCTACATATCGTTTATGCTACCGTTTAAATTTCAAAAGTGTTTGGCACCGTGATTTGGTTTCCAATGTATTTTGTTGTTTGTGTTCAATATCTTCGGATAACACATGTAATTTTTTACAAAGAAATAAATCACTAATATTTGTGACGTATAAATTATTTTTGTGGAAAGTAATTATAACATCAACTATACATTTTTTAAAAGAATATGGTTTAAATGGATATACATGAATATATTTGGACATAAACAACTTAAGGATTGTTGCGTTGACTGAAAGTCAAAGACGAACATTAAATGTATAACCATATCATGAGAGAATAATGAAAGAACGTACTTAGTGTATTGAAATGAAATACACAAACGAGTTCCATGTCGACATACTTCGTTAGAAGTGATTGGAAAATTCACAAGTGTGCATTCTAACATATGAAAGAAAAGTACTATATGTTATTGTATACCTTTGATAAATCTTGCGAGATCAATTTCGAGTGATCTATACGTTGATACGTCTTGTCACACCCCGACCCGCAGCGGAATAAAAGTCGGGGCATAATTGGGTTATCACCAAAGCTCATGATGTTTACTAAGATGTTTCATATTTATTAAACTCAAATTACAACTTAAATATCCAAGACAAAATTCATACAATTACAAGGAAAATGAAACTATATAATTATTCCAAAGCTTAAACTTGTTTATTCTTCTAGGCCTTCCTATGTGTTTCTTGTCTCAGCTGGATCACCTGTATCATGTGTAAAACGAGGGATGTTTTGGGTCAACAAAAGTTGGCGAGTGAACCTTGATAAAACATTGTTACTAATTTCTTTTTTTATTTAATAAGGAAAATTTGTGCAATAATCACATGTGAGCAAACATATATAGATAAACAAACACAAACCACTTTGGATGAGTATGATATGAATGATGATGTATGTGAGATCAAGGCTCAATCAAACGGAGCCGATCTAATGAGGCACCTGATGCTCAACCCGTCTCCCACGGGGAACTGATGGGTCTAATGAAATGCGTGCACTGAAAATGATAAATCCAATCTACATATAATTCACACATCAATTGATACACATTTGATACACATTTGATCACGGATATGATGTATGCACAAGTGTTTAAATAAAAAAAAAGGATTATACGACACATGATACACCCCAAAACATGATTAAAACGGGGAATTGGTAGAGATTCACTCACATTGGGTGCGTTCTTTGATGACGTTGGATGCGCACGAATTTTAGGATTCAATCGACGAGGGAAAAACTAACCTAAAATAATAACGAAATGAGGTAAATAAATGAATTTTATTTGAGATTAATATTTTTAATTAGTGCTCTTAATTGGATTTTTAGATTTATTCTTGTGAGTTTAAGGAATTTTTCTAACTTTAAAAATCCTATTTTTAAGTATTTTTTTAAATAATTTTCCAATTAAATAAATAAATAAAAAGAAAATAAAAAGTTGACTTTTTTACCGTTGATCGTTGACCGGGTCTTGACCGGTCTTGACCGGTCAGACTGTGTTTTCTATGCGCTAAGTGAGGTTCGAACTCGGGACCTCTCGTATACGTGCACGCAGCTCTACCAACTGTGCTACGTGTCTAACCCGAAATATTCTCTGTTTTAATTATATATATATATACTAATTAACTTTAAACTTATTTGGTTTTTATTAAAAATGATTTATATGGCCGAACCGGTTGCAGAGACCCGGAGTCGAACTCGGGTCCTTTGGTTCGAGTGCGAACAGCCCAACCAGTTGGGCTGTGTGTCTAATCTGCTTAACTACGGAATTATATTCCTCTTATAAACATTCTGTGACTTGATCTGATTAAGTTCTAAAAATGTTGGTTTTATTTCTGAAAATCGGTAACGTGTGCGATTCGAACTCGGGACGTAAATATTGTATTTGCACACAGTCCACCGCTGGACTGTGTGTCTAACCCGTTCGAATATCCAGTTTTAATTATATTTATACATATACTCGACTTCATCTTCTTCGTTTACAAGAACACAGAACAGTGAAATCCGACTGTTCTGTTTAAATCGATCAACAAAACTTATAATTGGTTGAAAATGAAATAGAAAAGAAGATTACGGAATAAGATGTACCAAAACAGAGCGTTTTCTTCAGATTTCCGGCAAGAGTCGTCGGCTCTGATTTATGACTTTCGGCTGAGTGAATTGTTTAACAGTTTTGATCATTGTGGTGTGCAATTAAGTTACTAAGCAAGAGATATCAAGAGGGTTTAGATGATTATACCGATCGACAGTGAGGCTTCGGTTTTCCAGTGATATTCCGGCGAGTGCGGGGATTTCTGGCAACGTTGTCTGAGACAGACTCTGGTTTAATGATTAAGGTTAATACATGCCGAATAATGGATTACAAGAAAAAGAGTTGAGAATTATACCGATTAGGAGTAAAGTCTCGGTTTTCCGGTGGAATTCCGGCGAATGCGAATATTTCCGGCGACGTGTTTTGGAAGGAATAAAGCTTCGGAAACGAACGTGGTTCTGAGCGAAAGGATTTTCAGAGTGTTCAAGTGGGTATTTATAGTGGAAACAGGCTGAATTGGGTTTGAATTGAGTCTTGATTCGCGATTACAGATTTCCGGCGGTTATGACCGAAATTGACTGCCGGCAACGGTTATAACTGGCATCGAGATTAATTTGTGCGTTTCAGTCAAAGGAAAGGTAGCCAAAATCGCGGAATGTCGGTTTTTCCGGTGAGTGGGAGTTCTGGTCGCGCTGATTGCAGATTTGACTTTCGGTTTTATTATATATGTTATTTGATTCAGTGTTTATCACAAGTGAAGTGTGTGGCGGAGTGGTGTGTTGTGTGCTTGTGTTTGTGGGTGACCCGGGTTCGAAACCCGACGTCTCCGTTTTTTTTTCATTATTTATTATTACTTATAAATTATGGTTTTTAAATTCTAATTTATTTATTAATTATGTATTGTTTAAAATTAATATGAACCATAAATACTACGAAACTTATAACTGAATATTTGATTGATAAACGAAGCGGGTTTTGAAACCCGTTTTTTCGACGAATGTTACAGTATCCCCTACTTTTAGAAATTTCGTCCCGAAATTTAAGTAGTAGTGGTAACAGGAAAAAGATGCGGGTATTTTTCGCGCATTGAGTCTTCACGTTCCCAAGTAAACTCAGGTCCTCGTTTTGACTCCCAACGTACCCTGACAATTGGAATACGACTTCGTCTTAAACGCTTCTCTCCGAAGTCCATGATTTCTACTGGTCTTTCAATGAAGTGCATAGATTCATCGACTTGAATGTCTTCTAGAGGAATATGGAGGTTTTCATCGGCGAGGCACTTCTTCAAGTTTGATACGTGGAATGTGGGATGAATTCTGTTGAGCTCTTCTGGTAGGTCAAGCTTGTATGCTACAGGACCTACTCTTTCGAGTATCTTGAAAGGTCCTACGTAGCGTGCTGCTAGCTTTCCCTTTTGGCCAAAACGAACCACTCCCTTCCACGGTGATACTTTTAAAAGTACTTGATCACCAATGTCAAACTCCAAGGTCTTTCGTCGTTTGTCTGCATAACTCTTTTGACGACTTTGAGCCATTAGAAGATTGTTTCGAATTTGAATGACCTTGTCGGTTGTTTCTTAAATTAATTCTGGACCGGTGATTTGCGATTCCACAATTTCATGCCAACATCATGGAGATCGGCACTTACGACCATATAAAGCTTCGAAAGGAGCCATGCCGATACTTGAATGATGGCTATTGTTGTACGAAAATTCCACTAACGGTAGGTGAGCGTCCCAGTTCCCTTTGAAGTCTATTACACATGCTCGCAGCATGTCTTCAAGGGTTTGGATGGTGCGTTCAGATTGACCATCAGTTTGAGGATGAAAAGCGGTACTGAGGTCTAATCATGTACCCAAAGCGGTTTGTACGGCTTGCCATGTTCGTGAAGTGAAACGACCATCACGGTCTGAAATGATGCTTAATGGTACACCATGACGGCTTACGATCTCGCTGATGTAGATACGAGCTAACTTCTCGTTCTTGAAGTCTTCACGAATCGGGATGAAGTGAGATGACTTTGTAAGACGATCGATTATTGCCCATATGGTGTCATACCCACTGGAGGTGCGAGGTAACCTGGTAATGAAATCCATGGTTATGTTTTCCCACTTCCATACAGGTATTTCGGGTTGGACTAGAAGTCCTGAAGGTCTTTGATGTTCAGCTTTTACTTTGGAACAGGTAAGGCACTTGGAAACAAAAACAGCGATATCCTTTTTCATGCCAGGCCACCAGTAGGTGTATCGTAGGTCTTGATACATCTTGTCGGCTTCTGGGTGTACAGAGTATCGTGTTTTGTGCGCCTCATTCATGAGGAAATCACGAAGGTTATCGCGATCAGGAATCCATATGCGATTTAAATAGTATAGAATACCGTCGGATTTGGTTTCGATTTTTAGTTCAGGTCCACACGACAGCTCATCGCGTACGTCATTTTCTGTTACAGAAACATGTTGAGCTGCTCGGATTCGATCCTTGATGTCGGTTATGATTTGCGAACATAGAAGACGACTGGAATTCGCATAACCTTTTCGACTGAGTGCATCAGCCACCACGTTTGCCTTGCCAGGATGATACCGAATTTCACAGTCGTAGTCGTTAAGAAGTTCGACCCATCTTCGTTGCCTCATATTCAACTCCTTCTGGTTGAAGATATGTTGGAGACTTTTGTGGTCAGTGTATATTTCACACTTGGTACCATAGAGGTAATGTCTCCATATCTTGAGAGCGAACACAACGGCTCCAAGTTCGAGGTCGTGGGTGGTGTAATTCTTCTCATGAACTTTGAGTTGCCTAGAAGCATAGGCTATCACTTTTCATCTTTGCATTAATACACAGCTTAGCCCTTGCCCTGATGCGTCGCAATATACTACAAAGTCATCGCAACCTTCAGGGAGTGTGAGGATAGGTGCATCACAAAGTTTTTGCTTTAGAGTTTGGAAGGCCTCTTCTTGCTTAGGTCCCCATATGAAGGGTTTTCCTTTATGAGTCAAGGCCGTGAGTGGGACAGCAATACGAGAAAAATTGGCAATGAAGCGTCAATAGTAACCAGCCAAACCAAGAAATGACCTTACTTCGGTAGGGGTACGTGGCGCTTGCCATTCTTGCACTGCCTTGATTTTTGAAGGATCAACATGAATTCCCTTGTCATTGACGACATGTCCAAGGAATTGTACTTCTCCTAACCAGAATTCACATTTTGAGAATTTAGCGTCGAGCTTTTCAGTCCTTAAGAGTGTAAGGATGAGTCGAAGGTGTCGTTCATGATCGGATTTAGACTTGGAGTAGACAAGGATGTCGTCGATGAAGACTATGACAAAACAGTCGAGGTAGGGTTTGCATACCCTATTCATTAGATCCATGAAGACAGCGGGGGCGTTGGTTAAACCGAATGGCATGACCATGAATTCGTAATGACCATAACGAGTCCGAAAGGCGGTCTTTGGGACATCTTCTTCACGTACTCTGAGCTGATGATAACCAGAACGAAGGTCGATTTTTGAAAAGCAGGTAGCGCCTTGAAGTTGGTCTAGGAGGTCATCGATGCGAGGTAGTGGATAGCGATTTTTAACCGTTAACTTGTTGAGTTCTCTATAATCAATCCACATGCGAAACGTTCCATCTTTCTTCTTCACAAAGAGAACAGGTGCACCCCAAGGCGAGGAGCTAGGACGTATGAATCCTTTGTCAGTCAGCTCTTGCATTTCGGATGGGGCTAACATATAAGGAGATTTTGCGACTGGTGTAGCGCCAGGTATAAGATCGATGCGGAATTCGACTTCTCTCACAGGAGGGAGTCCTGAAATGTCGTCGGGAAAGACTTGTGGGAATTCTTTCACAACTGGGATATCTTCGAGTTTCTTCTCCTTGTTTCCCTTTTTGACGACGTGAGTTAGGAATGCGACATAGTTCTTGCGGAGATATTTTCGGGCTTGAAGGCAGGACATTAATTTGAGTCCTTTCGAAGGGGTTTCTCCAAAAATACGTAGGGTCTGATCTTCTGCAAGAGGAATGCGAATGAACTTTTCGCGGCACACTACTTCAGCGTGATGCTGGCTGAGCCAGTCCATTCCGATTATAACATCGAAACTCCCCAACTTCATAGGAATGAGGTCAACTGGAAAATCGTGATCGTTTAGAGTGAGGGTACAATCGCGTATAATAGAATTTAATGAAACGGGTTTTCCGTCAGCAACTTCCACTGTTAGAGATTCCATGAGATTAACACGAGTTTGGTTGAGGATAGGTTCAAACTCTAAGGACACAAAGCTCTTATCCGCACCAGTATCGAATAATATGGATGCATAATTACCATTGATGAGAAATGTACCGTTGACCACGTTGTTGTCAGCCCTAGCTTGGTTGGCATTGATGTTGAAAGCTCTTCCTCTGGCAGGTGGAGGAGCTTGGTTAGCTTGGTTTACTGGGTTCGCTTGGGCTTGGGCATGGATGATGTTCACCAAGCGTGGACATGTGTTCCTAAAGTGGTTTGGGTCCCGCAGTTGTAACAATCTCGCATGGGTTGCATCATGGGGTAGTTGGGTTGGTAGTAAGTTTGGGCTGTGTGTGGTACAGGTGGTAGAAGTAAGGGTTGTTGGGCTTGACCCACTATTTGATGGTGGGTTTGGATTGGGGGTTGATTGCGGTTCATTCGTTGAAGAGTACGACAGGTTTGGATGGTGTGACCCGCACGGCCACAGCTGGTGCAATGTTGGCAGGGATTTTCGGGAGGGTGATGGTACTGACAACGGTTGCATTTTGGGTGTGGGCCGGTGTATGGCTTTTTGAATGGTGCAGCTGAAGGAGCAATTTGGGTGATTGGTGCAACAGTGATAGGAGGGTTGGTTTGAGTTACAGCAAAATTCTTGCCATTACGTTTCCTCTTACCAGCAAACCTTGAGGATGAGACTGGGTGGTTTGGAGTTGGGGTCTCAATGGGTGTTTTCTTCCTCTCATCTTTAAATTTGCCGTTTCGGATGCGATTCTCAGTGAGTTCTGTAGCTAATTCCATTGCGGCTTCAAGTGTTGCAGGCGAAGTGCTTAAAACCGAATCTTGGATTTTCGAGGGGAGGCCTCGAATGTAGTGTTCGACTAAGCGGTACAAGGGGGTGAACAAATTAGGGATCATTTGGTTCAGCTCGAGAAATCGCTTATTATAGGAGGTGTGATCTCCTTCCTTTTGTTTCAGCGCGTGGAATTCATCTTCCAACTTTTTGATTTCGCTTCTTGGACAGAAGCGTCTTGTCATGAGTTCCCTTAACTCTACCCATGTTAAGGCCATGGCATCTTCAACTCCTCGTTTACCCTTTTCCGTGTTCCACCAGGTAAGGGCTACCCCAAATAGTCTTCCAGTTGCATAACGTACCTTGCGATCCTCGGGACAATCGCAATTGAGGAAAGTGTTTTCCATTTCTTCAAACCAGTGAAGGAGAGCGGTAACACCTTCGGTCCCTTCATATTTTGGTGGATCGCAAGATTTGAAGTGTTTGTAGGAGCACTTTTTGGAGGAGGGTTGGCGACGCTCTGGTCTTCTTGATTGGGAGGATTGATGGATTTGCGGTGAGAGCTTGTTGAACTTGAATCACGATGTCAGGAAGCACTGCGGCCATTTGTTTAGCAATTTGTGTGGCCAAGCGTTCATTTGATCTTCCTGACTTTCTACCTCCACGTAGTTGCCTAGCCGACATCTACAGGGACATACATAGGAAGATTGTGAGTTTAAGAAGTTTCTAGGTGTCATGTGTCGTAAAAAGAATTCAACTACATCCATAGGATGTCTTGGGTTTGCTCATGTTTGGGCCTCCAATGTCCCCCATACCATCGCCTGTGTAGTCATGTGGGCCCCCATGACTATTGGGCTTGGTAGGATTCACATTGGTGTTGGCGGATTAACACTCGCACCACCCGAATGAAAATCGTAAAATATGATTGCGAGATGTATGGTAGGAGGGTGTCCAGGTGTAGACACAATGACAACTCAAAGTGGGGTTAGCTCACACGACGTTTGGTATAGCATGCTTTGGCCTAATAGGTCCTTCGTACTCTCATCGTTAGTCCCCAGGTAGGCAAACTGGTCCTTTATTTTGGATTTATACGAATGCCAGGCCTAGACAGGACGTTCCGACTACCGGTACTCGTACCCTTCCAGTTACTACATGCCCCTCATGAGAACTCACTTTGATGTGATTTGAAAAATACAAAATCATTGCAAAAATCATGGGAATCGTGAGGTGTGTGCTCTCATGGATATGATAGGTTATGAGGATATGATTCATGATGAGCATTGTATAATAACATGTATTTGTGAGCATGCTTGCATAACATTGAGTGTAAAAATAAACATAAAGCATATAAACATCATGAATTTTGTATGTAACGCATAAACAATTTAAAATTTTAATCAACTATAGTACAGGCTCTAAGGATCTAATAACCTATCCTATATCCCTATAGTCATAAGCTCTGATACCAATCTGTCACACCCCGACCCGCAGCGGAATAAAAGTCGGGGCATAATTGGGTTATCACCAAAGCTCATGATGTTTACTAAGATGTTTCATATTTATTAAACTCAAATTACAACTTAAATATCCAAGACAAAATTCATACAATTACAAGGAAAATGAAACTATATAATTATTCCAAAGCTTAAACTTGTTTATTCTTCTAGGCCTTCCTATGTGCTTCTTGTCTCAGCTGGATCACCTGTATCATGTGTAAAACGGGGGATGTTTTGGGTCAACAAAAGTTGGCGAGTGAACCTTGATAAAACATTGTTACTAATTTTTTTTTTATTTAATAAGGAAAATTTGTGCAATAATCACATGTGAGCAAACATATATAGATAAACAAACACAAACCACTTTGGATGAGTATATGATATGAATGATGATGTATGTGAGATCAAGGCTCAATCAAACGGAGCCGATCTAATGAGGCACCTGATGCTCAACCCGTCTCCCACGGGGAACTGATGGGCCTAATGAAATGCGTGCACTGAAAATGATAAATCCAATCTACATATAACTCACACAACAATTGATACACATTTGATCACGGATATGATGTATGCACAAGTGTTTAAATAAAAAAAAAGGATTATACGACACATGATACACCCCAAAACATGATTAAAACGGGGAATTGGTAGAGATTCACTCACATTGGGTGCGTTCTTTGATGACGTTGGATGCGCACGAATTTTAGGATTCAATCGACGAGGGAAAAACTAACCTAAAATAATAACGAAATGATTAGGTAAATAAATGAATTTTATTTGAGATTAATATTTTTAATTAGTGCTCTTAATGGGATTTTTAGATTTATTCTTGTGAGTTTAAGGAATTTTTCTAACTTTAAAAATCCTATTTTTAAGTATTTTTTTAAATAATTTTCCAATTAAATAAATAAATAAAAAGAAAATAAAAAGTTGACTTTTTGACCGTTGACCGGGTCTTGACCTGTCAGACTGTGTTTTCTATGCGCTGAGTGAGGTTCGAACTCGGGACCTCTCGTATACGTGCACGCAGTTCTACCAACTGAGCTACGTGTCTAACCCGAAATATTCTCTGTTTTAATTATATATATATATACTAATTAACTTTAAACTTATTTGGTTTTTATTAAAAATGATTTATATGGCCGAACCGGTTGCAGAGACCCGAAGTCGAACTCGGGTCCTTTGGTTCGAGTGCGCACAGCCCAACCAGTTGGGCTGTGTGTCTAATCTGATTAACTACGGAATTATATTCCTCTTATAAACATTCTGTGACTTGATCTGATTAAGTTCTAAAAATGTTGGTTTTATTTTTGAAAATCGGTAACGTGTGCGATTCGAACTCGGGACGTTTCGTTTACAAGAACACAGAACAGTGAAATCCGACTGTTCTGTTCGATCAACAAAACTTATAATTGGTTGAAAATGAAATAGAAAAAAAGATTACGGAATAAGATGTACCAAAACAGAGTGTTTTCTTCAGATTTCCGGCAAGAGTCGTCGGCTCTGATTTGTGACTTTCGGCTGAGTGAATTGTTTACAGTTTTGATCATTGTGGTGTGCAATTAAGTTACTAAGCAAGAGATATCAAGAGGGTTTAGATGATTATACCGATCGACAGTGAGGCTTCGGTTTTCCAGTGATATTCCGGCGAGTGCAGGGATTCCCGGCAATGTTGTCTGAGACAGACTATGGTTGAATGATTAAGGTTAATACATGACGAATAATGGATTACAAGAAAAAGAGTTGAGAATTATACCGATTAGGAGTAAAGTCTCGGTTTTCCGGTGGAATTCCGACGACGTGTTTTGGAAGGAATAAAGCTTCGGAAACGAACGTGGTTCTGAGCGAAAGTATTTTCAGAGTGTTCAAGTGGGTATTTATAGTGGAAACAGGCTGAATTGGGTTTGAATTGAGTCTTGATTCGCGATTACAGATTTCCGGCGGTTATGACCGAAATTGACTGCCGGCAACGGTTATAACTGGCGTCGAGATTAATTTGTGCGTTTCAGTCAAAGGAAAGGTAGCCAAAATCGCGGAATGTCGGTTTTTCCGGTGAGTGCGAGTTCTGGGCGCGCTGATTGCAGATTTGACTTTCGGTTTTATTATATATGTTATTTGATTCAGTGTTTATCACAAGTGAAGTGTGTGGCGGAGTGGTGTGTTGTGTGCTTGTGTTTGTGGGTGACACGGGTTCGAAACCCGGCATCTCCATTTTTTTTCATTATTTATTATTAATTATAAATTATGGTTTTTAAATTCTAATTTATTTATTAATTATGTATTGTTTAAAATTAATATGAACCATAAATACGCAACGAAACTTATAACTGAATATTTGATTGATAAACGAAGCGGGTTTTGAAACCCGTTTTTCGACGAATGTTACACGTCTACCACTTGATTATTGTTAGAACTATATGGAGATTTTATATTCGTTTGGGAGAGCATCCTATATATATATATATATATATATATATATATATATATATATATATATATATATATATCCCAGTGAATAACAATAGATGTATACAAATCACTTATGGCAAAATTATGAATGCCATGTTGTTGAGTGTCGATCTAGTTGACTCTATCTCACACATAATAGTGATTGTAGACGAGAACATTCATCTTGTCGGTGATGAATGTACTCGCCAAGTGACTTGGATTAAGATTTATGTTTAAGTCCTTATGAGTCAATGGTAAAGCGTTGGAGATCAAAGGCAAACAAGTTATGTTCCTTAATTGAATGATAAAAATTAGCTATGTGCTATATACAATAATTTGTGAGACCCTCCTAAATATTGACGTTTTAGGATTATAAATAAGTCTCATTATTTTCTCTTAACAAGGGATGAATGTTACAAAGTGATATTATGATATCCTTAGGGCTGTGAAGAATCAGAATGATGCATCTTCTGTTCACATGCTAAAGTATTGTAGTCTAAAGCATGCTAGACTAGTACTTGGTTAATTATGGGTCTTGACGGAGACTAACTAACTCTAAACATTCAAATGTTTATGAACACAAAAAGAATTTGTGTACAGACAAAGTTGAGGGAGAATTTTCATTCATTATAAGGAAAAACATGTAACTTTTGAAGAGTTTGTTCGAAAAGCTAATGAAGAGAACTTATTGTCTAGGCTTATTCTAGATGTTAAATTAGAATTATTCTAAGTTTGTGACAAACTTATGACAATGGCACGTGTTGCTTTGGTAAGCTCGGAAGCTTATGTAAGCTAATGCAATATGAGTTGATTTCACTGATACGATGAGGTTGATCTTGTTCAATCATTGTGTATAAATGTCGTCAAAAGTGAAATTACGGAAATGTTGATCAAATGGCAAGAAATGTGGGAGGATCCATTTAGTAACAACCCTATAAGGGTATGTAGAAATGCTTTTCATTACTCTATCTGGATGATATCCTATAACACTTAAATGTGGGGGTGTCTTGCATTTGTATCATAAAAGTTTGGCAATAAGGATTTTGTAATCCAATCTAATATTACAAACAAACGAGTAAGTGAAGGACACAAAGGTCATAATGCATAATAGAGATGTGTTTGCCTTAAATGATACATTTATCTTAGAAAGACATATATTATGACACACCCGACCCGCAGCGGAAATAAAAGTCGGGGCATAATTGGGTTATCACCAAAGCTAATGACATCTACTAATAATAGGTTTCATATTTATTAAGTTGAAATTAAAATTCAAATATCTAAACACAAGGAAACATATAAGCACAAGAAAAACATTGTTCTAAACAAGCTGTATTTTAATTATCTTCTACGGTCATTCCTATGTGTTCCTCTCCTCAGCCTGTCCACCTCTATCATGTGTAAAACAAAAGTCTGGTCAACAAAAGTTGACGAGTGAATCTAAATTTAACAATTAAATAGTTTAATATATTGGTTATTGTAATAAAAATGTGCATGGACCATATATGAACTTATGTATATATAATTAAATCACAACCCTCATAATAATAATGATGAACATATGAACAAGATGCATGATGAACTTGAGATCATGGATCAATCAAACGGAGTCGATCTAATGAGGCACCTGATGCTCAACTCGTATCCCACGAGGAACTGATGGGCCTTAAATGAATGATTGCACTGAAATGATAAAATGTATCCACACATAACCACACAGTAAAAATATACACATTAAATCACATGATGGTGTTAGCACAAGTGTTTAAGTAAATAAAAAAATGTATCGACACATGATACACCCTAAAACATGATTAAAAAGGGGAATTTGTAAGGATTCATTCACAGTGGATGTGTTTCCTTGATTGATGAAGAGTGCGCACGAATTGAGGATTTAACCGACGAAGAAGACTAACCTAAATAATAACGAAATAATTCGATAAATACATAAAAATTATTATTTTGATTTAATACTTTTTGTTAGATTTTTAGGTTATTTTTGTGGTATTTATTGGGATTTCTAAACCTATAAATTTGTATCTTTAAGTGTTTTTAATTAATTTTTAAATAAAATATATATATACAAAAATAGTATAGATTAAAATAAAATAATATAAAAAAATAATCTTGTCAGACCTGACAAGAGAGCCTGACCGGGTCGTTAGGGATTATTGGCAACGTGGGTGAGATTCGAACTTGAGACCTCTCGTACGTGTGCACGCAGCTCTGCCAACTGAGCTACGTGTCTAACCTGAAAGTATTCTGATTTTTATTATTCTTATACACTTACTAGAAAATTTCAGAAATCATTTAATTAAAAAGATTTTTAAACTCAATCGAACCGGTACTATCACCCGATTCGAACCCATAACCCTCTCAATGCCTTGCACCCAGCCCAACCAGTTGGGCTGGGTGTCTAACCCGTTTTATAAAGTAATTTTATTATATTTAACAACTGACTGAGTTAGCGTATTTGATTTAAAAAGAAACCAGTTTTTATTTCAACAACCAGGACTCGAACTCGGGACGTGATTATTAAGTTTGCACACAGTCCACCACTGGACTGTGTGTCTAACCCGGTTATAACCCGATTTTAATTAAATATATATACAACTCGAACTTCATCTTCTTCATGAAACAACCCAGAACATGATTCAACTGACAACAATGTTATCTGGGTGTGATTAATTTACTTAAGATTACTCAAATGATAAAAACAAATAACATAAAAAGAATAAAGAAAGTATACCGGTAAGAAGCAAAATCCCGGTTTTCCGGTGACTTTTCCGGCAACTTTATTCAAGGTTTTCCGGCGATCGGAACTTCCGAAGAGTTGAGTGATGATTGAGAGAGTGTACGAGTTATGTTTGTGAGGAATTTGATTTGTATTTATAGAGTGTCAAGACCGGTTGTGATTTTCGGTTTCAAATCATGATTTTTAAGACCAATGATTGCAATCCGTTTCAGTTCATTTGATTATGATTTCGGTTATAACTGATAAATCGAAACACGGATATTAAGTATTACCCATTGAATCTGTTGGTGGTTACAGACTTGATGCTTTTGAATTTACAGGTTCATGGATTTTGTTTGGGTATAAGTTTTATTTGTTTCGGATTTAAACACATATGGTGTGTGTATACCAGTGGTGTTTTGGTGTGTGAACATGTGGGGGAACCCGGGTTTGATTCCGGTTGTCCCCTTTTTCTTCATTTTTATATTTTTTACTTTATTTTAAAATGATTTACTTATTTTCCTTTATTAAAAGTTATTTTAAGTATGTATTTTATTTACAACTATTAGTTATAAAATAAATTAACTAATACCAATAAATGCATAACGAAACATTAAATGAATATTTGAATATCAAACGGAGCGGGTTCTTAAAACCCGTTTTACATGAATGTTACAGTATCCCCTACTTTTAGAAATTTCGTCCCGAAATTTATGTAGTAGCTGTAACTGGAAAAAGATGCGGGTATTTTTCGCGCATTGAGTCTTCGCGTTCACAAGTAAACTCAGGTCCTCGTTTTGACTCCCAACGTACCCTGACTATCGGAATACGACTTTGTCTCAAACGCTTTTCACCAAAGTCCATGATTTCTACCGGTCTTTCAACAAAATGCATAGATTCATCGATTTGAATATCTTCTATAGGATTATGGAGGTTTTCGTCGGTGAGGCACTTTTTCAAGTTTGATACATGGAATGTGGGATGAATTCCGTTGAGTTCTTCGGGTAAGTCAAGCTTGTATGCTACAGGACCAACTCTTTCGAGTATTTTAAAGGGTCCCACATAGCGTGGTGCTAGTTTGCCTTTTTGACCAAAACGAACCACTCCCTTCCACGCTGATACTTTCAAAAGTACTTGATCACCAACACAAAACTCCAAAGGCTTTTGTTGTTTATCAGCGTAACTCTTTTGACGACTTCGAGCTGCTAGAAGATTATTTCAGATCTGAAGGATTTTGTTAGTCGTTTCTTGAATCAACTCAGGTCCAGCGATTTGCGCTTCAACAATTTCGTGCCAACATATAGGATCAGCACTTTCGACCATATAAGGCTTCAAAAGGAGCCATAGCGATGCTTCAATGATAACTATTGTTGTACGAAAATTCAACTAACGGTAAGTGAGTGTCCCAATTGCCCTTGAAGTCTATGACACATGCTCGCAACATGTCTTCCAAGGTTTGTATGGTGCTCAGATTGACCATCAGTTTGAGGGTGAAAGGCAGCGCTGAGATCTAGTCGTGTACCCAAAGCGTATTGTACGGGTTGCCACGTTCGGGAAATGAAATGGTCGTCTCGATCTGAAATGATACTTAAGGGCACACCATGACGACTTACAATTTCATTTATATAGATACGAGCTAACTTCTCGTTCTTGAAGTCTTCACGGATTGGAATGAAATGAGCTGATTTAGTGAGACGATCAATGATAACCCAAATGGTGTCATACCCACTGGAGGTGCGAGGTAACCCGATAATGAAATCCATGGTTATTTTTTCCCACTTCTATACAGGTATTTCGGGTTGGACACGAAGTTCTGAAGGTCTTTGATGTTCAGCTTTCACTTTGGAACATGTAAGGCACTTGGAAACAAATATAGCGATATCTTTCTTCATGCCAGGCCACCAGTAGGAGTATCGTAGATCTTGATACATCTTATCGGCTCCTGGATGTGTAGAGTATCGTGTTTTGTGAGCCTCGTTCATGAGAAAAGCACGAAGATCGTCACGATCAGGTACCCAAATACGATTCAAAAAATAGAGAATACCATCCGCGTTGGATTCTAGTTTGGTTTCAGCTCCACAAGACAGTTCATCTCATACGTCATTTTCCATGACAGAAACATGTTGAGCTGCTCTAATTCGGTTTTGAAGATCGGTCACAATTTGGGAACACAGAAGACAGATGAAGTTTGCATACTCCTTTCGACTGAGGGCGTCAGCCACAACATTAGCCTTGCCAGGATGATAACGAATTTCACAATCATAGTCATTTAGGAGTTCGACCCATCGCTGTTGCCTCATGTTCAACTCTTTTTAATTGAAGATATGTTGAAGGCTCTTGTGGTCAGTGTAAATTTCACACTTGGTACCATAGAGATAATGTCTCCATATCTTAAGAGCGAACACGACTGATCCAAGTTCTAGGTCGTGAGTGGTATAGTTCTTTTCATGCACTTTGAGTTGCCTTGAGGCATAGGCTATCACCTTTCCCCTTTGTATTAGAACGCAACCTAGACCTTGCCATGCGCGTCACAATAAACCACAAAATCTTCGCAGCCATCAGGAAGTGTAAGGATAGGTGCATCACAAAGTTTTCGCTTCAAAGTTTGGAAAGCCTCTTCTTGCTTAGGCCCCCAAATAAAGGGTTTGCCCTTGTGAGTCAAGGCTGTGAGTGGAACGGCAATACGAGAAAAATTTGCGATGAAACGACGATAATAACTAGCTAGTCCAAGAAATGATCTAACTTCGGTAGGAGTACGTGGCGCTTGCCACTCTTGTACCGCTTTGATCTTTGTAGGGTCAACATGAATCCCTTTGTCGTTAACAATATGACCAAGAAATTGCACCTTTTTCAACCAAAACTCACATTTTGAGAACTTAGCATAAAGCTTTTCAGTCCTCAAAAGTGTTAGAATAAGTCAAAGATGTTGCTCATGATCGGATTTGGTCTTGGAGTTGATAAGAATATCATCAATGAAAACTATGACAAAACAATCGAGGTAGGGTTTGCACACCCTATTCATCAAATCCATGAAAACAGCAGGAGCATTGGTCAACCAAAAGGCATAACCATGAATTCATAGTGACCATAACGAGTTCGAAAAGCAGTCTTTGGAATATCTTTTTCACGTACTCTAAGTTGATTATAACCAGAACGAAAGTCGATTTTTGAAAAACAGGTGGCACCTTGAAGTGGATCTAGAAGATCATCGATACGAGGTAATGGATAACGATTCTTGATGGTCAGCTTGTTAAGCTCTCTATAATCGATACACATGCGGAAAGTTCCATTTTTCTTCTTTACGAAAAGAACAGGCGCACCCCAAGGTGATGAACTAGGACGTATAAATCCATTGTCAGTCAACTCTTGCAGCTGACTAGCTAATTCTTGCATCTCAGATGGGGCTAACCGATATGGAGATTTTACGACTGGTGTAGCACCAGGTACAAGATCGATTCGGAATTCGAATTCTCGCACAGGAGGAAGTCCTGAAACATCATCGAGAAAAACTTCAGGAAATTCTTGAACGATTGGAATATCTACGAGTTTCTTTTACTTGCCTTCCTTCTTGACGATATGAACTAGAAACGCGATATAGTTTTTGCGAAGGTAACTTCGAGCTTGGAGGCATGACATCAATTTGAGCCCTTTAGAAGTAGTTTCACCAAAGATACGTAAAGTTTGACCGTCAGCGAGGGGAATTCAAATAAACTTCTCATTACAAACAACTTTCGCGCGATGTTGACTAAGCCAGTCCATTCCAATGATGACGTCGAAACTACCCAACTTCATGGGGATGAGATTAATTGGAAATTCATGATCATTGTTCACCAAAGATACATAAGTTTGACCGTCAGTGAGGGGAATTCGAATAAACTTCTCATAACAAACAACTTCCGCGTGATGTTGACTAAGCCAGTCAATTCCAATGATGACGTCGAAACTACCCAACTTCATGGGGATGAGATCAATTGGAAATTCAGGATCATTGAGAGTAAGATACAATCACGAATAATCGAGTCTAACGTAATAGGTTCACCATCAGCAACTTCCAACGTGCATGATTCAGCTAAACTAACGCGAGGTAAATCGAGAATAGATTCGAACTCTAAGGACACGAAACTCTTATCCGCACCAGTATCAAATAGTATGGATGCATAACTACCGTTAACCATATTATTATCAACCCTAGCTTGGTTGGCGTTGATGTTGAAAGCTCTTCCTCTAGCAGGTGGATTAGCTTGATTGATTTGATTCACTAGGTTGGCTTGAGCTTGGGCATTTATGATGTTCACCAAGCGTGGGCAGGTGTTTCGAAAATGGGTTGGATCACCACAGTTGAAACATGCCCTGACAGGTTGGTAATTGGGTTGGTAGTAGGGTTGAGCCATGGGTTGAGCAGGTGGTAAGAGTAAAGGTTGTTGGTGTTGGGCTTGGCCTACTACTTGATTATTGGTTTGGGCTTGAGGTTGATTGCGGTTTGGCTTTTGGAGGATGCGGCAAGTTTGAATCATATGACCTGCACAGCCACAACTTGTGCAGTATTGACATGGGTTCTCAGGAGGGTGGTGATATTGGCATCGGTTACATTTTGGATGGGGTCCTGTGTATGGTTTCTTGAATGGGGCGGCATTAGGAGCGACTTGTGTGATTAGGGCAGCAATGATGGGGGAATTGGTTTGGGTAACGGCAAAATTCTTCCCATTGCGCTTCCTTTTACCAGCAAACTTGGAAGACGAACCTGCTTGAGTTGGGGTTGGGGTTTCAACAGGTGTCTTGTCCTTTTTCTTCTCATTTTTAAAATCGCCATTTCGGATGCAATTTTCCGTGAGCTCAGTAGCCAGCTCCATGGCAGCTTCAAGTGTTGTAGGTGCGGTACTTAACACAGAATCTTGAATTTTCGAGGGAAGACCTCGAGTGTAATGCTCGATTAGACGATAGAGCGGAGTGAACAGATTGGGGACCATCTGATTCAACTCGAGAAATCTCTTGTTATACGTGGTGTGGTCTCCCTCTTTTTGTTTCAAAGCGTAAAATTCATCTTCTAATTTCTTGATTTCGCTTATTGGACAGAAGCGTCTCGTCATGATTTCCCTCAACTCTTCCCAAGTCAAGGCATAGCAGCTTCAGCATCTCGCTTACCCTTTTCTGTGTTCCACCAGGTAAGTGCTACTCCAAACAAAGGACCAGTAGCATATCGCACCTTGCGATCATCGGGACAATCGCAATTGAGAAAAGTGCTTTCCATCTCCTCAAACCAACGGAGGAGAGCAGTGACACCTTCGGTCCCCTCATATTTTAGAGGATCGCAGGATTTGAAATGCTTGTAGGTGCATCTGGTGGTGTTAGGGAGAGGGTTGGCGACATTTTGACCTTCTTGACCGGTGGGGTTGATAGGATTGGCGGCAAGTGCTTGTGAACTTGTACGACAATGTCAGGAAGTACGGCATCATCTGTTGAGCGATTTGAGTGGCCATACGTTTGCTAGATCTTCCTTACCTTCTACCGCCTCGAGAGTGTCTAGCAGACATCTACATGAAATACGTAGGGAGATTATGAGTTGATAGTTTCTAGGTGTCATGTGTCATAAAAAGATGGAAAACAACATTCATAAATAAATGAAAACAATAACTTAACTACATCCATAGGATGTCTTGGGCTTGCTCATGTTTGGGCCTCCAAATGTCTCCCATACCACAGCCTAGGTAGTCATGTGGGCCCCCATGACTACTGGGCTTAGTAGAGTTCACATCGGTGTCGGCCTGATAACACTCGCATCACCCGAATGAAAATCGTAAAACATGATTGCGAGATGTAAGGTCGGAAGGTGTCCAGGTGTAGACACAATGACAACTCAAAGTGGGGTTAGTTCACACGACGTTTGGTGTGGCATGCTTTGGCCTAATAGGTCCTTTGTACTCTCATCGTTAGTCCCCAGTAGGCAAACTGGTCCATGATTTGGATTTATACGAATGCCAATCCTAGACAGGACGTTCCGACTACCAGTACTCGTACCCTTCCAGTTACTACATGCCCGTCGTAGAACTCACTTTGATGTGATTGAAAACTTGAAAACATTGTAAAATCTTTGAGAAGAAATCATGAAAATTGTGAAATTGTGATGTGTGTGCTTGCGTAGGCATGATATGTTAACAATATATAGACTATAATGAACATCACATATTAACATGTAGTAGTGAAAGTGCTTGCATGTATTTGTGTGTGAAAATAAACATGAAACAAATAAACATCATGAGTTTTGCATGTAACACATAAACAATTAAAATCTAATCAACTACAGTATAGGCTCTAAGGGTCTAATAACCTATCCTATATCCCTATAGTCAAAAGCTCTGATACCAATCTGTCACACCCCGACCCGCAGCGGAAATAAAAGTTGGGGCATAATTGGGTTATCACCAAAGCTAATGACATCTACTAATAATAGGTTTCATATTTATTAAGTTGAAATTAAAATTCAAATATCTAAACACAAGGAAACATATAAGCACAAGAAAAACATTGTTCTAAACAAGCTGTATTTTACTTATCTTCTACGGTCATTCCTATGTGTTCCTTCCTCAGTCTGTCCACCTCTATCATGTGTAAAACAAAAGTCTGGTCAACAAAAGTTGACGAGTGAATCTAAATTTAACAATTAAATAGTTTAATATATTGGTTATTGTAATAAAAATGTGCATGGACCATATATGAACTTATGTATATATAATTAAATCACAACCCTCATAATAATAATGATGAACATATGAACAAGATGCATGATGAACTTGAGATCATGGATCAATCAAACGGAGTCGATCTAATGAGGCACCTGATGCTCAACTCGTATCCCACGAGGAACTGATGGGCCTTAAATGAATGATTGCACTGAAATGATAAAATGTATCCACACATAACCGCACAGACAAAATATACACATTAAATCACATGATGGTGTTAGCACAAGTGTTTAAGTAAATAAAAAAATGTATCGACACATGATACACCCCAAAACATGATTAAAAAGGGGAATTTGTAAGGATTCACTCACAGTGGATGTGTTTCCTTGATTGATGAAGAGTGCGCACGAATTGAGGATTTAACCGACGAAGAAGACTAACCTAAATAATAACGAAATAATTCGATAAATACATAAAAATTATTATTTTGATTTAATACTTTTTGTTAGATTTTTAGGTTATTTTTGTGGTATTTATTGGGATTTCTAAACCTACAAATTTGTATCTTTAAGTGTTTTTAATTAATTTTTAAATAAAATATATATATACAAAAATAGTATAGATTAAAATAAAATAATATAAAAAAATAATCTTGTCGGACCTGACAAGAGAGCCTGAACGGGTCACTAGGGGATTCGAACTTGAGACCTCTCGTACGTGTGCACGCAGCTCTGCCAACTGAGCTACGTGTCTAACCCGAAAGTATTCTGATTTTTAATATTCTTATACACTTACTAGAAAATTTCAGAAATCATTTAATTAAAAAGATTTTTAAACTCAATCGAACCGGTACTATCACCCGATTCGAACCCATAACCCTCTCAATGCCTTGCACCCAGCCCAACCAGTTGGGCTGGGTGTCTAACCCGTTTTATAAAGTAATTTTATTATATTTAACAACTGACTGAGTTAGCGTATTTGATTTAAAAAGAAACCAGTTTTTATTTCAACAACCAGGACTCGAACTCGGGACGTGATTATTAAGTTTGCACACAGTCCACCACTGGACTGTGTGTCTAACCCGGTTATAACCCGATTTTAATTAATTATATATACAACTCGAACTTCATCTTCTTCATGAAACAACCCAGAACATGATTCAACTGACAACAATGTTATCTGGGTGTGATTAATTTACTTAAGATTACTCAAATGATAAAAACAAATAACATAAAAAGAATAAAGAAAGTATACCGGTAAGAAGCAAAATCCCGGTTTTCCGGTGACTTTTCCGGCAACTTTATTCAAGGTTTTCCGGCGATCGGAACTTCCGAAGAGTTGAGTGATGATTGAGAGAGTGTACGAGTTATGTTTGTGAGGAATTTGATTTGTATTTATAGAGTGTCAAGACCGGTTGTGATTTTCGGTTTCAAATCATGATTTTTAAGACCAATGATTGCAATCCGTTTCAGTTCATTTGATTATGATTTCGGTTATAACTGATAAATCGAAACACGGATATTAAGTATTACCCATTGAATCTGTTGGTGGTTACAGACTTGATGCTTTTGAATTTACAGGTTCATGGATTTTGTTTGGGTATAAGTTTTATTTGTTTCGGATTTAAACACATATGGTGTGTGTATACCAGTGGTGTTTTGGTGTGTGAACATGTGGGGGAACCCGGGTTTGATTCCGGTTGTCCCCTTTTTCTTCATTTTTATATTTTTTACTTTATTTTAAAATGATTTACTTATTTTCCTTTATTAAAAGTTATTTTATGTATGTATTTTATTTACAACTATTAGTTATAAAATAAATTAACTAATACCAATAAATGCATAACGAAACATTAAATGAATATTTGAATATCAAACGGAGCGGGTTCTTAAAACCCGTTTTACATGAATGTTACAGTATCCCCTACTTTTAGAAATTTCGTCCCGAAATTTATGTAGTAGCTGTAACTGGAAAAAGATGCGGGTATTTTTCGCGCATTGAGTCTTCGCGTTCACAAGTAAACTCAGGTCCTCGTTTTGACTCCCAACGTACCCTGACTATCGGAATACGACTTTGTCTCAAACGCTTTTCACCAAAGTCCATGATTTCTACCGGTCTTTCAACAAAATGCATAGATTCATCGATTTGAATATCTTCTATAGGATTATGGAGGTTTTCGTCGGTGAGGCACTTTTTCAAGTTTGATACATGGAATGTGGGATGAATTCCGTTGAGTTCTTCGGGTAAGTCAAGCTTGTATGCTACAGGACCAACTCTTTCGAGTATTTTAAAGGGTCCCACATAGCGTGGTGCTAGTTTGCCTTTTTGACCAAAACGAACCACTCCCTTCCACGCTGATACTTTCAAAAGTACTTGATCACCAACACAAAACTCCAAAGGCTTTTGTTGTTTATCAGCGTAACTCTTTTGACGACTTCGAGCTGCTAGAAGATTATTTCAGATCTGAAGGATTTTGTTAGTCGTTTCTTGAATCAACTCAGGTCCAGCGATTTGCGCTTCAACAATTTCGTGCCAACATATAGGATCAGCACTTTCGACCATATAAGGCTTCAAAAGGAGCCATAGCGATGCTTCAATGATAACTATTGTTGTACGAAAATTCAACTAACGGTAAGTGAGTGTCCCAATTGCCCTTGAAGTCTATGACACATGCTCGCAACATGTCTTCCAAGGTTTGTATGGTGCTCAGATTGACCATCAGTTTGAGGGTGAAAGGCAGCGCTGAGATCTAGTCGTGTACCCAAAGCGTATTGTACGGGTTGCCACGTTCGGGAAGTGAAATGGTCGTCTCGATCTGAAATGATACTTAAGGGCACACCATGACGACTTACAATTTCATTTATATAGATACGAGCTAACTTCTCGTTCTTGAAGTCTTCACGGATTGGAATGAAATGAGCTGATTTAGTGAGACGATCAATGATAACCCAAATGGTGTCATACCCACTGGAGGTGCGAGGTAACCCGATAATGAAATCCATGGTTATTTTTTCCCACTTCTATACAGGTATTTCGGGTTGGACACGAAGTTCTGAAGGTCTTTGATGTTCAGCTTTCACTTTGGAACATGTAAGGCACTTGGAAACAAATATAGCGATATCTTTCTTCATGCCAGGCCACCAGTAGGAGTATCGTAGATCTTGATACATCTTATCGGCTCCTGGATGTGTAGAGTATCGTGTTTTGTGAGCCTCGTTCATGAGAAAAGCACGAAGATCGTCACGATCAGGTACCCAAATACGATTCAAAAAATAGAGAATACCATCCGCGTTGGATTCTAGTTTGGTTTCAGCTCCACAAGACAGTTCATCTCATACGTCATTTTCCATGACAGAAACATGTTGAGCTGCTCTAATTCGGTTTTGAAGATCGGTCACAATTTGGGAACACAGAAGACAGATGAAGTTTGCATACTCCTTTCGACTGAGGGCGTCAGCCACAACATTAGCCTTGCCAGGATGATAACGAATTTCACAATCATAGTCATTTAGGAGTTCGACCCATCGCTGTTGCCTCATGTTCAACTCTTTTTAATTGAAGATATGTTGAAGGCTCTTGTGGTCAGTGTAAATTTCACACTTGGTACCATAGAGATAATGTCTCCATATCTTAAGAGCGAACACGACTGATCCAAGTTCTAGGTCGTGAGTGGTATAGTTCTTTTCATGCACTTTGAGTTGCCTTGAGGCATAGGCTATCACCTTTCCTCTTTGTATTAGAACGCAACCTAGACCTTGCCATGCGCGTCACAATAAACCACAAAATCTTCGCAGCCATCAGGAAGTGTAAGGATAGGTGCATCACAAAGTTTTCGCTTCAAAGTTTGGAAAGCCTCTTCTTGCTTAGGCCCCCAAATAAAGGGTTTGCCCTTGTGAGTCAAGGCTGTGAGTGGAACGGCAATACGAGAAAAATTTGCGATGAAACGACGATAATAACTAGCTAGTCCAAGAAATGATCTAACTTCGGTAGGAGTACGTGGCGCTTGCCACTCTTGTACCGCTTTGATCTTTGTAGGGTCAACATGAATCCCTTTGTCGTTAACAATATGACCAAGAAATTGCACCTCTTTCAACCAAAACTCACATTTTGAGAACTTAGCATAAAGCTTTTCAGTCCTCAAAAGTGTTAGAATAAGTCAAAGATGTTGCTCATGATCGGATTTGGTCTTGGAGTTGATAAGAATATCATCAATGAAAACTATGACAAAACAATCGAGGTAGGGTTTGCACACCCTATTCATCAAATCCATGAAAACAGCAGGAGCATTGGTCAACCAAAAGGCATAACCATGAATTCATAGTGACCATAACGAGTTCGAAAAGCAGTCTTTGGAATATCTTTTTCACGTACTCTAAGTTGATTATAACCAGAACGAAAGTCGATTTTTGAAAAACAGGTGGCACCTTGAAGTGGATCTAGAAGATCATCGATACGAGGTAATGGATAACGATTCTTGATGGTCAGCTTGTTAAGCTCTCTATAATCGATACACATGCGGAAAGTTCCATTTTTCTTCTTTACGAAAAGAACAGGCGCACCCCAAGGTGATGAACTAGGACGTATAAATCCATTGTCAGTCAACTCTTGCAGCTGACTAGCTAATTCTTGCATCTCAGATGGGGCTAACCGATATGGAGATTTTACGACTGGTGTAGCACCAGGTACAAGATCGATTCGGAATTCGAATTCTCGCACAGGAGGAAGTCCTGAAACGTCATCGAGAAAAACTTCAGGAAATTCTTGAACGATTGGAATATCTACGAGTTTCTTTTACTTGCCTTCCTTCTTGACGATATGAACTAGAAACGCGATATAGTTTTTGCGAAGGTAACTTCGAGCTTGGAGGCATGACATCAATTTGAGCCCTTTAGAAGTAGTTTCACCAAAGATACGTAAAGTTTGACCGTCAGCGAGGGGAATTCAAATAAACTTCTCATTACAAACAACTTTCGCGCGATGTTGACTAAGCCAGTCCATTCCAATGATGACGTCGAAACTACCCAACTTCATGGGGATGAGATTAATTGGAAATTCATGATCATTGTTCACCAAAGATACATAAGTTTGACCGTCAGTGAGGGGAATTCGAATAAACTTCTCATAACAAACAACTTCCGCGTGATGTTGACTAAGCCAGTCAATTCCAATGATGACGTCGAAACTACCCAACTTCATGGGGATGAGATCAATTGGAAATTCAGGATCATTGAGAGTAAGATACAATCACGAATAATCAAGTCTAACGTAATAGGTTCACCATCAGCAACTTCCAACGTGCATGATTCAGCTAAACTAACGCGAGGTAAATCGAGAATAGATTTGAACTCTAAGGACACGAAACTCTTATCCGCACCAGTATCAAATAGTATGGATGCATAACTACCGTTAACCATATTATTATCAGCCCTAGCTTGGTTGGCGTTGATGTTGAAAGCTCTTCCTCTAGCAGGTGGATTAGCTTGATTGATTTGATTCACTAGGTTGGCTTGAGCTTGGGCATTTATGATGTTCACCAAGCGTGGGCAGGTGTTTCGAAAATGGGTTGGATCACCACAGTTGAAACATGCCCTGACAGGTTGGTAATTGGGTTGGTAGTAGGGTTGAGCCATGGGTTGAGCAGGTGGTAAGAGTAAAGGTTGTTGGTGTTGGGCTTTGGCCTACTACTTGATTATTGGTTTGGGCTTGAGGTTGATTGCGGTTTGGCTTTTGGAGGATGCGGCAAGTTTGAATCATATGACCTGCACAGCCACAACTTGTGCAGTATTGACATGGGTTCTCAGGAGGGTGGTGATATTGGCATCGGTTACATTTTGGATGGGGTCCTGTGTATGGTTTCTTGAATGGGGCGGCATTAGGAGCGACTTGTGTGATTAGGGCAGCAATGATGGGGGAATTGGTTTGGGTAACGGCAAAATTCTCCCATTGCGCTTCCTTTTACCAGCAAACTTGGAAGACGAACCTGCTTGAGTTGGGGTTGGGGTTTCAACAGGTGTCTTGTCCTTTTTCTTCTCATTTTTAAAATCGCCATTTCGGATGCAATTTTCCGTGAGCTCAGTAGCCAGCTCCATGGCAGCTTCAAGTGTTGTAGGTGCGGTACTTAACACAGAATCTTGAATTTTCGAGGGAAGACCTCGAGTGTAATGCTCGATTAGACGATAGAGCGGAGTGAACAGATTGGGGACCATCTGATTCAACTCGAGAAATCTCTTGTTGTACGTGGTGTGGTCTCCCTCTTTTTGTTTCAAAGCGTAAAATTCATCTTCTAATTTCTTGATTTCGCTTATTGGACAGAAGCGTCTCGTCATGATTTCCCTCAACTCTTCCCAAGTCAAGGCATAGCAGCTTCAGCATCTCGCTTACCCTTTTCTGTGTTCCACCAGGTAAGTGCTACTCCAAACAAAGGACCAGTAGCATATCGCACCTTGCGATCATCGGGACAATCGCAATTGAGAAAAGTGCTTTCCATCTCCTCAAACCAACGGAGGAGAGCAGTGACACCTTCGGTCCCCTCATATTTTAGAGGATCGCAGGATTTGAAATGCTTGTAGGTGCATCTGGTGGTGTTAGGGAGAGGGTTGGCGACATTTTGACCTTCTTGACCGGTGGGGTTGATAGGATTGGCGGCAAGTGCTTGTGAACTTGTACGACAATGTCAGGAAGTACGGCATCATCTGTTGAGCGATTTGAGTGGCCATACGTTTGCTAGATCTTCCTTACCTTCTACCGCCTCGAGAGTGTCTAGCAGACATCTACATGAAATACGTAGGGAGATTATGAGTTGATAGTTTCTAGGTGTCATGTGTCATAAAAAGATGGAAAACAACATTCATAAATAAATGAAAACAATAACTTAACTACATCCATAGGATGTCTTGGGCTTGCTCATGTTTGGGCCTCCAAATGTCTCCCATACCACAGCCTAGGTAGTCATGTGGGCCCCCATGACTACTGGGCTTAGTAGAGTTCACATCGGTGTCGGCCTGATAACACTCGCATCACCCGAATGAAAATCGTAAAACATGATTGCGAGATGTAAGGTCGGAAGGTGTCCAGGTGTAGACACAATGACAACTCAAAGTGGGGTTAGTTCACACGACGTTTGGTGTGGCATGCTTTGGCCTAATAGGTCCTTTGTACTCTCATCGTTAGTCCCCAGTAGGCAAACTGGTCCATGATTTGGATTTATACGAATGCCAATCCTAGACAGGACGTTCCGACTACCAGTACTCGTACCCTTCCAGTTACTACATGCCCGTCGTAGAACTCACTTTGATGTGATTGAAAACTTGAAAACATTGTAAAATCTTTGAGAAGAAATCATGAAAATTGTGAAATTGTGATGTGTGTGCTTGCGTAGGCATGATATGTTAACAATATATAGACTATAATGAACATCACATATTAACATGTAGTAGTGAAAGTGCTTGCATGTATTTGTGTGTGAAAATAAACATGAAACAAATAAACATCATGAGTTTTGCATGTAACACATAAACAATTAAAATCTAATCAACTACAGTATAGGCTCTAAGGGTCTAATAACCTATCCTATATCCCTATAGTCAAAAGCTCTGATACCAATCTGTCACACCCCGACCCGCAGCGGAAATAAAAGTTGGGGCATAATTGGGTTATCACCAAAGCTAATGACATCTACTAATAATAGGTTTCATATTTATTAAGTTGAAATTAAAATTCAAATATCTAAACACAAGGAAACATATAAGCACAAGAAAAACATTGTTCTAAACAAGCTGTATTTTACTTATCTTCTACGGTCATTCCTATGTGTTCCTCTCCTCAGTCTGTCCACCTCTATCATGTGTAAAACAAAAGTCTGGTCAACAAAAGTTGACGAGTGAATCTAAATTTAACAATTAAATAGTTTAATATATTGGTTATTGTAATAAAAATGTGCATGGACCATATATGAACTTATGTATATATAATTAAATCACAACCCTCATAATAATAATGATGAACATATGAACAAGATGCATGATGAACTTGAGATCATGGATCAATCAAACGGAGTCGATCTAATGAGGCACCTGATGCTCAACTCGTATCCCACGAGGAACTGATGGGCCTTAAATGAATGATTGCACTGAAATGATAAAATGTATCCACACATAACCGCACAGACAAAATATACACATTAAATCACATGATGGTGTTAGCACAAGTGTTTAAGTAAATAAAAAAATGTATCGACACATGATACACCCCAAAACATGATTAAAAAGGGGAATTTGTAAGGATTCACTCACAGTGGATGTGTTTCCTTGATTGATGAAGAGTGCGCACGAATTGAGGATTTAACCGACGAAGAAGACTAACCTAAATAATAACGAAATAATTCGATAAATACATAAAAATTATTATTTTGATTTAATACTTTTTGTTAGATTTTTAGGTTATTTTTGTGGTATTTATTGGGATTTCTAAACCTACAAATTTGTATCTTTAAGTGTTTTTAATTAATTTTTAAATAAAATATATATATACAAAAATAGTATAGATTAAAATAAAATAATATAAAAAAATAATCTTGTCGGACCTGACAAGAGAGCCTGAACGGGTCACTAGGGGATTCGAACTTGAGACCTCTCGTACGTGTGCACGCAGCTCTGCCAACTGAGCTACGTGTCTAACCCGAAAGTATTCTGATTTTTAATATTCTTATACACTTACTAGAAAATTTCAGAAATCATTTAATTAAAAAGATTTTTAAACTCAATCGAACCGGTACTATCACCCGATTCGAACCCATAACCCTCTCAATGCCTTGCACCCAGCCCAACCAGTTGGGCTGGGTGTCTAACCCGTTTTATAAAGTAATTTTATTATATTTAACAACTGACTGAGTTAGCGTATTTGATTTAAAAAGAAACCAGTTTTTATTTCAACAACCAGGACTCGAACTCGGGACGTGATTATTAAGTTTGCACACAGTCCACCATTGGACTGTGTGTCTAACCCGGTTATAACCCGATTTTAATTAAATATATATACAACTCGAACTTCATCTTCTTCATGAAACAACCCAGAACATGATTCAACTAACAACAATGTTATCTGGGTGTGATTAATTTACTTAAGATTACTCAAATGATAAAAACAAATAACATAAAAAGAATAAAGAAAGTATACCGGTAAGAAGCAAAATCCCGGTTTTCCGGTGACTTTTCTGGCAACTTTATTCAAGGTTTTCCGGCGATCGGAACTTCTGAAGATTTGAGTGATGATTGAGAGAGTGTACGAGTTATGTTTGTGAGGAATTTGATTTGTATTTATAGAGTGTCAAGACCGGTTGTGATTTTCGGTTTCAAATCATGATTTTTAAGACCAATGATTGCAATCCGTTTCAGTTCATTTGATTATGATTTCGGTTATAACTGATAAATCGAAACACGGATATTAGTGATTACCCATTGAATCTGTTGGCGGTTACAAATTTCAGGGATTTTGTTTGGGTATAAGTTTTATTGTTTCGGATTTAAACGCATATGGTGTGTGTATACTAGTGGTGTTTTGGTGTGTGAACATGTGGGGGAACCCGGGTTCGATTCCGGTTGTCCCATTTTTCTTCATTTTTATATTTTTTTACTTCATTTTATAATGATTTACTTATTTTCCTTTATTGAAAATTATTTTTAAGTATGTATTTTATTTCAAATATTAGTTATAAAGTAAATTAATTAATACAAATAAATGCATAACGAAACATTAAATGAATATTTGAATATCAAACAGAGCGGGTTCTTGAAACTCGTTTTACATGAATGTTACATATTATAACCAGATTCAGATGGCCACTGAGGTTATAGTATTAGAAGTTGACAATAGGCAAATTAACTTGCGATTAAGTACACATCATGACAACTGATCTCAAATAAGTAAAGTTATTTGAGTGACTAGACAAAGTCAAAGATAATATTATGGATCCAACAGCCTGAGGTTTTATTATTGATCAAGTTGTGCAATGAGATTAAAGCCTATTAAAAAGGGTATGTGAAGGAAAACTAACTTAGTTGACTGGAGATCCCAAGATCTAAGTTCGATAGGACAACTAACTGATATGCCTAAGGGTGGTCACTATGGGGATATAAATGATATGCATAAGCTAGTATATATGGTTATACATACCCCTGAAGTATAAAAGGGAGTTTAAATACGTCATAGTCTATTCCTATGATATTCAGTGACAAAGAGTGAGACTAAGCATAATATGTGGTAAATGGTTTGGATAAATCACGATAACCACAATGCTTTTAATGATCTAAGGAGAATCACATATATTAGAGAGAAGTGGGGTCGCTTCGAATGGAATTGAGGGCACAATTCCTAGAGCTCTCACAAAACCAGGAAAGTGTTCCACGACCATTATTGGACACGACTATGAGGAGATGACCCGGCTAAGGAGAGTCTTTTGTGAAGTGTATTGTCGACTACACAAACAGCAGACGAGTTCAAAGACATCGATGCCTACTCAGAGTTAGTAGACTAAGTGCATTTCATGAGCGAAGGTTCAAAGGGTAACACCTACCTATCGTACGCAAAACTCAACTGTCGAGGTTCCATTGAAAACTTTATGTGTTTTGAATGATCTCCATTCATGTGGGGATTGTTGGAAATTTGGTGAATGGATATTTAATATATTTATAATTTAATGAAATTATAAATATTAATTAGAATCTTCATGTGGTGAATAAAAGAGAAACTCTTGAGTAGAGCTTCTTATGACATTTATTTAGTTTTATTAGAGTTTTTAAGTCTCTAATTAAGTGAAACTTTTCACTAATTCTTAACTCTTGTACAATTAGTAGGCTATGTGCTTCTTTTTGTGAATATAAGAATATTGTATTGCTTGATACAAAAATATACTAGATGGAGGATGAGCACTTGAAGATCAACTAGAGAGAGGAGTACTCTCTACTTGTTTTCCACCACCATCACATCCTTATTTGTTCCATAAGTTCAAACACTACAATTACCCGGTGTAACCTAGGGCGCGTGAGCCATCTTCGGCAGTATATACTGCTTCGGCTGTTGTACCCTGGGAAACAGTCGCGTCTTCTTTAATAGAGGCGCAAAATCTGTTTTAAGGGAAGCGTGTTGAACACGTGTCTCAACCAAAATTATCAACGTTTTAGTGTGCTCTTTGTTGCAGTCTAGGATGCTATCAAGTGCGGGTGAAGGACGCACCAGAGATGCGACTTTAATCAAGAATGGTATGTATAATTATATTTTATATTCTTTTTATTTAGTTATTGCAACCGTATTGTACTATGATATTTCCTTTGAATAACGAGAGTCTCGTTATCATACATTTTATAATTATATTTTATAAAAAGTGAACCTATTTCCTACCTATTTACCATCAAATAGCTTATTATTCCTTTAGTTTAGTTTAATAAACAAAAAGTATACGTGTTAGTTCATGAAAAAAATCATAACAATTCAAAAACTGGTTGTTTTTATATAATTTTTTTATCATAACTTTGCCCGCCATCGAATATTAGAAATCTAGTTCGGACATCGACCCTCCTTCGAATATAAGAAAAGTGGTTTGGACATCGACCCTTGACCACTCATCTTTGTGTAAAGCTCTCCCAAAGTGGGTTGCGTAACCTTCTTTGTGTAAATACAAATGTTACAGAAATTAAGTAAAAAACCTTACAAAGGTCCTATGGTGTTGTTATGTAGGTATCGACACTACTGTGTCTAGACGACGTCCCCTATACTGGGTATCATGATTTGGTTTGCTAGACCTCGACTTTGTCATCGAGTTTTCAGCGATCCACACCTTTCCAAAAAATACCAACAAATTAGTATCTTATAAAATATAATATAAATATATTAAAGTAAAGTTAGAATAATACATACTGGCTCTATCATCTTGTGCTAATCGATCAGTTATATCCACTTTGAAGGTATGATGTGATCATGTTGCAGTCAAGCTATCACAACCCAAAATCAGTCCATTTTTTTCTTGTTCCCGTCTAGCAGCATATTTTCGTGCAACCCTCATAACATCGATGTTCCAAGAGACGACTGTCCGTACATCTTTTGTAGATTGTTTAATCTATGCTAGGATATTACCGCAAATTATCCTTCATGCTTAACCTATCTTAGATATATTGGCCATTTGCATGAGTCTAATATGCCTACATCCAAGTCAAAATCCAACACATGAACAAGTTACTAATTCACAAATCCAAGTCCTAAATGTATTGCCCATTTGCACAAGTCCTCATACACATACTTCCAACAAGCCATAATCCAACATACATACAAGTTACTAATTCCCAAATCCATGTCCAAACGTACTAGTCATTTACACATGTCTTAATAAACACTCAGAAATTGATACCTAACTTAAATTAACTACACATTCAAATACACACAAATCAAGGGGATCTGCTCATCAGAATTGATTATGATGTGGGTGGTGGACGCGGCGACAATGGTGGTGGCATACATTTATTGTTCTTGTGGTGACTGGGAAATTGGGGGGGGGGGGGGGGGAGGGGGAGTAAGATTGTGTGTCTTAAATTTATTGATGGATTTATGTTGGTATTTTGTAATTAAATATCATATTTACTAGTTACAGTAACAATTATTATATTGTAATTTGTAACATTTTATTATATTATAAGTTTAATGAAAAAGATATTTCAACAATTTGTCAACGGTTTCATCGGTGATTATTGAGGGATTACTATATTGACTCTATCTATTTTAATTGGGCAATGATGACCTTGTAGTGTGTTAGCGAGTTAGTTTTTATTCGGCGAGTCATAAAAGACCATAACACGCCATTGTGTTGTTTAGCACATACATGTATACCAATGGTTCTTGTAATGTGTTAGTGAGTTGTATAGCTTGCATGAAACCACAATAGGTCGTCATACACTACAAAAATATGTCGTTTAGTGACACACAAAAAGTGCCACATATCAACAAAAAAGTGCCACTAAAAACACCTATAGGAATGAGCGGCACACAAAAAACGTGCATTAACAGGGCATGTGTATGATGGCTAGTGTATTAACGGGTCTATTAATGTGATAGTGAGTTTTTTTGGTTTTAGAGACACATGTTTGTGATAAAAAGTATATTAATGGGACTTAATTGACCATATTAGGTCATAAAAAAACTTAACCACGATTAACTTTTCACATATTACAAATAAACTAATTTTCAAATATTACGAATTATAATAATCACTCATGCACAAGTAACCTACGCATTATACATCAGTAACCTACACATTACCATATAGGGTAGAATATGGATTGCCACAGCAAAATATACCATCCAAAATAAATGAGATAGCCTTCAACACTATGTAATTTGAAGCCTCGTCCCATAAGTATATCTGGACCCCCACGTGATCTATCATGCATATAAATGAAGGCATTGCATATAAAGATCAAGATTCCAAGGCCATCATCAGGGGCGGATCTAGGTGGGTTTCAGGGGTTGCCCAGGATACCCTTCAACTTTCTTGGTGAAGTATAATTTTCTTTTTTTATCTTCGTGTTATTTACAGAGATACCCATTAGGATACCCCTAAATATAGTTAAAGATAAGACGAAAGGAAATTTTCCAGTTGACGGAAATGGAAATTTCCGTTGAAAAGAAAGTTGCAGGTGCACAGGTCGAAATATGAGGAAGAAGATGAGCTTATATATTATATTAATTAATATTATTACCATTCGAAACGTAAACGAAAAGGGAAACAAAGTCAGCAAAATGTAAAAGTAACAGTTGGTCAAACTTCATTTAATCATGTTTTTAATTTATTAGAAGCATTTTGTTTGTTTTACTTTTCTGTTAATTTGTTTATTTATCGTATTAATTTTTTTACTTTATTAATAATTCTCATTTTCTTTTAAGATATTATATTATTACCAACTAAATTTTAAAAATTAATAATTAATACATACTTTAGGATATAAAAATAAAATTATTTTGGAATCCTATAATTCATTGTTTTCGTTCTCCCACTTTATTAATTTTATTAGAGAGTGACACTATAGTAAAAGTATGGATTAAAAAAGGTTAATTAACAATTATGTTTTTAAAATAGTTTTACAATACACGTATCTATACCAAATTAATATGTAATTTCAATTATATCTTATCTCAAATTATCATATTATAATTTCTAAATCTTATTACTAAATGTTTAAGATTATTTATTCAACCCGCGTAAGACACATGTCTAAGACTAGTAATATATATATACTCGGCGTACACCTAATGACCCTCGAATTCTTAGAGATGACCTTATCTAGAAGAAAATTTTGGGGGCCCTTTTTTACTAGCATGTGGCTTGAATTCTCAGGGACGACCGTAGACTGAGACAATAGGATACCCCTGAATTTTTCTTCTAGTTCTGCCACTGGCTATCATTATGGGTTTTTGTTTAAGAAATGACAACCCACATACAAATTTGGGGATTCCATGACCATCTTTTCTGTATTTCAATTCCGATAACACCAGTTAGAAGAAAAATAGTTGGATAGAGAATATCATATTATTATTATACCCTTTTTATTTGATTTAAAATCTTTAAACCTAAAAAGATGACCGGTGATATCACAATCTTTGTCGATATCAGTCTATTATTAATGTTGGACGTAATTTCCGTACTCAAGTGTATGAGGCTGGTTTGGCCGGCTAATTCAAGTTATGGATTAGTTATTTGGTTAAGTTAGTTAGAGATAAATTAAATGAGTTATATTTAATTTATAATAGATAGGTTAGATAAACATGTGATTTTATTATATTATTATCTAGTTAGAAGTTGAGTCCTACTCTAATTGTAACCAAGTTACTTCCTGTATAACCTGATCAAAGTTGTAATTAAGGTTAAGAGAAGTGTAATCAGTTTGAGTTATTTTCTGATTAATAAGATTGAAGTTGTTCGATAGAAATTCTTTTCTTCATCTTTTTATTCGTTTGATTATGGACTGGGACTTGAGCTAATAAGTTTCCAAAATTGTATTTAATCCCTTTGATAAAAAAAGGAATAAGTTTTCAAAGTTGTATTTAATCCCTTTAAATGGCAACCTTTTACATTTTAGGTTTCATTTTGTAGTTCTGTGCGTGGATGTTATGCTTAATCTCCTCCATGTATAATATGAAGAAAAAAGTAGAAGAATAAAACTTGAAGCCGTGTGTGGATGCATGCTTAATCTCCTCCAATATGAAGAAAAAGGTAGAAGAATAGAACTTTTTGTTGTAAAGATGTGAATCGACATAGCATCATTTTTACCTTTGAGCATAGATGTGAAGGGCTCCAGGTCATTATCTAGGTAAAGAACATATGACCTAAAAACACTTTCATTTTAACTGGTCTAGATATATTGTCTAATATAAAATTAAAAAACCCTCCACATCGTGCGAACAGTTTATACATTCTGCTAGCTGATCTAAACCATACACAATTGGTGGTATGCGTAATTGGTGGGTTTATCTAATAGTTTTATAGAAAAAAGCTAGCGTAACCTGCGTTATGATCAATGCTTTATTAGACATGCACCAAGTTTAAATATATTGAGTGGAATTCGGAAAGTTATGTTTACCGAAGCATGTTAGGTTTATACTATCTTAAATTTAATGACAGACCTTACAGATTAATAAAGAATAATAATGAAAACCTTGTGAGATATTTTGTATTTATAGGAGTTTATGATTTGTATTTATAGGAGTTTACGATAATAGTTAGAAATGAAACCTAATTAGAATATAACTAGAGTTAACTGTCATTTTCGTCTCTAAAGTTTATCCAATTATGTCATTTCAGAACACATTTTAAATTTGTACCATTTTCGTCTCTGATATTCTTGAAACATGACAGTTCCGCCCAAAAAAACTAAGTTGAATCGAATAATTAGACAAACTACAGGGACGAATATGACAACTAACTCAAGTTTTTTTGGACTGAATTAGCATGTTTCAAGAATGTCAGAGACGAAAATATAGTACAAATTGAAATTTGATCTGAACTGGCATATTTAGACGAACTACAGGGACGAAAATGACACTTAACTCATATAATTAGGATGCTTACAAAAAATCCCAATTTTATTATTTTTCCTACCATTGGTAGAGATGATTACAATAAGCACTCCTAACAAAACTCTTTTGGAGTCAGCTCTTCCGTCATCAAAAGGCATATACCTATTCGCCACACAACTTTTTAATATACGTTATCATGTATCTTGTCATGAGGAAGCTCCAAACTCTGGCACCCTGATTTTTATTGAATATAAATTATGTATTTGATACTTTTATAGCTCCAAAAACACACACTTAGTTGCATCTAAACAACACAAACAAATATTCTCCGTGTAAAATGATAGGGTGGGAAGACATTTACGATGTAATTTCCACGATGCTTCCCCTCTATGTGGCACTAGTTTTAGGCTATGGCTCGGTGAAGTGGTGGCACGTGTTCAAGCCAGACCATTGTGATGCAATAAACAAGCTCAATTGCTACTTCATCATGCTCTTTTCACATTTGATTTCACAAGCCGCATCAATCCCTACAAAATGAATCACCGAATTCATAGCTGCGGATGCAATCTCTAAAGTCATATTCTTGTAACAATATCCTTATGGGCTAATTGTAGTAGTAAAGGCAGCTATCAGTGGTCAGTTACAAGCTTCTCTTTATCTAGCTTGAATAATACTCTTGTTGTAGGGGTTCCACTTGTGCGAGCAATGTATGGGAGCTTTGGAGAAAATCTCTTATCCAGTCTTCAATCTTGCAATCCTTGTTATGGAATATGTTCTTGTTGTTCATGCTAGAGTTTGAATACACAAAGCAGCAGTTGGATTTGGAGGCTGTTCCAAAAAGTTCAGCTTCCGATATTGAGACCAGTGACAATGGTGACCCAAGTAGAAGGCCTTCTGTATTGATTGTGATGAAAATCAGTTGGGCTAAAGGTTGCTAAGAACCCCAACTCTTATGCATGCCTTTTGGGATTTATGTGGGCACTCGTTGCCATTAGGTAGGCCTTCTTAATGCAAATTAGTTCGCTAGTGGAATCTAAAAATGTGTAGGGGCAGAGCCAAAGGGTTAGAATCATGAGAGAAATACTAGGTTAATTGAAAATTTTGATAAACATTCAGAATCACACATTTTCCCTCAACTTTTCGTAATATACAATATGTATAGTTTAAAATTGACTATATACATATATGTATATTACAAAAAAAATTAGAGAATGTGTAACATATGTATATATATGGAAAGATTATATAAGAACACCATAGTTATTTATTGAGAAAACCTAGTAAATTCTAACCTCTTAAATATTTTTTTTATTTTGAAAAAAATCACAATGTAATATACAAGTTTTTAAGGATTTAAACTAAATAATGTTATTGCGCAAATCTTGTCTTTTTTTTAATATTCTCTAGGTGCTTTTTTCCCAACACTTACTATATATATATATATATATATATATATATGGGATAATTCATAGAAAAACTAGTTTAAATGAGAAAAAAAAAAATAACTAAAACAATCTTAAAAAAACATATTAATTTTTTTATTTTTTTTAATAAAAATCGTTATAATAATATATAAAAAAATTTTAAAAAAAGTTGTACTGCACATTTGCATTAATATGAAAAATCCTAACCCACTTAACTCACACCCACCGACACCCCTAAAAACCTAAACCCCCACCCCTACACCTCAAAAAACCTAAATCCACCCTCTCACCAAAAGTCTAAACCCCTCCACACTCAAAAAAACCTAAACCCCCACCTTCACTAAAAAACCCTAAAACTAAACCCTAAACATAAACCTCCCAAAAAACCTAAACCCTCACACCCAAAAACCTAATCCTTTAAACCCCAAAAAACCTAACCTAAAAGCTAAACTAAATTTAAAAGCTAAATCTAAGCTTATAATGACACTGTGCAGTACAAGTTTTTTTTTTCTGAAAGAAGTTTTTTTATACATAAAAAGTAACAATTTTTTATAAATTTTTTTTATAAAAAAAATTGTAAAAAATTTTTTTTAGGGTTTTTTAGTTTTCTTATTTATATGTAGTTTTCTCATGATACTCTCCCTATCTCTCTCTGTATATATATATATATTAAGAAAAAAAATGGTTGAAAGAGAACTATATGATGATCCTTACTAATAAGTACTGATTCCACCACTTAATTGCAAAAAATTACATAGTTTTCATTGTAAATTTGTAATATTGTTCTGTATCAGGTGGAATCTAAAAATGCCGCTGATCTTAGAAGGATCAATACTGATCATGTCAAGAGCTGGTGCAGGGGTTGCCATGTTTTGCATTGGTGAGAAGTTTAGCCTCTTGCTTTTAACATGAACCAAAACATTTCTTCCTCGCATTCAATTGTTCTTTCATAGTTTCATGGAAATCTGAAACAAAAAGTGATGCATGCAGGATTATTCATGGCTTTACAAGAGAAGATTGTTCATTGCAGTGTTAGACTAACCATTTATGGGATGGTGTTGAGGATTGTGGCAGCACCATTGTTGTTGGCGGTTGTTTCTTTTTCTGTGGGTTTGAGAGGTGATGTTCTTCGCGTTGCCATCATTCAAGTAAGTATACAAGTTTCCTATAATTTATAACAAAAACAGTGTAGTCCTAGTCATCTTATAAAATCATAAAGACTTGGCAGCCCTTCCATCATCACTTTAATCTAGAAAACAATAAACACAGACCAAAAGGCAAGGACATAATGACCACAAGATTCTTTTTTATTTGGGGAGCCTCCTACTATGAAAATTGGGCATGCACATGCATACTATTGAAACTAATGCCTGATAATAAGTTGGTGGTGTGCATTACTATATATATTGTTATTGGAGGCATCTGTAGCTTCTTGGCCTCAACTACCCAAGCTTCAGGCTATAATATGTAGATGCTTCAAGCTTCAGTTGGGTTTGGGTATTGCTGAATATCATTGCAAATAATACCTTGGTAAAGAAACCTCATTGAACCAATGTTTTAGTGTGTGTGTCTCGAAAATATTGCCAAAAATTATATCTGGATCAGTTTCTCCTATCTTTAGAGCATTGTCAACGGGAAGCACCAAAAAACGAAGCTACATAACGTACACGTGCCAGGGTTATCCCACAAAAGTGCACAAACGCGCCCTCTCCCATTCTCGCTCTATCCTCCCCGGTAACGGAAACGTTTGAGGAATACGTCCCCACAGACTCTCTCCTCTCTCCTCCACATCATCCACCATGCCCTCCACGCCGTCCCATGGACGGCTCCAAAACACTACCACACATAACATAGTCATTAGCATATAGGAGGTGATATATATCTACAACTCCGTTGATCCATCCAACCCGATACAAACAAACAAATGTCCCAGTAGAATACCCTTTGTAGCATGACTATTGGTATGGCCTAGAGAGGATGGGAGAGGAGCAAACCTTAATTACGTCCATCCAAGGGATAAAAGAGGCTGCTCTTCCTAGGTTCCCATGATCCATCCAACCTAATATGATTCTTTAACTGTACCCCAAAGCAGGCTCTACCATATGCCTAGGTAAAGCAAGGGCTTAGGAACCCCACTTTGAAAGAACCCCTAAAATTTTAAATCTAGTGTAGCTAAATGATTTAGCTGTTTAGATCATCACCTCCTACTAGGTGTGATCCTTTGAATAGTTTTATTTTTAATTGCGATATTGAAAGATTTAGTTTGGCCGTTAGACACTAAAGTTTAATTAGCAACACGGGGGATTAAAAGAACTAGATATAAGAATTAGAAAACTTAAACAACCACAGGAACATATATACATACGACAATAAGACAAATTTACAAAGTGGGGAATTAAATAACTAAACGAATGACGTTTAAATAATTCGTAGACGTGCAACTTGAAAAAACATTTTGGCGTTATTAGGAACATCTTTTTAGCTCCATAAAAGGTAGATCTTTGCCCATTACAACTACACCTCAAAACTCATTCTTTTTGTGGACATATACAGACCTTAAAATAGAAAATTATACATTTTGAATAACAAATTTAATTGACTGCTTCTTCTTATTACTTAAAAAAATTAGTTAATTTTCCCATTGTCGTCTTGTAAAAGGATAGAAACGTTTCTCTACGTACCGATCCGACAATGTGTGTCCATGACAAGGAGACTATCTATATATACGTGTAACATTATTTATGAGTGCTCGTGTTGGTAGATAACAAAACTATTAGGTGTATTTTGACTGGTTTGAATGTGTTGATCTGAGTTCACTATACTTGTTTGTGCTGAATGTTTCAATCGGTTTACAGGCTGCTCTTCCACAAGCCATTGTATCTTTCGTATACGCAAGGGAATATGGTCTGCACTGTACACGTCCTTAGTACCGCGTAAGATCATTGTTTTCATTATGCCAAGTTGAACGTCTTTCGTCTTTTTAGTGTAAAAAAAGTATTTAAAAATGACTGCACGCTACATCGATTTATAAAATATAACACTACATAACACAGGAGTCTAGATATTTTCTCCCAGGTGATGTTTATTGTGCTTTTTCTTACTCCTATGATTATTTTCTGTTTTAGGGTCATCTTTGGCACAATTGTGTGCATACCGGTGCTTGTTGCATATTATGCTGTTCTGGACCTTTTACATGTATGATATCCATTATCTATGGTTTTTTATTTAACGCTTATCCACTCATAATTAGTAAATGAATGTATGTATTTATGTTGTTAGTAAATATCTCGTTTTCATTTGTGTGAAACCTAATAAAATCCCACATCATAGGGTGGCTCATCAGAAATCTCCGTTCTCAACATTATCAACCAGTGGCGAAGCTTGAGATTTTCCGACCGGGGGTCAAAAACGTATATACCCAAAAAATTCTATAAAACGGGGGGTCGAAAACGTACATACCCAAAAAATTTCTATGTGAAAACTACATACTCTCCACTACTGAGCGAAAAATTTAGGCTGTCGGCCGCCCCCTCCCGCCCCCACTATGTTGCCCCATGTTATCAACGCTTTTTTATGGTTTAATTGGATCAATAAAAACTCTTTAGTGAAACATGTTTTATGTAATCTTCAATTGGGTCAAGCAAAAATCAAACTCTAAAGGAGAAAATATAGTTTAATATGAGAGTTAGAGGTTACAATATGCAACTGAATAAAGAGTAGTTATTCAAACACATTAACTGTCAAGTTTGTTTGTTTTTGGAAAAAAAAAACATATCTTTTGGGTCTATAATTTTTGCCTATGATTTATAATAGTTTATGTCAAGTTTGTTTCTTTTTGGAAAAGAAAAAACAACCTTTGGGTCTATAATTTATGCAATGTACCTTGAGTTGATGGATGTCCTTTTCGATTGACATGTTTGTAGAAGTTTTCATTTTGGAGGGTGTCTTTAAATACACTCCCTTTTTACTTGCTACAGTAAAACCATCAATAATTGGCATCATGCTATGGCAGAACGCAAAATACAAGGTATAATCTGAGCTACATATATGACATGCAAAACTATGATTCAAATCTAAATCTTGATATGTCAATGACTTTCTACCGTGTTGTAAATTCAAACCGAAAGAAATGATCCGGAAGGAGAAGCACTACTAGAGGTAAAACATCTAAAATTAATGAACCAGTTAGTCTCTTCATTGCACGTGGAAGCAAATCTCATGATCTCTTGGAATTGTCAACATTTTATTAGCACGTATTAGTGAAAGACATAGAAAACACACCAAAAATAGCACCTTCCACCACTCATTTATCTTAATCCTGAGAGTATCTTTTTAGGGAGTTGATCCAATAGTTAGCACACAATTATTATAGACGAGGCAATGAACCCGTCTTATAAGGGCATGATTTGGCCACCATTCTTACCAGGATTTCGTCATTTAAATCCCTAATTTCGGAGGCAAAGATTTATCCCCGATACAAGTAAAACGCGTAAATCTTTGATTTGAGTGATTTATACGTTATTTAGGAAGTTAATTTCGTAATTAAGTTGTCATTTATGTTTTCTGTTTGTTGGCATGGCCTACAATAGAGCTGCTCTGTAAGGAGTCTAAATATATGGTTTAAGTGTTCAATAACGTATCACTTTTCTTCCTTTGAGATTATTCTCTATTTATTTAATGATGCTCCAAGCCAACCTTCCTAGTTTGCACATACACAACTAATGATCCATGTCTTCTGATTATGTTTCTCAACATGACAGCATATATAGTGTTATTGCAACTTTTTCCCAAAACAATCCATGAGCCCAGAATTAAAGGGCGAGAGCATAAAGAGAGAAAGCATTCATCATCATAGGCTAAACAGTTACCAATGAAACCAAAAAATGTTTGATATTTTAAACCTTAGCTCAAAGTACACCTTATACTCTTAAATCTACATTTTTTTTCGTTGTGCTGTGGCACTTGAACACTCAACCACATAGAGAAGGGAGAACTTTTAGCACATCTCCGCACCATTAGAAAGCTACAAACCCATTAATATCAAAAAATGTTTGTGCAAGAAAATTTTAAGTTACGTTAGTATTGATACATGTGGATTCTAAATTATGTTTTAAAACGGACCAGGAAGTGCAAATTACACAATCATAAAAGCTAATTTTAATTCGAGACACAACAAATGAAACAAAAAAACGTGGAAGTTGAAATTTGTGTTACATTTCACAATATATAAACGCTTGTAAAAGAAATGGTGTTATTTTACTCTAAAGCGTGCGTTATATACAAATTCGGCTATTTTTAATGAAAAGATGTAATGTTTTATAAAAACGCATCTCAACAAGTACATATTCTTATGCTAATAATTGGTCTCGATATATAATAGAATCCGATGACAATATCTTCAATCCAATTCACATTACAAACATTAACACTGAAACTTAAGTTTGCTAAAAACTCAAATGTTTCTTCCTGGAAAGTGTTGGATATTTTAGTGTAATTTAAGATTGCGTGTGACGTTCAAATAAGAGTGCACCCTTAATTTAAATATCATCGGGACTAACGGGGGATCCAAGGCGTCAGCGCCCCTGGGAGCAGGGTCCAAAGGGCGGCAGCCCCTGGCGGGGTCGAAGGGGCAGAGCCCCTGGCTGGGGTCGAAGGGGCAGAGCACCTTTATTTTGGACAAAAGTCATTTATCAAAAATGCATCAGAAATTGAATTTCGGGCTAAATATGCACTTTTGGAAACTTAAGGGACTAAAGGTGGTTTATGCAAAATAAAAACTGCCTGCAGTTTGTGAAAACTGCATATACGCTCCCAATGAAAACTGCCAAAATAATCGAAATTTGATTATTGACTCTCAATCAAAAATTGCCATACAAAAATCTAGAATTTTTCTGATTTTATCCGATCAAAGATTGGTAGCCACTCCAATTGTTTGATCTGATAGTGATTACACGACTTCAGATTTATCCAAGCAATTTCGAATTTTTCCCAACAAAGATCAAACAATTTCAGTGAAGATGACAAGCGGTGGTGAATCTTCGAAGGCTATGACGAATAAATTTGCGAAATTGGACAAGTTTGAAGGGCAAGACTTTCGTCGCTGGCAAAAGAAGATGCATTTTCTTTTGACGACTTTGAAAGTGGTGAACGTTCTGAGTACCCCGATGCCCGAGGAAGTAGTGGATGATTCGCTGGAACAAACTAGGAAGCGTGGAAAGTGGTTGAATGCTGATTACATCTGTCGTGGGCATATTCTGAATGGTATGTGTGACTCTCTTTTCGATATTTATCAAAATGTTGAATCTGCAAAAGAACTGTGGGAATTACTAGAGGCCAAATACATGGTTGAAGACACATCTAGTAAGAAATTCTTAGTCAGTGATTTTATGAATTATAAAATGTTGATGGTAGACCCATCATGGAACAATACAATGAATGTCTAAGAATTCTGGGTCAATTTGAACAACATGGTTTGAAGATGGATGAAGCAATTTCTTTTCATCTATCATTGATAAACTTCCTCCTTTATGGAAAAATTTTAAACATACTTTAAAACACAAGAAGGAGGAAATGAATCTGGTTGAACTTGGAAATTGTTTTCGAATTGAGGAGTCTTGTCGGGCCATGGAAAATGTTAACAAAGATAAACACGTTGGTGGGTCTTCTGTTAACATGGTGGAAGAAAGTGGTTCTAGTCTCAAAAATTCTAACAAGGGAAACAACAAAAGAAAGTATCAAAGTGGGTTTAACAAGAAGAACAAGGCTGTGAAGTATGTAAAACAGACCAATGATCAAGGCTGTTGGAAGTGTGGTAAACCAGGACACTTCAAGAGAGATTGTCGTGCTGGTAAAGCCAAGAATGAAGCTGGCACTGGTGGATCCTCTAAGGATCCAAAGCAACAAGGTCAGAAATTAAACTTAAATTATAATTCGGATGTGAATTATGTTTCACTAATTTCTGAAGCATTTTATGTGCAGGATGATTCTGTTGCTTGGTGGTATGACTCGGGAGCAACAAATCACGTATGTAAGGATCGAAGATGGTTCAAGGACCTTACATTAATTGAAGATGGATCTGTTTTAAAGATGGGAAATGTTGCAACCGAGCCAATCCACGGAATTGGAAGTGTAGTACTAGTATTTACTTCTGGAAAAACTCTAAGTTTAAGTAATGTATTGTATGTACCCGGCATTCGGAAAAACTTGTTATCCGGTATCATATTAAATAATTGCGGGTACAAACAAGTGTTAGAATGTGACAAGTATATCTTGTCAAGACATGGTTCTTTTATCGGATTTGGTTATTTATGTAATGGTATGATTATGTTAAATCTAGAAGTGTCGTTTAGTGATAATTCTGTTTGTATGATTGATTCGTCATCTAGTGTAAATTCGTCAAAATCTGAATTATGGCATTCTAGATTAGGACATGTACATTATAAACGACTTACGGAAATGTCTAAGATGAGCTAATTCCGGCAGTTAATTTAACAAATGAAAAGTGCCATATCTGCAAGTTGAATAAAATAACTAGAAAACCATTCTTGCAACATGTTACTAGAGAAAGTAAATTGTTAGATTTAATACATAGTGATCTATGTGATTTTCATGGTACACTATCATTAGGTAACAAGAAGTATGTTGTAACCTTTATAGTTGATGCTACTAGGTTCTGTTACGTTTACTTGTTACATGCAAAAGATGAAGCTTTGGAAAAGTTTAAAATCTATAAACAAGAAGTAGAGCTTCATCAAAGTGAATTGATCAAAATCCTACATACGGATAGAGGTGTTGAGTATTTTGATCCGGAATATTTCCAATCAACTGGAATAATACACCTTACCACAACTCCTTACACACCGGAACAAAATGGTGTGGCAGAAAGGAAGAATAGGACGCTAAAAGAGATGGTTAATATCATGCTGTCCCATTCGGGTTTAAATAATGGGTTTTGGGAGAGGCTATGTTGATAGCCTGTTATTTGTTAAACCGGGTTCCTAATAAAAGGAACAAAACAACCCCTTTTGAGCTTTGGTATAAAAAGCCACCCGAGTTGCAAAAACTAAGAGTTTGGGGTTGTAGAGCCGTGGTTAGGCTCAATGATCCTAAGATAAGAAATTTAGGGAAGGATGTATAGAATGCATTTTCATTGGATATGCTGAGCACTCATTTGCTCACAGGTTCTATGTAATAGAACCAAATGACCACGTTTCAGTACATACGGTTATTGAGGCAAGAAGTGGAAATGTAGAATATGATAAAGAAAGATTCACATCTATACCTAGGCCAAAGGATATGAATCCTTCTCTCCAGATTTCTAGTGGAAAAGAAATTATGCCTTCAACTAGCACTGAACCAAGAAGGAGTTCAAGAGAAAGAAAGGCCAAGTCTTATGGTGACGATTTTCAACTGTATTTAGTTGAAGGATCTAGGATTGATATTAATTTTTCAATATCAATATTGTTTCAATGTTGATGAGGATCCAAAGACATATAGTGAAGCAATGGCTTCAAGGGATGTTTCATTTTGGAAAGAAGCCATCCAATATGAAATGGACTCTATTTTGCAAAATAACACTTGGAAATTGGTGGATTTACTTCCTGTTTGTAAACCATTGCGAAGTAAATGGATCTTCAAGAGGAAGATGAAGGTGGATGGTACTATTGATAAGTTCAAAGCCAGATTAGTAATCCAAGGGTTTAGACAAAAGGAGGGTATTGACTTCTTTGATACATATGCTCCTGTAGCAAGGATATCCACCATTAGATTATTATTAGCACTTGCTGCTATACATAATCTTGTAATTCACCAAATGGATGTGAAAACTGCATTTCTAAATGGTGAATTAGATGAGGAGATTTACATGAAACAGCCAGAAGGGTTTGTTATGCCTGGAAGTGAAAACAAGGTGTGTAAACTAATTAAATCTCTTTATGGTTTGAAGCAAGCACCCAAACAGTGGCATCAAAAGTTTGATGAGATTGTATTGTCTAATGGTTTGCTTTAAACCAAGCAGATAAATGTGTTTATAGCAAGTTTGATGCTTCTGGAAACGGAGTCTTGATCTGTTTGTATGTAGATGATATGTTGATTTTTGGCACTAACCAAGATCAAGTTAATAGAACAAAAAGAATTTTTATCATCTATGTTTGCTATGAAAGATATGGGGGAGGCTGAGGTGATTTTAGGTATTAAATCAAACGTGAGAACATGGGCATTCCAATCTCTCAATCACACTATATTGAGAAGATCTTGAACAAGTTCAATTTCAAGGATTGTTCTCCCGCAAGTACTCCTGTTGATCCTAGTCTAAAGCTATTACCTAATAAAGGCATTGCAGTATCTCCACTTGAGTACTCAAGAGCGATTGGATCACTTATGTACGCTATGATCTGCACCAGATCAGATATAGCGTATGCTGTTGGAAAACTTAGTAGGTTTACTAGCAATCCTAGTACTCATCACTGGCAAGCACTAGGTCGAGTATTCAAATACTTGAAAGGAACCATGGATTATGGTCTAACTTACATTGGATTTCCTTCGGTGATTGAAGGATATTCAGATGCAAGTTGGATAAACAATAAGGAAGATCATTCTTCCACAAGTGGTTGGGTATTCCTACTTGGGGGAGGTGCCATTTCTTGGGCTTCAAAGAAACAGACTTGCATAACTGATTCAACAATGGAGTCTGAGTTTGTAGCGTTAGCCGCAGCTGGCAAAGAAGCTCAGTGGCTAAGAAACTTGATTTATGAGATTCCATTGTGGCCAAAACCAATGGATCCCATTTCTATAAGGTGTGATAGTGAAGTTACACTGGCTAAGGCGTATAGTCAAGTGTATAATGGCAAGTCAAGACACTTAGGTGTGAGACATAGCATGGTTCGTGAGCTCATCATGCATGGTGCGATTTCGGTTGAGTATGTGAGAACTCAACATAACTTAGCTGATCACTTAACCAAAGGGTTAACTAGAGATCTCGTGAAAGGATCAGCTGTGGGATTAGGGTTAAAGTCCATCTGAAAACTCTCATGTTAAGATACCCAATTCCCACCTAATATGACGTTAGGTGCATAATTCAATGTGGAAAGCTTAACATCTAGAGTTTGGAACACAACATTAAAATTATCCCAAAGGTATGTGTTTAGATCTGCAAGTTAAGTAAGGTTGAGATAGATCTTCTTAATAGCTCTTTTGAAAAATTGCATTTGCAGGTGCAAGAGTAAAAGAGCTACCTATATGAGCATGAAGTTTAGCTGCTTCAAGAAGCTTGGACTTGGCTTTGATATGCTTATGAAGGATAGGGACATAGGCTAGTAAAAGATAGTGTCAAGTTAGATCTATGTATGTAAACTAATGTGTATATTATCTTCATGTATTCAGTATGGATATTAAGGGTTCAATCCTTAGAGACACCCTTAAATTCGAATATTTGGAATGTGTAATATACTAATATGAAATTCAATCGTCACGACATTTCATTTATGAATTAGTTTGTTTGATTGCTGTGAACAAGTTAGGTAATCCTTGATTACACTAAAATGGGGGAGGTATGTTGGATAATTTAGTGTAATTTGAGATTGCGTGTGACGTTCAACTAAGAGTGCACGCTTATTTGAATATCATCAGGACTGACGGGGATCCAAGGGGGCAGCGCCCCTGGGAGCAGGGTCCAAGGGGCGGCAGCCCCTGGCGGGGTCCGAAGGGGCAGAGCCCCTGGCTGGGGTCAAAGGGGCAGAGCACCTTTATTTTGGACAAAAGTCATTTATCAAAAATGCATCAGAAATTGAATTTCGGGCTAAATATGCACTTTTGGAAACTTAAGGGACTAAAGGTGGTTTGTGCAAAATAAAAACTGCCTGCAGTTTGTGAAAACTGCATATACGCTCCCAATGAAAACTGCCAAAATAATCGAAATTTGATTATTGACTCTCAATCAAAAATTGCCATACAAAAATCTAGAATTTTTCTGATTTTATCTGATCAAAGATTGGTAGCCACTCCAATTGTTTGATCTGATAGTGATTACACGACTTTAGATTTATCCAAGTAATTTCAAATTTTTCCAACACAAAGTCCATTTTGTGTAATCCAAGAAACTTATTAGGAAGTGCAACAAATTGTTGATACAAGACATCATCAATCATCCTCAAACACATATTTCCCAACCTTAAGCATAGTTATTCTTTATGGGCTCATAATAACGTATGTCACCCCACCTTTGGCTCGACCGTCCGGAGCTCCGTGTCCAACACCATATTGGTACGTACACAGTGAAATTCGAGCTAGATTAATTGCCATATCACTGAAAGGATTCACCAACCTCTTTAGTACAAGCCATATGCACTTCGATTAGTTTCCTCCATGCTTCGTCAATTAATGTTTTTATATGCTCACATGCAACTTTCTCACTTAACATCATTCTCGTGCATGAAACATGATATTGCATTTAGCTTGTTCTATTTCATCTTGTGACAAAAGAAATACAAAATTAAGACTAGAATAGCAACAATATAACATTTACTTAATATATCTAACAATAAAAGATATTGATGATGCAGCCCAATTAATCATTATAAAGTTGAAAAATCATTGATGACCATTTCATCAGATCATGATACATGTCTAAGGACTCAACCACATCTTTCTTGATTTCTTGATTGCACAAAAAGTACCCACGAGTAAGTAAAAACCACTCCCGACACTAATCACCATGCATTATCAAGATACATTTCAAGTGTTGGAATGTGTTTGTCATGAGTCCACTTTGCTTCCGTGAGGAACGCTTCAAATACTTCTACCCATTATCAATCCCACAATAAAAAAAAATCTCTTTTTAGCTTGTATATCAATTACTAAAACTAGTCCTTGTAATAGTAACCACTTTAACAAGTAGCAGCATGTCTTCTCATTGTCCAAACGAAATATATGAACACATTTCAATAGTCGTATTATAAAGAGTTCCGAAGGCTAGTTGTAAATATTCCGGCATGTTCCGGTGCATTAGTATCCCACATAAAAAAGATGGAAGTTGCTGTGATAGTTGAACTAAAGAGATTTAATAGAAATTACAATTAAAACTTGCCAACCTCTTCACAACATCCTTGAAGATATCAAGTTTATCTAGTGAAGCATAAACATCATAGATATCGTCAATGTCAGTAATTAAAGCGTAGCCTTTTGTTATCCATACACGGCAAGAATGATATTGAGGTTCAAAAATGTCACACCCCGACCCGCAGCGGAAATAAGAGTCGGGGCATAATTGGGTTATCACCAAAGTTCATGATGTTTACTAATATGTTTCATATTTATTGAATCCAAATTTCATTTCAAAGTTCCAAGTCAAGTTCATACAATACAAGGAAAGGAAAAAAATTAACTAAACAAATCCATAATCTAAACTGGTTTATTCTTCTAGGCCGCCCTATATGTTTCTTGCTTCAACTTGATCACCTGTATCATGTGTAAAAATGGGAAATTTTGGGTCAACAAAAGTTGGCGAGTGAACCTTGTTAAAACATTTGTTATTGATTTATTATTTAATTAAATTTTGGGAAAATTGTGCAATAATCATATATGAACAAATGTATGTAAACATAACAATCACAAACCACCTTGCTTAAGCATGAAATGAGAATGACAATGTATGTGTTGGCAACGTCCCGTTCACGCTCATAGGTAATGGGGAACGGACGGCCTATGCTAATGTATGTGAGATCAAGGCTCAATCAAACGGAGCCGATCTTATGTTGGCAACGCCTGGTTCACGCTCATAGGTAATGGGGAACAGCTCACGCTCATAGGTAATGGGGAGCGGCGGCCTATGAAATGTATGTACTGAAATGATAAAATTAATCTAAACTTCAACCACACAGTCAATGGATACACCTTGAATACACATTGATCATAAACATGATGGATGCACAATGTTTAATTATAATAAATAAATACGACACATGATACACCCCAAAATGTGATTAAAACGGGGAATTTGTAGAGATTCACTCACATTGGATGCGTTTGTTTGAAGATGTTGGATGGGGGCGAGTTTAGGGGATTGATCGACGAGAGATAACTAACCAAATAAGTAATGAAAAGGCACGGTAAGTATGTGGATTTTATTAACTATTTTAATAAGATTTTTGGGTATAAATTTGTGAGTTTAAGGCTACTTTCTAAAATTGATTTTTAATTTAAATAATTGATTAAAATAAATAAAATAAATAAATAAATAAAAGTTGACTTTGACCGTTGACCGAGACCGTTGACCGTTGACCGAGACCGTTGACCGGTTTAATTGTGTGAAATTGTGCGCTGAGTGAGGCTCGAACCCGAGACCTCCCGTACGCGTGCACGCAGCTCTACCAACTGAGCTACGTGTCTAACCCGAAATAATTCTGTTTTTAATTATACTTATATACTATTTACTTTAAACCGAAAATTATTTATTTTTAAAAAGCTTTTAAACGTAACGGACCGGTGCTGACCACATGTCTCGAACCCGGGACCTGTGGGTTAGCGTACACACAGTCCACCGCTGGACTGTGTGTGTCACTTGGTTATTAACTCGGTTTTTATTATACTTAACATAGACTGTGCGTCAACCCGGTTCAGTTAAAAAGGCAGATTTTTTTATTTCAAGTGAGTAAAGCTGGGACAGGGTTTGAACTCGCGTCTCGTGTATGTTTGTTGCACACAGTCCACCGCTGGACTGTGTGTCTTACCCGTTTATTAAACCGATTTTAATTATTCTTATATTATACCACACTTCATCTTCTTCGTTCAAAACATAAACATCGATCAAAAGACTGTTATTTGCTAAGTTAGTTCAATGAAAGTTATGAGCCATCGAAAAGAAAATAAATGGAAAGAGATTGGAGGGTTGATTGTACCAACTGTTCGCTTTTCTTCAGACGTCCGGCAAGGTCGTCGGCTCCGTCTTGGTGAGCTGCGGCTGATAGAATCTACCAACAATTTGGAGGGATTAGATGTGAAGTGGAACTACTGGGTAATGACTATCAGTGAAATAGAAGAATCATACCGATAATCAGCAGTTCCCCTGAAAGTTCAGAAATTTCTCCGGCGAATCAGATAATCCGGCAACGTCGACTGCAAAGGATTCTGGGTGAGGGATTTATATTTGAATTTGTCTAATAAAGGAATGAGCCAAAAAAAATCGAAGTAATTACCGTGCAGGTGGAAGTCTCGGTTTTCCGGCGACTTGCAGATGTTTTCCGGCGAGTAAATTTTCGTCGAGAAAAAGTGCGATTTGGGAGCGAAAAGGTTTCTGGTGAATTGTGGGTGAATTTATAGGGTAGTATCGAGATGAATGGGGTCTGAATTCGGTCTTAATTCGAAGTCAGCCGTTCTCCGGCGGTTACGGCTGTTGTCGCGGGTCACCGTCGTTAGAGTTAATTCAATGGTTAATTCGAGCGGAAACGTAATTTATGGCGAAGTCGTCGGGATTTCCGACGACTGCTTTTTGGGCGCAAATTGACTGAGTTTTGAATTCCGCACATCATTATTTGATTTAATAGATTCATTATCTTAACAGAAAATCAAAGTGGCGGAGTGGTTTATGGCGTGTGAGTTAAGACTTTGAGGAAATATCCGGCTGACCCGGGTTCAACTCCCGGCAGCCGGTTTTCCTTTTTAATTAATTCATTTTTATATTTTTACAATTTTAATTTATATCTTTTAATTTGTTGATCAATTATGAATCGTTTAAAATTAACATAAGCCGTAAATGAACAACAAAAATTTAAAACTGATTGTTCGGTTATTAAACGAAGCGGGTTTCGAAAACCCGTTTTTCGACAAATGTTACAGTATCCCCTACTTTTAGAAATTTCGTCCCGAAATTTAAGTAGTAGTAGATACAGGGAAAAGGTGTGGGTATTTCTCCGCGCATTGAGTCTTCACGTTCCCAAGTAAACTCAGGTCCTCGTTTCGACTCCCAGCGTACCCTGACAATTGGGATGCGGCTTCTTCTTAAACGTTTTTCCCCGAAGTCCATAATTTCTACGGGTCTTTCAATAAAATGCATTGATTCATCAACTTGGATGTCTTCTAAAGGAATATGGAGATTTTCATCAGCGAGGCACTTCTTCAAGTTCGATACGTGGAAGGTGGGATGAATTCTGTTGAGTTCCTCCGGCAGGTCAAGCTTGTAGGCTACAGGTCCTACCCTTTCGAGTATCTTGAAAGGACCTACGTAACGTGGTGCTAGCTTGCCTTTTTGGCCGAAACGAACTACTCCCTTCCACGGCGATACCTTTAAAAGTACTTGATCGCCAACGTTAAACTCCAAGGGCTTTCGTCGTTTGTCAGCATAGCTCTTTTGACGACTTTGTGCCGCCAAAAGGTTGTTTCGGATTTGATGAATCTTGTCAGTTGTTTCTTGTATTAATTCTGGACCGGTGATTTGAGCTTCTCCAATTTCGTGCCAACATATTGGTGATCGGCACTTACGACCATATAAAGCTTCGAAAGGTGCCATGCCGATACTTGAATGAAAGCTGTTGTTGTACGAAAATTCAACTAATGGTAAGTGAGCGTCCCAATTCCCTTTGAAGTCTATGACACATGCCCGAAGCATGTCTTCAAGAGTTTGAATGGTGCGTTCAGATTGACCATCAGTTTGGGGATGATAGGCAGTGCTGAGATCTAATCGCGTACCCAAAGCGGCTTGTACAGCCTGCCATGTGCGTGAAGTGAAACGACCATCACGATCTGATATAATGCTTAAAGGTACACCATGACGGCTTACGATTTCACTGATGTAGATGCGGGCTAGCTTCTCATTTTTGAAGTCCTCCCGAATTGGAATGAAGTGAGCTGATTTTGTAAGACGATCAATGATTACCCATATTGTGTCGTACCCACCAGGAGAACGAGGTAACCCGGTAATGAAGTCCATGGGTTATATTTTCCCACTTCCATACGGGTATTTCAGGTTGGACCAGAAGTCCTGAGGGTCTTTGGTGCTCAGCTTTCACTTTTGAACAGGTAAGGCACTTGGAAACAAAAATAGCAATATCCTTCTTCATGCCAGGCCACCAGTAGGTGTATCGAAGGTCTTGATACATTTTGTCGGCTCCTGGATGTACAGAGTATCGTGTCTTGTGAGCCTCTTTCATAAGAGTATTGCGAAGATTGTTGTGATCAGGAATCCATAGGCGATCGAGATAATACAGAATGCCGTCAGATTTCGTTTCGAGTTTAAGTTCTGCTCCACAAGATAACTCATTGCGTATGTCGTATTCGGTTATGGAAACATGTTGAGCTTCTCGGATTTGGTCTTTGATGTTGGTCATGATTTGCGAACATAGAAGACGAATAGAGTTCGCATAACCTTTTCGACTGAGTGCATCAGCCACCACATTTGCCTTGCCAGGATGATACCGAATTTCGCAGTCGTAGTCATTAAGAAGTTCGACCCATCTTCGTTGCCTCATATTCAACTCCTTTTGGTTAAAGATATGTTGGAGGCTCTTGTGGTCAGTGTAAATCTCACACTTGGTACCATAGAGGTAATGTCTCCATATCTTAAGAGCGAACACAACGGCTCCAAGTTCTAGGTCATGAGTAGTGTAGTTCTTCTCATGAGTTTTGAGCTGCCTAGAAGCATAGGCTATCACTTTTCCCCTTTGCATTAAGATACAGCCTAAACCCTGTCCTGATGCGTCGCAATATACTACAAAGTCTTCGCAACCTTCGGGGAGTGTGAGGATAGGAGCGTCACAAAGCTTTTGCTTAAGAGTTTGGAAGGCTTCTTCTTGTTTAGGTCCCCATGCGAAGGGTTTTCCTTTATGTGTCAAAGCCGTGAGTGGTACAGCGATACGAGAGAAATTCGATATGAAACGACGGTAGTAACCAGCCAACCCAAGGAAAGATCGTACCTCGGTTGGGGTACGTGGCGCTTGCCATTCTTGTACTGCCTTGATCTTTGCGGGGTCGACATGAATTCCTTTGTCATTGACGACATGACCAAGGAACTGTACTTCTTTTAACCAAAATTCGCATTTGGAGAATTTAGCATAAAGCTTTTCGGTCTTCAAAAGTGAGAGGATGAGCCGAAGGTGTCGCTCATGATCAGTCTTAGACTTTGAGTAAATGAGAATATCGTCGATGAAGACTATAACGAAGCGATCAAGATAGGGTTTACAAACTCTGTTCATTAAGTCCATGAAGACGGCTGGAGCGTTGGTTAGACCAAATGGCATAACCATGAATTCGTAATGACCATATCGAGTTCGGAAGGCGGTCTTTGGAACGTCTTTTTCATGTACTCTGAGTTGGTGATAGCCGGAACGAAGGTCGATCTTTGAAAAATAAGAGGCACCCTGGAGTTGGTCTAGAAGATCATCGATGCGAGGTAACGGATAGCGATTTTTGGCCGTTAATTTGTTGAGTTCCCTGTAATCAATGCACATGCGAAAAGTCCCATCTTTCTTCTTTACAAACAGAACAGGTGCACCCCAAGGCGATGAGCTAGGACGTATGAATCCCTTGTCGGTCAGTTCTTGCAATTGACTGGCCAGCTCTTGCATCTCGGATGGGGCTAACCTATAAGGAGATTTCGCGACGGGTGTAGCGCCAGGTATAAGGTCGATACGGAATTCGACTTCTCTCTTGGGAGGAAGTCAGGCGATATCGTCGGGAAAAACTTGCGGGAATTCCTTCACTACGGGTATATCTTCGAGTTTCTTCTCTTTGCCTCCTTTCTTGACAACGTGGGTTAGAAATGCTACATAATTTTTGCGGAGATATCTTCGGGCTTGAAGACAGGACATCAGCTTGAGTCCTTTCGAAGGGGTTTCTCCAAAGATTCGTAGAGTTTGACCGTCTGCAAGAGGAATGCGAATGAACTTCTCACAGCATACTACTTCAGCCTGATGTTGGCTGAGCCAGTCCATGCCGATTATAATGTCGAAACTTCCCAACTTCATAGGAATGAGGTCAACAGAAAAATCGTGATCGTTTAGAGTAAAGGTGCAGTTCCGGATAATGGAGTTTAATGAGACCGGCTTTCCGTCAGCAACTTCTACCGTTATGGATTTCATAAGCTCGACACGTGTTTGATTGAGGATGGGTTCGAATTCTAAGGACACAAAACTCTTATCCGCGCCAGTATCAAATAATACAGATGCATAACTGCCATTGACGAGAAACGTACCGTTAACCACGTTGTTGTCGGCCCTAGCTTGGTTGGCGTTGATGTTAAATGCTCTTCCTCTAGCAGGTGGAGGGGCTTGGTTAGCTTGGTTCACTGGGTTCGCTTGAGCTTGAGCATGTATGATGTTTACCAAGCGTGGACACGTGTTTCTAAAATGGTTTGGGTCACCGCAATTATAGCAAGCTCGCATGGGTTGCATCATGGGGTAGTTGGGTTGATAGTAGGTTTGGGTTGTATGTTGTGTAGGCGGTGGTTGTAGAGGTTGTTGGGTTTGACCCATCATTTGATGGTGGGTTTGAGTTGTGGGTTGGTTGCGGTTCATTCGTTGCAGTGTGCGGCAGGCTTGGATGGTGTGCCCTGCACGGCCACAGCCGGTGCAGTATTGACAGGGGTAATCGGGGGAGTGATGGTATTGGCAACGGGTGCACTTTGGGTAAGGGCCAGAGTATTGCCTTTTGTGTGGTGCGGGTGAAGGAGTAACTTGTGTGATGGGGGCAACAGGGGTGGGGAAATTTGTTTGAGTGACGGCAAAATTTCTGGTATTTCGCTTTCTCTTGTTTGAAAATTTTGAGGATGAGGTGGGGTGGTTGGAAGTTTGGCCCTCAACGGGGGCTTTCTTTTTCTCCTCTTTGAACTTACCGTTTCTGATGCGGTTCTCGGTAAGTTCGGTGGCTAATTCCATGGCGGCTTCGAGCGTTGCAGGCGAAGTGCTGAGGACTGAGTCCTGAATCTTCGAGGGAAGGCCTCGAATATAGTGTTCCACCAATCGGTACACGGGGGTGAACAAGTTTGGAACCATCTGGTTCAGCTCAAGAAATCTTTTGTTGTAGGAAGTGTGATCCCCTTCCTTTTGCTTCAGTGAGTGGAATTCGTCCTCTAACTTCTTGAGTTCGCTTCTTGGGCAGAAGCGTTTTGTCATTACTTCCCTTAACTCTTCCCAAGTTAAGGCCATCGCGTCTTCCACTCCTCTCTTACCCTTCTCGGTGTTCCACCAGGTCAGGGCTACCCCGAATAATCTCCCAGTCGCGTAACGTACCTTGCGATCCTCGGGACAATCGCAATTTAGGAAAGTGTTTTCCATCTCCTCAAACCAGTGGAGGAGGGCGGTGACACCTTTGGTCCCTTCGAACTTCGGGGGATCGCAAGACTTGAAGTGCTTGTAGGAGCACTTCTTGGAGGAGGGGTTGTCGATGTTTTGATCCTCTTGGTTTGGTGGATTGACAGGATTTGCAGTGAGAGCTTGCTGAACTTGAACTACAATATCAGGAAGTACTGTGGCCATTTGTTTTGCTATCTGAGCGGCCAAGCGTTCGTTTGACCTTCCTGACTTCCGTCCTCCACGTAGCTGCCTACCCGACATAAACATTCCACGTTTATGGAATGTTTAGGGGTCATGTGTCAAAAAAAAAATATGAAATTAACATAAATATCAATAATGCAATCACATCCATTGGATGTCTTGGGTTAGCTCATGTTGGGCCTCAAATGTCCCCCATACCTTCACCTGTATAGTCATGTGGGCCCCCATGACTATTGGCTTGGTAGGATTCACATTAGTATTGGCGATTTACACTCACATGACCCGAATGAAAACCACAAAATATGTTTACAAAGTGTATGGTCGGAATGTGTCCAGGTGTAGACACAATGACAACTCAAAGTGGGGTTAGTTCACACGACGTTTGGTATAGCATGCTTTGGCCTAATAGGTACTTCGTACTCTCATCGTTAGTCCCCAGGTAGGCAAACTGGTCCTTTATTTTGGATTTATACGAATGCCAAGCCTAAACAGGACGTTCCAACTACCGGTACTGGTACCCTTCCAGTTACTACATGCCCGTCATGGGAACTCACTTTGATGAGATTTGAAATTACATAAATCATTGTAAAGCAATCATGAAAATGATGTGGTGTGTGCTTTCATGGATATGATATGTTATAAGAGTATGGTTCATGATAAGCAATATATGATAGTATATACTTATGAATATGCTTGCATAACATTGAATGTAACAATAAACATAAAACATACAAACATCATGAAATTTGCATGTAACTCACAAAAATTTAAATTTTCTAAGCAACTATAGTATAGGCTCTAAGGGTCTAATAACCTATCCTATATCCCTATAGTCATGGCTCTGATACCAATCTGTCACACCCGACCCGCAGCGGAAATAAGAGGCGGGGCATAATTGGGTTATCACCAAAGCTCATGATGTTTACTAATATGTTTCATATTTATTGAATCCAAATTTCATTTCAAAGTTCCAAGTCAAGTTCATACAATACAAGGAAAGGAAAAAAATTAACTAAACAAATCCATAATCTAAACTGGTTTATTCTTCTAGGCCGCCCTATATGTTTCTTGCTTCAACTTGATCACCTGTATCATGTGTAAAAATGGGAAATTTTGGGTCAACAAAAGTTGGCGAGTGAACCTTGTTAAAACATTTGTTATTGATTTATTATTTAATTAAATTTTGGGAAAATTGTGCAATAATCATATATGAACAAATGTATGTAAACATAACAATCACAAACCACCTTGCTTAAGCATGAAATGAGAATGACAATGTATGTGTTGGCAACGTCCCGTTCACGCTCATAGGTAATGGGGAACGGACGGCCTATGCTAATGTATGTGAGATCAAGGCTCAATCAAACGGAGCCGATCTTATGTTGGCAACGCCTGGTTCACGCTCATAGGTAATGGGGAACAGCTCACGCTCATAGGTAACGGGGAGCGGCGGCCTATGAAATGCATGTACTGAAATGATAAAATTAATCTAAACTTCAACCACACAGTCAATGGATACACCTTGAATACACATTGATCATAAACATGATGGATGCACAATGTTTAATTATAATAAATAAATACGACACATGATACACCCCAAAATGTGATTAAAACGGGGAATTTGTAGAGATTCACTCACATTGGATGCGTTTGTTTGAAGATGTTGGATGCGCGCGAGTTTAGGGGATTGATCGACGAGAGATAACTAACCAAATAAGTAATGAAAAGGCACGGTAAGTATGTGGATTTTATTAACTATTTTAATAAGATTTTTGGGTATAAATTTGTGAGTTTAAGGCTACTTTCTAACCTTGAAAACGTTATTTTTAAGTATTTTTAATTGATTTTTAATTTAAATAATTGATTAAAATAAATAAAATAAATAAATAAATAAAAGTTGACTTTGACCGTTGACCGAGACCGTTGACCGTTGACCGTTACTGTTGACCGGTTTAATTGTGTGAAATTGTGCGCTGAGTGAGGCTCGAACCCGAGACCTCCCGTACGCGTGCACGCAGCTCTACCAACTGAGCTACGTGTCTAACCCGAAATAATTCTGTTTTTAATTATACTTATATACTATTTACTTTAAACCGAAAATTATTTATTTTTAAAAAGCTTTTAAACGTAACGGACCGGTGCTGACCACAGGTCTCGAACCCGGGACCTGTGGGTTAGCGTACACACAGTCCACCGCTGGACTGTGTGTGTCACTTGGTTATTAACTCGGTTTTTATTATACTTAACATAGACTGTGCGTCAACCCAGTTCAGTTAAAAAGGCAGATTTTTTTATTTCAAGTGAGTAAAGCTGGGACAGGGTTCGAACTCGCGTCTCGTGTATGTTTGTTGCACACAGTCCACCGCTGGACTGTGTGTCTTACCCGTTTATTAAACCGATTTTAATTATTCTTATATTATACCACACTTCATCTTCTTCGTTCAAAACATAAACATCGATCAAAAGACTGTTATTTGCTAAGTTAGTTCAATGAAGGTTATGAGCCATCGAAAAGAAAATGAATGGAAAGAGATTGGAGGGTTGATTGTACCAACTGTTCGCTTTTCTTCAGACGTCCGGCAAGGTCGTCGGCTCCGTCTTGGTGAGCTGCGGCTGATAGAATCTACCAACAATTTGGAGGGATTAGATGTGAAGTGGAACTACTGGGTAATGACTATCAGTGAAATAGAAGAATCATACCGATAATCAGCAGTTCCCCTGAAAGTTCAGAAATTTCTCCGGCGAATCAGATAATCCGGCAACGTCGACTGCAAAGGATTCTGGGTGAGGGATTTATATTTGAATTTGTCTAATAAAGGAATGAGCCAAAAAAATTCGAAGTAATTACCGTGCAGGTGGAAGTCTCGGTTTTCCGGCGACTTGCAGATGTTTTCCGGCGAGTAAATTTTCGTCGAGAAAAAGTGCGATTTGGGAGCGAAAAGGTTTCTGGTGAATTGTGGGTGAATTTATAGGGTAGTATCGAGATGAATGGGGTCTGAATTCGGTCTTAATTCGAAGTCAGCCGTTCTCCGGCGGTTACGGCTGTTGTCGCGGGTCCAGACGTCGGTTATAACCGTCGTTAGAGTTAATTCAATGGTTAATTCGAGCGGAAACGTAATTTATGGCGAAGTCGTCGGGATTTCCGACGACTGCTTTTTGGGCGCAAATTGACTGAGTTTTGAATAACCGTCGTTAGAGTTAATTCAATGGTTAATTCGAGCGGAAACGTAATTTATCGGCGAAGTCGTCGGGATTTCCGACGACTGCTTTTTGGGCGCAAATTGACTGAGTTTTGAATTCCGCACATCATTATTTGATTTAATAGATTCATTATCTTAACAGAAAATCAAAGTGGCGGAGTGGTTTATGGCGTGTGAGTTAAGACTTTGAGGAAATATCCGGCTGACCCAGGTTCGTCTCCCGGCAGCCGGTTTTCCTTTTTAATTAATTCATTTTTATATTTTTACAATTTTAATTTATATCTTTTAATTTGTTGATCAATTATGAATCGTTTAAAATTAAAATAAGCCGTAAATGAACAACAAAAATTTAAAACTGATTGTTCGGTTATTAAACGAAGCGGGTTTCGAAAACCCGGTTTTCGACAAATGTTACAAAAAACCATTCCAACTGTGCAAAAGTAGCATTCCATGAGTCGATCTCTAACAAATGGGTCGATCTCTAACAAAGCCTATCTTGTGTGCTAGGCCCATATTTTCCACCATCTGCTATACATAAAAGGCAAAAAAGTTTGTTATATATCATAACATGTCATATTAGTTTTGAATATTGATAAAAGGCAAGCTTATCTTTGATACTTCTTTAAGTTCTGTTTTGAATGATGCTTGAATCATTTAAAATCTAATGTTGCAAACTCTAACAAAAGTAGATTTGCATCTTGTCGTTTATTGTATGCATCAATGTAACATCTTACTTCTTCTCTAAGAATTACAAAGGGACTTCCAAAGTGCGGTGTGTGTGTTTAAGGACTTGGGCATCATTTTCTTGACATTTAAGCTATTTCAGCAAATATTCTCTCGCAAATAACTTGGCCTCACGCAAATCACTTTCTTCCATGAAACCAAGATGTGAAGCTTCATATAGACTTAACAATCCTTTGACATCTTCTGTAGATATCCATCGAAGCCACCATGACTTTCCTTGAATCTCCTAACTGTTACCATAATAAAGTAAGTAGGCTCTTTTGTATTGGGTGTATTGTTTAGCCCATTTAGCCAGTAACTCTAGATAGTTTATTTATTTATAGTCTTTCTTTTCTTTGTTTTATGCAGCCACCTTTCATCATTATAATACGTAGCTGCTCTTTCCCTATGTACATGTTTATTAGTTAACACTAACAAAATCTATGTAAAAAAATAGCTTTAAGCCAAGACCTAAAGTGGAAATCTTGATGAGTTCTAAAGAAAAATAAACTAAACTAGTACCTTAGGACACATTATCACCATGTTCTCTAAGAATACTAAATCTAAGAGATGCCTCGTGAAGACTAACTTCTTTTCCTTCAAGCCCGATATATTGATGTGATTATGTCCAGTGCTTTCCTTATATGGTTTTGGAAGCAATAGCCAAGACCCAACCTTTCGATAACATCTATGTGTTCAAGCAATTCCAAGGTATTGAAACTATCGTTTTCGAATCAGTATTCATAGCCATTACTTCCTTCTCTAGCTCCCTCAGCTTCTCCTCGATGTTGATCTATGTTCATTTATTAAAAACGATACTAGAATAATTTTATGCTCAAAAGCATATAATGAAATAAAAAACATATTTTTGGTCATTTAGGATTATAAATAGTGTTTGTAGCTTGGTTCATGGGAATAAATTGACTTAGGCCCAACTTTTTAGAGATCTAACACTAGCTAGAGACCTAGAGTACAAACAAACTTAACAAAGTCCACTGGCATGCACCAAAAGCAGACTTTACAAAGCCTGCTTGTACCATGACCAAACTTTGTCAAATATGGTTAAAGTCATTGTACCACTAACACTACAAGAAACTACTTTGATAGGATGAACCGTTAGCAACTATACTTTGTCAACGCTATAGGGGGACCCTACCGACGACAAGCTGCCGGCATAACCTTGAGTGTATTTTTTGTTTTTTTCCAACCCACGACACATCGTAGCTATAAGTTAAGCGGTAAAGGTGAAAAAGGGGGTGCCATTTCTAATGTTTATCTCGATGACACGCCGGTAAAAGTTATTTATATAAATATATTATTTTTTAATCGTTGTTAACTAAAATGATGTTCTTTTGGCTCCCCATATGTCAACGGCAGTCGGTATAGGATTTACGAGCCCTAATTGCATATCAGGGAATTGTCCGCTCATTCGGCTGCTCCTTCATCTCCATATTGTTCTCTCGTAAATCCACCTAATTCTGACCCTTGATCAACCGTCCAGCCACTGTCAGCCACCTCTTTCACCCCTTAGCCATCATCTCCACCACCGCAGTTTGTCGTACTCAACAAATCCAAGCCAAACCACTTACCTCCGAACACAACCGTCATCTACCTCCGCTGTCCACCACCATGAGCTATCTGTATCACCCCACCTATCATATTCAACAAAGAGTAAGTATATACTTCGTTTTTAATTGAGATGCTTTGCCAAGTTAGTGATTGTTATGTTAACCCAACCGTTTTTTAAAGAAATTTGAAGGTTTTTAAGGTATTGAGACTTGTCCTGGCGATATAATATCTCGTCTCCATAGCCACAAGCTAGTGATATTTGAAGGTTTATACTCAAGAATTTTAAGCTATGCCGACGACATGTCATTGGGAAAGGCTAACATATCCGACCAGATTCTTGTAGTGTATAACGAATTACCTAGAAACACTCATATTATCATAAACCGCCTACAAACAATCTTCAAAACTGTAAACAACCAAAAAGTTTAATAAAAAGACATAAAAAATACTATCATCATCAAGTATCAAGTATGACGCGTTACTAGGAAATTATCATGTTACATCCAGATGGTGGAATCAGAACATTTAAGTCAATTAAGTCGGGGTCACAATAGTTTTTGTTACCTTTAAGTTGCTTGGAACAACAAAACACAACTTGATTTCTTTACATGTATATATAAAACAACATAACCAAATCAGAGTTAGCCTAATAGTATCTCAGTATGTAAACCAATCTAGATACCTACATCGAGTCGTCGTGGATTTTAGTGTAGAATTAGAATTAAATTAGATATGTTGTGTTAGTTACCACTATGGAAACCATTAACAAGTAATACATAACTAGAATATGAACAAAGTGCAAATGCAATACAAATAAATTTATAAATCTTGGATTAAATAGTATTACACGCGCAATAATCACATAAACAAAAAAAGTAATCTGATTAAAAATAAAAAACAAAAAAAGTAATCTAATTAAAAATAAAAACAAAAACGAAAACATAGGATAGATGATATAGATAAGATACGATCATACTAAAAGATAACAATAGCATACATGTTACTATATTACTAGAATGTGTATGTGTTATATTCTTTAGATGTTACTATTTTACAAAAAAAATATATAAGTAGGTCACTAATTATTATTTGGTTGACTAAAAAATTGTCTAGAAACAGATATAAGGTTTATGGGCTGTTAAAAGAAAATTCAAACATTTTAAGTTGTTTAAGATAACTATTAAAACTTTAACGTAGTGTTCGTTTCATATATTGCAATGGAATTGGAAAGTGAATTCACACAGAAACTGAAATTTGATTTGTGGTTTAGGTGTGTTTGTTTTGTAAAATAGAATAAATTTGGATGAAATTAGAATGCAGATTTCCTTCCTAATGTTGTTGTTCAATTCTAATTCAGTTTCTTGTTGAAACCAATAAAATAAAAAATAAAATCAACATTTCAATTTCTTTAAGATTCCATTCCATTCTATAAGATTTTAAGTTATTATTTACTTATCATCTCCACCCTTTTTATAGTACTTATCTTCTCCCCACAGCATAACCTCCGGTTTAATTTTCGTTTCTTCTCTATTAGGCTTCATCTTAAAATCTTCTATTAAGGCTAACCAAAAAAAAGCTACACTAAATACCCATATTCAGTGATTAGTTTGGTTCGTTGGAAGGTCAACGGAACCCCTCTGGTTCCGCCATGCTCTAGATAGTCGGCTGGTACCTATAGGTACTATGGGTTTGTTTTATTATTTTTCCAGAACAGATCAAGCGATGCTGCCTACACTTGCCTTCTATAATTTGTTGGATGCTTAGCTTTGGTTTAAACGCCTCAAAAGAAACTTTGGGGATAGACTAGTGGACAGAGGTGAAGGGTCATTGGATGGCTACGTAATATTTGCATGGGTTTTGGCTAATTAGTAATTTACTTTTCTCTTAGAATTTTAGAAGATGAATAATACCTAAGTTGAATTGCTCGTTGATAACTTAATCTCTGTCAATTCATCATAAGCATGGGTTTTGGCAACTACTACTAAAAAATTATGATATGACACACAACCAAAATATTATTTTAGTGTTACTTATATATTACGCGGTTATATTTACTTTTAAAATACTATTACTTCTTATAAGACAAGTTTAGTTCTTGCTATATGTAAAATTGGAAAAACATAAGTACCTTCACCACTACACGTTACCATAATAAAAAAATGTACATTGACCAAAATCTATCTCGTCCAGTGATATTTAGTTGAATAAGATTTAGCTCGTTTTGATGACATATGAAATATGGTGTGAGGTTTACAACAACAACAATTGAAAGGAAAAATCTGACTCGACTTTTTTTTATAAATATACTTAAAATTTTGTACACATAGGAAATATGTATGTTTATTTAAGGTTTAAACTAGTGACATACCTGTACTCGACGTATAGAAGTACATAAAATTTAGTGTCTGACACCAGTCAAGCACATAATTTTAGAGGTTATATACCCCACGTACAGGGTTGTATGTGGCGTATATAAGGCATCAACATTAAGATTGGCGACTTTGGTGTTTTAGTGTTATAAACTCTCGTCCAGTTCGAACATTAAATTGCTTAAACGATTATGCCGTTAATTATTTTGAAAAACTCTGGTACGGTTCGAATATATTATACCGTATTTTTTAGCTCATTATACCGTTCGATCATTTTTACGTTTCTAACACTATAACATTATATCGTTTAAAATATATACCATTAATTTGTTTGACAAACTCCCGTGTAGTTCAAATTTTATACGGTTTCAATACTATATTGTTTAAATTATTATACTGTTTTTTACTCTCATCTAGTTCGAACACTATGCCATTTCAATATTATATCATTCAAAATTTTACGGTTTCAATATTATCATTTCCACGTTACACCGTTCTAACCTAATTTTCGTTTCAAATATTATATTGGGTTAGAAGGTTGCTCACCATAATATGGTGGTGTGAGTGCAGGCTCACCACCTTATCCTCTCTATCCATCCAAATTGTCTTGTTGCACGTAAGAATATTCACACCCATATCCATAATCCGAATACCCTTGGTGTGTCGGATAGTATGGTTCATCAACAGGGGCAGGCTTAGCCCCATATCATACGTATCTATCCAGATTGTCTTGCTGCATGTACGGAGATACAAACTTGTATCCGTGATTCGGATAAACTTGATGCGCCAGAGAATATGCTTTATCAACAGATGGAGTTAGAACCTCGTTCAAGTCTGACAATGGTTTGTTTTGATCAACAGGGACGCTAGACGCAACCTTCTCCTCCTTCTCGTTAGAATACGGAATGCTCGATTCCTCCTAAAACAACGGTATGATAAATATTTATTGATCTCAAAAATAAAAATGAAGAAAGTTAAGTTAATAAACGATACAAGATTGGTTTCAGGCACCCCCACGAGTCGTTAGAATACTGTCAGATCGGTTTCAGGCACCCCCACGACAATTAATAAACCGAGGAAGAATGCAGATAAAATGAAGCAAGCTTCATATCTCATGAACAAACAGCTGAAAGTCTGTATATAAATGTTCAAAATTCACAAGTATACGTCTCATATAGCCCTGTACTCGGCGTATACCTTTATTCATGTGCCCAGACAACATCGTATCAATGTCAAATCTGACAGATATACTTCGTGTATAGAGCTCTACGCAACATATACAAGCCTCGTACAGTCCTTACTCAGCGTATATGTGCTTGATTTGACAACTGTAGGAGGTTTGACCATCTGGTCGGAGAAGGCAACCCTCTACGCCACATACAACTCTATACGTGACGTACATAAAACTAGGGTTTAGTATGCAAATAGGCATTTGGATGTGCAAATATGGATATTTATTTATTTGTCTAATATATAACAATTTTACCTTTTTTTAGGTCACAGAGAAGGTTTTGCAACCCACTTTGGGAGAGATTTACACGAAGATGCCCACAAAGACGAGTGATCAAGGGTCGATGTCTGAAGCCGGTTTTCTTATATTCGAAGGCGGCAAAGTGTTGATGGTTTTTTATAAAAAATAAAAATAAAAAAAAAATAAAAAAAAAACTGTCTTAAATTGTTACTTTTTTTTTCATTAACTAACACGTATATTTCATTAAACCATATTTAGCTATTTGTTGGTAAATACACATATGCGGATACAACTTAACAATTGTTATGATCCACAATTGCAGAAGTAAGGTGATGGAGCTTGGAAGAAGGGCATATCTTTAGGTTAGAGGCCACTACTGAACCCCACAAGACAATTGTCCCATAAACAGTGACAAGCAAGAGTAACAAATAAAGCAACAACAAAAGGATTTAAAAAAATGATGAACATGTGCTACAAAACACAGGCAAGAAAAATAAAAATAGTCTAAATACAAATGATGAACATGCTCAAATATATTTTAATGTGATTTTTAAGAACTGGGAAACTACAAAATTGAAAATTGAGTCCTCGCTTACAAATTAGCATTCAAGGGAGCATGGGGTACATTAAATTGTACAAAACTACAGCCACATATAAGATGACTTTCATCCTAATTTTCTTTTCTCTATAATCCCATGAATTGTTTGGTAAGAGTTTGTAATCATCTGTGTTCCATATTACGCGTCGTGGCAGACGTCTCCAAAAGACTACCACACATGACATTATCCTTCGCATATAGGTGATAATTATCTTCAACTACAACACCGTTGATCCATCCAACTTGATACAAAACAACATGCTCATTAGAATACCACACGAAGATTGACAATTAGTAGGGTTTAGAGAGGGTGGGATGAGGGTAAACCTTTTGTCCGTCCAAGGGAATAGAGAGGCTACTCTCGCTGTGGCGTCTCCATTGATCCATCCAACCTGATAAAATTCTTTAACTGTGCCGGCGTACCTGCTTCTCATTACTATATTATGCTCCATTGGTTGTTTGTCTTGAAGAGTTATACATTGATTTGGTGACTAATCAAAATTTTCCAAGATAAATATACATTGTTATGGGGGAAACTTAACTAACATTTGTTAGTGATTTAGTTTGACGTCAAACATTAATAAAAGAAAAGTTTAATAGCCACATACATACGACTAAAAAAGGAAAATTTACAAAGTGGTGAATTAATTAAATAATAAACGAACGACATTTAAATAATTTTGAATATGTATGAGTAGACGTGCAAACATTTTGGCTTTATTATCGTTTTGCTACTGAAATAGGTAGCTCTTTGTCCACAACAGCTACACCTCAAAACTCAATTTTCTTTTCATGGATAAATACAAGCTTTGAAATAAAAAGTTATATTCTAGAATAAAGAAATAAATTAATTGTTTTTTTCTTCTTATTTTCCCATTGCCGTATTGTAAAATGATAGCAATGTTTCTATACGGATCCGACAATGTGTGTCCATGACAAACACACCTGTCTAGACGTGAAGTTGTATCAGAGTCATTTCCTTAAATCCAACAGAGTTTCTTACGACAATTGCAATTATTTTCCATTTGTTAGGGAAATATTTTAAAAATCTGTGACTCGGAGCTGCATTTGTGTAAGTTTGATCAACAAGCCTTAGCTCATTGATTAAGCAATTAAATCGCTTGAACTATTTAGTCAGAGATTCACCTTTACATAAGTGAATGTCTCCCACTATTGATTCAAAATCTCCCTATTGTTCTCATGTACTTCATCTGTGCCACCAAACTATTCGTTCAAAGCATCCCACAATTCCTAGGCATTCTCATAATGGAGCAATCTAGCATAGATTTCATTAGATAAGGCCATGGCCAGTATCCCGAATGTGTTAGCATCATGCTCCAATTTCCAAAATCTTGCTTAGAATAATCAGTAGGTTTCTTAGGAACATTAACATTTGATTGTTCATCACTTGGTACAGAGGGAATATATGGACCATAAACCACTAACATCCAGCAACCCGTATTTTGCTAGGATAAATGGTGACACGCCTTGTTGCCATATCTTGAATTCATGGGGGACGAGCATCAGAGGCTTGTTTGCCGACCAGTATTGTGAAGATCATGAGTGATTAACATCTCTCTGAATTCTAATCAGGCTTACTCAGAATACAGAGTATCAGAACGATTGAATGCTCTAATTGGTCTAATTCTTCTCAAGTCCTTTGATCACTAAATCAGTTATCAATATGAGCTAAGTTTGTCTTCTAAATTAACGATTAAGTCAATTCAATGTACAAGCTCTAGTGTCATTTGTTGGATCTAAGAGTGTGTTTTTGATAAAACCGTTTGGAAATTAATCAAATAGTAATAATAAACACATCAATTCAATACATCGTTGGATTTAGAAAGATGATTGTCAAATGATTTCACCTATATTCATTGATTTAAGAACAATCAATAGTACAATAACCCCCTCACCAGGTGCACACACTCTCTCTCTCTCTCTCTTAGTTCTACTTTTCTCTCTCTAAATCAGAGGATATTCAGCTCTAAAAGTACACTGTTACATTATTTATACAAGAGGAGAGAACTGCTAGTGATGTCACCATTGAAGCAACCCTTAACAACCTAATAAATGACGTAACTACTAGAAGTGGACAATTAGAAAAATGACAGTTACATTGAAACCACTAACTATTACAAGGGCACTTCTGGAATCCAGTACTTCTGGTCTTCTAAGTTGACTGGACTCTAGTCTTCAGCTTTGACTTGTTAACTTAGTTGTTGACCAACACTTTATCAATCCAGTACTTGTACTCTGTCTTCCAGCACTTTAGTTCAGTAATTTTGTTCCAGGAGTTTAGGTTGGTTGTTTGAGATGCTTTCAAGGGGGAACTTCTAGTACATATTGATTTGAACCCTAACTTCATTCTATGATGTAGAGAAAATGATTCCCTTGGGTTTTGGCTTTCATGATCAACAGATCCTATATAACCTAACACTCATCCTCTCTAACAAAATCCGTCTGAGGACAATCATCCCTAAAAACTCCTCTCTACCACACATGACCTTATCATTAGCATACCAGAGGTGATAATTATCTTCAACTGCAACACCATTGATCTATCCAACTTGATAAAAAAAACGTGAGCAGTAGAATACCACTCGTAGATAGGCTATTGGTAGGGTCTAGAGAGGGTGGGATAGGGGTACACCTTTTGTCTGTTAAGAGAATGAAGAGGCTACTCTCACCGAGGCGTCCCCAATGATCCATCCAACCTGATTTGATTCTTTTAACTGTGCCAACGTAAGTACTTCTCATTACTATATTATGCTCCATTGGTTGTTTGTCTTGAAGAGTATACAATGATTTTGTGATTAATCAAAATTTTGCAGGATGAATATATAAATTGTTATGGGGAAACTTAACTAAAATTTGTTTGTGATTAAATTTGACATAAAACATTAATAAAAGACAGAGTAAACTGTCAAAACCGTCATTAAGGTTTAATACAATAGTTAGATTCATCCAAAAAGTTTTTTTTTTCTCTACTGAACCACTCAGGGTTCAAAATCTTTGCCAAATCCATTCACTTTTGTAACCCCGTTAAAAACTAATGTTAAATGATAGTTAGTTTAGTCAATTTATTTCAACTCTTATTTGTATAACCTTAAATTACCCACCAACAACAGCTTAATCACAATTTAACCCCAATCGTCTTCTTCCCTAGGTTTCTGCCTCATTCTTTTTCCAATTCAATCCAGTGATTCGTCTTCTAAGGTAGTCATTGTTTTATTGGTTGTTGTCAATTGCTGATTACATACTATATATTTATTCATTGTGGTCAATTAAATATGGTTAATAGTGGTTACGATTCTTGGCCTCTTGGGTGTTTAATATTTATTCATTGTTTAGGTCAATTACATACAGTAAATAATTGTTGCACAAATTAATGCATTAGTCAATGACATGAAAAGTACTGCTGTATATAACTTCAATTATTTTATATATGATATTAATATACTTTTCATGTAAGCTCAATCTATTCACACAATGCTGCTGTCTATTTGGACACCTCTGAGCCCTAGACGGGTTGTCTAGGTCTAGATGCCCCGTATAGCACTGATTTTGAGGAGTCCGCAAGTACCTGACAGGGCCCATAGATTTTAGTGTTTAGACGGGCCTTCTGGACCTAGACGACCCGTCTAGGATGTTGGGTTTTTTTTGTTGGAGAAGGGTTGTTTTGGTCACTATTTTGGTGTTTAGACGAGCCGTCTGGACCTAGACGACCCGTCTAGGATGTTATGTTTTTTTGTTGGAAAATGGGTGTTTTGATGGGGAGATTGAAAAAAATAGTGTTTTGATGAGGTAAATTGGTTGTTGTTGGAGGTTAATTTTTTAGGTGTAATTTTAGGTTTTTAAAAAGTTTTGTTTGTTGTACAAAAAGTGAGTTATGTTTTTCAATCGTTTATATATTTAATTGTTTTTACATTATATTTTTTTTAAAATATGATACTAAATTTAATATTGTTTTCAACATTTTAAGATGAATGCAACAAGTGTATGTGGTTTTCGTATTACATTTCAATGTCGATTTAACACAAACAATTATCAAGTAATCGAACAACTGAAAACAAAGTTAAATATAACATATATAACATAAATTTGTACAACCAAAACAATATTTGTCTGTATAGCTGAAAAGTAAATACAAAATGTCTATGCATACGAGTCGGCATCGGAGTCGGCATCGGGATCTGGCATCTGCGGCTGATGCGGTGCTCGAGCTGCTGGGAGCCGTATGCCAGGTAACCCGTCTTCTCCCGTCTATCATGCGCCTCCCGAACCAGCCAGCCAACAAGATCCATAAGCCTGTTGACGTCGGCTCGTAAGCGCGTGTATGCCGCACCCCAGGGGCATGACTTGGAAGGACGTGCTGCGGAAATGAGGCGCCCCGTGAGGTGGTGGCGGCGGTGGCGGTGCCGGTCCGTCAAAATCAACCAGAGGGTCCTGGACTCCCGCTGCCTCATCTGCCAGTGCATGGACTGGAGCAAAGTGATCTGGCAGCGGCTCTGGAATCCATGGCTCACCTTCGCGGCTTTTAAACCGCTCGCCGAGCATGGCGAACCTCTTCACCAGCCTCATCCCGCGCAAGGTCTGAAAACCCATGCGTGTGGACGGTATGGCCGGCTGCAAGTGCGGGTCCGCCTCCGGCACAAGACCTAACGACCGGGCTATGACGGTGACATATGCCCCGCCGTACAAAAAGCCGCACTCCTGCCGGTGATGGGTGGAGGCGAAGTACTGCGCGAGACCGTACGCAAGTGCGCACAGCCTCCTGTACAAAAGACAATAGAAAAAAAATAAGTCGGTGCTCGTACACCACTCACGGCTCTGTCCGCGAGCGGTAATAGACGTAGAGAGCATCCGATCCGATGTAGATACCTGCACATTATATTAGCGAAATGCGTAAATTAATTGAAACAATAAACGTAATAAACGTACGTACCTGTACAGCGGGTCGGCAATGTGGGAAATCATCCCCTCCGCCCTAACATGCTCCCAAGTGTCAGGGCCTGCGACCACCTGCCAAAAGCCCAGAAGAGTGGCTCTATCCACCACCACAAGCCCCTCCGTATATACATCGGTAGCAATCTCCTCATGTAGGTATATGCCGCTATTAACGGCAAACTCCGCAAGCGTCATCGAACGCCACACACCGGCCAGCCTAAATGAAACCTCCGGCGGAGGGGGGAGGGCCCTATGGCTGGGGAGGCGGCTGGTCGACCCGTGGAGGGTGGAACGTGAAGGTCAAGAGGAACTCGACAATGAGCTCCCTGTAAGTCGGCGTGCCGGCCAGGTCAAACAATCGGTGCCACGGGGAATCAATGGGAATGAAGAATCGAAGTCTGGGCGTCTCCCCTATCGCCTCGATCGCGTCCCAGTCGACCGCCGAGTGCGATCCGACCTGCATCGGTGTCGGGCGGGAACTCAAGGTATGGGTGGCCGTGGAGTGGATCCACCTGCGCTGCCGGGGCCCGTCACGGACCATGCGGATGTGGGTCCTCGGGTATCGGATCTCCAATCTCGTCCATAACTAATCTGCGATTGTATAATACAATTTAACACGAATAAAAAAATAAATTATAAAAGAAAAAAAAAAACAATTTTCTAGGTCGTCTACCGGGGTCGTCTAGGTCTAGACGCCCCGTCTTGTTCATCGGAAACCTGAAACTTAACACCCTAACAACCCTTAAACCCCAAAATCTTTCAAATTCACAACCAACCTACATTCTAAATACATAACACATTACAATGTATTGAAGTATAGTTGAAAATACTCACCGGAGAAGCTTGATTTCGCAAAAATACGGTAGAATACGACAGGATACGTATGTGTGTGTGGGTTGAGTGTGTTTGTGTTTGTGTCGTCTATCTGTGATCGTCTAGGCGATCAGAACATATACGAGGCCTAGACGGGTCGTCTAGGCCTAGACGACCCGTATGGAATATACGGTAAAGTACCGTTTTACCCCTGAACTGCCGCCCATCTAGGCCTAATTCAGGGCAAAACAGTAATTAACCAGCTGAGTGTGTTACAGCTCAGCATGGTTAATTACCATTCTGCCCCTGAGTTAGGCCTAGACGGGCGCCAGATCAGGGGTAAAATGGTAATTTACATTTTAATTTTAAAATTCAAAATTTTAAATGGGATAAAGATCCCGCCGACAATGTACGGTGCATCTAGGTCTAGACGACCCGTCTAGGCCTTTATAATTTTACCCTTATGCCCCTGGTTTTTGCATAGACGGCCAACAAACCGGGGGTAGAATGGTCTTCTTCTAGGCCAAGACAGGGCGTCTAGGTCTAGACGACCCGTATATATACATTTAATTTTTTTTCGGTACAACTAATAGTATTATATTTTACTTAACTTAAACTTTGATTTAAGCAGACATTCTACCAGTACACCAAAGGCACAACAAATAAACCATACAAAGTCTATCTAAAAACCGACAAACTCCGGGTATTGACAAACATATGGCAATTATACTCTACGAGCTCGCACGTCCCACCGTCGCCATCGGCAGTATCGACATTTCGTCATATGCCGGTGCCGACGGTGAGACGTGCGAGCTCGAAGAGTATAATTGATGTTGTTTGTTAGTACCCGAAGTGTGTTGGTTTTTAGATCGACTTTGTATCTAAAAACCAACAAACTCCGGGTATTGTCAAACAGACGGCAATTATACTCTCCGAACTCGCACGTCCCACCGTCGCCATAGGCAGTACCGACAGTTCGTCCTCTGCCGGTGCTGACGATGGATGTGAGAGCTCGGAGAGTATAATTGCTGTTGTTTCTCAATACCCTGAGTTTGTTGGTTTTTAGATCGGCTTTGTATCTAAAACCCAACAAACTCCGGGCATTGACAAACAGACGGCAATTATTGTAACATCCGTCAAAAACGGATTTACCAAACCCGCTCCGTTTATCAACCGAACAGTCAGTCAAAATTTTCGATGCGAATTAAATGCCCAAAATAATTTTAAACGATACATAATCAATTATTATACGGGAATATATAATTAGTTTTTGAAAAACTGTTAAAAATCGCAAAATAAAAATAAATTGTTCCTGCCGGGTTTCGAACCCGGGTCAGTCACGGTCCGGCAACAAGTCTTAACACACAACACACAAACCACTGCGCCACGGATGTTGTTTGTTAAATATTAGAATCATTTAATTGATATCATGACGTTACGAATTCAAAACCGGCGCCCAAAAGTTCAGTCGTCGGAAATCCCGGAAATCTCGCGAGTTTTAACGACAACTTCCGTTATAACGTAAACCATTACTAAGACATCGGTTATAACCGACGTCTGGGTCCGCGACCAAAGTTATAACCGCCGGAGTTTTCATAACCGACGAATCCAGTCGGAAATCAGACCAAGTTCATCGATAGTTTGCCCTATAAATACCCCTTCGAACCTCTACAAACCTTTTCGCTCAAAACCACACCTTTTCTCGGCGAAAATCCGATCGCCGGAATCTTTCTGTTTGTCGCCGGAAAACCGGTTTCTCCGTTTCCGAGCCTTATTGAACCTCCTAAGCTTATACCGAAGTCACCCACACCCTTTGTAAGTTTTCTGAAGATTCTCTGCTGCAAGACACTTGTCGCCGGAAGGGATTGCTGTCGCCGGAGTTCTGCCGGAAAACAGAGGGTCCAGTCGGTATACCTCCCGCTTAATTCTTTTTCTTTTCACTTATATCTCACCGTAATGAACTGAAACACACTAATAAACCGATTAAAACTTCGAACCAGTCTGTTATCGATTCTGGTTATAGCACAACGAAGAAGATGAAGTCGGTAAACACATAAGTATAATTTAAATCAAGAAATTTCTCGGGTTAGACACACAGTCCAGCGGTGGACTGTGTGCATATTAAACACACAAAGGTCTCGAGTTCGAATCTTGTTCCACACACGCTGCTTCAATAAAAATCATTTTTTTTTGTTAAACTGAACCGGAGTCGCCACAGGTATATGTTAAGTATATTAATAATCGGAATAATAACCAAGTTAGACACACAGTCCAGCGGTGGACTGTGTGTATGTTTAAGTCGCACGTCACGAGTTCGAGTCCGGTCTTCTGCATCGACCCGGACAATTATTAATCTTTTTAAATAAAGTCAGAAATGAAAACAAATAGTTTGTATTTAAGTATAATAAAAATTGGATTATATAACATGTTAAACACACAGTCCAGCGGTGGACTGTCTGTTAGTTTAAGCCACAGGTCCCGGGTTCGAGACCTGTGGAGTGCACCGTCCGATTCGCTTAAATTGTTTTTAAAATAAAATGATTTTCTGTTTAACATAATTAATATATAAATATAATTAAAATCGGATATATGACGGGTTAGGCACGTAGCTCAGTTGGTAGAGCTGCGTGCACGCGTACGGGAGGTCTCGGGTTCGAGCCTCACTCAGCGCACAACAATACGCATACGAACCGGTCAACGGTCAACGGTCAAGTCAACGGTCAGAAAAAGTCAAATTTTTTTATTATTTTTATTTAATTATTTTAATTAAAAATCAATTAAAAATACTTAAAAATAACATTTTTAAGGTTAGAAAATAGTCTTAAACTCACAAAAATACACCCAACAATCCTACTAAAATAGATTAATAAAATCCGTTTACTTACCAAACCATAATGCGATTTATCTAGGTTAATCTCACTCGTGGTTAAAACCACTTCGCGTGCATTCAACATCATCAACCGAACGCACCCACTGTGAGTGAATCTTACAACTCCCCCTTTTAAATTACACGTTTTGGGGTGTGTCATGTGTTATAAAAATAATTAACTTGTTTATTTAAACTTGTGCCATACCACATCATGATCTAAACTTAGATTGATTATATTGTTGTGATTACTTATTTCCTTTTGTCAAATTATATGAAACTCATTCATTAAGCCCATCAGTTCCTCGTGGGAGACGAGTTGAACAACGCGTGCCTCAAATCAAATTCATTATTGTTCATGTGTGTATCATTGAGTTTATATTGTTTGTAGTTGTGTCATTCATATTATCATGTTTATGCAATTCATTCATTAGGCCCCTCAGTTCCTCATGAGAGACGAGTTGAGCATCGCGTGCCTCTAAATGTTCCATTATTGTTCATGTGTGTTTTATTTAATATCTTATGATTGTTGAATAAGTTTACATCTATTTTTACTCATGTTTGGTTGTGCACATATTTCATAATCAATTCAAATAAACTTGTTCAAATGTTTTCCATAGGATTCACTCGCCAACTTTATGTTGATCCAAAACCTTTTTACACATGATACAGGTGAACAGGTTGAAGCAAAGAAAACATAGGAAATGCCTTAGAAGAGAACAAAGATGCCTAGATTGATAGCTAGATCATGTTGTAATCTTTATTGTAAATTTCCATTAAATTGTATTAATGAATATGAAACGCATAATAAATGTCATGAGCTTTGATGATAACCCAATCATGCCCCGATCACCTTTTCCGCTGCGGGTCGGGGTGTGACAGATTGGTATCAGAGCCATGACTATAGGGATATAGGATAGGTTATTAGACCCTTAGAGCCTATACTATAGTCTGCCTAAATTTTAATTGATTAGGTGGTTACCTACAAACTTGTGATATTTATTTGTTTCATATTTGTTTACATTTACAGTCAAACATACATGCTTATATACATATTCATTATACATATATACATATTCATTATACATATATCGATGTTCATGTATTCAATTTATTTTCATACTCTCATTATCCAAAGATTTTGTTGCAATTTTCAAATCTCATCAAAGTAAGTTCTGCGACGGGCATGTAGTAACTGGAAGGGTACAAGTACCGGTAGTCGGAACGTCCTGTCTAGGCTGGCATTCGTATAAATCCAATATAACGGACCAGTTTGCCTACCTGGGGACCAACGATGAGAGTACGAAGGACCTATTAGGCCAAAGCATGCCACACCAAACGTCGTTCGAACTAACCTACTTTGAGGTGTCACCGTGTCTACACCTGGACACATTTCGAATATCACACGTTGTATACATATTTCTCGATTTTCTCCGGGTTTTTTTTTTGTGTACGCAACCTGGCAAACCCGTGCGAACCATATGAAAAACCGGTATTCATGGGGGCCTACATGATTACACAGGTAAAGTATGGCGGCATGTAGGGCCTAACAGCGAGCAAAGCCCAAGACATCCTATGGATGTAGTAGATTTATTTTTCTATAATTATTTTATGAATGTTCATTCCTAATGCGACCCATGATCCCAAATCGTTCAACATATGGCTGCCGTAATACCCAACATAGTAATCCAAGTTCAACAAGCACTCACCGATAATCCTGTCAATCAAGCAAACCAAAACATTGTCAACTCTTCCTCAAATATCACTAAATGCACCTACAAGCATTTCAAATCATGCGATCCTCCGAAATACAAAGGGACTGAAGGTGTCACCGCTCTCCTCCATTGGTTTGAAGAAATGGAGAACACTTTTCTAAATTGCGATTGCCCTGACAATCGTAAAGTGCGATATGCTACCGGTCGATTATATGGGATAGCACTTACTTGGTGGAATACAGAGAAGGCCAAACGAGGCGTCGACGATGCTATGACCTTAACTTGGATCGAATTGAAGGAAATCATGACCAGACGATTTTGCCCAAGGAGTGAAATCAAGAAATTAGAAGATGAATTTTATTCGTTGAAGCAAAAGGAAGGAGACCACATCACCTACAATAAAAGATTCTTCGAGTTACATCAAATGGTTCCCAACATGTTCACTCCCCTCTACCGTTTGATCGAGCACTACATTCGTGGTCTTCCGTCAAAGATTCAAGACCCTGTAATAAGTACCAAGCCTGCAACTTTGGAAGCAGCAATGGAGTAGCAACAGAGCTTACCGAGAACCGAATCCGAAACGAAGACTTCAAGGAGGAGAAGAAGAAGGATAAAGAATCGACTGAAACCTCCGACTACACCCAAACCGAATCCCCTTCTCAACCCAATCCTAAGAGAAAACGAGACGGGCAACTTTTCGCTGCTATCCAACGAGACCAACCTATTTCACACGCCATATCCATCCAAGCTATCCCAATCACCCAAGTGGCACCCAACTCAACTTACCCAAATAAGAAGCCATATCTTGGACCTCACCCTCGATGCAACAACTGTTTTTATCACCATCCCCTTACCTTACCTTGTCGACTATGTACAACTTGTGGACGCTATGGTCATTTGAGCAAGGTTTGTCGCACCTTTCAAAACCAAACCTCTTCCCCTACTCAAACCATAAACCAAACCTATCAACAACCCCAATACCCCATGTTCCCATATGCTCGAGCTTGTTTAAATTGTGGCGACCCTACCCACTTTAGAAACACATGCCCTCAATTGGTTAACGTCATCAACACTCAAGCCCAATCAAACCCAGTTAACCAAGTAAACCAAGAAAACCCAACCACTATGCCACCAGCAAGAGGAAGAGTCTTCAACATCAACGCCAATCTTGTCGAAGATAATGACGGCCCAAACGAAGATACCCAACTAGTCCTCTTCGCCGAAGATCCAGATTCAACTCCTATCGTTTAGTTTTATGTTTTTCTTTATCACATCAAACCAATCATAACTTAAGGATAAAGCCAATGAAACTTTGACAAGAGTACGGTGGATACGCCGCTGGTACTTCCTATATATAAGTATTCTTGTCAAAGGATCAGAAGCATTATCTGGCGGTTATGAGAGGTTCCATGTGTAGACTGTTAGAGTAATTATTATTTATTGTTTTCAGTATATGCATTTGCCGAGGCCGCAGCTCCCTATCCATCGAGGTTGAGCTTGATCCCCATTTTATTATGCGGTTGATCTTGGCGTGCCCGCACGTTCGGCTCCGTTTGATTGAGCCTTGAGCGCACATACAATTTCATTTTCAGTACATGCAATACGTTCGGCTCCGTTTGATTGAGCCTTGAGCGCACAGACAATTTCATTATCAGTATCTTGTGGTTCTTGTGTTTGTTGTAGAGTCGCATAGAACTTATCATAACTTGCGGATAAAGTCAATGTGAATTTGACAAGGATATGGTGGATACGCCGCTGGTACTTCCTATATATAAGTATTCTTGTCAAATGATCGGAGGCATTATCAGGCGGTTATGAGAGGTTCCATGCATAGGCTGTTTGTGTGATTAAGTTATTCATTTTCAGTACATTCAATACGCTCGGCTCCGTTAGATTGAGCCTTGAGCACACAGACAATTTCATTTTCAGTACATTCAATACGTTCGGCTCCGTTTGATTGAGCCATGAGCGCACAGATATTTCATTTTCAGTACATGCAATACGATAGGCTCCGTTTGATTGAGCCTTGATCGCACCGTTATATTTCATTTCAGTATTTTATGTTTGTTGTATTGGTTGTAGAGTTATAGGACTAATCATAATTCACTGATAAAACCAATGAAAATTTGACAAGAATATGGTGGATACGCCGCTGGTACTTCCTATATATAAGTATTCTTGTCAAAGGATCAGAGGCATTGTCAGACGGTTATGAGAAATTCTATGTAGGATTTATTAGTTTCTTGGTAACTAATCATAACTTGTGGATAAAACCAATGAAAATTTGGCAAGAATATGGTGGATACGCCGCTGGTACTTCCTATATATAAGTATTCTTGCCAAAGGATCAGAGGCATTATCAAGCGGTTATGAGAGGTTCCATGTAGGATTTAGTATTGCCTTGGTTGAAATTTGTGTTACATTTATATCATCTTGCTATTTAAAGAGATTGGATTGTGTTCCATTTCTACATAAACTAACCTCTCCATCATAACAAACGAGAGAGGAACTTCCACCATTCAAACATATATGCAATCAGAATGTGGATTCAAATATTAGCTGTTGTGCTTATTTATGTTCAAATATTAGCTGTTGTGTTTAATTATGTTCAAATATCAGCTGTTGTGTTTTATTTATGTTTCCATGTAGGTTGTAGTGTTAGAAGTTTTGTCTTAGGATATAACCATACTTTTCCAAACGTATCTAAACTCTTATGCATGATATCATTTTTAGCGAATCATTCCTGCTTATCAATACTTATACAGTAGGCAACAAAAAGCGATTCCTGTAATAGGATACTTAACCCTTACAAGGAACGTTATCGCCTCGAACAAAAACTCAAACCCTTACTTTTTCTAAGCAAGTAACTGACAAACTAAACACCATCATTCTTTTAGTCAAATATATCACTATTTAAATTTCGGGACGAAATTTCTAAAAAGCAGGGGATACTGTAACATCCGTCAAAAACGGATTTACCAAACCCGCTCCGTTTATCAACCGAACAGTCAGTCAAAATTTTCGTTGCGAATTAAATGCCCAAAATAATTTTAAACGATACATAATCAATTATTATACGGGAATATATAATTAGTTTTTGAAAACTGTTAAAAATCGCAAAATAAAAATAAATTGTTCCTGCAGGGTTTCGAACCCGGGTCAGCCACGGTCCGGCAACAAGTCTTAACACACAACACACAAACCACTGCGCCACGGATGTTGTTTGTTAAATATTAGAATCATTTAATTGATATCATGACGTTACGAATTCAAAACCGGCGCCCAAAAGTTCAGTCGTCGGAAATCCCGGAAATCTCGCGAGTTTTAACGACAACTTCCGTTATAACGTAAACCATTACTAAGACATCGGTTATAACCGACGTCTGGGTCCGCGACCAAAGTTATAACCGCCGGAGTTTTCATAACCGACGAATCCAGTCGGAAATCAGACCAAGTTCATCGATAGTTTGCCCTATAAATACCCCTTCGAACCTCTGCAAACCTTTTCGCTCAAAACCACACCTTTTCTCGGCGAAAATCCGCTCGCCGGAATCTTTCTGTTTGTCGCCGGAAAACCGGTTTCTCCGTTTCCGAGCCTTATTGAACCTCCTAAGCTTATACCGAAGTCACCCACACCCTTTGTAAGTTTTCTGAAGATTCTCTGCTGCAAGACACTCGTCGCCGGAAGGGATTGCTGTCGCCGGAGTTCTGCCGGAAAACAGAGGGTCCAGTCGGTATACCTCTCCGCTTAATTTCTTTTTCTTTTCACTTATATCTCACCGTAATGAACTGAAACACACTAATAACTGATTAAAACTTCGAACCAGTCTGTTATCGATTCTGGTTATAGCGCAACGAAGAAGATGAAGTCGGTAAACACATAAGTATAATTTAAATCAAGAAATTTCTCGGGTTAGACACACAGTCCAGCGGTGGACTGTGTGCATATTAAACACACAAAGGTCTCGAGTTCGAATCTTGTTCCACACACGCTGCTTCAATAAAAATCATTTTTTTTGTTAAACTGAACCGGAGTCGCCACAGGTATATGTTAAGTATATTAATAATCGGAATAATAACCAAGTTAGACACACAGTCCAGCGGTGGACTGTGTGTATGTTTAAGTCGCACGTCACGAGTTCGAGTCCGGTCTTCTGCATCGACCCGGACAATTATTAATCTTTTTAAATAAAGTCAGAAATGAAAACAAATAGTTTGTATTTAAGTATAATAAAAATTGGATTATATAACATGTTAAACACACAGTCCAGCGGTGGACTGTCTGTTAGTTTAAGCCACAGGTCCCGGGTTCGAGACCTGTGGAGTGCACCGTCCGATTCGCTTAAATTGTTTTTAAAATAAAAGGATTTTCTGTTTAACATAATTAATATATAAATATAATTAAAATCGGATATATGACGGGTTAGGCACGTAGCTCAGTTGGTAGAGCTGCGTGCACGCGTACGGGAGGTCTCGGGTTCGAGCCTCACTCAGCGCACAACAATACGCATACGAACCGGTCAACGGTCAGGTCAACGGTCAACGGTCAAGTCAACGGTCAGAAAAAGTCAAAATTTTTTATTATTTTTATTTAATTATTTTAATTAAAAATCAATTAAAAATACTTAAAAATAACATTTTTAAGGTTAGAAAATAGCCTTAAACTCACAAAAATACACCCAACAATCCTACTAAAATAGATTAATAAAATCCGTTTACTTACCAAACCATAATGCGATTTATCTAGGTTAATCTCACTCGTGGTTAAAACCACTTCGCGTGCATTCAACATCATCAACCGAACGCACCCACTGTGAGTGAATCTTACAACTCCCCCTTTTAAATTACACGTTTTGGGGTGTGTCATGTGTTATAAAAATAATTAACTTGTTTATTTAAACTTGTGCCATACCACATCATGATCTAAACTTAGATTGATTATATTGTTGTGATTACTTATTTCCTTTTGTCAAATTATATGAAACTCATTCATTAAGCCCATCAGTTCCTCGTGGGAGACGAGTTGAACAACGCGTGCCTCAAATCAAATTCATTATTGTTCATGTGTGTATCATTGAGTTTATATTGTTTGTAGTTGTGTCATTCATATTATCATGTTTATGCAATTCATTCATTAGGCCCCTCAGTTCCTCGTGAGAGACGAGTTGAGCATCGCGTGCCTCTAAATGTTCCATTATTGTTCATGTGTGTTTTATTTAATATCTTATGATTGTTGAATAAGTTTACATCTATTTTTACTCATGTTTGGTTGTGCACATATTTCATAATCAATTCAAATAAACTTGTTCAAATGTTTTCCATAGGATTCACTCGCCAACTTTATGTTGATCCAAAACCTTTTTACACATGATACAGGTGAACAGGTTGAAGCAAAGAAAACATAGGAAATGCCTTAGAAGAGAACAAAGATGCCTAGATTGATAGCTAGATCATGTTGTAATCTTTATTGTAAATTTCCATTAAATTGTATTAATGAATATGAAACGCATAATAAATGTCATGAGCTTTGATGATAACCCAATCATGCCCCGATCACCTTTTCCGCTGCGGGTCGGGGTGTGTCAATTATACTCTCCGAGCTCGCACGTCCCACCGTCGCCACCGGCAGTACCAACACTTAGTCGTCTGCCGGTGCCGACGGTGGGACGTGAGAGCTCGGAGAGTATAATTGCTGTTGTTTCTCAATACCCAGAGTTTGTTGGTTTTTAGATGGCCTTTGTATGGTTTTTTTAAACCGTACAAAGCCTATCTAAAAATTAACAAACTCCGGGTATTGACCAACAATTATACTCTCTGAGCTCTCACGTCCCACCGGCATTATCGACATTTCGTCGTTTGCCGGTGCCAACGGTTGGACGCGAGAGCTCGGAGAGTATAATTCTTGTTGTTTATCAAGACCCAGAGTTTGTTGGTTTTTAGATGGGCTTTTTATCTAAAAACCAACAAACTCGGGTGTTGACAAACAGCCGGTAATCATAGTATCCGAGCTCTCATGCCCAACCGTCGCCACGGGCAGTATTGACATTTCGTTATCTGCCGGTATCGACGGTTGGACGTGAGAGCTCGGAGAGTATAATTACCCTCTGTTTGTCAATACCCGGAGTTTGTTGTTTTTAGATACAAAGCTTTGTATGGTTTAATTGTTGTGCCTTGGGTGTACTGAAGGAATGTCGGCTTGTATCAAAGTTCAAATTAACTAAATAAAATCCTATTAGTTATACCAAAAGTTTTTTATTGTATTAACAAAATCTTTGTATTATTTATACAAATAAATCGTATTAAACATAAAAAAGATCGAGCCATTGTTCTTGCTTTCTTGACCGTGGTTGACCAGGACTAATCATCAGAGATGACTGAGACTCGTTAGGTGCTGTAGAAACACCTGAAATAAGTTCAACAACATATCACTATGTTAAACCACAACACACTCTATTACGCAAACAAAAACCATATATATTTAAAAAAATGACAGTATTTCTCATTTACCTGCATTTACTCCTCGAGTTTCCCTTCGGTTACAGTCTTCAATTCAGCACAAGACACTCTTTAACGTGTAGTCGATTGAGATACAAATTTGCACGCTAGAAACCGTCCCTCCAATACTTTTTTCCAAAATATATAAGGCTGATCTCCATCAGGTAACTATGTATTATACTCACTGTGAAACCTCAACCGTTTTTCAAACCATCTCCGCGAGATACGGATTGCCTGCGTATGGGGGTGCCTCACCACCATATCCTCCACCATCACGGATAATGTCTTGTACATTAGACACAACCTCCTCTTGGTCGTTAGAATTGGGAACACCACTCTCCTCCTAACAACGATATCACCGTTAGTAAATAATTAAAACAACAACTAGTTTAACATAATAATTGTTACCGTATTGACTTGAGGCACCCATGACCCGTTCCAGTTTAGTGACATTTCACCACCTTTGGATGATATCAGATGAAGTAATACAAGCCAAAGTTCACGACAAACAGAATTACAACGACGAATTGAAAGTTTTATGCGACATCAAATGCTCTGCATAGGTCTATTTAACAAAGAAATAGACGCCTGTCTAACCGACATGCATTGAATGATATCAGAGAAAGTAATATAAGCCAAAGAAGAAGTCGGAGAGAATTCCGACGACGAATCGAAAAAATTTTGCGACACAAATGCTCTGCATGGCTCTATTTAAGAACGATATATACGCCCCGTCTAGGCCTAGACGGGGCGTATCACTTTGCAACTTGGCTGACATGCATGCAGATCACAACATTCAAGACGGGTCGTCTAGCTCTAGACGCCCCGTCTTGGCCTGGTCGTCTTCTACTCCGTCTACTGCTAGACGCCCCATCTGATGTGACTGATTTGACGTTGTACGGTGCAGGAATGTGGTCGGAGTAAAAATAACCCTAGATGCCCCGTCTAGATCTAGACGACCCGTCTAAAAGGTGTCTAAATAGGCAAATGGGTGTATGAATATGTAGACTCTTTCATGTATTAGTTGAATGATTGTGTCATAATCTGAAAAGTATACTTTTCATATATTAGTCGAATGATTATTCTAAAAAGTATACTCGATATTAATATGAAAAATATCATTACATTCTGAAAAGTTCAATTCTGTTTATGTAATTACATAGAAAGTATATTAATATCATACGTATTAGTAGGCGACATGAAAAGTATATTAATGGATGAAAAAAGTATATTATATATTAGTCGAGGACATGAATTGGGAGATTCATCCAGAAGTTACTTTTAATATTAGTTTTTAACAAAGTTATAAAAGTGAACGGATTTAACAATATTTTTGAAACTTTAGTGATTCAGTTGATAAAAAATTCGAACAGATCTAACAATTCTATCCAAACCTTAAAGACGATTTTCACAGTTTATACCAAAAAGAAAAAGTTAAACAGCCAAATATATAGGACAATAAAGAAAAATTTACAAAGTGGTGAATTAAATAATAAACGAATGACATTTAAATAATTTTGAGTATGTATGAGTAGATGTGCAACTTGAAAGAAATTGTGGCTTTATTAGGATCATCGTTTTGCTCCTGAAAAAGGTAGATCTTTGCCCATGACAGCTACACCTCGAAACTTTTAATTTTCTTTTTATGGATAAATACAAACTTTGAAATAAAAATATATTCTAAAAATTTAATTAATTGTCTTTTATATTACTTAAAAATAGTTATTTTTCCAATTGTCGTCTTGTAAAATGATAGCAATGTTTCTGTATGGATCCGACAATGTGTCCATGACAAAGACACCCATCTAGACGTATAAAATTAATTTTGAGTTCTCTTATTGGTTGAAAACGATAAAACTATTAGGTGCATTTTGGCCGCTTTTAATATTAATATTGTATTGATCAGAGTTCGCTATATTTGTTTGTGCGTGCATCTTTCGTATACGCAAAGGAATACGCTCTATATGTATATGTCCTTAGTACTTTGTAAGATTTAGGTCATGGGTCATAATTTTATAATAAAAATTATATAGATAAATATAAAAATTATAAAGATACTCTCTTTACATAATTTTGGGAAATTGTAGTACGCGTACTATATGTAAATCCATATAAAATTAAATATGATATACAACATATTTAAATAAATCGATTCAAATCATTGTCTTCAACAAGAGCCTTAACCGCGTCTTCTTGTATGGTCTGTTGTGTAGTCTTCAACGAACTCTTGAACAAGATCTTGAACCAGATCTTGAACCACATCTTCTTATATAATAATTTCCTACAAAATGAACAAACAAGTGTTGACGGTTGTGGCTGAGGCACGTATTCAACACGCTTCCCTTAAAACAGATTTCGCGCCTCTACTAAAGACGACGCGTCTGTTTCCCAGGGTACAACAGCCGAAGCAGTATGTACTGCCCGAGATGGCTCACGCGCCCGAGGTTACACTGGATAAAATTATAGTATTTGAACTTATGAAAAAATAATGATATGAAAGTGATGGAATCGACTATAGAAAACTTATCTCTCTATAATTCTTAACATATGGATGTTCAAGTTTTCACAATTTCTCCAAAAATTCTTCATACATTTTATCTTTCTCTTGTATTTTCTCATAAAAACTAATGAAGCACATAGCCTACCATTTTTACAAGAGTTGTGAGTAGTGAAAAGTTTCACTTTATTAGAGATTTTATTAGAGAAATAAACTCTAATAAAAACTAATAAATTAACATAAAAACTCTACTTAAGAGTTTATTATCCATATAAATAGTCTATTAATAATTATAATTTTACTTAACTATAAGCTTACTAAATTAATATCCGTATAAATTTTAAATTTCCAACGTAAGATCCTTAGTTTCCATCAATTTTAGTATCGCTTTATCTATTTTATGCCAAGTTTTTCTTCTGTTTAGTTTAATAATAAGTATTTAAAAAATGACTGCCAGCTACAACGATTTATTATAAAATTATAATGCTACAGAACACAATCAGAAGTCTAGATATTTTCTCCCACGTGATGTTTTTTTGGGTTTGCTTTTACTTAAATGATTATTATTTTCTGTGTTCAGGGTCATCTTTGGCACAATTGTGTCCATACCGGTGCTTGTTGCATATTCTGGACCTTTTACTTGGATAATAGTCATTGGTTATGTCTTTTTTTTTACGTTTATCCACTGGTAATTAGTAAATGAGTATATGTATTCCAATCTTGTTAGCAAACCCCTCGTTTTCATATGTGTTACACTTGATAAAACCCACATCATCCGCCCTTAAGCTCAATGTGCGGTTTCAATATCATCAACATGATTTCAATGCATTAATTTTAGATCAATAAAAAATCTATGGTTAAATATGTTTTGTGAAATTTCCAATTGGATTAATAATGTGATGTTGTTGTAAAAGGAGAAAATATAGATATTTGTATGTAAGAGGTTACAATATTGTAACACCCTGGTCGGATTAGGGCTCATATGTTACACAATATAGTAATAACGAACAAAATTGGTGATTAAAATTAAAAGTGTTTGTTTTCAAAATTATAACCAATTCCTTATACATGTCTTAATAGAAAACATAATTGTCTTAATTTATACGAACATTCAATTCAAATTATTTATTAAACTTCTTGTCATCAACTCTCAAACATTTGATTATCTCTCTGCACATATTTCCTTGATTCCTTTTGAGTACATGTTTAAATCTAAAAGGAAACAACAAAAAGAAATATGACTGAGGCATGAGCCTCTTTAATGGAGAAAACAATAACAATATATGGATAAGATCAATACCATACACTAAATGATTTATGATGAATCAATACAATTGCAATGATTAATGATGATTCAATTAAATAACAATTACAATGTAATAATACAATCAATATGATGTGGTGATCAATTAATGCTGAGTTATTAAGATAATAATCTATGTGAAATTACCATTTGATTTAATGACAATAAACAATGTGTATATTAGTTATAGACTAATGCACCAATATGTAGAGAAGTGTGGGCACTCACACCTATCTCTCTATCACTAACACTTACATTGGATCCATACTCCTTTTAGTAATCAATACCAATAAGTGCAACACTTAGCACACAATACTACATAGAGACGTCGTGAACTAATCGCATCGGCACGGATGGTGCACGACATCGGTGCCAATGATGACTCCCTATGTGCCCGGAGTTAAATGAACGATATAACAAATTAATACAATAACCAATCATTTATCTTATACGCTGAATAACCGATAACCATATAAACACACAATAATGAGTACTAAGGAGTAATCTATATTCATGAATATATTTTTGTCAACTTTCGAAACCAATATATCCTAATTTATTATATGTAGTAATGCATAAAAACTTATCTACAAAGTAAATTTATATTTTAAAATACTTAACCCTAATTTATTTGATGTAGTGATGTATAAGAACTTATCTTCAAGGTATATTTCTATTTTAAAATACTTAATTGACAAACAATTTAAAACTATTGACTTATGACTTGATCAACTACACACTATGCACACGCATACATATATATTATTTTGTGACCTATATAGGTGTAATAGAATATCAATAGACCTCTCTTTTATATAAAGAGTGCTTAACCATTTCAAATTAAATTAAAATAATAATTTTAATCAGATCTTAATGCATTACCGCAGAGCCTAATAACATATTGTAGGGAGTTAGAAACGTGTTCAGTTTTAAAGTCATTTTCTTAAAAGTACATCTTTGGTCGCAGGAATATCTTCAACATTTTGTTTCAGTCGTTAGATATGGGAATTTCAGCTTTCAAATGCAAACATAAGCAGATCATTATCTGAATCTGGAATTAGGAAGGCCGATTTGTTGACAACGTAAGTGATTGTTGTTTGCAATGGTGGGGACATACGTCAAACACTGTGTATGAACGGTTATCTCTTGAGCTCTATGAGTTGGTACAGGTTATTGGGTGCTCGTAGTCAAGTAGAGGTACAATAACTTGAACAAGGCAGTGAGCTCCTTGGTACGGAGCAGAATGCGAGTATCGAGTGGAGGAAAATATCGCACCAAAATGATTTATTTTACAGGCTACGTGTTGTGGTGGTCAAGGATAAACGAACAAATTACATCACGTGTATGCCACCTTGGCAGTGGAGTATTTGCCGTTCAAAACACCAAAACCACGGGTTGGTAAGCAAGGACAAGGGCCATATTTTTTTTATTAAATCTTTTTTTATTGTAAGTTAAAAAAAACAAAACAATGAAAAAAGACGTTTATATTAATTAAAACAATAACAGTACGTAAAATAAAATAAAAGACGGAAAAAACATAATTAGAAGGCATTAGAAAACAATTACTAACTAAAACTATATTTTTCCATAATTTGTTTTTTTTATGTAGTACATTTGTCATTCGGATCCGGGGTAATATGATCGAAGTTCATCGAGGAACTTTAGATCGTCTCGTTTTTCTTTCGCCAATTATTTCTTCTTTTCATATTTTATCTCTTTTTTTTAAAAAGCGCACAAATTCTTCCTTATTCCTCGAGCTTTTCTTGTTGAATGTTATTAAACGTCCCGATAAGATCCGTTAGCTCGGCCAAACTTAATTTCGGTGTAGTCCACACCCGTACTTGATGACTTTGATGGCCTATTTTTTATTTATCTCTACTGGGTGGACAACACGCTTCAACTTGGACATTATCATCACTTAAGTTTAGATCAACTTCTTTACGAGCCTCTAAACGAGTCGACGACCTTGTTTTGGTTCTTTTTGACGATTGGGTCGCGACGGCACTTTTGCCCATATGTTATGGTAACATGCCACTTGCTAACAATCAAAAAATGAAAACACGTGCTTTTCTTTATCTTGGTAATCACTAAAACGCTCTCACCAAGAAGTCGGCTTCATTTTCACTGCTTGTTATGTTAATTTTGGCAATGTAGTAGTAACCGTTGAAGGTCGTGAGCTTTTTATTCAATTCATGCCACCTTGATGAAAGACTATCATTAAACCGGTATATATCTCGATTCAAAGTTTCATGATATATGTCACGAATTCATTCCCAGAATTTGTCTTATGTTTTATTATTTCCTAATTCAAAAAGTATGACACGTCGAGCATATCATCGATACATAAAAAGAAAAGGAGATGTGAAGTGTATCGAATCAGTCTTGTCCTCCATAAATGAGACACAACTACACCAAATTGCCCGACGACGAGGACATGCCACATTTTAAACCAACGATTCCTCTGGATCCTGCAGCATTTGCAGTCGGTCCCGGTTTCAAGAAGTGTGAATCCTCGAGTCAAAGTTAATCGATAGAGGCCAAGGACTCAACATCCATAGAAAATTAGGATCATCCCACTATTGAGGATGCTAATAGTTTAGATGATGAATCAAACAAGGATAAACTGTCACAGCCCGGATTTCCAACCCGAAATCCATACACCGGTGGGCCCGGGTGGGGAGTATCGTGACGTTAGTTGATAATCATCATAGTCAATTAAACACGGCACAGCGGAAGTCTTGGAGTAAAATTACTATTACAAACTGAATGTTCGAAAATACAAAATAATATACAAGCTTGTAATAGAAGATCCATAGGCGGATCATTAAAATGTACAATCTAAGGATTTGCAAGATCCTCTTATTCACTACCGAGCAGCTGCCGGCCTATTTCGTATTGTACCTGCAGTTTAATCTTTGGACGATACGTCATCTTACGCTGGTAAATACACCCAACTGACTCATTTTGAAAACTTTAAAATGGTTTTAATGCAAAACGACACAAAATCTTTTATTAACTTTGGAAAGTTGACCTTGCAACCTTGTATCAGATTCACATGTTTGTCAATACATACAGGGTGCGAGACAGAAACAGAGACATGATTAAATACACACCACTCAGGACTCACGAAGGAGTCATGCCCAACGTCTTGGGCATATTGCATATGAGCATCAAAGGGTGTATGCCTACACCCGTGCTAAGGTCGTGGCCAATAACTAATGTATTGAGCCGAGGATATCCAGGACACGGTAATTTAACCCCCGATGGTTAAGTTATCAAACAAAACTGATTAAAACGAAATATGCGGGTTTACTAGCCACAAGCGGGCATTCGATTGACCCCATTTTGGACCAAGCGGTAGTAATTTTACCGTATCCCAAGCCCGTATAGGGAAAATAAGTCGAGAGTATTTACCTGAGCTAGTCTTCTTCTTTTATTTTTAAATAACTCAGCCGTATAAAAAAGTACCAAGTGCAGATAGCATTTACCGGCAAGGCTCTAGTGTGGAATATGGCATAAGCTAGCCAATTAAATACTAACGGTCTTATAAACCGAATAGTGTACATGATCATTACGTATGACGCTTGATTAAACGATGATCGGATAGAATGTAGTTTAAACCCGCCAAGTACTTGACTTGTATAATATGGGTAAATTATATACATTCTGGATTTTGAAACTTAAATACAAGGTTAAACCCGTTTCGGTTAAATTCCGTAAACTAGTTACGTATAATCAACCGTACGCTCATAAGCGATAATGGGTAACCGGATAAGTTATGAAAAAGTTCTATATGTCATTATACTTCAAAAAATTTAAGATATCAGTAGGATATCAACTTGTATACCCGTTAAGGTTTTAAAACGAAATTATGCCTCATAAGGGCGTTTTGGTAATTTCATACCATATAAAAGGAACCTGAATATAATTTAAGTTTATGATGATGAGTATTCTAGAAAAATAATTTATTTATGATATAATATCAGTAGGATATCAATTATATGTGTAAATTATCTTTTATGACCAAACTATGCACCGAAGGGGCATTTTGGTCATTTTACACATAGTTTATAAATTATTTGGGATTCTGAGTTTATAACATATACCTACTGTAAATATGTTTAAAATAAGTTTTAAACTCAGTAGGTAACAAGTCTTGGTTCATTAATATGGTTCAAAACCATACTATACGCCTAAATGACGCTTATGTCGTAAAATGACGTCTTTATGTGATTCTTACGAAAATTGATGTTAAGGTCAGATTAAAATGTCTTAGATATATTTTTTAATATAACATATCAGTAGGTAAAAGATTTACCTTGAAAGATTTGATTAAAACTATTTTATGAACCACAAGGGCTAAAATTGCCATTTATCGACATAGTTTAAAGACTTGCTTAAAAACTCAGTTTATAACTTGGTTTAACATCCCAAATAATCATACTTATAATATTACATCAGTAGGAAACTCATTTTCAAGTTCATTATTATTTAAAATCTTGTTTTATGCAAAAAGGGCATTTTAGTCAAATATGGCATAATTATGGAACTTGCGCATAAACTTGGATTCTGATTATGATCATGTAATATAACCTCAGAGGGTTATGCTACATTATATTATGATCATAATGCAACTTTAGATAAGTAGGTAACTAATCTAAATCGGGTCAGAATCGGAAGTCAATGCAGAAGTCAAACTTCGTGACTTTCGGTTGCGAACCAACCATAGAACTGAAATTGACGAGCCAAACATGTTCTTACATGTTATAATAATTATTACCAACTTGTTTAAGTGTCAAATCAGGTTTCATAACATGTATAAGATTAATTTATGATTTTTCCAAAAAATGGCTTGTTTGACTTTTTAATATCATAACTTTGACCTGTCAATTGGTCTAGCAAACGTGATCTTCAGGAGGTGCCCTTTATAGGGACTAACACCTACCTTATTACGATCACTTCGCCATGTTCATTTCGAACAATGGCTAGACCATAATGGTCTTTTCCGAAAGTCAAAGCGTTTTATGAAAACGCTTGACTTTTAGCTATAAAAGCCTATAAACGAAAATGCAAGAGCAAGGAACACTTACAAGAGGTTTCTATAATGCAAGAGAACTAAGTTGGATGGTCCTTTCAGCTAGGAATTTCCAGAGGAGGGAGAAGAATGAATTAATGAGAAATGTGCAAGTTGGAATGGTGAACTTAAGCACCTATTTAGAGTTGGAGAGCTCAAAGGAAGTGAAGCCAGGTGTTTAGGGGTGTAAGAAGAAGATTACAAGTGTCCCAAAACGTGGCATAGCTGATTACAAGTCCATGGTTTCGAATTTAAATGGTTTTGGAGCTTTGCTTGGAGACCAACCAAAACTTTCTGCAGCAGACACTCTCTGGCGGGTCGCGAGAGGCACAAGCCCTGCCTCTCCCGCCCCGCGAGCGCCCCAAAGGCAGTTTCAAACTTTGACACTTTAGCCCCTTAACTTGTAAAAGCTTATAAAAACCTTTTTAAACTCCTTTTTGGCACTTTTAGCCCTTCGTAGCCAACACTTGGCATACCCGGGATTATGCCCGGACATTGTCGAGCTCTTGGTTCGTTAAAAGGTCACTCAGAGGTATAATTAACATGTTGACGCTTTTAATCACTCCATCATCCAAATTTCACATATTTACAAAACTGAACCCTCTCGTCCAACAAATGGCACGTAAGAGAGTTAGGACTTTACAAAAGATCACTCAGAGGCTTATTATAAGCATGTTGATTCCGATGTCACTCAGAGGCTGGGCATGTTGACATCGGACCGTCACTCAGAGGCTTAGTTTGAGCATGTTGACGCCTTTTGTCCTTATTGGTCTTTAATAGACCATATTTAAAATACAACACGTGTCACTATATTATTGGACACGATTTTAAAAGGTGTTACATAAACCCGAATAGTCAAACAAAGTGACCAAAGAGGCAATCATTCCTCTCAAGAATTACATTCTCTGTGGTCCAACAGTGGAATCGTGTGAAACTGCTTTGGTCAAATCTACTGAAGCAACTGTTGAAACATCTGAGAGTATGAACCTTCTTTACACGTTGATCGGTTCTCATAAAATCTATTTAAAAAAAGAATTTCCAATCCGAAATGTCAATCAATTTCCAATTGATAAAGTTTTTCAAGATTCCATAAGTCAGTTTTTGTGTAAGTCGAATCGAACTCAACCATTGTGGTAACACAATGTGCTCCTAAGTATTGTTTATATATTAAAAGGAAACAACCAAAAGAAATTCGCGCGAGCCAAAAATTACTTAGCAATAGCAATAAAATTCACGATAAGAACGATACCATACACTGAACGATCAATGTTGAACAAATAAGATAACAATGACAGTGCGATGGTATGATTAATACTATGCAATGATCAATCAATAATGAGTCAATACAATTACAATAACAATGTAACATTACGATGAATACTACGTAGGGATCAACCAATGATAAGTTAATACAATAACAATAACGATGTAACAATACGAATAATACTATGAGATGATCAATCAATGGCGAGTTTATAGAATAAAAATCTATATGGAAATACATAGGTTAGCCGATGATAATAAATATTAAACAATGTTGACATTAGTTGTAGACTAATGCACCTTAAAGTAGGGGGTGCGTAACGTCCCAAGTAAGTCGTACTAGAGTATTTTCTGTTTTGCCCTTGATGGGTTGCCTATTCAGGAACTCACACTTTTAATTATACCCAACAAGTTGCTCGAAGAGGCAAAACACGTTTCGGTAAAGAAGATTACAACCTCCGTATAAGGAAGGATTCGTTATCCTTCTCAATCGAAGTGGGACTTACATCGCTACCTCCCTTAGAAAGCCCAGAATCCTCGTTGGCACACCAACCCGACCCCCTGCTCTAATACCATAATTGTAATATCCTTAGTAAGTCGTACAAAAATATTACCTGTTTTGCCTGTGATGGTTGCTCATTTACGAACTCACAATTTTGTTTTTACTCGATGAGTTGCTTGCCCGTGATGGGTGTCTTATCTAGGAACTCACAGTTTTGTTTATTTGGAGAAGGTTACCACCTCTTTATTAGGAAGGCTTCGCTATCATTCTCAACCGATGTGGGGCTTACACCTAACCTTCTCTATCAAGGCGTGTTGCCTGAGCGAGCAATTCGTCAGTTAAAACAAACAGTTAGTTTCCTGAATGGATAATCCATCGGGGATAAATCAGACAATATCTTGACAGAATTTACGTGAGATGTTTCAAATTTCAAACTGTTTGTATTATGTCAAGTTTGTTTGTTTTGAAAAAAAAAACACATATCTACTGGGTCGATAATTTTGATCTATGTATCTAGAACTGATGGATGCCCTTTTCAATTGACATGTTTGCCATGAAAAAATTATGACAAGTAAAGACACAGATAATTGACATCATGCTAGCAAGGCACGAAAGACAAAGCATAATCCTAGCTACATATATTACAAGCAAAACTATGATCCAAAGTAAATATTGATACGTCAATAACCTTCAAGCACTCGTATTGGAGATCCCAACGGAGAGAAATGCCCTCGAATTAGTTAATGGAATAGACTGAAGGAGAAGCAATACTAGAAGAAAAAAACAGCTAACATTAGCCATCCTCTTCTTTGAAAGTCGAAACATATCTCATGATCTCTTGGAATTATCATCATTTATATATTGGAATGACCAAGAAAACACAATAATGGCATGTTTGTTATGGGGTAATGTAATGGACGAGGTAAAGGAATGGACGCGTGAATTGAATTGATGAGGTAATGAAATGGACAAAGAAGATAAATGGATCATTGCCGTTCTATCGTCTTGTTTGGTTACCATCTGAGAATGGAACGAATTTTTAGTTTTTGTTGTTTAGCAGGCATAAAAAGATGATGGAGTAAATCAGTAATGAGTGGTGGTGGCTATAGTGGGTGGTGTTGGTGGGTGGCGGTTGGGGTTGTGGTGAGTGACAGTGGTGGCGGCAGTGGTGGTGGGTTATGGAAGGTGGCAGTGGTGGCGGTGTGATGATGGTAATGAAGGATGAAAGAGGGAATGAATGAAAAAAAGAGCGATGGATGGATAGATAGATTTTGGGTGCTGAAAGGGAATGAGAATCCTCGTGTAATAGGGATATTGTTTCATTAACCAACCAAATACCATTTTTTTCATTCCAATTCCCACACTAGTCCATTACTTTTCATCTTCTATTTTAACATACCAAACATAACCTAAATATAATATCTTACACAACTCAATTTATTTAATCTACATAGTATCTTTGCCTTTAAATGATCCAACACTTAATACTCACTTATTACCCATATTTGATCAATTCAAGCCCTAGGAGATTGGGTCTAATAGCATAGTCATTGGAGTTAAGAATAAGGGATTAAGAGTTTGAATTTTGTTAACATCACTTATTAAAAGTAAAAAAATATATATCTTTGATTAAAGTAAAAAAGAAAATAAAAGATATAAATCTTTTACTTGAGTAATTTGCGTGTTTATTTAGGAAGTTAATTAGCTTGTCCTTTATTGGCATGGCCTACTATATTTGGAGCTGCCCTATAAGGAGTCTAATTAATTGGTTTAAGTATTGAACAACATATCAATTTTCTTTCTTTAAGATTGTTCTCTATTTATTTAATTATGCTCTACGCGCTAACCTTCATAGTTGTGTACATACACAACTAATGATCCATGTTTTATTATATTTCGCAAACATGACAACACATATAGTGTTACGGGAACATTTTTCCAAAGTAATCCACGAGCCCAAAGTTAACGTAGGCAAGTTTGCTTAATAACTAACAAGGGAAGAAAGTAGAAATCTAAAGGGCGAGAGCAAAAAGAGAGGAAATGATCATACGCTAATTAGGTATATGCTTTAAACTAAGCGTGGAAGGTGAAAATCTTTTTTTACATTACATAAGGGGACCGGGGCATCGCGTTTTCATTGTTCCATCACGCGTTGATGGCCGTGAAACACCACCGTCGCTACATCTTTTCATGCGTTGAATTTGTAATGGGTGCTCGTGATCACGCATGAGAAACATGATTTGAACGTTGAGTTTTGAACGTTGTTTGTTTTTGAACGTTGATTTTTGACCGTTTTTGAAAAAAAAAACTTAAATACTATATATGCATCATCTCTTTTAACATTCGCAACCCACCAAAAAACACCTACATTCGACATATTTCATCCACACAAAAAGACATAAATTTATACCACTTTCTTGTGTAAAATGGAATTTCCTACGAATTCGTTTCCGATGGACACCGATAGCGATAGGTCTTCTAACAATGACACGCTTGAATTTTTCGAGAAGGTGTATAACGAACTTGAAGGTTCGAGCCGCCCAAAGAAGAAAATGGTGGATCGTGATCGTATACATAACAACGAAGTGTTAAGGAATGATTATTTTGTGGAGAATCCGGTCTACAATACTGAAACGTTTAGAGATCGGTTTCGTTTACCAAAAGATTTATTTTTAAAGATTGTAGGAGACATCTAAGCAAGCAAAGAATGGTTTCAATAACGTTACGACATGAGGGGCAAACGAAGTTTCACGCCGAACAAAAATGCACATCCACCATTCGCCATCTAGCGACAGGTAACCCTCATGATTAATTTGATGAATACTTAGCTATGTCAGACCGAACTTCACGTGAATGTTTGCAATTCTTTTGTAACGCGATCATTAAATTGTATGCCAAAGAGTTTCTACATAAACCGACGAGGCACGACATCATGCGTATTTACGCCGCGCATGAGGCGATGGCATTTTCCAGGGATGCTCAGTAGCATTGATTGTACACATATCGAATGGAGAAGTTGTCTAAAAGAGTTGCGAGGAGTGTATGTTAGGGGTGACGTCAAAAGACCAACCATCATACTTAAAGCGATGACGTCGAATGATTTATGGTTTTGGCATTCATATTTTGGTGTTCTTGGTTCAAATAACGACATCAATGTCTTGTACACATCGTCATTGTTTCAAAGCATAACAGATGGTACCGCACCTTTCTATCCATTTTTTGTTAACGGAAGATATTACAAACGGACTTTCTTCTTGTGGATAGTATCTACCCACCATGGTCGGTTTTTGTGAAAGCTCCTTCATTTCCTGTCGAGGTTAAAGAAAAAACGTTCAAGAAGTTGCAAGAATCGGCAAGAAAAGATGTTGAGAGGGCTTTTGGTGTTTTAAAGAGTAGATGGGGTTACTAAACTGATCGGTTCGTGCGATGAATAAAAAAATCCATAGCATAGTATATGCATGTATCATATTACACAATATGCTAATAAAAGAAGATGTACGTGCAATATCTCCAGATTGGGTGCCGGATCCTCCCACACAAGCTCCCGTTCCCGAAAATGTCCAACAAGACTTGCCCAATGAAGATCTTCACTTTCGGTTGAGATATGATTTAATTGAACTCGTATGTTCTTTAGGTTTGGAATTTCCAGATTCAGACGAAGAGTAGGTTTCGTTTATGTATCTTTTTATTTATTTTATGTTTATTTTTAAGTTGTAAACTAAAATATGTCTAGAAATATTATTTTTTATTTAAATGAAATTTATAATTTATAAAAATTTATTGTTTTATTGTTAATTTATAATTAAAAAAACATCACTAGTGATGGACATTCTACTAAAATCCATCACTAGTGATGGAATAAACCTCGATCACGTGATAGAACTTGATTGGATGTTGTAAGTGATGGAATTCTATCACTAGTGGAGTGCCCCTACCCCTAATATATATAAACGTTTGTAAAAGATAAGGTGTTATTTAACTCCAAAGCGTGACTTTAGCTAACTTTTAGAGAAAAGATGTAAAATATTTTATAAAAAAACTTAACTCAGTGAGTATATATTCTTATACTAATTATTGGTCTCGATATCAATAAAATCATGATAACAATATATTCAATTAAATTCACATACAAACATTAACACTAAAACTTTATTTTTGCTTAAAACCCAAATTTCACATACAAACATTGTCACTAAAACTTTATTTTTGCTTAAAACCCAAAAGTGTTTTCATGGATTTTATCCAAAGTTCATTTCATGTAATCCAAGAAACTTATTAGGAAGTGCAACAATTTATTAATCCAAAACATCATCAATCATCCTAAAGCACATATTGCCCAACCTTAAGCATAGTTATACATAAGGGGTTCAATAATCACGGATGACACCCGATCATTAGCTCGAGCGTCCGGAGCTCGAGCGTCCATCACCATATAGGTACGTACAAAGTGAAATTCGAGCAAGATTTGTTGCCATATCAATGAAAGGATTTGCCAACTCTTTAGTACAAGCCAAGTGTACATTGATTAGTTTCCTCCATGCTTCGTCAATTAGTGTTTTTATATGCTTATGCGCAACTTCCTAACTTACATCATTGCATTTGCAGTTTTACCTTGTTCTATCTCATCCTGTGACAGAATAAATACAAAATTAGAACTAGAAGAGCAAATGTTTAATGACTAAAATGAACAATAAAACATACTGTGTAACATTTGTAAAAATCGGGTCTTCAAAACCCGCTCCGTTTTGTAATCAAATACCAAGTTATAAAAGTTACATTAAATATTTATGATTATTTTGAGTTAAAACGATACATAATTAATAAATAAACTAAACTATAAAAATTATATTTGATAAAAAGTTAAAATAAAATAAATAAAAAATATATGAAGCTGCCGGGACTCGAACCCGGGTCAGCCAAGACTCTTCAACAACTTAACACTCATTCCCTAAACCACTCCGCCACAATGTGTTTTCTGTTAACTCTAGGAACACAAATGAAATTTATACACAATTCGGTTAAACCGATGGCGCCATCTGAAAAACGGTAATCGGCAAACCAAGCGTTAAAACGATTGTTTACCTCACACATTCAGTTATAACCGATGCACGACGGTTTTTAATCAATCGGAAATTGATTAAACTTAAAGACTCATCATTGTTGATTTTAAAACCGAAAAAGAACATCAAGTTCAGAATTACACAAACTCCAGACACTCTCGCGATTCAGAGAGATCATACCAATACTCCAATTCCTTTTCGACGCATTTTCAGACCATCAGAGCGCCTAAAACAGCTCGCCGGAATTCTCTGCAAAAGTCGCCGGAAAACCGTTTCAACTCAAACCGGTAAAATACTTCTACTTTACGGTTTCAATCTATTGTTAGAACCTTACTAACATTAACCCATCGCTCAAAATCAACCACAGACGACATTGCTGGACTTTCTGTGTTCGCCGGAAAATTTCTGGAATTGCCGGAAACTCGTTAATTACCGGTATGCACATTCCAACGTACTGATAATCAATACTCATTAGTTCAATTTCATATCTAATCCCTTAAACCTATTAATAGATTCTCTCAGCCGAAGGTTTAAAAAACAGAGCCGACAAGTTTCGCCGGACTCTCTGAAGAAGACAACCTGTTCGGTATCTTCTTTCCCCAAACTGTTCGGTTCAATGCATTCAAACTAGACATCATGTTTATTAACTAGATTAATCACGAATCGGTTGTTTGATTGAGGTCTGTGTTCGTAATGAAGAAGACGAGTTCAGTAATGACATAAGATTAATTAAAATTGGAATTATAAACGGGTCAGACACACAGTCCAGCGGTGGACTGTGTGCAAACAAAAACTATACACGTCCCGAGTTCGATCCCTGCTTCACGCACACCTTGTGTAATAAAATGCCTTTTTGATCAAGAACTAAACCGGGTTAACCCAGATAGTTGTTAAGTATAATAAAAACTGAGATAATAACCGGGTTAGACACACAGTCCAGCGGTGGACTGTGTGCAACATGAACTACACGTCGCGCGTTCGAAACTCGTCACGAGCACCGGTCCGATTGAATTAAAATGTTTTTGCAAATAAAGGAAATTCAATTTAATCGAATAAGTGTATAAATATAATTAAACACGAGATTATTTCGGGTTAGACACGTAGCTCAGTTGGTAGAGCTGCGTGCACGCGAACGGGAGGTCGCCGGTTCGAATCCCACCCGGCGCAGATTTAACTCGCTGACCGAACCGGTCAACGGTCAACGCAAAAAAAAATAATAATTTTTTTATATTTTTATTTATTTAATTTAATTTAAAAATCAATTAAAAATACTTAAAAATAACATTTTTAAAGATAAAAAAATAGCCATAAACTCACAAAAATATATCTAAAAATATCATTAAAATCCTTAATAAAATCCATCCATTTAATATATTTTTCCATTATTATTTAGGTTAGTATTCCTCGTCGATCCGCTCATCTAAATCGTGCGCATCTCACCATCTCCAATCCAACGCACCCAATGTGAGTGAATCTTACAAATTCCCTGTTTTAATCACGTTTTTGGGGTGTATCATGTGTCTTTGTTTATATACATATTATAACTAAACCATTGTGCATACATCATATCATGAACATGTGTATTTAGTTTGTTGCTGTTAAGTAGTTATTATTGGATGCAATTTATTATTTCAGTACATGCAATTTCAGAGGCCGCCGCTCCCCATTTATGAGCGTTGAGCATGTTCCCCATTTTATTATGCGGTTGAACCTGGCGTGCCCACATACGATCAGCTCTGTTTGATTAAGCCTTGATCGCACAGTTCATTTTACATTTTCAGTACATGCAATACGATCGGCTCCGTTTGATTGAGCCTTGATCGCACAGTTCATTTATGTTAGTTATCATATGATATTGGTATGTTCATGTATGCTATCAAGTGTTATTGTATATTATAATTGTAACTGCTATTTGCCAATGCTTGATTATTTACATTTGCTCATTTATGATTATGCACAATTTTTCATTGATAAACTAACCATAAATTCATTAATAAATGTTTATCTAATAAGGTTCACTCGCCAACTTATGTTGACCCAAAAACTCCCATTTTACACATGATACAGGTGAACCAGCAGCAGCTAGGAACACATAGGACCTGGATTAGAAGAATAAAACGATTTAGTATTGGGATTGTTATGTTTGGTTATTTCCTTTGTATTGAATGAACATGTTTGGATATTGGAAAATGTAACTTTGACTTTATTAATTATGAAACATAATAGTAAATGTCATGTGCTTTGGTGATAACCAAATTATGCCCCGACTCTTATTTCCGCTGCGGGTCGGGGTGTGACAGATTGGTATCAGAGCCATGACTATAGGGATATAGGATAGGTTATTAGACCCTTAGAGCCTATACTATAGTCGATTAGAAACTTATAAGAATTTTGTGTGTTATATGCCAAATTTCATGATGTTTATATGTTTTATGTTAAATGTTACATTTGATATTGTGCAAGCATGTTCATAAGTATGTATTATCAAATAATGCCTATCATGAAATTGTATGCTCATAACATATCACATCCATGAAAGCACACACCACACCATGATTGAATTTACAATGATTTTCGTGTTTTCAAATCTCATCAAAGTGAGTTCTCATGACGGGCATGTAGTAACTGGAAGGGTACTAGTACCGGTAGTCGGAACGTCCTGTCTAGGCTGGCATTCGTATAAATCCAAAATAAAGGACCAGTTTGCCTACCTGGGGACTAACGATGAGAGTACGAAGTACTTATTAGGCCAAAGCATGCTATACCAAACGTCGTGTGAACTAATCCCACTTTGAGTTGTCATTGTGTCTACACCTGGACACGTTCCGACCAAACATCTCATGAACATATTTTGTGGTTTGCATTCGGGGGATGCGAGTGTTAAATTGCCAATACTAATGTGAATCCTACCAAGCCAATAGCCATGGGGGCCCACATGACTATATAGGTGAAGGTATGGGGGACATTTGAGGCCCAACATGAGCGAACCCAAGACATCCTATGGATGTAGTTGCATTATTGATATTTATGTTATTTTCATTTTCTTAAAGACACATGACACCTAAAAAGACACCATAAACTCACAAGCTTCTCATTTTATGATCCTGTAGATGTCGTCTAGACAGCATCGAAGGGGCAAAAGATCGGGAAGGTCTCAGGAACGTTTGGCCACTCATATCGCGAAACAAATGGCCACGATATTGCCTGACATTGTGGTACAAGTACAACAAGCCCTTGCTACAAATCCTACTAACCTTCCTCAACAACAGGACCAGAACATTGACAACCCTCCTACCAACAAGTGCACTTACAAACATTTTAAGTCCTGTGATCCTCCTAAATTTGAAGGGACAGAGGGTGTCACTGCTCTCCTACATTGGTTCGAGGAGATGGAAAACACCTTCCTAAACTGCGATTGTCCTGAGGATCGCAAGGTTCGTTACGCCACCGGAGACTACTTGGTGTAGCTCTCACTTGGTGGAATACTGAGAAAGGGAAGAGGGGAACTGAAGATGCGATGGCCTTAACTTGGGAGGAGTTAAGGGAAATCATGACTAGGCGTTTCTGTCCTAGAAGTGAAATTAAGAAAATTGGAGGATGAATTTCATGCCTTAAAGCAAAAGGAGGGTGATCACACTACCTACAATAAGAGGTTTTTGGAGTTGAACCAAATGGTTCCAAATCTATTCACACCAACCTACCGTCTGATCGAGCATTATATTCGAGGACTTCCCTCGAAAATCCAAGATTCAGTTCTTAGCGTTTCACCAGTAACACTTGAAGCGGCTATGGAGTTGGCAACTGAACTGACCGAAAACCGAATTCGCAACGGGAAGTTCAAAGAAGAGAAGAAGAAAGCCCCTGTTGAGGGACAAACTTCAAACCACCCTATTCCTTCCTCTAAGTTTGCTAACAAGAGGAAGCGTAACACCAGGAATTTTGCAGTTACCCAAACCAACACCCTTATTCCTGCTGCACCCATAACTCAAGTCACTCCTTCACCCGCACCATACAGAAGACCCTACACAGGCCCATTACCAAAATGTAACCATTGTCAGTATCACCATTCCCCTGATCATCCTTGCCAATACTGCACCGGCTGCGGTCGCGCAGGACATACTGTTCAAAACTGCCGCATGCCTCAACGAACAAACCGCCACCAACCTTTAACCCAAACCCACCAACAGTTAATGGGTCAAGCACAACAACCCCTACCATTTCCACCCACCCAACATTTAGCCCAAACATACTACCAACCCAATTATCCTATGGGCCAACCTATGCGGGCTTGTTTCAATTGCGGCGACCCAAGTCATTTCAGAAACACATGTCCAAGGCTGGTTAATATTATTCATGCTCAGGCCCAAGCCAACCCAGTGAATCAAGCGAACCAAGCTCCTCCACCTGCAAGAGGAAGAGCTTTCAATATTAACGCGAAAGGCCAGAGCTGACGGCAATGTGGTCAACGGTACGTTCCTTATAAATGGTAGATATGCCTCTATGTTATTTGATACTGGTGCGGATAGAAGTTTTGTGTCGTTAGAATTTGAACCTATCTTAAGCAAAAATCGGGATAAGCTCACGGAATCCATAACGGTAGAAGTTGCGGACGGGAAACAAGTCTCATTAGACTCTATATTACGCAACTGTACACTCACCTTAAACGACCACGATTTCTCAGTCGACCTTATTCCTATGAAGCTGGGAAGTTTCGACAACATAATCGGTATGGATTGGCTCAGTCAACATCATGCGGAAGTTGTATGTCGTGAAAAATTTATTCGTATTCCTCTTTCAAACGGTCAGACTCTTCGAATCATTGGAGAAACCTCGTCGAAAGGGCTCAGCTTAATGTCTTGTCTTCAAGCTCAAAAATATCTTCGTAAGAATTATGTCGCGTTTTTAGCCCATATCATCAAAAAGGGAACCACAGAGAAGAAACTTGAAGACATTCCTGTAGTAAAAGATTTTCCACAAGTTTTTCCTGACGACATTTCAGGACTTCCTCCAATCAGAGATGTCGAATTCCGTATTGAACTTATACCTGGTGCTACACCAGTTGCAAAGTCTCCATATAGGTTAGCCCCCTCTGAAATGCAAGAGCTAGCCAGTCAATTGCAAGAGTTGACTGACAAGGGATTCATACGTCCTAGCTCATCGCCTTGGGGTGCACCTGTCCTTTTTGTAAAGAAGAAAGATGGATCTTTTCGTATGTGCATCGACTACAGAGAGCTCAACAAGTTAACCATCAAAAATCGCTATCCTTTACCTCGCATTGATGATCTTCTTGACCAACTACAAGGTGCCAGCTACTTTTCGAAAATCGATCTTCGATCTGGCTATCATCAGCTTAGAGTGCAAGAAGAAGACGTTCCTAAAACTGCATTTCGAACTCGTTATGGTCACTATGAATTCATGGTTATGCCATTTGGATTAACCAACGCACCAGCTGTCTTCATGGACCTAATGAACAGAGTCTGCAAACCTTACCTTGATCGATTTGTTATAGTTTTCATCGACGATATTCTTATTTATTCAAAATCTAAAGCTGATCATGAACGCCATCTTCGACTCGTTCTTGCACTTCTAGAAAAGGAAAAGCTTTATGCCAAGTTCTCTAAATGTGAATTCTGGTTAAAAGAGGTGCAATTCCTCGGACATGTAGTCAATGACAAAGGAATACATGTTGACCCTTCAAAGATCAAAGCAGTTCAAGAATGGCAAGCTCCACGTACACCAACTGAAGTAAGATCTTTTCTTGGACTAGCTGGCTATTATCATCGGTTCATTTCAAACTTCTCTCGCATTGCTGTGCCACTCACGGCTTTAACCCATAAGGGAAAACCATTCGTATGGGGACCCAAGCAAGAAGAAGCTTTTCAAACTCTTAAACAAAAACTTTGTGATGCACCAATCCTCACTCTTCCTGAAGGTTGTGATGATTTTGTAGTCTATTGCGACGCGTCAGGGCAAGGATTAGGCTGCGTTCTCATGCAAAGAGGAGAAGTCATAGCTTATGCCTCGAGACAACTCAAGACACATGAAAAGAACTACACCACTCATGACCTAGAACTTGGAGCCGTTGTATTCGCTCTTAAGATATGGAGACATTACCTCTATGGTACTAAGTGTGAAATATACACTGACCACAAGAGTCTTCAACATATCTTCAATCAAAAAGAGTTAAATATGAGGCAACGAAGATGGGTTGAACTCCTGAATGATTACGACTGTGAAATTAGATACCACCCTGGTAAAGCAAATGTGGTGGCTGATGCACTTAGTCGAAAGGGTTATGCGAACTCCATTCATCTTCTATGTTCGCAAATTATAACCGACATTAAAGATCAAATTCGAGAAGCTCAACACGTTTCAATAACAGAAGAAGATGTACGAAAAGAGATGTCCTGTGGAGCCGAGCTAAAACTTGAAACTAAATCAGACGGTATCCTGTATTACCTAGATCGTATCTGGATTCCTAACCACAACAATCTTCGTGAAACTCTTATGAATGAAGCTCACAAAACGCGATATTCTATACACCCAGGAGCCGATAAGATGTATCAAGACCTACGATACACCTATTGGTGGCCTGGAATGAAGAAGGATATTGCCGTTTTTGTTTCCAAGTGTCTCACATGTTCCAAGGTAAAGGCTGAACACCAAAGACCCTCAGGACTTCTAGTCCAACCGGAAATACCTGTATGGAAGTGGGAAAATATAACCATGGATTTCATTACCGGGTTACCTCGCACTTCTGGTGGGTATGACACTATATGGGTGATTATAGACCGACTTACAAAATCAGCTCACTTTATTCCTATCCGCGAAGATTTCAAGAACGAAAAGCTTGCACGTATTTATATCAACGAAATCGTGAGCCGGCATGGGGTACCATTAAGTATTATTTCTGATCGTGATGGTCGTTTCACCTCACGAACATGGCAAGCAGTACAATCCGCTATGGGCACACGATTAGATCTCAGTACCGCCTATCATCCTCAAACTGATGGACAGTCTGAACGCACCATTCAAACTCTTGAGGATATGCTTAGAGCATGTGTCATAGACTTCAAGGGAAATTGGGACGCCCACCTACCATTAGTTGAATTCTCGTACAACAACAGCTATCATTCGAGCATCGGCATGGCACCTTTTGAAGCTTTATATGGTCGTAAGTGCCGATCTCCTGTGTGTTGGCACGAAATTGGGGAAGCTCAAATTACTGGTCCAGAATTGATCCAAGAAACCACAGATAAGATCCACCAGATTCGAAACAATCTTCTAGCGGCTCAAAGTCGTCAAAAGAGTTACGCAGATAAACGACGGAAGCCCTTAGAGTTTAACATTGGTGATCATGTGCTTTTAAAAGTATCACCGTGGAAGGGAGTAGTTCGTTTTGGTCAAAAGGGGAAGCTAGCACCACGATACGTAGGACCTTTCAAGATACTCGAAAGAGTAGGTCCTGTAGCATACAAGCTTGACCTACCAGAAGAACTCAACAGGATTCATCCCACATTCCACGTGTCGAACTTGAAGAAGTGCCTCGCTGATGAGAATCTCCATATTCCGCTGGAAGATATTCAAATTGATGAATCCATGCATTTTATTGAAAGACCAGTGGAGATCATGGACTACGGGGAGAAGCGTCTTCGTCGAAGTCGCATTCCAATTGTTAGGGTACGCTGGGAGTCGAAACGGGGACCTGAGTTTACTTGGGAACGTGAAGACTCAATGCGTGAAAAATACCCGCATCTTTTTCCTACTACTTCAACTACTTAAATTTCGGGACGAAATTCCTAAAAGTAGGGGATACTGTAACATTTGTAAAAATCGGGTCTTCAAAACCCGCTCCGTTTTGTAATCAAATACCAAGTTATAAAAGTTACATTAAATATTTATGATTATTTTGAGTTAAAACGATACATAATTAATAAATAAACTAAACTATAAAAATTATATTTGATAAAAAGTTAAAATAAAATAAATAAAAAATATATGAAGCTGCCGGGACTCGAACCCGGGTCAGCCAAGACTCTTCAACAACTTAACACTCATTCCCTAAACCACTCCGCCACAATGTGTTTTCTGTTAACTCTAGGAACACAAATGAAATTTATACACAATTCAGTTAAACCGATGGCGCCATCTGAAAAACGGTAATCGGCAAACCAAGCGTCAAAACGATTGTTTACCTCACACATTCAGTTATAACCGATGCACGACGGTTTTTAATCAATCGGAAATTGATTAAACTTAAAGACTCATCATTGTTGATTTTAAAACCGAAAAAGAACATCAAGTTCAGAATTACACAAACTCCAGACACTCTCGCGAGTCAGAGAGATCATACCAATACTCCAATTCCTTTTCGACGCATTTTCTGACCATCAGAGCGCCTAAAACAGCTCGCCGGAATTCTCTGCAAAAGTCGCCGGAAAACCGTATTCAACTCAAACCGGTAAACTACTTCTACTTTACGGTTTCAATCTATTGTTAGAACCTTACTAACATTAACCCATCGCTCAAAATCAACCACAGACGACATTGCTGGACTTTCTGTGTTCGCCGGAAAATTTCTGGAATTACCGGAAACTCGTTAATTACCGGTATGCACATTCCAACGTAATGATAATCAATACTCATTAGTTCAATTTCATAACTAATCCCTTAAACCTGTTAATAGATTCTCTCAGCCGAAGGTTTCAAAATCAGAGCCGACAAGTTTCGCCGGACTCTCTGAAGAAGACAACCTGTTCGGTATCTTCTTTCCCCAAACTGTTCGGTTCAATGCATTCAAACTAGACATCATGTTTATTAACTAGATTAATCACGAATCGGTTGTTTGATTGAGGTCTGTGTTCGTAATGAAGAAGACGAGTTCAGTAATGACATAAGATTAATTAAAATTGGAATTATAAACGGGTTAGACACACAGTCCAGCGGTGGACTGTGTGCAAACAAAAACTATACACGTCCCGAGTTCGATCCCTGCTACACGCACACCTTGTGTAATAAAATGCCTTTTTGATCAAGAACTAAACCGGGTTAACCCAGATAGTTGTTAAGTATAATAAAAACTGAGATAATAACCGGGTTAGACACACAGTCCAGCGGTGGACTGTGTGCAACATGAACTACACGTCGCGCGTTCGAAACTCGTCACGAGCACCAGTCCGATTGAATTAAAATGTTTTTGCAAATAAAGGAAATTCAGTTTAATCGAATAAGTGTATAAATATAATTAAACACGAGATTATTTCGGGTTAGACACGTAGCTCAGTTGGTAGAGCTGCGTGCACGCGAACGGAGGTCGCCGGTTCGAATCCCACCCGGCGCAGATTTAACTCGCTGACCGAACCGGTCAATGGTCAACGCAAAAAAAAAATATATATTTTTTTTATATTTTTATTTATTTAATTTAATTTAAAAATCAATTAAAAATACTTAAAAATAACATTTTTAAAGATAAAAAAATAGCCATAAACTCACAAAAATATATCTAAAAATTTCATTAAAATCCTTAATAAAATCCATCCATTTAATATATTTTTCCATTATTATTTAGGTTAGTATTCCTCGTCGATCCGCTCATCTAAATCGTGCGCATCTCACCATCTCCAATCCAACGCACCCAATGTGAGTGAATCTTACAAATTCCCCGTTTTAATCACGTTTTTGGGGTGTATCATATGTCTTTGTTTATATACATATTATAACTAAACCATTGTGCATACATCATATCATGAACATGTGTATTTAGTTTGTTGCTGTTAAGTAGTTATTATTGGATGCAATTTATTATTTCAGTACATGCAATTTCAGAGGCCGCCGCTCCCCATTTATGAGCGTTGAGCATGTTCCCCATTTTATTATGCGGTTGAACCTGGCGTGCCCACATACGATCGGCTCCGTTTGATTGAGCCTTGATCGCACAGTTCATTTTACATTTTCAGTACATGCAATACGATCGGCTCCGTTTGATTGAGCCTTGATCGCACAGTTCAATTTACATTTTCAGTACATGCAATACGATCGGCTCCGTTTGATTGAGCCTTGATCGCACAGTTCATTTATGTTAGTTATCATATGATATTGGTATGTTCATGTATGCTATCAAGTGTTATTGTATGTTATAATTGTAACTGCTATTTGCCAATGCTTGATTATTTACATTTGCTCATTTATGATTATGCACAATTTTTCATTGATAAACAAACCATGAATTCATTAATAAATGTTTATCTAATAAGGTTCACTCGCCAACTTATGTTGATCCAAAAACTCCCATTTTACACATGATACAGGTGAACCAGCAGCAGCTAGGAACACATAGGACCTGGATTAGAAGAATAAAACGATTTAGTATTGGGATTGTTATGTTTGGTTATTTCCTTTGTATTGAATGAACATGTTTGGATATTGGAAAATGTAACTTTGACTTTATTAATTATGAAACATAATAGTAAATGTCATGTGCTTTGGTGATAACCCAATTATGCCCCGACTCTTATTTCCGCTGCGGGTCGGGGTGTGACATACGGATGATGTAGCCCAATCGTTATAAAGTCTAAAAATCACAGATGACCATTTCATAAGATCATGATACATGTCCAAGGACTCAACTACATCTTTATTGATCTCTTGATTGCACAAAAAGTATCCATGAGTAAGTAAAACCACTCCCGACATTGATTGCCATACGTTATCAAGATACACTTCAACGGTTGGAATGTGTTGGTCATGAGTCCACTTTGCCTCCAAAAGGAACGCTTCAAATAACTCTGCCCACTATCATTCCCACAACAAAAAAATACATGTTTTCCTTGTGTATCAAAATACTATATTATTCCTTGTAATACTAACCACTTTTACAAGTTTAGGTAGGATGTCTTCTCCTTGCCCAATTGAAGTATAAGAACTCATTTCGGTTGTCGTTTTGTAAAGAGCTTTGAAGGCCAATTGTAAATACTCCAGCATGTGTTCTATTGCATTAATATCCCATCTGAAAAAGATGGAAGTTACGTGTGAATGTTGAACTAGAGAGACTTGCACTTAAAAATTGCAAACCTCTTAACAGCATCCGTGAACATCTTGAGTTCATCTAGAGAACCATAAATGTCATATAGTTCGTCAATGACAGTAACCAACGCGTAGGCTTTCGTTATCTGTCTGTAAAGATCCAATGGAGCCACCTTGACTTTCCTTAAATCTCCCAAGAAAATCTGTATTCAAACATTACAATTGAATCGTGAAATATATGTAGCTTAATTAGAAATCTTACCAAAAAAAAAGCTAAACAATTACCTTGGGACACATTATAATCATGTTGTCTAAGAATCCGGAATCTAAGAGATGCCTCATGAAGAGACTCTTCATGCCCAACATTAACTTCATATATTGGTGTAGTTATAGTGTCCAGTGCTCTCCTTATATGGTTTCGGAACCGGTAGCCAAGACCCAACCTTTCGATATCATCATTCATCGCTATGTGTTCAAGCACTTCCAACGTACTGAAACTACCATTCTCAAAATCATCATTCATCGCTATTACGTTCTTCTCTAGCTCCCTCAGCTTCTCCTTGCAGTTGATCTGTGTTCGTTCATTCATCATAGGATGTTAGAGTTACTCTATGCAGGATAAAAGAACGGATGTTTTTAAGCTCAAAAGCATAAATCAAATAAAAAGACACCAAAAACAGTATGATGCGTTAGTTAGTTAGTTAGATACCGGAAAATTATCATCTAACAACTGGATAAAATCATGACTCCAGATAGTTGGCTGGAAAATGGTTTCAGAAACATTAGGCTTGGCTCCAGAGCATATCAACCGATGCTGTCTACACTTCGCTTCTACAATTTGTTGGAGGTTTGGCTTTGGTTTACACACCTTAGAGAAAAAACGTTGGGGAAATACTAGTTGACCGAGTTGGAGGGCCATTGGTTTTGTGCTATCTTAATATTTATAGACAACTCTTAAAACTATCTCCAACGCTGCTAGTGGGTTGGAGCCCGTGGCCCATGTGGCATTGCTCGCCATAATGGTGGCCTTGGAGGTGGTTTACGGACAGGAAGCTCTTGGCCAAGATGGTGTCCGAACTATTTAAAAAAATTGTACATCATGTGCTTCAAGGATTTGTACATCCAGTTTATTTTGATAATTTTGAAGCATTTTGATCGTACTAATTAGGAAAAAATTACATGTATTTGTAATTTTTACATAAACATTAATTTATATAACTTTTTACACGATTTATATATCTTTTATACTGTAAATTATAATTTATTTACAAGTTAAAAGTTTTATAAATATGTTGATTTGGTATAAAACTAATTTGCTTATAAATAGGTGTTTTTGAAGCATCAATTGAAATTCACCAACTAGATTATATTTTGTTTTTCTTTTTTCTTCAGATTAGATTGTGCGCTCTCGTTAAAACGCAAAACAACCAAATGGCAGAGAAACGGACAACATGCTTTAGCGCAACCCTCTTTTAAATTGCAAACCCAGTCTTTCTAAAGACGAATCCACTCTTAACGGTGGAGAAATTACTATTTACGATCTGCTGGACCCTGTTTAGGAATTCCACAACCTCTGGGACTAGTGAACCATATGTATAAAAAAATGGTATAAACACATGTTGATTCTCTATACAACCTTTCTCGTGTTTATCAACTTTATTCGATTCCATATTTAGCATTGTCTGGCCAGCAACAAATTCATTATTCTTGAGCCCAACAAAAGAGGACACTCCTGTAAAATCTACACAAGCGTTTGTGTGTTTTTAGCTCTTCGCAAGGAGATAGTTTTATATATCTTAATATTTTATAGAATATATATTAGTTAGTGTTTTGTAATTATATATATATACTATTATAGGAATATGTGATTTGATTAAGTTTCATTTGTAACCATCCTAATTGTATTTTGTTAGTTTTCCTTACTAAATATCCTTGTTGTATCCATGTTTATATTTGATTAGCAATTCGTAATATCTTATGTGATTTCATTGTTCCATCATATCAGAACTTTTAAGGTTTTTCCTTCTTCCCTTTTATCTCCCTCACACCTCTCTCCATGGCTTTTTCCACTAGATATTGGTTTGTCGTCATCCCTCTTCATAATGTGCCCCTCTTGTATGCAACTGTCATTCTATTCTTCTCTCTCTTCTACCATCCCGAGGACCTATTTTACAAACATATCGATTAGGTTCTATTTATTTTTTTTCTCTTGCCCCTTGTGTTGCCGCAACTATGACCTTAGATGTATGTTGTTTTTTGTCGGCCATATAACAAATAACAAACTAGGCACTTGCATGAGTTTTTAAAAGCGCCAAAACAAATTAAAAATTAAACACTTACATTCAGTTTTAGAAACTCGAACAAATTTAAACTAGGCACCGGCCATGAGTTTCAAAAAACTGTAATTATTTTTTTCAAAATTATCTATTCTTTTAAACTTTAATGGTTTTCACTCGGATTAAACCATCTGATTTCCTTCGGCTCACTGTTGGGTAGTATTAGATCAAATATATTAGTTTGTGTTTATATGATTTAGTTAGGTTTCCTTTCCATATTATATTTTGATTAGGTTATCTTTGTAATTTGTAATTCTTCACATTTAGATAAAATTTAGACCTGTTAAATTATCAGTATATATAATTATCGGACCATAAACTATTAAATCCAATTTCTTTAATTATGTAATTATATAATTAGGCTTCTACTTATAAGATATTTGGTTACATTTAGCAACCAATCATTTTAGAAGTCCAAAAAAATTATGAACTTCCAGAACTCTTAACAACCAGGTAAACTTTTTTAGTTTTGTTAGTTTTGTTAGTTTTGCCAGTTTACCAATTTATATATACAAATAACGCTGTGAAAAGAAAAAGAAAGTCGAATCCACATGTCCGGCCCTGATTGTCTCCACCGACCACATGGACTAGTAGGAACTACTTACTGTAAACCTTCTATAACGAAAATAGCACTATTTTTATGATATAAATACAGATAAATGGAGAGGTTACCTAATAAATTTTATGTTAATAATTTTATAATATAAATAGATAGAAGACAGAAGACACAGATTTTTATTCATTGATTTCATGTTTCTTACTAGTATATCCTTTCATATCTATATAGTTTATTAATATAATGATTATTCACAAATATCAAAAAATGAATATGATAGACTAAGAAACCAAGCAAAAGTTCCAATGTAGATTCCTAAAAAATATGGTAGAAAGCCGGCAAAAAAACTGTTACCAAGGATTGATCCACGGACAAAAACTTCGAATTCATGCGCACTTACCAGCTGAACTATTTAATTTTTTGTGAACTTAGTCAGTCTGTATATATATATATATACAAACAAAATATCAAATATAAAATACCGTATTGCAAAACATATGAATGGAGTGAAAAAAGTAAAAAAAAACGCGGTGTCATTTTCGTAATTATTTTACTGTAATTTTCAAAATTACTCTACAAATGATTTATAGTGTAATTTTGGTCTTATAGGGTACTTTTGTAAAATTATCTTCTATGGTAATTTTGATTTTGTAGGATAATTTTGTAAGATATCATAATTACTTTACAAACGATCTTGTAGGGTATTTTTGATCTTATAGGGTAATTTGTAGAGTATCATAATTACTCTACAAATGATCTTGTAAGGTAATTTTGATCTTGTAGGGTAATTACAAGTAAAACAATTACGAAATTCCACCGCGCTTTTTTACTTTTCCATACCATTTGTACATTTTGCACAATAAGATATTTTGTACGGAATGTTTACTCTATATATATAGGATCAAAATTAAGAAAAAACTCTCTTAAGTTGTAACAACTTATAGAACTTTAACTTCCCATGCAAGTTTTGCCCTCATTTTTTGCACACGTAGATTAAAACTGTCACAAACACGGTTGTAAAAAAATCGAACCGTCTTTTTTAGCCTTTTCATGCAGCTATAAAAAAGCTATAGAAATCAGCATGAATCAGAATTTACAACACCTGGCGTGTTTTACAGGTGGTATAAATTAGCAAAAACTATTTTTACCTTTTTAATGTTGAGTTTTCTAAGTTTTTACAACTTGTAGAAGTTTTTATTTTACCCTAATTCTCTCTCTCTCTCTCTCTATATATATATATATATGTGTGTGTGTCAAAATCTTATTCTTATAATAAATGATATTACACACACACACACACACACACACACACATATATATATATATTGCATATGAAGAAAACTCATTTGAGTTGAAAAACTTAAGAAAACCTTATGTAACATTTTTATTTTATTTTAAAAAAACCAGGGAATGTAACATACATATTTGAGCATTATTATAAAAAATATAAAAAACTTTGACTAGTTTTTTTAAAATGTTCAAAATCTGTATGTTACATTTTTTGGAGATATATATTATGTTACATTAACATTTAAAAAAAACTACTCTGCACTTTTTTGTTTTTTGCAAAGTATTCAAATATATGTATGTTACATTTCCTATTTTTTTTAAATAAAAATGTTACATAGGGTTTTTACAAGGGTTTTCTTAAGTTTTTTCAACTCATGTAGGTTTTCATTTTATCTGTTCCCATATACATACACACATATATATATATATATATGAGGGTTCAAACGAGAAGAAATTTTTTGTAAGAGAAGAAACTTCAACTAATAAGAATCCTTTATTTACTTCATTTCATTTTTTGTATTTAATATAGTGTAAGTGTATATTGGTAGACTTAGGTAGATAATTAATTGGTCGTCTTAGTTTTTAATAGCTAACTACCTTAAATTTGTAACTTATTTTAAAAAAATATTTTTAAAAAATGAAAAAAATTAATTTAAAGCTTAGGAGAAATTACAAGGTGTTTAAGATAAATTACGAGCTGTGTAGAATAAATTTCAATATGTATAGGATAAATTTTGTAAGATAAATTTTGATGCATATAAGTAAAAATTTTAGTACGGAGGATGATAGTCTTTATGATTCATTAGTCAAAGATAATATTAATGAGATGTGAGAAAAACTATTTAATATTTTATAGTAGTATCCTTTGTTGTTTTTCTTCTCAAATGACCCTCCCTCTATATGTGTATTTCCACCCTAAAAAGTTGGTCAAACTTCTTAACAACATTAACTATTAGAGTTTTAGTAACTTATCATCATGCCAAACAAAACATTACATTATATTAAAATTTTAATTTGAATATTTAATGTCCCCAACTAATACTTTGACGTCTGACACTCCCAACTATTATGACACGACGTTGTTAACTTTGCACTAACTCGGTTAGTTTTTTTTTGCTAACATGGCTAATTTTTTATGATGGCTTGTTTTTTATGAGGTGTCATGATTACTACGTCAAAAGTGGGCTTTAGCCACATTTTCTTCAAAAAAAAGGCATGCCACACATTTGAATAGATGTGTGGCTAAAGGTCATTTATGATATTTTAATACACTTTTAACCACACGTTTTATTATTAATATGACAATTGTATAACAACTCAAAACTTTTAGCCACACTTAAACAAAAAATATATGACATTTACTAGCTACATTCAAAAAAGTGTAGCCAAATGTAACCAACGCCCATAATATTCTTTTGATTTTTTATTTATATGACGAAAAAACACATTAGTTTGAAACATTTAGCCACACTTAAAAAATCTGTGACATATATTAGTCATACTAGAAAAGTGTAACTAAATGTGATATACAGTCATTGTACTTTTTTAATGATGTGGCTAAAAGTTAGTTCATATGATCACTTATATTGGTTTATATGACCAAAACGAATTGTTTGTTAGTCACTTATAAATTTTTATGTGTAGTTAAAAATTATCAATGGTCAAATTAAAATATATGACTATTACTAGTCTTTGGTCACTAACTTAATTGCTTTGTGTGACCATTCACCCTCCCCTCAAAACTGGAATCCATGTTAGTTTATGTGTGTTGGTGCATATTTTCTAGTATAGTTTAGTGAGAAAAGCGAACACATGACACGATGGTGAGGATGAGATCACCTTCGTACGAGGGTAACACCGTCACACGAAGGTAACTTACCTTCGTACGGAGGTAAACACGTCCGCACGAACGTCTCCTCCGCACCAAACCCGTGTCTATATATAGTGTCGTATGTTCAGAGTTAGATAACTTTTAGAGTTCCCAGAGGAGAAATGCTGAATAAATTTCTAACTTTTAGACTTTCGGTATGAATGGAATCATTCGACTTATGCTGCTGCTAGGCCGTTCTTAACTATTTTTAATAACATGCTGGAGATTTCTCCAGCTTGTAAAGATGTATACTCTTTAGGGTCTGTATGTTAACTGTTTGGACTTGGGGGTAATATTGAATTCTTTTGCAACTTTGTTTATGGTTACATAAGGAGCAAGAATAGAAAGCTTTTATGGCAGGAACTGGAATGTCAGTGTGGCCATTAAAAAATATCTATGTGAGAATTTAACCGTGTTTGAGTTTGTCCGAGCAATCTACTGGTACTTAATATGTCGATAGTTCTATACAACAATTCAGAGTTTGAAAAGGTTAAAAAATGATTTAAGAAACAAGCATCTCTTCTTTGCTTATGTTGCTACCATCACCATTTTGCTTCTTGTGCCCTGCTAATTATAATAATATATATTTATGTTGAATGGTTTGGACATAGTATTTTTCAACAAATCTGCATGTTTTTTCATAACTACCTTTGGACATAGTTAAATGTTTTACTTTTGGTGATGTACCACAAGCAAATACCATCATCTTCATCTGCAATCGAGTTTACTAAGTTCATGATTTCGATATGGATTTACAGCGGATTGTGTTGACTTCTGTTTCACATGAATATGCTTACTTCTGTTTCATATATGCTGATCACCTTTCATAGGATTGAACTCCGGTTTATTTCTTTTCAAATTAGTTTTCTAACTTGTTTGATTATGTGGTTGAGATGTATCTTGATAAGTTTCATAAGTTTGTAGAACATTAAAGTTGATAAGGAGTTGAATTTCTTGATTATGTGATCTATTGTTTCCTATTTGGTTGAATGATTTTGGGAACACGAATTGCGTTGAATCGTTTGAATTCTTTTTATTACGAGATATGGGTTGAAGTGTTTATTATGGTTTTCTCTGTCATCTGGCCCAACATATTTCAACATTCCCTAAATATTTATTAGGCTTCTATGTTCATACGTCCAATCAGTTTAGTTTTACTCAACATAAGGCAAAATAATTGTAGTTGACAAGTGATTTGATTAAATGCTTGGTTTGTGTTGGTGCAAATTTATGGCTGCTATGTTGTTTTTGATTGTTTGATGTATGGGGCAAAAGAATTAAAACCACAGTTTGGATTTGGTTTGTAGAGATATGTAGCTTTAAAAGTTCAAAAGAGCGATCAACACCTATGTTGCACTGGGACGGGTACGGGAACGGGGTACGGGTACGGGGACGGGCACGGGAAACGGCAAAACTAAAAAATTTAAGAAGCGGGGACGGGACGGGTACGGGAATAAAAACATATAAAAAATAAATATATATAAAAGATAATGTAAGCTAGACCCTTTTACCGATTGATACATAGTAAGTAGGCAAAACACCCACCCACTCTCTCTCTCTCTAACGGCGTTAACGGAGAAGACGACCTGATTTTATGTCGGCAGGTTTGTTGACGTTCACAAGGGCTCCACTGAAGCTCTATTTTTCCTTTGCTTACGTCATCTCCCCCCTCTGCTGGTCTTCTCAGCAGGGTCTTCTTCAATCTTTTTCAACTCCTTCGATGCGTTTGAGGCCGAAACGGTAATTAAAGGAAAAATACCTTTTACCGGCCAGCACCCTCATTGAACTACCGTCACCCACCACCGGAGAATCAGGTAACACTCACAATACCTTCTTCTCTTCTGCTTTCTTTTAACTAGGACGATAATTGATGGGTCAAAGCATCAATAAACTTCACCGTTAGAACTTTAATCAGTATAAAAACCAAAAAAAATAAACCGAAACTTCAGGGAAACGTTTCCTGCACGTCCCCAAACCCCGTCCCCATCCACAGCGCGTTTCCAGGCCGTCTCCAACAAGCCGGGGACGTTTCCCGGCCGTCCCCGTGCCGTTTCCGTCCCCTAGCAGTCCCCGGGACGGGAGACGGCAGGTCATAGGCGTTTCCGTGCATCATAGATCAACACTAGCAGCTAGGGATGAGCGTGGTACCGGAACCTAAAATATCAAAAGTGGGTACCGCTACCGGTATCGATGCATAAAATGTTAGGTATGGTACGATACCCGTATTTTTAAGGTAAAAATTGGTATTTTACTAGTACCGAACCGAAAGTCCCAGTATCGAAAACACCAAAAACTGGTTACTGAATCAGTACTGAATATAATTCGGTACAGGGTCCCGGTACCAAGTCCCAAATGCTCATCCCTAGAGGCAGCAATGGATTAAATCACTATATTAAAGCTACATGGATCTTATTAGAATCCAAATACGCAACCCCCACTTCCAAATACTCAACCCTTGTTGATCTGTGGTCTTTTGCATGCATTATGCATATGCTTTGAGCTTGCAACTGGTGATGTTCTCTTTGATCCTCATAGTGGTGACAATTAAGACAGAGATGAGGTAAAATTCCCAACAGTTGTAGTCTTTTTCGTTTTGTTCAATTCATGTAAGTTAAGGTAATTGGTATTTGGTTTAACTAAAGGGGATCACGTGGTCCTAATGATGGAACTTCTTGGAATGATGCCTTGAAAGGTTTGTAACAATATTATTCTGTATATGAATATTTGATAACATCTGTGTACATTTATAACTTGATAACTATATTGATCTTCTGCAGAGCGCTTTAGGTGGTCACTACTCACGTGAATTCTTTAACAGACATGGGATTCAAGGTGATTGCAGTTTTGGCCTCTTCATAAAGTGCTTAAGGAGAAATATGAGTTTAGTGAACAAGATAGCTTTAGGTGGGCGCTACTCTCGTGACTTATCAGCTTAATGAACAGATTCACAGCAAAAAGGTGGCCACCAGCCGATGGATGCAAATTTGCAGCACTATCAAGTTCAAAAGTAGTCATTGTCTTTGTAACCTTTTTAGAAAGGGTTTGGTTAGAATTTTATGTTTTTAATTAGTACTTAAATATGGATTTTGGGTTATTATTGTTAATATTATTTGGTTTTTATATTTTCTCATGTTTACACCAATTTTGATTTTAAAAAAATGAAAATAACATGGGTAATTACACGAAAATGGCCACATAGAGCCACAATAAATATGAGGTGGCAAAAGTTAAACAATAGCCACAATTAAAATCATAAAATTGTGTGGCTATGAATAACCATTAGCCACAGTTTCTTGTTTGTGTGACCGAATGATGCCAAATGTCATATAAAAAAAAGTTAAGTGTGATCAAAGATTAGACAATAATCTCATTTAAAATTACCAAATTTCGTGTGGCTATTAATAGTCATTAGCTACATTAAAGTCACTTTAATTTTTATATGTGACGAAATGATACATCATGGATTACCAATATGTGTGACCAAAGGCTAGAAAATAGTCATACTTAAAATTACAAAAAACGTTTTGTGTGTCTGATAATACTTTTTAGCCACACTTACAATAAATTCAGGTGATTATATAAATTCATGTAGCTATTACTACCCTTTAGCCACACTTAATAGACATAATGCTTGATTACATCAACCTTTTTGTTACACATTTTTTAATTAATGTGGCTAAAACAAACTTTTTAGTAAATTTGTATATCTATATAAAAGAAACAGTCACACTTAAAGTAAAAGCATGTGGCAGTTCTCACACCCTAAAAATATCGCAGCGGAAATACAAACGTTGTGGTGACGGAAGCTGGTACCCAGAAGTATCTTTGTGGACGATGCACTATTCATTTTTGGACATTCAACTTAATTAAAACATAATAAAAAGTTTAGAGTTTAAACACAACCACAACATAGTTAAGTTGTTTTGATCCTTATGAATCTTAGTATAAACTTGGTTCCAAAATAGTTTTAAAAATTGTCCAAATATTATTAACGCAATATGCATCAACAACCACAAGATATGCCAAAATCCCGAAGCCGAACTCATGTTCCTGAAAAACACGTTAAAATCAAGTGTCAACACAAAGGAGGGTAGTTTATTGCGATGCATCACATCAAGGATTAGGATGCGTGTTAATGCAACGAGAGAAATTTATTGTATACGCATCACGCCAATTAAAAGTTCACGAGAAGAACTATACCACACATATCCTAGAGTTAGGTGCAGTGGTATTTGCATTAAAAATATGGCGTCATTATCTTTACGGCACTAAGCGCACGATTTTTACTGATCATGAAAGTTTTCAACATATATTTAACCAGAAAGAGTTAATTATGCGCGAAAGGCGTTGGCTAGAATTGTTGAATGACTATGATTGTGGGATCAAATATCATCCAGGCAAGGCTAATGTTGTCGCAGATTCCTTGAGCCGAAAAGAACGAGTAAAACTCCTACGTGTACGATCATTAGGACTCACAGTTCACAATAACCTGTAACATACCATAAAATCGTGTCCAGTAATATAGTGACACGTGTCGTATTTTATTTTTAAGTCTATTAAAGACTAACAGGGACTAAAAGCGTCAACATGCTCAAACTAAGTCTCTGGGTGATCTTCTGATGTCAACATGCATAAACCAAGCCTCTGAGTGACCATTAGTGTCAACATGCTTAAAACATAGTCTCTGAGTGACCATTGGTGTCAACATGCTTAAAAACATAGTCTCTGAGTGACCATTAGTGTCAACATGCTAAAACTTGGTCTCTGAGTGACCGTCGTGTCAACATGTCCAGCCTCTGAGTGACATTGAAGTCAACATGCTTATAATGAGCCTCTGAGTGATCCTTTACGAAGTCCTAACTCTCATATGTCCCATTTGTTGGACGAGAGGGTTCAGTTCTATAAATATGTGAAAGTTGGATAATGGAGGGATTAAAAGTGTCAACATGTTAATTTATACCTCTGAGTGACCTTTTAACGAACCGAGAGCTCGCCCAATATCCGGGCATAATCCCGGATACACCAAGTATTGTCTACGGAGGGCTAAAAATGCTAAAAAGGTATTTTATGAAGGTTTAAGAGGGTTTAATAAGTTGAAGGGCTAAAAGTGTCACATTTTGAAATCTGACAAGGGCGTTCGCGGGGCGCGAGAGGCATGGCCTTGGCCTCTCGCGGGGTGAGAGGCCTGTGTCTGCAGAAAATTTGTTTGGCCTCCACACAAATTGCCAAAAACCATTTGATTCGAAACCATGGCTTCCCAAACTGCTATGCCACGTTTTAGGACACTTGTAAGCTTCCTCTTACACCCCTTAACACCTGGCATCACCTCCTTCAAGCTCTCCAACTATAAATAGGTGCCAAGGTTCACCATTTGAACTTGCACATTTCTCATTCACAACTCTATCTCCCTCCTCTAGAAGTTCTTAACTGAAAGGATCATCCAACTTAGTCTATTGCATTCTAGGAACCTCTTGTAAGTGTTCCTTCCTCTTGCATTTTCGTTTATAGGTTTTTTTAGCCAAAAGTCAAGCGATTTACGGAAAACGCCTTAACTTTCGGTTAAGACCATTATGGTCCAGCCATTGCTCGTAATAAACATGGCTAAGTGATCGTAATAAGTTAGGTGTTAGTCCCTATAAAGGGCACCTCCTGAAGATCGCGTTTGCTAGACCAATTGACGGGTCAAAGTTATGATATTAAAAAGTCAAATAGGCCTTTTTTCGGAAAAATCATAAATTGATCTTATATATGTTATGAAACCTGTTTGACACTTAAAAATATTGGTAATAATTATTAGAACATGTAAGAACATGTTCGGCTCATCAATTTCAGTTCTAGGGTCAGTTCGCAAACGAAAGTCGCGAAGTTTGACTTCTGCTTTGACTTTCGATTCTGACCCGATTTAGATTAGTTAGATACTTATATAAAGTTGCATTATGATCTTAATATAATGTAGCATAACCCTTTGAGGTTATATTACATGATCATAATCAAAATCCGAGTTTATGCACAAGTTCTGTAATTGTGCCATTTTGACTAAAATGCCCTTTTGCATAAAAAGAGAATTGAATAATAAATGAACTTGAAAATGAGTTTCCTAGTGATGTAATATTATAATTAGGATTATTTGGGATGTCAAATCAGATGATAAACTGAGTGTATGAGCAAGTCCTTGCATTATGTCGATAAATGACGATAAAGCCCTTATGGCTTATAAAATGGTTTTAATCACCTCTTTTCAAAATAAATCTTTTAACCACTGATATATTATATTAAATAACATATCTAAGACTTGTTAACCTAATCATAACATCAGTTTTCATTAAAGATCGCATAAATCGTCATTTTACGACATGAGCGTCGTTTCGGCGCATAGTATGGTTTTAAACCATATTTATCAAACAAGACTTGTTACCTACTGATTTCAAAACTTATTCTAAACATTTTTATAGTAGGTATATGATATGAACTCAGAATCCCAAATAATTTATAAACTATGTGTAAAATGACCAAAATGCCCCTTCGGTGCATAGTTTGGTCATAAAAGATAAATTACACATATAATTAATATCCTGCTGATACGATATCATAAATAATTTATTTTTCCAGAATACTTATAGTTATAACATCAAATTATATTCAAGTTCCTTTTATAAGGTATGAAATTACCAAAATGCCCTTTTGAGGCGTAGTTTCACTTTATAACCATAACGGGCATATAAGTTGATATCCTACTGATATTATAACTTATTTAAAATGTAATGGCATATAGAACTTGTCCATGACTTATCCGGTTACCCGATATCGCCAATATGCGTACGGTTAAGCATATGTAACTAGTTTACGAAAATTAACCAAAACGGGTCTAACCTTATCAATTAAGTCTCAATATCCAGAATGTTTATAGTTCACCCATATTATACAAGTTAAAGTACTTGTCGGGTTTAAACTACATTCTATCCGATCATTGTTTAATCAAGCGATATACGTTTTGATCATGTACACTACTCGGTCTAAGTCTATGACTTAAACAAGACCGTTAGTATTTAATTGGTTAGCTTATGCCATAATCCAGACTAGAGACTTGTCGGTAAATTCTATCTGCACTTAGTACTATTGTGAATGGCTAAGTTAATAAATCTTGTGTTTAAACGAAGAATAGCTCAAGTAAATACTCTCGACTTATTTCCCCTATACGGGCTTGGGATACGGTAAATTATTACCGCTTGGTCGGAAATGGGATCAATCAATGTCGATTAGTGGCTAGTAAATCCGCATATTCCGTTTTAATCAATTTTGTTTGATAACTTAAACATTGGGGGTTAACTACTGTGTCTTGGTTATCCTCGGCTCATTACATTAGATAATGGCCACGACCTTAGCGCGGGGTGTAGGCATACACCTGACAGACGCTCAAATGCAACTACCCACACTTGTTGGGGATAACTCCTTCGTGAGTTCATAAGTGGTGTGTACGTTAATCATGTCTCAGTTTTTGTACCGGGCCATGTATGTATGGACAAACATGTGAATCTGTTAACAAGGTTGCAAAGTCAACTTTCCCAAGTTATAAAAGATTTTGTGCCTTTGTGCACTTAAAATCATTTTCAAATATTTTCAAAATGAGTCAGTTGGGTGTATTTACCAGCAAAAGCTGGCGTATTTTCAAAAGACTAAGCTTGCAGGTACAATACGAAAATAGGCTGGAAGTGCTCGGTAGTGATAAGAGAATCTTGCAAATCCAAGATCTGCCCAAAGTCTGTTTTACATTCTTTCTTTGTACAATTTATGATCCGCATGTGGATCTTCTATTACGAGCCTTTATATTATTTTGTATTTCGAACATTTGGTTTGTAATAGTAATTTAAATCCAAGACTTTCGCTGTGCTGTGTTTAATTGACAATGATAATTTACGTCACGATATTCCCCACCCAGGACCACCAGTGTATGGATTTGGTTGGAAATCCGGGGTGTGACAGGTTGGTATTAGAGCCAATGTTTGAGAGAATTAAACACTAGCCTTTTGTGTTTAATCTCCAACTTACACAGGCATATTCCTTAGACTTCCAAGTCTAGGCATTGACCTAGGATTACTCATTTCATTATTAAGTTATTAGTATTGTTTTTGAATTGATTTTTAACAAGAAAATGCCGCCACGTGTACGAGGAAGAGGAAAAGGACCAATGAGGGGAGGACCTTTAGGACATATCCCTCCACATCCACATCACCCGAACCCCTATGAAGATTCGGAGGATTCATGGCCACTACCACAACATTCACCTTCCCATACCCAAAATTCTTATCACCCGTACCATTCGCATCATTCACACCACTCTCACCATTCCCATCATTCTTATCAGGATGAATTTAACCCCAACCAATACTTCAACACACCCCCAGCTGATCAGAATCAGTTGAATCAGCCAAACCCAATGGACGAGGACTCCGATCCGGAGATGCCGCATCAGGTTCAAATACGCACCCATTGAGATATCGAGCGATTCAAACTCTTATGCCAGATCGCCATATTAAGGTCCTAATGAGTGGGACCAATATTAGAACCAATTTACCTTTGCCAACACTCCTTCCCATTACTCTCAACCACCTCCTATATAAGAAGATGTTCACATGGAACTAGTGGAACATCATCCGACGCCACCTGAGCCGCCGAGGAGGAAACATGGAGCACGTATGTCAGTACGGGCAGGTCAACAGTCGGGTTCACTACCACCATTGCCTAAACCCTACCCCACCATTCAAGAGGACCCACAAATGGGTGGACCCTCTAATGCGTCACCTGTGGTGGAACCAACACCACCACCATCAGGTTATAATAAGCCTATCCCAACATATCCGGATACGTCTGGATATGATCCTTTTAACCCATCGACACCTGTTGATTACCAAGCATGGTCGCATGACCCTTACATGCAAGCGGTCATGCATAATGCACTTTACCCGTCTCCTTTCCCACCTGCTTATCCACCTACTGGATATCCAAGTTATGGGTACCAGTATCCTAGTATGCCACAACCACAACCACAACCTCCGCCGCCACTAGAGGCCATTAATGAGGCCTTAGAACGAATGAAAGATATGCAACAACAAGAGGAGAAAACGGAGAAGAAGAGGAACAAGTTCTTCAAGAAACTCTCCAAACTGGTTAAGGGAAAGAAGGACGAGTGAAGTCTTTTTCTAATAATATATGTTAGTCCCTGCGAGGACATTTTTATTTCTTTAGTCCTTGTGTGGACCTTTTTATTTCTTTAGTCCTTGCATGGACAATTTATTTCGTTGTTTCTAGTATTGTAACTTCTATTGAAATTTAATGAAGTATTTTGGAATTATATGTATGTATTCATCCTTTTCAAAGTGAGCGTCTCGATTTTATTCGAAATTTGTGCTCTACAATATAATTCCAAAATGATCTTAAAGGTTTTGATTAGCCAAGTGGCATAGACCACATATTTGGCTAACTTATAAATGATAGTTAAGGATGAAAGAGCCTCCTATCATGATAGTTAAGGGAAGTTATCCTTCTATCCAGAGGTGGTGGACTAAGTTCAAGCTTCCAAGTCGTTAAGGTCAAATGTGACCGGGACTATTAATCAACCATTAAGGTACTCTTATGTTAACATTCAGGAATGTTCATACTCCTGGTAGTGTGGCTTGAGGAACCACACTAGCCATCTAGGTAAATGGACTATGTCCTAAAACCTATTTATAGCCTATGTGATCCAGGCTAATATCATCAATATGATGATAATAATTGGCATCCATTAGAGATGCAGGCCAATATGCCATATTTTATGTCCATTAGTGACAGGCCAATATGCCATATTTTATGTCCATTAGTGACAGGCCAATGTGCCATATTTTATGTCCATTAGTGACAGGCCAATGTGCCATATTTTATGTCCATTAAGTGACAGGCCCATGTGCCATATTTTATGTCCATTAGTGACAGGCCTATGTGCCATAATCATATGTCCATTAGTGACAGGCCTACGAGCCATATTTTAAATATCCTTTGTGACGAACCTATGGGCTATTTATAATTGTCTATATGACAATGACAGTTGTGACATTACGATCCACTGTCCAATAATATATGGATTATGTCTAAAGTGTAATTTGCCTTTGATGGTCCTTTTGAGACCTATGCCAAATATAGATATCATGAGCCTAAGAGTTGTGATGTTATTCACACTAGTTTGATTGGGCGATGGATTGTTATATCAATGTTAAAGCCAATATGGGTTTTAATACCATGGCTAAGAGAGAATTTTATTTAGTATTTAGAACCAAAGCTTTGAAGAAATGGCCAACTCAGATGAGGTACAAAGTAGCCACCGGGATGTTAACTCTAATAACGCAGAAAATATAGCCATTAATAATGAAGATTTCCAAGCGCGCATAGACGCAACTGTGGGAAAGGCCATGCAAAAGGCCATAGAAAAACTTAGGGAGTCGAGTGCTACTCGCTCCCGACCATTATCAATTGCACCATCTTCAGCTCATAAAGAGAGCTCAGCTGACTCTTCAAATGCGAAGAGTGAACCAAAGAAAATAGAATTTGCTGATAGGTCCCGTTCTTCTAAAAACGGATGTACCTACAAATATTTTGTCTCCTTCAAGCCCCGAGATTTCAATGGGGAAAAAGGAGCTGTGAAAGCCTTGAAATGGCTGGACGAGATGGAAACGATTGTGGATATTAGCGGCTGTGCTGAAAAGGATGTGGTAAAGTATGTCTCACAATCCTTCAAAGGTGATGCCTTAATTTGGTGGAAGGCTATGATCCAATCCACATGTAAAGTATACCTGTACAATTTGGGATGGTCCAAGTTTGTGGACCTTGTTAAGGAAACTTACTGCCCAACCCATGAGGTGTCAGATTTCCTGACTCTCACAATGAAGAACCTAGATTGTCGGAAGTATGTTTTCGATTTCAATTCTCTATCTAGGTTAATTTCCTATCTGATTACCTCTGAAACCAAACGCATTACGCGTTTTATTAATGGGTTATCACCCGAGATAAAGGGGATGGTAAAGGCTGCTCAGCCTACTACCTATAGGTCTACTGTTGACCTATCTCTCTCCCTCACCTTGGATTTGGTGAGGCAAAAGTCAGTCAAAACCGAGACTGACGGGAAAAGAAAACGGGAGGATGATAACTCCCAAAGTTTTAAAAGAAAGGAAATTTTGGGTTCAAGAAGAACCAACATAGGTCGGATGATAGACCTCTATGCAAGACCTATAGTCGCAGGCATTGGGGGCAATGCAATACCAACCCTCAGATTAAACCCTGAGGTATTTGCAAAAGAAAAGGGCATAAGACCCACGAATGCAAAAATCTTAAAGATGCCGTCTGTGATGGCTGTAATGAGAAAGGGCATATTAAGCCCAATTTCCCTAAGAACCCCACAAATACTTATGCAAAGCCTGGATAGGCAAAGAAAGGGAATGCTCGTGCTTTCCAGATAAATGCTAGGGAGGCCGTTAATGACAACAACGTCATAACAGGTACTTTCCTCATCAATGATGCATTTGCTAGAGTTCTTTTTTATTCGGGTGCAGATAAGTCTTTGTAGACTATAAGTTTAGTAAACTATTAAACTTACCCATAAGAACTCTAGATAAAACTTATGAGAGAGAACTTGTTCATGGAACTTTAGAAATAGCATGTTCTATTCTTGATGGATGCTATGTATTCATTAAGAATCATTCCATTCATATCTCTCTTTTGCCAATGAAATTGGCGGGGTTCGATGTGGTTTTAGGCATGGATCGATTATCCCATAACCAAGCCTGCATTGCCTGTGATAAGAAACTCATCGAAATTAAAACCCCATCTGGTGAAATGATCACCATCACTGGAGATTCACACTATGGATTGCCAGATAAGGTGTCATTATTTAAGGCATCCAGGTGTTTAAGGAAAGATTGTGTCATTTACATGGCACAAGTCACTATCAACGAACCGAAGCCGAATATGCAAGACCTTCCAGTTATTTTGGAGTACTCCGATGTCTTTCCCGAAGAACTACCATGTCTACCACCAGATAGGCAAGTAGAGTTTAGGATTGGCATCCTACCTGGATCAGTACCCGTAGCTAGAGCTCCATACCGACTAGCACCAATGGAAATGAAGGAGTTAAGGACACAGTAAGATGAACTCTTAGAGAAAGGATTTATTCAACCAAGTTCCTTGCCTTGGGGAGCTCCAATTCTTTTTGTTAAGAAAAAGGACGGTTCAATGCGGATGTGCATTGACTACCGCGAACTGAAAAAGATAACAATCAAGAACCGTTACCCATTATCCATGATCGACGATTTATTCGACCAACTTCAAGGAGCTAGTTATTTATCAAAGATTGATCTAAGATCTGGATATCATCAACTGAAGGTTAGGAGTGAGGACGTTCCTAAGACCACCTTCAGGACCCAATATGGTCACTACGAATTTTTGGTAATGCCTTTTGGGCTCACAATGCACTTGCAGCATTCATGGATTTCATGAATAGAGTCTGCAAACCACATTTGGATAAGTTTGTCATTGTCTTCATAGACGACATACTTATCTACTCTCGTAATCAAAATGATCACGAGAAACATCTTCGGTGGATTTTAGAACTGCTAAGGCAAGAGAAGCTTTATGCTAAATTCTCTAAGTGTGAGTTTTGGCTTGGAGAAGTCCAATTCCTTGGACACATTGTAAGTGAGCGTGGTATCCAAGTGGATCCCGCCAAAATTGAGGCCATAATGAATTGGGAAGTACCCAAAACCCCGTCAGACGTACGTAGCTTCTTAGGATTTGCTGGTTACTATAGAAGGTTCATTAAGAAATTTTCAAGGATAGCCACTCCTTTAACTACCTAGACCCGTAAAATGTTAAGTATAATTGGGGTCCAAAACAACAAGAGTCTTTTGAGATTTTGAAACACAAGTTGAGCAATGCTCCTGTGTTATCCGTACCTAAGGGTGTTGAAGACTTTGTTGTTTACTGTGATGCATCGCACACTGGCATGGGTTATGTGTTAAGGCAAAAAGGCAAGGTAATTTGTTGGAACTTTTGGAGACCATTGGTACTTGATAAACCATAGTTTGAGCTGATTCTGAAATAGTTAGAAAAACAAAAGGGTCAAAAGTGTCACTTTATGAAACATCTATGCATGCAGCGTATTTAATTGCCCAAGTGATCAGTCTGTATAAATACCTTTGTGAATGAAGTTATGTCCAAGTTTCTTGGACATATTTTGGTGATCTTCTTGTGTTGTGATTTTTGCTATTGTGCTTTCATCCGAATATCCAGGTGCTGTTATTGAATACATGTTATTGGGATTACATATACAACACTAGTTGTTTGATCCAAACAAGATTCTTCATCTTCTTTGCTTGGTTTTTCTTAGTATTTGCACATTCAAACAACTAATCCATAGTTGTTTGGATGAAAACAATCAACCACTGTGATCCGAATCTGTTTGGGAATCATAATTTGGTATCAGAGCCTTTGTGCTCTTGATTGTTTGAGTTTTTTGTTAAGATTTGTCAAGTTTTGAAGGTTTTACAAAAGTTCTCAAAGTTTCATGGTTTTTCAAATTTTTGGGATTAAAATGGCTTGATCTGGTGCGTTTAATCTTTGGGTTGTTGTTAATCAGTAGTTTGGTAAACATTTTGGTTATATAGCTGCAAAGAAACATGAACTTTGGGTCGTTTTTGGGTGATTAGAAGGTTTTTGTTCGTACTAAAAGCCTTCTGGGGCATATTTAATGTTGAAGCTAGCGTAGATATATTTGAAGTTGGCGTATTTATTTTGAATCTAGCGTATTTAACTTGAATTTAGTGTAGTTAACAACTAAGCTGGTTCTTAAATCAGCGGAGTTATAAAATTGGCAGCGTAATTGTCCAGCGAATTTACTCGAAGGCGACTTCGAAATCAGTGATACTAATCCTCAGTGATTTTCTCATGGTGTTCAGCAAAATTAACTAAACCTTTGCTTGTTTACGAATATCCAGCTGATTTAGCTTTTTGCAGGACAAAATCGCCGATCCCATCAGTGTAATTGATTCCAAGTGCAGCATAATTAATCTCTGGTACAGCGTATTTACCTCCTTGCGAGCGTAATTGTTCTCTGATTCAGTAAATCTCAGTGTAATTGATCATCTTTCATCCATCATGTCTCTCAATCAACTCAATCCGATTGCTCAAGCCGGACTAGAAACTGGAACCGCTACAAGGCCACCAAAGTTGAAAGGTTCGGAAGATTTCAACAGCTGGAAAAACAGGATCAAGTCTTTTTTTGAGTATACCGATTATACTCAATGGATGTCAGTTACTATGGCCCGCATGTTCCCATGATAATACGTGACGACATCCGTACTATCAATGAAGATCCTTCAACATTCACAGATGAAGATAGGACACTCATTCAACGTGACCAGAGGGCTCACGCTGCTCTCACTATGGCTCTGTCAAAGGATGATAACAATCTGTTTGAAGAATACACCTCAACACATGAACTGTGGTTGGCTCTAATCGACCATTATGAAGGCAAAGAGGAACTCAGGGAGAATAAACGAGACATGGTGCAGAAAGAATATGATATGTTTGGAAGTATTCGGGGCGAAAGCTTGTCCGACCACATAAGCAGATTTCTGGGGGTGTTGACCAAGATGAAGAAGGTGGGAAACCCAGTTGCAAATTACGCATCGATCAAGAAGCTGCTAGATTCTCTACCAAAAGAGTGGAGTCTTCAATGCATGATGATTAAGAGAACTTTCCTCACCAGCACAACTCCAGTTACTCTCTTAGAATTGATTAACACATTAAAAGCCTTTGAAATGGACATCGTGAAACGAGAGATGAATCAAACTGGATATTCTCAGAAGACGTCTCAGCAAGCTGCTGCAACCTCAGTCCCCAAGAATATGGCATTTCTTGCTCCTATCACCTCATGTGGATCAAATCCCCAAAGTGCTGTCGAATCCTATTCAAATGCTTCCGCAAACTCTGTGAAGGCCTCGTCATCTTCTGAGAAGACCACCGTGGCCAGCGACACTCAAGCACTTAAAATTTCCACAGAACATGTAGCTCGTTTTAATACTTTCTTAAGTAGCTATGAGGCGCTTATGTCAGGAGAGTTGAAGAGAGAATTCCTAACAGCAGAGGACATGTATCAAGTAGATCCAGACGACATGGAGGAGATGGATCTGAAGTGGCAGATGGTAATGATCACTCTACGGTTGAAGAAATTCCAAGATAAAACAGGAAAGAGGTTGGCTCTTGGAAAAGCTGGATTTGACAAATCTAAGCTTAGATGTTATAACTGCAAAGACTTGGGCCACTTCAAAAGAGAGTGTCCGTTGCTGAAGAATAAGAATACCGAAATCAACCAGACAAGGAGGCCGATTGCCATTGAAGGAAATAATAATGCTGCTGAAAATAATTATAAGGCTTTAGTGGTGGAAGATTATAATTGGTCGGAGGAGATAGCTGAGGCAAAAGGTGAAGTAAACAAGGCCCACATGGCAAACATTACCACTGTCTCTGCCACGTCTGCCTCAAATGATGTTGAAAAACAAACCTCCAAGATTCCAAAAGATGACACTGGTTTGAAAAGCATCATCTATCCTGCCTCAGAGAAGAGACAACAGAAAGCTGAAATGAATGAATCGAAGCCTGCTGTTCAAGAAGTCATCAGTACCAGCAAGAATGCAGCGGTTGGAACATCCTCTACCGCCATGAAATCAGAAGCCGAAGATAAGGATTTGGTAAACAGCATTCCATATGAATTTAAAGCAAAGTTGTGCTCAAAACCATGTTTGAACGTCGTGGCACACTGCAAATCACTCAACCGTGATATAATTAAAGAAAAAGAAAAGGTTTTGAAAATAAATCAAGAACTAAAGGAAAATGAGGTTGCATATCAGCGAAAGTTGAATTTAACCATAGCTGAAATGCAGACTCTAAAGGAATTTGTTTTCAGAAAAGATTTTATCATAAATGATTTGATCGAAAAGCTAGAAAAATCTCAAAACGAAAACAATAAGTTACAAATCATTATTGATAAATGGAAAATTAGCCAAAAAGCACTGGTTGACATTGTAAACTGCCAACGATCGACATTCATAAAAGATGGAATTGGATATAAAGATAAATTCGGAAACGAAAGAAAATTATTTACCTCCTCCGCACAACAAAAATTATGTTCCTATGCCATCTCTTCATCCTAAGAACGACTTAATCAATAAAAATGATCTTTTGGATCAAAGTATTTTTTATAAATCCGAAAACAACACTAACCTTTCTGAAAGTAATGCAGATCTGTGCGAGAGTAAGGAAGATGTGTGCGATGGGGAAGATAATTGTGGAGGGATGAAAATAGGAATAGGCTATTCAGACGACAGTTATTCAACTGTTAACTGGTTCGCCTGGATTTGTGATAAGATGAACAAAATTTCTATTCGAGATAACTGTAATTGCTTATCTAGGATGGATGATTGTAATGGCTGTATGCCTAAATTGACAATTCAGGATGACTGTAATGGCAATGTGCCTACACTTAAGGCTCACAACCAAGGGTTTGCCAAGGTTGAGGGTCTTGACCTAAACTTTGCTCTCAATGATGAAAATGTTATGCTTGAATCTCCTGTATTTGTGCCAGAGTTAAAGAAAAACAGTTTTGGAAAATTCCTTACAGAGGAAATTCCAGATTTTGTTCCATCAGTTGCAGGTACATCAGAGACTGATAAAGATTTCACTGAAGATTCAAGCACAACAACTTCAGAAAGCGATGAAGAAAGGTCAGATGAAAGTCAAGAATCAATTTCCTCATCAGACAGTGAGCACAGTGAAGTCGACATTGAAGATAAACATCATCCTGAAGAGAAACTGAAGAAAGCTAAAGATTCAAGCCACGTTACATCATCAAACTCCTCAAGATGCTCCAGACTCTCATCACATACATCATTTTCACACTCAGCACCCAGGAAGAAAAGATCGAGTCAAAAACAATGTTTTCGCTATGGTCATTTAGGACATACGGCGAAACATTGTAAAAGCAAGAAATTTTCTAAACCTAGTCAAGATCTAGTTAAAAGTTTCACTGATCAATTTGACAGTTTAAAGAAATCAGTAAAATACATAGTTGATTCAACCTATTTTTGGAAAAGAAAAGATAACACTCTTGCATAAAATCATGATAGAATGAATGCAAGTCCAGGTTCCAAAAACTAGCTAATTGTACATATTTTGTTGTTGTTGTTGTTGTATAACAGAATAAAATTCAAAAATGGCTTCGGATGCTCATGGAGTATATCTGGCATGTTGACAGCGGTTGCTCCAGGCACATGACCGGGCTAAAGGATCTGCTTACCAACTTTCGAGTTATTGATGGTGACTTTGTATCCTTTGCCGGAGACGAAAAGGGAGGAAAAATCATCAGAATGGGTGACGTCGTGTCAGAAGCACTCACTTTGGAGAATGTGAACTATGTTCCAGAATTGTGTTACAATCTTATGAGTGTTTCACAAGTCTGTGACAAAGGAATCACGGTGCTGTTCAATGACACGGAGTGCTTATTCCTCAAACCCGGTTACGCTGTCCCAAAAGAGATGATAATGCTTAGAGCTCCTCGTCAAAATAACACCTACGTGCTAAATATGAAGAATTCCAAATCAAATGAGCCAATGACATGTCTTATGTCAAAAGCATCTGAATCGAAATCACTGCTGTGGCACAGGTGTTTGGGGCATGTGAATTTTAAGAACAGAAATAAACTTTCTAAATTAAATCTAGTAAGAGGTTTACCTATGAAAGATTTTCCTTTTTCAGAAAAGTGCATCGCATGTGCCCAAGGAAAGCAGCATAAAAAGCCTCATAAGTCCAAAGCAGTGAATACGATATCTGCTCCTCTGCAATTACTTGACATGGATCTTTTTGGCCCAATTAGCGTTAAAAGTTTAGCTAAAAGATCTTATTGTTTGGTGATTACAGATGATTTCTCACAGTTTTCATGGGTATTCTTTCTTGAAGCTAAAAGCAAAACGACATCCATTCTGAAGAGCTTCATTCCCACGATTGAAATGGTGATCAAGCTGAAAGTCAACTCCATTAGAAGCGACAACGGAACTGAATTTAAAAATCATACGTTTGTCTCCTTCTGTGAAGATAAGGGAATTCGCCTCCAATACAGCGCTGCCATTACTCCTTAGCAAAACGGGGTAGCAGAACGCAAAAACAGAACTCTCATCGAAGCTGCAAGAACTATGCTTGTCGACTCTAAGCTTCCCATAATCTTCTAGGCTGAAGCGGTCAACACAGCATGCTATGTTTTGAATCGTGTTCTTATCGTCAAACCTCACGGAAAGACAGCCTATGAACTACTTTTCAAAAGGAAGCTTCTGATAGATTTCTTCAAACCGTTCGGGTGTTCATGCACACTTCTCAACACTGAAGACAATCTCATCAAGTTTGAAGCAGTCGGTGACGTGTGCTACTTCATGGGCTATTCATCTTCTCAAAAGGCATATCGAGTCTACAACAAACGGACCAAGATGGTGATTGAATCATACTACATTGATTTTCAAGAGGAAACGCCACTAACACTGGAGCGCTCCGAACTGGTTTTATGACGTGGATATTATATTCAACACTTTCAGCATCAATGAACCCATCACTGAATCCGAACCTGCAGACTCCACTCTGTTGGAACCTTTCTTTGATGCCTCAGACATTGGTTTTACTCCGTTTACAACCCGTTTCACCCCTGCCTCTGCCTCTCCTGCTCTTCCGGTGTTTGAAGTAAATGGTGACACATCTGCTGAGAATGCATCTACACATGATGATTCTTCTTCACAGCAGGCTGTGGATGAACCACCCAAAGAAGACGAAACTCCAATCATCTACGTCGATGAACACTTTTCTAATCTGCCTCAACAAGTTGAAACTCACACCAATGCAAGGTACAAGACCAATCGAAACCAACCAATTGATAATGTCATCGGTTCTGTTGAAGATGGAGTTCGAACACGTGGTCAAACACATACCATCAACACAGGACTGTATACAGCCTTTCTTTTGCAGTCTGTCCCAAGGGATATCGAAGAAGCTATTCAAGATTCAAGTTGGGTACAAGCTATGCAGGAAGAATTGGCACAATTTTGGAAACTTAAAGTCTGGGAACTCGTTGACCTACCAGACGGAAAGTATCCAATTGGTACCAAGTGGGTGTTTCGTAATAAGATGGATGATCATGGTGTAGTTATCAATAATAAGGCTAGATTAGTGGTTCAAGGGTTTCGACAAGAAGAGGGGATTGACTACGAGGAAGTTTTTGCACCTGTTGCACGGTTAGAAGCCATCAGAATCTTCGTAGCCTATGCTTCGTTTAAAAACTTTAAGGTGTTTCAAATGGATGTAAAGAGTGCCTTTCTGTATGGGAAAGTGAAAGAAGAAGTTTATGTTTGTCAACCTCCAGGTTTCGAAGATCCTCATTCTCCCACGAAATACTACAAGCTTGACAAAGCTCTCTATGGTCTTCACCAAGCTCCTCGAGCAAGGTACGAGACTTTGTCAACATATCTTCTGGAGTGTGGATACTCAAGAGGAAAATTTGACATGACTCTCTTCACAAAAAGGATTGGAGAAGATGTGATGTTGGTTCAAATCTACGTAGATGATATCATTTTTGGGTCGACAGATAAAGCCCTTTGCAGAGAATTCGAGAAGGTGATGAAAGCGAAGTTCGAGATGAGTATGATGGGAGAACTCACATTTTTCTTAGGACTAGAAGTGAAGCAACGAAAGGATGGTATTCTCATTCATCAGGCTAAGTATATCAGAGATATTCTTTCCAAATACAGCATGAATGACTGCAAATCCGCAAGCACTCCTTTTGCTACTCAGACGGAACTCACTTCAGATCTTCATGGTAAGCTAGTGAACAAATCTCTCTATCGCTCAATGAGGCTCGTTAATGTATCTCACCGCTAGTAGGCCTGACATAATGTGGGTTATCTGTCTCTGTGCCCGCTTTCAGACGAATCCCAAAGAATCGCATGATGCTGCCATCAAGAGAATCTTTCGCTATCTCAAAGGAACTCTAAAGCTTGGTTTGTGGTATCCTAAAGATAGTAATTTTGATCTAATAGCTTACCCTGACAGTGATCATGCAGGTTGCAAAGTAGACAGAAAATCTGTCTCCGGAGGCTGCCAATTCTTGGGAAATCGTCTTATTTCGTGGCAGAGCAAAAAGCAGACAACAATCTCTACATCTACCGCTCAGGATGAATACACGGCAGCTTACCGTTGCTGTTCACAAGTCCTTTGGATACAGAATCAGTTGTTGGATTGTGGGATCAACATCATGAAGACTCCAATATTCATCGACAATGAAGCGTGTCTGGGGATTGTGAAGAATCCTATCCACCACTCCAGAACGAAACACATCGAAATTCGCATTCATGCGATTAGAGATGCGTACGAGAAAGGATACATCCAAGTGGTGCCAGTGGATTCAGTGCAACAAAAAGCTGATATATTTACGAAAGCCTTCGATGAAGCTCGATTCAACTAGTTGGTAACCTGGTTGGAAATGGTGAACTTCCTTGATTGGAACTGACTTTTGGTTAAAAAAAATTAAAAAAAATAATGGTTTTCATAATAAATAACAATCTCATAAAATGTTCCCAGCAAAAGGATTTTCTGCAAAGTTAGAATTTCTTTTCAAGCAATGGATTCTCGAAAATATAATTTTAAGGGGGAATTTTCCAGAAAATATTGTTGAGACTGAATCTCTTCTTTGGCACCTGCACGAGAAATGATAGAAAAACTGCTAACACTTTTGTTCTGATCTTAAAACAGAAAAAGATTAAGGTCTCAAGCAACGACGTATCGGTAGATTCAGCAATACCTTGAAGTAAACTGCGAAACGGAGACAAACTCTAATGATCACATAAGAATTCTGAATACCCACAATGTTGTGCAACTTGCGGGTAACACGTTGCGGCGTATGGCTTAATGGTCTTAAATCTTGCGTTGATAGATTGCAAAAGTCTGAGATTTCGGGTCTTTATATTGGCTAATCATTCGGGGATATCATAGTTGCTCTTCTGCTGCATCCAGATATATGCTGACCTAGACACAGCTATGATATCTTTTCTAAAAGAGCCTATGCGGCCAAAACCCTACACAAATGAATCCCTCGTTGAGAATCATTCAAGTGCTTAATTTGTACCACATCTGGTATCTGTCATAGCCCTCATTAGACCTTGGTCTCTCTGCTGTACGGAAGTACTGACCTGAACACCAACTGTCTAACGTTGAAATCTCAAAAACGAATGAAGTCAGTATAGTCACCTGTTATGAGGAATCTTTTCGTATACCTTGATCGTGGGGTATGTCCTTACGTGGGACTCACGGGCACAACATTCTGACTGTGTCGGCATGAGTGGGGAACATTGAAGTTCTTGTCAATATTACCGCAACATGATAAAAAGGCTCTTCGATCGCATGTTGAAAGATAGGTTCATGGATTTAAAAGGACAAGCATACTGACAGTTTTTCTTGTGCCTTAATTTTTAATATAACTAATATTTTATCTCAAACAAACAAAGTGTTACTAGTATGATCTTTTGCAGGAAAGTCACAGAATTCAAGTCAGTTAGCATAAATTTTGTGTGAAAAAGGAGGCTTCCTGTGCCCCAGAAACAAATTTCCGGATCCATACTGTAACTTTCAATTTTTCTTAAGCTTATTTTTCATTTCTTGCATTATTTTTAACCAAAAAGGGCACATTTTTCGAGAAAATTTGAAGTTTTTGAGCGTAATTGATTTCAAATTCTTAGGCTTGAATAAACCTTGAAAAATATCTTTGCAGCGTAATTAATTATCCAGCGTAATTAATAATTACGCTGGAATGTAAAATCATATAAATACTTAACTTTTTTCACCGTTTGTAAATATTTTCAAAAAGTTATCCATTTCATCTTCTTCCTCATCAGTATTCACCCACACTCTCACATCCTCTGTTTTTCAATCTTCCTTTAGCATAACTGAACGAAATCGATATCGGTATATTTTTTATATTCTAATGTACATCGGTCATTGTTTGAATGAGTTTAAATCTACGATTTCAGTTTTCTGTTCTGTTTAATAGTGTTATTGATCAGGTCAGTTCTGGTTTTAAAAAAAGGATTGGCGAATTTAAGTCTTGAACGCGAGTTCAAGCAACCGGCGTATTAGACAAATACGCCGGCTAAGCTAAGCGTAGATAGTCATATACACTGGCACTTAAATACGCTAAGCTATAATCAGCGTAATTATGTCTGATCAGCGCATTTGTACAAGACATCTAATGGCGAAGTTAAGTCTTAAACAATTAGCTAAGCAACCGGCGTATTAAAGTAACACGCCAGTTAATCCAGCGTAATAAAGCTTTTACGCCGAATATCACTTAATTTCGCCAGTTAGATGTTCTGCGTATTTATCCTCAGGTTTAGCGTATTTATCAGCGATTTTAATTGTTTTGTATATATATATATATATATGTATATTCCTTTTAATTTACTTTAATATTTGTATATATATATATAATTCTAAACTTACATCGTTGTATGAAAATCTCACTTGACTCGTTTCCACATTTCAGACATGGCTCAACAGTTGGTATGGGACGGTACGAGAAAGCATAATCAACCAATTACTCTAGTGCCTCCAGAGCCAGATTTTGAAGACGTGATGGATTGGTTTTCACGTAGTAAAATTAGCTATGCAATCCAAGCTAATCCTACGATTTACTCCATTCACATAGAAGAATTTTGGAGAACGGCAAGAGCAAGAACGCTGAACAACGTCAAACATATCACAGCGACTGTTAGAAACAAAGAAATTAGAGTGACTGAGGAACGAATTCGGAAAGTTCTGAGCCTAGGACATAATGCAAATGATCCATTGAAGCTAAAGAAGGAGGAAATTCTAGAGGGATTTCGTAGAACGAATTACGTCAGAGATTTTCGTCACAAAAACGAAATCAAAAGTCAGGGCTAATGAAACACTGGAGATTCATTTTGCACACGTTTTGTATGAGCATCTGTCATCGAAAGGGCGGTTATGATGGATTGAATCTAGAGTGGTCCGCGGCTATGCTGAATCTGTGTACAAATCAGCCGTTCAACATTTCTGGATTGATTTTTTACTGCATGATTGACAACATCAATAAAGGTGCATGGGCGATATATCGTAGATTCGTGCAATTGCTCATCAACAATCAGCATCGAAACTTGTCACATGATGGAAACACGTACCAGTTTCAGTTACTAAAAGGAAGGCAGATCACTGAGCTAAAAACCAAAGAGTGGGTGATGTTGTATCATTGGATGTATCGTGAGGAAAGACTTCCAGTTGTTCTTGCTGCTTACAACAAATATCAAGAAAAGACAAGAAAAAGTAGGGAAGGTGGAAGTCATCCAGTTGATGTCTCTGAAGAAGCTGAAGAAGAAGAAGAAATTCCTCTGGTAAGTAAGCGGAAAGAAAAAGGAAAGAAAGTAGTAGAAGAGGAACCTTCGAGGAAGAAGAGCAAGAAAGATACGCCAAACCCAGAGCGAATCATGGCTGACAGCATTCGCGCTGGATCAACCAGGGAAGATATCAAAAGGATGCAGGCCATTCATGCAATGGCAGAGGCTGAGAAACGGGAGAGGAGAATGAAAAGAAGGGAAATGACCGAATCTGAAACCCCGGAGGTTGTTACATCAGAGCAAGAACAGTTAGATAGATTCGTGGAGTGACTTTTTGCTGATCCACAGGAACCTTCTCTAAGCGAAGTTGCAACGCCAAAGAAGAGAAAATCAGGAGAAGGATCATCTGCAAGCGTTCCACCCAAACCTCCAGTATCGGCACAACCCCCTCGTCAGCAAATTCCTTCTCGACCCAGACCTTTTCAAGAGCTCTACAACCGTCTATCTAAGGAAATCAGGTCTTTCTCTGCTAAGGAATTCTGTCTGTTGAAGAACAAAGTCAATGATACCGATGTTCTCAAGAGAAAGTTGAAAGAGCAAAGGTTGAAGAACATAGAACTGCATGCATATGTTGCTAAGCAAACAAAATTCATTAGATTTCAGCAGGAAGGGATGGAGAAGCTGCATGAAATGGTTCAAGAGCTATATGGTGCTGCAAACAGAAAGCCAAAGTACTCAAATGAAGAAATCTTTAACTTTGACTTATTTAAAGAAAGAGAGCAGAAAAAGAAAGCAGACAAAGCTAAAAAGAAGGAAAAGCATCTTGAATCAGCGGTTGATTTTGGCCTTGATGACGATAGCGACGAAGAGGAAGTTGACAAAGCAGAAATGCCTGCAAAGTTCTTGGAATGGGGGTTGGAAGAAGATGTGGTGTCTGAAACGGATGGGGGAGATGAATTTGAGCCACAACATCCAGAGTGGTTCAAAAAGGAACGAGCAAAAATGCCTAACTTTTATCAGGTGATCACAGTTGAGAAAACTGAGATTACTGATAAAATCATTAGTTGGAAGTACTGCAATCTGACCGGGTGGTTCGTTGTAAAACAAAGAGGTGGAGTGATTCAATATTTTCGAAGCGCTCAAGATATGCAGAGCTTGCCCACATGGGACATACGTGAGCTTAGCAAGCATGAGCTGATTAATCCGACAAACAGCAGCATAGGTGGAGATTTAGAAAGATTAATACAAAGAGAATTCTTGCGAGGATTTTCAGTGTTCAAGCCTCAGCGCCCCAGAAAACGTCTGTCCAAAACCACCAAGGATCCGTTCACCGGTAAAGGAAAGATAACATGGGTTATACATCCAGCAAAGGTGGTTACCAGGGTGAAGCTTCCTCCAGAGCAACCTGTGACGCTCACCAATTTCAAGAAGTGGTTCTATGACGGTAAAACAGGTGAGGCAGTCATAAGGTCTGATTCAAATGAAGACATTCACCTTCTGGACCCTATGGATGTTTTTATGTTCTGTCTTTCCGACCTGAACATCTTGTTTGGACATAAGATAAACGTTGGGACCGGAAATGAATATCTTGAGGAGGGAATGCTCTTTCAGAGGGCAGTCGAACGTGCTAGAGCTTGAAAGATTGAAATAATGGAAATCTTGCTCAGAATGTAAGCGAAAAAGGAAAAAGAAGCGTTAAGCAAGAAGAAAGCAGCTGAACAAGAATCATCCTCTCCTCCAACCAAAGATCCATCTCCAGATTCAGACGTCCAGATCATTCAACCACCTCCGACTTCATCCACATATGAAGTCACAATGGAGGCCCATCCAACCATTGTGAAGCTTTTATTTAACAATCAACTGATCCAGCAACCGAACAGCAAGCCGAAGATCCAGCCACAGACCCTGATGCTCGGAAACAAGATTGAAGAAAATCAAGCACGCAACGGTCTATGAGGGATATTGTCGGAACTTTTAGAGATCGTTGGTACTTGATAAACCATAGTTTGAGCTGATTCTTAAATAGTTAGAAAAACAAAAGGGTCAAAAGTGTCACTTTGTGAAACATCTATGTATGCAGCGTATTTAATTGCCCAGCGTATTTAATAAATACGCTGGGTGATCAGTCTGTATAAATACCTTTGTGAATGAAGTTATGTCCAAGTTTCTTGGACAGATTTTGGTGATCTTCTTGTGTTGTGATTTTTGCTATTGTGCTTTCATCCGAATATCCAGGTGTTGTTATTGATTAAATGTTATTGGGATTACATATACAACACTAGTTGTTTGATCCAAACAAGATTCTTCATATTCTTTGCTTGGTTTTTCTTAGTATTTGCACATTCAAACAACTAATCCATAGTTGTTTGGGTGAAAAAAATCAACCACTGTGATCCGAATCTGTTTTGGGAATCACATAATTGCTTATGCATCACGACACTAAAGGTGCACGAAAGGAATTACACCACCCACGATTTGGAATTGGGTGGCGTTGTATTTGCACTTAAGTTATGGAGACATTACTTGTATGGCACAAAGTGTATCATATACACTGACCATAAAAGTCTCCAGCATATGTTCAATCAGAAGGAATTGAACATGCGACAGCACCGTGGATGGAAACACTTAACGATTATGATTGTGAAATTCGCTACCAACCGGGCAAGGCAAATGTAGTTGCTGATGCCTTAAGTCACAAAGAACGAGTTAAACCTATCAGGATTAACGCCAAGAGCATTGAGCTCAGAAATAGCTTAAATGAGAAGCTATTAGATGCGCAAAAGCAAGCTCTATTAGAGGCTAATGCTCCTAATGAAGGATTAGACGGAACTGTCGATCAGTTAGCGCCTCGAAAGGATGGAATCCTTAGGTTTAATGATAGAATATGTGTTCCAATTTTTGGAGGACTTAGAGATATAATCCTCCACGAAGCGCATAAATTGAGATACTCAGTTCACCCAGGAGGTGACAGGATGTATCAGGATCTGAAAAAGAATTATTCGTGGATGGGTTTGAAGAAATCCATAGCCACTTATGTAGCTAAGTGTTTTGACATGTTCACAAGTTAAGGCCGAACATCAGAAGCCATCAGGACTTCTACAATAATTGGAAATTCCCACACGGAAATGGGAATGGTAACTATGGACTTGATTACCAAGTTACCTAAGACCAAACGCAGAAATGACACTATTTGGGTCATTGTGGATAGGCTGACTAAGTCAGCACATTTCTTGCCAATAAAGGAAACGTATAATTCAGACAAATTGGCTAAGTTGTATGTGGACAAGATTGTGTCCCTACATGGTGTGCCAGTATCTTTTGTATCTGATATAGATAGTAGATATACCTCTCATTTTTGGAAAAGTTTCCAACAATCTTTAGGCACACGACTAAACTTTAGTATGGCTTACCATCTGCAGACTGATGGTCAAAGTGAGCGTACTATTCAACGTCGGAAGACATGCTTAGGGCATGTGTGATTGATCTAGGTGGAAGTTGGGATGATCACTTACCCCTAATAGAATTCTCCTATAATAATAGTTATCATACGAGAATCAAGGCTGCTCCATATGAGGCCTTGTATGGGACACATGTGTTGGGCAGAAGTTGGGGAAGCTTGTGCAACTATCAGGACCTGAGATCATCCTGGAGACCACAGATAAGATTGTGCAAATCCGAGATCGTCTCAAGGCTGCCCGTGATAGGCAGAAGAGTTGTGCAGACAAGAGGCGAAAACCTCTTAAGTTCCAAATAGGGGACAGAGTATTATTAAAGGTATCACCTTGGAAAGGTCTGATGCGCTTCGGAAAGAAGGGTAAGTTAAGCCCAAGATATATTGGATAATTCTAGGTAATCGAATGTGTCGGTTCTGTGGCCTATAAGCTTAGTCTACCTGAAGAGCTTAGTGGAATTCATGATGTGTTCCACATCGGTAACCTTAAGAAATGTTTAGCCGATGAGTCGCTAGCAATGTCGCACAAAGATGTGCAAATAAATGAAAACCTGAGGTTCGTTGAGAAACCAATTTCGATTGAAGATCGATAGGTTAAAAAGCTCCGAAGGAAATTGATATCTATAGTAAAGGTTAAATGGGATGCCCTTAGAGGTCCCGAGTTTACATAGGAGGTTGAGTCCACTATGCGACAAAAGTACCTCCATCTTTTTGAATAAAATCTCAAGGTCGAGATTTCTTTTAAGAGGGTGAGGATGTATCACCCTGTAAAATCGTGTCCAGTAATATAGTGACACGTGTGGTATTTTATTTTTAAGTCTATTAAAGACTAACAGGGACTAAAAGCATCAACATGCTCAAACTAAGTGTTTGAGTGATCTTCTGATGTCAACATGCATAAACCAAGCCTCTGAGTGACCATTAGTGTCAACATGCTGAAAACATAGCCTCTGAGTGACCATTGGTGTCAACATGCTTAAAAACATAGCCTCCGAGTGACCATTAGTGTCAACATGCTAAAACTTGGCCTCTGAGTGACTGTCATGTCAACATGCCCAGCCTCTGAGTGACATCGAAGTTAACATGCTTATAATGAGCCTCTGAGTGATCCTTTACGAAGTCCTAACTCTCATATGTCCCATTTGTTGGACGAGAGGGTTCAATTCTGTAAATATGTGAAAGTTGGATAATGGAGGGATTAAAAGTGTCAACATGTTAATTTAAACCTCTGAGTGACCTTTTAACGAACCGAGAGCTCGCCCAATATCCGGGCATAATCCCGGATACACAAAATATTGGCTACGGAGGGCTAAAAATGCTAAAAAGGTGTTTTAGGAAGGTTTAAGAGGTTTTAATAAGTTGAGGGGCTAAAAGTGTCACTTTTGAAATCTGACAAGGGGCGCTCGCGTTTGCTAGACCAATTGACGGGTCAAAGTTATGATATTAAAAAGTCAAACAGGCCATTTTTCGAAAAAATCATAAATTGATCTTATATATGTTATGAAACCTATTTTGACACTTAAACAAGTTGGCAATAATTATTAGAACACGTAAGAACATGTTCGGCTCATCAATTTCAGTTCTAGGGTCGGTTCGCAAGCGAAAATCGCGAAGTTTGACTTCTGCTTTAACTTTCGATTCTGACCCGATTTAGATTAGTTAGATACTGATCTAAAGTTGCATTATGATCGTAATATAATGTAACCCTTTGAGGTTATATTACATGATCATAATCAGAATCTGAGTTTATGCACAAGTTCCGTAATTATGTCATTTTGACTAAAATGCCCTTTTGAATAAAAAGAGAATTGAATAATAAATGAACTTGAAAATGAGTTTCCTACTGATGTAATATTATAATTAGGATTATTTGGGATGTCAAATCAGATTATAAACTGAGTTTATGAGCAAGTCCTTGCATTATGTCGATAAATGACGATAAAGCCCTTATGGCTTATAAAATGGTTTTAATCACCTCTTTTCAAAATAAACCTTTTAACCACTGATGTATTATATTAAATAACATATCTAAGACTTGTTAACCTAATCATAACATCAGTTTTCATTAAATATCGCATAAATCGTCATTTTACGACATGAGCGTCGTTTCGACGCATAGTATGGTTTTAAACCATATTTATCAACTAAGACTTGTTACCTACTGATTTCAAAACTTATTCTAAACATTTTTACAGTAGGTATATGATATGAACTCAGAATCCCAAATAATTTATAAAATATGTGTAATATGACAAAAATGCCCATTTTGTGCATAGTTTGGTCATAAAAGATAAATTACACATATAATTAATATCCTATTGATATTATATCATAAATAATTTATTTTTCCAGAATACTTATAGTTATAACATCAAATTATATTCAAGTTCCTTTTATAAGGTATGAAATTACCAAAATGCCCTTTTGAGGCGTAGTTTCACTTTATAACCATAACGGGCATATAAGTTGATATCCTACTGATATTATAACTTATTTAAAATGTAATGGCATATAGAACTTGTCCATGACTTATCCGGTTACCCGATATCGCCAATATGCGTACGGTTAAGCATATGTAACTATTTACGAAAATTAACCAAAACGGGTCTAACCTTATCAATTAAGTCTCAATATCCAGAATGTTTATAGTTCACCCATATTATACAAGTTAAAGTACTTGTCGGGTTTAAACTACATTCTATCCGATCATTGTTTAATCAAGCGATATACGTTTTGATCATGTACACTACTCGGTCTAAGTCTATGACTTAAACAAGCCCGTTAGTATTTAATTGGTTAGCTTATGCCATAATCCAGACTAGAGACTTGCTGGTAAATGCTATCTGCACTTAGTACTATTGTGTACGGCTGAGTTAATAAATCTTGCATTTAAACAAAGAATAGCTCAGGTAAATACTCTCGACTTATTTCCCCTATACGGGCTTGGGATACGGTAAATTATTACCGCTTGGTCGGAAATTGGATCAATCAATGTCGATTAGTGGCTAGTAAATCCGCATATACCGTTTTAATCAGTTTTGTTTAATAACTTAAACATCGAGGGTTCACTACCGTGTCCTGGATATCCTCGGCTCATTACATTAGATAAGGCCACGACCTTAGCGCGGGGTGTAGGCATACACCTGATAGACGCTCAAATGCAACTACCCACACTTGTTGGTGATAACTCCTTCGTGAGTTCATAAGTGGTGTGAACGTTAATCATGTCTCGGTTTTTGTACTGGGCCCTATATGTATAGACAAACGTGTGAATCTGTTAACAAGGTTGCAAAGTCACTTTCCCAAGTTATAAAAGATTTGTGCCTTTGTGCACTTAAAATCATTTTCAAATATTTTCAAAATGAGTCAGTTGGGTGTATTTACCAGCGAAAGCTGATGTATTTTCAAAAGACTAAGCTTGCAGGTACAATACAAAAATAGGCTGGTAGTGCTCGGTAGTGATAAGAGGATCTTGCAAATCCTAGATCTGCCCAAAGTATGTTTTTAATTCTTTCTTTGTACAATTTATGATCCGCCTATGGATCTTCTATTACAAGCCTGTATATTATTTTGTATTTCAAACATTTGGTTTGTAATAGTAATTTAAATCTAAGACTTACGCTGTGCTGTGTTTAATTGACAATGATGATATCAACTTTACATCACGATATTCTCCACCCGGGCCCACCGTTGTATGGATTTGCTTGGAAATCTAGGGTGTGAGATAACCTCACCTCTCGAATTCATGACGCCCAACAAGAAGCACTAAAGGAAGGCAACTTTAATGCAGAAATACTTAGAGGCATGGAAAACATCTAGAACCAAAAGAGAACGGAGCCTTGTACTTTATGAGTAGAATTTGGGTTCCTCATTTTGGCGATCTTCAAGATCTAATTCTAGATGAAGCTCATAAATCCAAATACTCGATACATCACAGAGCGGATAAAATGTATCATGATCTTAAATAATATTATTGGTGGCCTAATATCAAAGGTGATAGTGCAACTTATGTTGGAAAGTGTCTAACATGTGCAAAAATTAATGTTGAATACCAAAAACCTTCAGGATTATTACAACAACCTGAATTTCCCACTTGGAAATGGGAACAAATCTCCATGGATTTCATAACCAAATTACCTAGGACCTCTCGCAATCATGACATGATTTGGGTAATTGTTGATCGATTAACCAAGTGAGCTCACTTCTTTCCAGTACGCGAGAAAGATAAAACTGAGAAGTTAGCTGAGCTCTATCTCAAGAAAATTGTGGCAAGGCACGGAGTGCCTATTTCGATAATCTCTGACCGAGATGGTCATTTTGTGTTAAGAATTTGGTAATTATTTCAAAAGGATTTTGGATCTCGCTTAGATCTAAGCACAGCCTTTCATCCCCAAACTGATGGCCAAAGAGAACGCCCAATTCAAACTTTATAAGACATGCTTCGTGCTGGTGTGATGGACTTAGGTGGAAATTGGGACACTGTCGAGTTCTCATACACTAACAGTTATCACACAAATATTCATGCTGCTCGGGTTCGAAGCATTATATGGACGTAAGTGCCATCTCCATTATGCTGGGCGGAAATGGGAGACAAACAAATGATAGGACCATAGTTAGTCCAAGAGACTACTGATAAAATATTTAAAATTCGAGAACGTATCAAGGGAGCCCTAGACAGACATAAAAGCTACACGGATAAACGACGCAAACCCGTTATCTTTCGAGGTTGGAGGCAAAGTGTTGTTAAAAGTCTCGCCTTGGAAAGGTGTAGCTAGATTTGGGAAGCAAGGAAAGCTTAGCCCAAGATATGTAGGACCTTATGAGATTTTGGAAAAAGTTGGCATTGTCGCTTACAAGTTAAGATTACCAGACCTCTTAACAACGTCCACCATACATTTCATGTGTCAAACCTTAAAAGTTTCTTTCGGATGAATCATTCATTTTTCCCCCGGATGAAATTATTATAGACGACAAGCTCCATTTCGTCGAAGAACCTGTCGAGGTTTTGGATTCAAAAACTCAGAGAACGAGGAGGAGTCGTATCAAACTAATCAAAGTCCGTTGGAACTTGAAGCGCGGACCCGAGGTCACTTGAGAACGAGAAGATGAAATGAAAAGGAAGTACCCTCACCTGTTCAAGGAAATCCATGCAATGGATAATGCAACTTAAATTTCGGGACGAAATTTTCTTGAACAGGGGAAAAATGTGACATAAGGCAAAATACCGGTAAATATTTACACCTTAAACAACTATTACATTAGTAATTTTCGACTTGATTTTATTTAATTGAGTCTTAAAGGTCTAGGAATTACAAAATTATAGCTTAGTGTGATAACAAACTCTCCATAATTAGAAACATGTAAAATTATATCCTACACTTGCGGCAAAAACGCGAACACACTGTACATGTCAGGACTAGTCGCGGTACAGTCTGAAACGGCAAAAACGAGAAATAAAGTATTTCCGTGATAAATATTTTATAGAAACATTAGTTGAAAATAATGTACGAACAATACTTTCAGAAAAATTCTATTAAAACATTGTCCGGTCCGCAGAAAATACAGCAATGTTTCGGTGTGTACAGCACTCCGCAGAAGGAAATAGCAAATGTCCGAAATTCAAAAATAAATATTATTTATCATAAATATTATATAGAGGATTAAAAACATCACAAAAACCCTTATTTAAACTTTAGGTTTTAAAGCTACACGAATAGTTCAGTAAATACCCGACAACAAAGCCGGTACAGGAACTGAGTCCGAAATAACATATTTATTAGTCCAAAGAGTTGGATTAATAAATTGGACAATAAAATTTGTACAAAGACAATTGTGTAAATAAAATTTCATAAGTAACATAAAATGTCAGTATTTATCCCGGTACGAGACCTGAACGGAATTTATCAACCGAACAACGAAACAATTAGCCTAGCGAGTTAGTTAACATATTATAACATCACTTTAGTGTGTTGGGTCATTAAAATTTATAAAAACTAATATATATAAACATCGAAGATTATAAAGTTTACAAAATATATCAAGATTTTATATAAAAAAATTAAAACCAACCCCCCCCCCCCCACAATCTCACGGCTATGGGTGGGTCCCCATGCCTACTCACCTTTCTTGATGTGTTGGAATAAGAAGAAGCATGATTAGTGTATGGAGACGTACAAAACATAACCAAACCAACACACTTACACTCCACCCTTCTTCATTTCCAATATTCATCAAAAACCATTCACCTACTTCTTATCTCTCTCTAAAAATCTACCAACATCAAGCACCCATCATCGTCACCTTTTCAAAATTCAAACTCAAGATTTCAAGCAAAAATGGAGGTGCATGAATGACTCAAAGATTTTGCAAGACTTGAAGATCCACTTGGAGCATTTTCTCAAGACTTGAAGCTCTTGGATCATCATCTTTTCTTTATATTATCATCACCTTCATCTTGCTCATCTAGCTAGTAGTAAACTTCATACTTTATTACTACATTCTTATATTATGATTTAATATAAAAAGTACAAGATCATCTTGAATCTTACTTAAAAATTATTTAAAAACATTAACAAGAATAAACATATTAATATGATTATTTAACTTATTTGATGATCTTAAAGTTGTCTTTTTGTAGTAGAAGTAATCTTGTATTTTTATGGTTAAAAATAAAGATCTAAACACATGCATGTTTAGATCTAGCAAGATTTACTAACAAAAAAAATGATATGAACATGATTTATGCACTTAAAATGGTTATATGCATTATACAAAATATATATTGTTATTTAAAATTCATGATCTAGAAAATTTGTTGAAAAGTAGTAATAAAGTTTCTATTTTTTGGAAAGATCATGAACATGTACTTATTTTTGAAAGGATTATGAACATGTCTACACACTTAGAAAGATCTCATGTATTACATAAAGTATAAAGTATGGATTTTTATATATAATAATGATCTAAGAATTTTTTATGAAAAACATTAATAAAGTTTCCATTTTTTGGAAGGTTTAAAGTTACTACAAGTTCATAACATTTCTTGTTAGAGTTTTGTGATCTAGAAGGTTAGTCATGGATACTTGATTATTTGAGTTGAAAATGGTTTAAAACATGTTTATTTACACATGGGAAAGTCCATAGTTTAAGGAAAACTATGGCTAAATTCTTATAAAATTTATTATGATTAAAGTATGGCAAAACCAAAGATTTTGAATGACTAAGGATTTTAATCATGATTAAATAAAATTTTGGATGAAAAAGTTTAAGATAAAATTTAAGAGTTTTCTTAACTAATAATGAATAAATATATATTTTTAGATAATATATATATATATATAGATATGATCAAGTATATATGTGTATTTTGTGTATAAATATTATGTATTTAGATCAAGTAGGAATAAATACAAAAATACAAAATTTCATAAAATGTACAAGAACTTATATATACTTGAAACATGACAAGTATAAATATTTTTGTCCAAACATGGACATAAACTAGCAAATCGAACAATAAGGCAATTTGGACAAAACGGACAATTTGGACATATCAAACAAATAAAACGACATGGATGAAACAAACGACACAGACGAAATGAACGAAACAAACGACATGGATGAAACGAATAACGCAAACGAAGCGGACGATGCAAAAGAAACGGTCAAAACAAACAAATCGTCACACACTATACAAAATGTATACATATTAGAATTTATAAAAATTAACTTATATAAAATATAGTAGTTTTATAAACTAATTTTTATAAATTATTACTAGTAAGATTACTTTGGGCTAAGCCCACTTCTATAAACTATTTACACTAGGCCCAATATTACATGATTAACTTGGGCTAGGCCCACTTTTACAAACTCATTTGGGCTTGACCCATTTTAAATAAATTCATTTGGGCTAGGCCCACACATCTAAAAACATAAGAATTGAATTCTTACACTTAACCCTTGGGCTAGGCCCATTCAGACACGAAAGATGTGGAATATATATATGAAGTGTATATATATATATATACACACACATATATATACAAACAAAGAAAACAAACAAATACAAGTATAATTATGAATTCAAGATGAATACTTGTATGAAAACGATTATAAACCTAAGTGTCTAATGGGATTAGAACACTTGTAGGTTGAGAAAACGAACGAAGAATCAAACAATACATAGAGATTTGTACGGAACGCGAATTTGTGAGTTCATGTTTCCCTTTTTTATTTAATTGTTTTAAGGTTTTAAACGTTAGCGGAGAATACATGTTTCAATTGGTCTGACTGTTTTAAAGAATGAAAATATTTAGATCACATGCGGATGGAATTTAACGAAGGGGCCATTAACGAATAAACAAGTGCCGAGGAACAAAAGTGATAGATCTATTTGGTTTTGGCGGGGCCCACTCTGAACGGCAATAAAAACATATCGTTACAGAGTGTTTTTATGTCTAAAACGAGTGTCTCAGGCACAACTAATCGTCAAGGTTTGATCGCCTTTATTCGGCATATAGATTGGTGTCCTTGCAAAACACTAATGATCTTACAAGTTCCATTTAATTACATACCAGATTCAATACTTCAAATATTTTCAAGAATTATTTGATGCAAACTAAATACATGAATTCACCAGCTTTTGTTGACGTTTTTCAAAACTAACATGTATTACAGGTAACTAGTGGACATCTTTGGAAACATATGTTCGTGTGTTTTGAAGTCAAGCAGTTTGATGTCATCCAGTTTTTGGTTATCATGTTTGTAAAACTTGTGTTTTAAAGTTTGAACAATGTCGTTGAAGATGTACTAAATTTTTGAAACAAGTAGTTGGTTGTAAATTTGGTTCAAATAAAATGTATGGATGAATATCTAATTATGTTTAACAATTGTTGTTTACTTGGTTGAATGCAACGATTGATGCTCTAGCCACACCTCGCACACGCTTCCACAACAACGAAAATCGGGGTGTGACACTTCAAATGTCATAGCGGTTCCTGATACGGCGGCGGATGACGGAAACTTTGATGGGTGGTGAACGGTGGAGTGCCGGAGGTTGATGGTGGCGGATGACAGCAACTTTGCTAGGTGGTAAACGGTGGAGTGTCGGAGGTCGATGGTGGCGATTGACGGCTGAAGGTGGTGGTTATTGCTTGGTGGTGAATGGTGGAGTTTGATGAACATGAAGGTTGAAAGGGGTGTTGAGATGGGTTTGTGTTTTAGGAGGATAAGGTATAAGGGGTGCATGTTTGTTTGAGCAGGAGGTTGATAGGTGGCCATTGGATCAGTTTTAATCAATGGTCTGCGGTAAATATAGAAAACATGCAATTGTGGGAGGAATGGTCATTCCCCACTAACAATTACTCCCAATCTTTTAACTGCTACCCCACTTTCACTTTGCTAGTTGAGATCTTTTCTGATGGGTCTTGAATGCAGGCCGGATCATGGGCTTATATAGCTTGTGGAACTTGTTGGATTATCCCAAGACAGTATCAAAGACTTAGGGGTTGTTTGTTTACCTCTTAATGAGGTTCTTAATGGTTTAGACCTCTTACTAGTTCAACATTTAATGGTTCAGACTGTTTGTTTCGTGGGCAGATGTCTGAATGATTCAGACATTTTCATCTAAATGGTTAACTAATATACTTAGTTTGAATGGTTAAGATCTCTAATTTGAATTGGTCAGACATTTGCCTCTGACGGCTAAAGCATTATACTGGCTCTTAATGGTTCAGACCTGTTACTGGTTCAGCACTTAATGGTTCAAACCTCTTACTGATTCAACACTTAATGGTTAGTTCTTACTGGTTCAACACTTAACCATTCAGAAGTTGCCAAACAGCCCCTTAGTGAACTTTCATGAAACAAAAATAGATTTTCTTGATGCATAAGGCTAAGACATACCTGGTTCGACTTTCTATTTGTGTTGTACAATACTTGGGATGTTTATGTGCTGATGTTCTTCAAGATTTCTAGAGCCCGGGTGTGTTTTTATGTGTGCTATTGAAAAAACCTAAGAGAGTGTGTGAAATCAGCGAAAGCAAGTGATAGAATAAAAAACCAATTGTATAGAGAGGTTTTACATTGTGTTCTTGGTTCCATTTTGAATAGAGAAGTGAAAGGATGTGGGAAAATTTATGTTTTTTTCATGGAAGTAAGTGAAAAGAAGGGAAATTTTAATAATCTTCTCTCCTAATTTTCCGTTCAGAAATGGATGAATTTGTAGAGAAAAAAGATTTGCCTCCTAACTTTCCTCCCAAAAAAGTTTCTTTCCTTTAAATTCTAGAGCTCGGAATTACAATGTATATTTCCCCCCTTTCTTTTATCTTCTTAAATACCTTTGTCTTCTTTTCTTTCATTTCCCTTTCTTTTATCTTCTTAAATACCTTTGTCTTCTTTTCTTTCATTTCCCTTTCTTTTATCTCCTTAAAAATACCTCTCTTCTCTTGTTTATTAAACTCGGGAACACAACGTTAAGGATTTGATATGAGACAGGGAGAAGATTTCAAAGGTTTAAGTAAAGAACATAGGGGTGAAGAATGGATCTCCCCCGGTCTCACTAAACTATACATTACTAAGGTACTCTAAAGAAGGATCTCCTTCTGGTCTCACCAACTTTAGTGTTATGAAAGACTGTGATTCACAACCCCAAACATAGGAGTCAACCTGTCTAAACAAACTAACAACCTAGAAACATTAAATCATGATCGAAAGGTCAAACTCACTCAAGAGCAGTATAAACCTAACAAACAATGAAGAAGAGGGATCTAAAACGTCGAACTCTGAATTTTAGTTAACCAACTCATTCCCTCGGATTACCTCTCGGTCTCACCGACTAGAACCAATCACATAAGGTAACACGACTCAATAATGAATGAAGCTAACCTAGATGATTGCAACTCATCCTAACCAATCCAATTATAGGGAACAACCAAGGAAACCAAATAAAATTAGAATGCAAAGCAATTAATATTCAATAAAGAACAGGTTTTTTCAATAGCAGTCACGTCATACGATATCATAATGCAAAGTAATTAATAATCAATAAAGAACAGGTTTTGTCAATAGCAGTCATGTGATACGATAAATCAAAACCGAATATAATCACTTCAAACAATATTCATCCAAACCTGGGTAGTCTAAAGAGTTTAGCTACTCACGAGTTCGCCAAATTTATAAAAACTCATAAACATCATGAAAATAATCTAAGAAATTGCATGCATGACGTGTAAGAACGCTAAACCAATCATAGACAAATCGATTAACGCTTTGATCTTTAATCCAAGGCTTCCAAATCTCAATTTATTCATGAACCAAATCTTTAATCTCTATTGAATTAATCACTACTAATCAAATTCCCCCAAGAATGGTCGTTAAAACGAACTAAATATGTAAACTTAGGGTTGTGGGTTTGACACACTAGTAACGGACAGTCACTGCCATCATGGGCTCTTTGAATGGCAATAGATTAATCTTGCAATTTCATGTTAAACACAACTAAAATCTAGCAAAGCTACATGCAAGCCACACTCCCAAAGATAAGTAGATTTGTAATACTTATAACGATCAATAGATTTACGACCCGACTAGTCCAAGATGTTGCAATTTGTAATTTCAAAAAGATGGCCTACCTAATCAAAATTTACTCACCTAATAGATTACGACTACACATGGCATCATACCTCTCACATTACTTATTTAACCATCAGTAAGTAAGACCATGAAAAGTGATTCACTCAAAATCAAACAATGAAGCAGTAATATCATGAGCTTGTACATCAGTCAAATCTCTACCTAATTGCTAAAACTAACACAAATCAAGAGGAGTTTTTTTTGGGTAGGCTAGGGTTAAGGGTAGGTAAATATTTTGGGAAAACAATGGGCTAAATGATATAATTGGAGAATGTTTATTATGTTTTTGTATATTCTACTATTACAACATATGCCTTTATATAGGCCATTACATATGAAAGGAGATAAACGTACAGGAGGTAATTAAGCCTATATACAAGAGAATTGATTGATTGAGATTTAAATTATAATTAGGGTGATTGAGCTTTGACATAGGAGAGATTTGAGGCATGTAATTGGGATGGAATATTCTATTCCCTTATACGCCCCCGCAAGATGGAGGATCCGTCGGATACACCAATCTTGGACCGATTACGTAAAAATGGGGCTCTCGTCAAAGGTTTAGTAAGCATATCTGCTAGTTGATCCTGTGAGTTGATGTGAAGGACACGTAGTTTTCCAGCTGAGACTTGTTCTCGTACAAAGTGGTAGTCAAGTGCCACATGCTTCATGCGAGAATGGTAGACCGGATTTGCACATAGGTATGTAGCGCCTGTATTGTCACAATATAGAGTTGGTGTAACTGTTGATGAGATTCCAAGATCTTGTAATAAGTGTTTAGTCCATGTGAGTTCGGCAGATGCATTTGCTAAGGCCTTATATTCTGCTTCAGTGGATGACCGAGAGACCGACTTTTGGCGAGTGGATTTCCACGATATAATATTTGTCCCTAAGTAGAGAATATAGGCTGTAGTAGACCGACCAGAATCATGTACACCACCCCAATCCGAATCAGAGAAGGCCGAGAGATTAAGAGAGGAGGTGCGATTTAGAAAGAGTCCATGATGAATGGTTCCTTTAAGGTAACGAAGGACACGTTTGAGAGACTGCCAATGTGTTTGGCGTGGGTTGTGCATGAATTGAGATAATTTGTTGATCGCAAAGGAGATATCTGGGCGGGTGAAAGATAGATATTGTAAGGTTCCCACGAGTTTCCTGTACGGTGTGGCATCCACCGAAGGAGAAGGATCAGAAACGGTTAATGGTTCGGTAGCACTTAGGGGAGTAGTGACATCTTTTGCACCGTCCATGTGAAATTGTTCCAAAAGGTCTTGGATGTAACGGTGTTGAGACAAGAATAGTCCGGTTGGTGTCGGAATAACTTCTACACCGAGGAAGTGATGTAGCATGCCAAGGTCCTTGATGGAGAACTTGGTGGAAATGAGTGTAGGGTGAGGCAAATGTGTAGAATGCTTAGGATGAGTTAAGGGAGATAAGGTGCAAGGTTTATGAGTTGGAGGTGGAGGCATGAAGGAATCAACAGTGGGTAAGGGAATTGGGTTTGGTCCATTTGTTGTGAATGGGAATATGTGATCAATGAACTCTACGTGACGAGAGTGATAGAGGCGATGAGTGGTAGGATCATAGCATTTATAGGCGGATTTAGAAGACGAGTACCCAAGGAAAATGCACTTGGCGGACCGAGGATGTAGTTTGGAGTTGGCATATGGACGAAGCCATGGGAAACACAAGCAACCAAACGGCTTAAGTTTATTGTAAGCGGGAGGTGTTTTATACAACTTTTCAAATGGTGACAGGTAGTCAAGAATTGGTGTTAGAAGGCGATTAATTAGATGGACGGCAATTTGAAATGCGTGAGACCAAAAGGGTAGGGGAAGATTCGCATGGTGCAAAAGAGATAACCCGGTTTCGACTAGTGTCGATGGCGTCGTTCGGCCACTCCATTTTGTTCCGGAGTATGTGGCGGAGTTGTAAAATGAGAAATTCCATGCTTTTGAAGGAAGGGAAGGAGACCAATGTATTCGCCCCCATTGTCCGAGAAAAGAGACACTAAAGGAGTATGAAAAAATTTTTCAACAAGAGCTTTAAATTGTGGAAATAAGATTGAGACGTCCGATTTTCTTTTGACAGGGTATAACCACGTATATTTTGTGTAGAAATCAACAAAAATAACATAGTATTTGAAACCGTCATTTGAGAGTTGTACGGGACCCCAAACATCCGAATAGACCAATTCAAGAGGTTTAGTTGCCCGAAATGAATTTTCACCAAAAGGTTGTTTATGGCTTTTATTAATTTTGCAAGCATCACAATGAAATAGGTCGTTGGACAAGTTATTATATTCAAAGCCTAACTTATTTAGTAAATTTTTTAGAACTTTGATGGATGGATGTCCAAGCTTGTGATGCCATGAAAGGAGAGAACTCGAAGACTTGGTTGCTGAATTGACTTGCATCGGATGGCAAGAGTCTGGTGTCGCATAGTAGACATCGTTAATGTTGACTCCCCGCATGAGTCGCGCCCCCATGCGAAGGTCCTTTACAAAGAAATGAAACGGAAAAAAATTCAACAGAAACGTGATTAGTCTTGCAAAGTTTTGCTACGGAAATAAGATGATTACGTAACTTGGGAACAAGGAGAATATTAGTTAATTTAAGTGAACGAGTGGAAGTTGGAATAGAACCGGGACCGGTATGAGTGATAGTGAGAGTATTACCATTTCCTAGAATGATCTCATCAGGCCCGCCATATTCAGAGAGATGGTGCACAAAGGCCTGGTCGGGGTGTGCGTGGTCGGATGCACCACTGTCAAACATTAGAGAAGAGGACGAGGACGCCATGGTAGAGTTAACTGTGGAGTTCGTTGTTGAAGTAGCCAATGCAAGGTTATTTTTTGGAGAAACCTTGCAAAGTTGCGACAGTCCTTGGTATCATGTCCTGGAATGCTGCAAAACTGACAAAATGAGTTGTTACGGTTTATGCGATAATTATTGGTCGAGCCATTGTGATTGACTGTTGTGAGTTGTCGCTTCCCAGAGGCAGTTGGCCGATTGGAAAACCGGGCAGCAGGTCGGTATTGGTTGCGCGGGCCTTGTCTTTGGGCTGTGTTAACAGTAGTAAGAATTGGGGCAGGTTTGGACTCCAAGAGAGATCGCTCATGGTCAATGAGTTTTTCATAGAGATCTGAAAAAGTAATAGAAGTTTGTATTGTCTTGAGTGCTGCAGTGATTTCTTTATAGTCTTCACCAAGGTGTGCAAGAATGTGGGCTGTGAGATCATCATCGTCAACAGGTTTTTGAGCCAGTGCCAGTTCATCCGCAATGGATTTCATCTCATTGAGATATTCAGCTATGGGTCGGGAGCCTTTGTTGGTGGTGGATAGTTTGGTGCGGAGCGAGATGATGCGAGAACGCGAGACGCTAGCATAGCTCTTGGAGAGGCGCTGGAAGAGTTGTCGTGCGGTATCGGCTGAGGAGACGAGTGGCTGAATAGTATCGGAGCAGCTTCCGAGCAGCGCTCCGAGTAAAATCTGGTCTTGGCGGTACCAGTCACGATATTCAGCATTTGGTTTTCCATCAAGAACTTTCGGTGGTGGGTCGGATAAACCATCAACGAATTGTTCAAGTGCGAGTCCTCGTAGAGTGGATAGGACCTGTTTTCGCCATGAGGGGAAGTTGTTTGTGGTTAGTTTGATTGGGAAGTGGGTGTGCGTGGAGAGTTCGATGATGTTGGTTTTGGAGGTCGACATTGTTGCAGGTTTGAAGTGCACTGTGCGAAAGAGAGAATAGGATCGAAAAAAAAAAATCTCAGAGGAGAGGATTGGCTCTGATTACCATATAATTGGAGAATGTTTATTATGTTTTTGTATATTCTACTATTACAACATATGCCTTTATATAGGCCATTACATATGAAAGGAGATAAACGTACAGGAGGTAATTAAGTCTATATACAAGAGAATTGATTGATTGAGATTTAAATTATAATTAGGGTGATTGAGCTTTGACATAGGAGAGATTTGAGGCATGTAATTGGGATGGAATATTCTATTCCCTGAAAACTAACACAAATTAAGAGGAATTTTCTGAGTTATGCCTACTTTATCTCGTAACATAAAGAATTGTTGTCTAGAACGTGCAAACCTACACGACATGCCTTCAATTTACTTTTACATTGAATAAGGCGAGTCTTCCATGTGTAATCCAAATAACCTCGGCACTTTCCAACCGACATTTAAAAAAATCATTATCTATTTTTATTAGTAGGGCCCAAAATCATGTTCTTATCCCCTCACTTAAACTGTTCATCATCCTCAATGTACAATCAAAAATAGTGTTAAGCAAAAAATACAAATACTTGAAAAGTAAAGTGATAAACGAATTCCCCATGGATGTAGCGGACAAACTCTACTATCCAGCAAAAAACTTCATTTCCATCATGCACATGCCTTCCCCACATTTCTTCTAACTCTATCCACACGAACAATCAGAATACCATCCTATAGCAAAATCTAAAACCTAAGACTCAAAAAATCCGACATAAAATAAACTAAAATAAAATAAAGCAAAGCATATGAAACCATAACTTCGTTGCCTCCCATGTCTATCCTCAATCAGGAGGCTTCTCCATTATTCTATTCCTACTATTTATATTAATCACCTTCTTCTACCATTAGGTGGGAAGAGTCCAACAATATAACCAATCAGAACTCCAAAAGATGTAATCGTTTCGGCCCACTAATCTTTATATTTCCCTAAACCGAATTGTATTCAAGGCATGTAGTGAGGGAATCCATTGTCTCTACAAATGGTGTATGCCAACACCATAGTCCAGTCCTATTGGCTTCATGCCCACTCATGGTTTTGTTGATTGGGGTGGTGATCCACCATCTACTTCCTCTATAGGCCAACTATACTCAATGTTTAATCCTTGTTCTTGGCGTAGATCTTCTTTGACCTCCTTTATTGGCTCTCCAAATTGTAGTACTTCTAAATAGCCAAAGTTACCACCATGGTCAAACTCTCTTTCTTCTGTAGTTGGTAGATCTACTAACTCATCACCAAGGAGGTGGCAGCGGCTTGATGATGGTTGGACGGTGGGGTGATGGTTGGTCAATGGTGGACAGCGGGAGTTGCAAGAGAGGGGAGATGGGATGAGGCTAGGGTTCTAACCTCTCTTGTTCAATTTCTTTTTTATTGTGTTGGTACAATTAGGGTTTTAAGGTGGAGAAAAGAACCCCTTTAAATTACACTCTATCCATCAACATTTGATTTTCTCTCCTAGTAATTAGTCCTTTTCTAATTATCTATTATTTGTTAACTCTTATATTTTGTTTTATTATCAAATACTAAAACCAACTCTCTTTAATTATTATCCATTAATAATTAATCCTCGTTTGTGTCAAATAACCATTATTCATCGCTCACTAGTCAAAATGTTGTGACTTTATTTTATTGTTAGTATAAAAACCTTTTAATTTATTATATAATAATAAATTATTACTCGCTTGAGCTTAACAATTTAAACGAAACCAAAGATTTCCATTAAATTAGTTTTTTCACAAACAATTAACATCTCTAGTTTTCACCAAATACTTGTTTTCCATGATTAATCATCCGCTATCACGATCTATAATACTTAACAATTAAGTACTATTCTTTGTTCGTCTCCCAAAGTATAACTCTTTAGATCGTCCTTTAATCGCATTGTTACAAAATCGATAATTGGACACCTAAATCCAACAGTCTCCCACTTGTACTATTTTTTATTATATCCACAAAGTTGGATGCCTAGTTGCATCGTACTGCCCCTAGCAAGGTATGATGTATTATATTCGACAACTATTCTTTTGTGATCAAGTAACTCTTTACTTAATCAAGTTATAGTCATTTGTAACCTTATCAATTTATCCTTTATGTATTTAACAGATATTGAGCACGAGACATAGATCTAATTTCAATCTCGTATATTGTTCAAATATTCTTGTGCTGATCTTGATTCAAAATAATAAAACCAACTCTCTTTAATTATTATCCAATATTAATTAATCCCCGTTTATGTCAAATAACCATTATTCACTGCTCACTAGTCAAAACGTTTTGACTTTATTTTATTTTTAATATAACAACCTTTTAATTTATTATATAATAGTAAATTATTACTCTCTTAACTATTTAAACGACACCAATGATTTCCATTAAATTAAATTTTTCGTAAACAATTAACATCTGTAGTTTTCACCAAATACTCGTTATCCATGATTAATCATCCGCTATCATGATCTATAATACTTAACAATTAAATACTATTATTTGTTCGTCGCCCAAAGTATAAATCTTTAGATCGTACTTTAATAGCATGGTTACAAAATCGATAATTGGATACCTAAGTCCAACAGTCTACCATTTGAACTATTTTCGATTATATCCTTTTAACGTAGACAGAGTTGGATGCCTAGCTGTGTCGCACTGCCCCTAGCAACGTCTGGCGCATTATATTCGTCAACTATTCTTTTGTGATCAAGTAACTCTTTACATAATTAAGTTATAGTTGTTTGTAACCTTATCAATTTATCCTTTATGTATTTAACACTTCTTGAACATGACATGGATCTAATTACAATCTTATATATTGTTCAACTATTCTTGTGCTGGTCTCTGATTCAAAGTGGTAAAAAAACTACCTTTAGTTTGAGTATGGCCATACTTTCACACTGGTTTGAGTCTTCAAGCGGCCCATATGTTCAACTTCTTAAAACACATAAAAGCACAGAATCCATTCAACATCATACAACTCCTATTTACCTTCAGTTCTTTCCTAATCAAATATCCTTATTATTACCCTTTCACGACGTAGCATTAGATAAGATCAAAGAACAAACTTACACTAATGTTGAATCAAATATGATTCTCATGTCTATGGATATAAAGAACATACCATTTCAAGATTTGTTATGACACTGATCGATGAAGATAGTTTTGAAGCGAGTTACGTCCCATATCATTCTCCAATTAATATATATGAATCTTGATCCTCAAAACGTTGAGCTTTCATCCCATGAACAATCAACCATTCACAATAGTCTTAATTCAAATTAATTCCCATGAATTTCCCCGACTACGGGACATTTAGAGGACATACTCATGGATGCTTATTCTGACATAGGAACATTATTTATATGGCATTTAATTGTTAAATCCAAATAAAATCATAATGTAGCCTTACCGTTCAAATAATATCAAATACCAAACTATAGACTAAAACTCTTTTTAGAAACATTAGCCATAAATTCTCTAAATGTATATTGTATCTTCATAAGGATACACTCAATTTCTTTGCTAAAATTAATCTATTTCATATTGTCTTATCAAGATGTCATCCAAAATATCTCCATATTTGGAAGTATTGGCTCCAAGCCTTATGTGACACAAAATCTTCATTGTTACAAAACGTATTGATTGGCCACCAGACACTTGGTGCCTTTCCTGATGTCATACATGAACCTTTCATATTACTATTATGTCTCAAATGAACCTTTCATTTCCACCATTGTCCATTTTATTTATTGAACAATACTTTCAATAATGTTTGTGTCCTATATAGATCATTTCTATTTTGACTTGTTTCAATGAATTAGTTTTACAACAAAAATTTGATGTGATTCATAAGCTCATGAACTATTTCTTGATTTGTCAAAACCAATTATCCATTAATGACTTCATGTATCTAAGAATTGTATTATATACAATTTCATGTATCATAGAAACAACTTTCGTAAGTTCAATTCAACAATCCTTTTGGAATCTTTCATCAAAGGTTCTACCATGCATTAAAGATCTCTATCTGTAGATTTAATAACGGACTAGAATATATTTGTGATTTAATAACGGTCTAGTATATATTTGTTGGAACAATGATCCTCTAGGCATCTTTTATTAGAGTCATCAAGCAATCCTTTTGTCATATATACATACTTCATCTATGACTATACAACACTTGTTACTTGTCATCCATAGCCAAGATCCTCGTTATGAAAACACCTTTTCTTATTGGATAGCTTAATATCCTGAAATATCTCATAGTTCCCACACCCTTTACATTGTCAATAACAGTGTTGTCTCAAAGACAACTTACTTGTTTTTAACTAAGTTTGGACTTTGGGAATTCACGTGGTTCACATTTTAATATCTATAATCATAATCATAACCATATTAGAGATTCTCAATCTCCAATTAAATTCATCAAAGTCTTTACTTGATAACTTTGTTGTTGGGTATCTTGTATCACAATTATTTCTTATAAACCTCTCTAGTTAATGCACAACAACTTCTTGTTGATAAAATTTGTGATATCGGTTTAGGCAATTTTAAAGACTCTTAGATCTCTTGAATCATATCTAATCATCAGTTTGGAATCATATTCTAAGATCGATTGACCATTCATTTCAAGAGTTCTAGACAAAACACTTTGTCATCTTGAAGATCCAATTCTCAAAGAAATTTAGATAAGTTTAATAATATCAAGTCTCTAAGGTAAGATAATCATTGTATACTTACTATACAATGTTACTATACAATGTTTCATAAGATCCATGTCTACCTATCTTGGAGCTTGATAATAATTTCCTTTGATATTTAAGAAACTACGACTAAAAGCGAGTAATATGTAGCAACTAAGCACTCAAAAAAATAACATATAATACTTTAGTGACAAAAATGATGTCGGTGCCTACATCTCATACTCATGCGGAAAGGTCATCAAATTAGTGGACCTATGGATAAGTGAGGCGCTTACGACTTGAGAAACCATTCACGTAGCACGTAATCACACATTTACTTTGCAAGTTGATATTTGAATTAAGAGAAATACGAGAGACTTAGTGACACATGGTACACCCAAAAGATTAATTACAAAAATTACTCACAGTTGCATTATGCGATCTGTCACTAAAATACCGTGTGAGAATGAGAAACGTCAAGACACACGAGTTACCTTAGATTGTAAAATAACACAAACACTAAACAACCAACAAGAACATAACCAAATGGATTCCTATGATTTTGGGGACTCTTGTTAACTTAAATATATTTTATTAAGTTTTTAGTATTTGTAAGGTATATCTTGTTTTAGCATGGCTATATACCTTTGCAAATAATTTAATTAAAAATAATTAGAGTGAATGTTTATATTTTATAAAAATATAATTTAATTAGGCTTGTTATTACAAAAATAATTTATCGAGAGACACAAAATTTATTATAAAAATTCCATAACTTATATTTCAGTTTAATGTTTATAAACTTTATTTTGATGATTTCTAAATCTCTATAATATTTTATATAATATAACATGATTAAAATGACAAATTCAAAGATGAGCAAAATTTCTCTAACAATTATATGATCTAATATAACCTGATTATATACAGTAAACAACTTTAAGTTTCATCGAAACACTAATTTAAGATAACAAGCTCCAAAATTATCTTATCCAAGAGCACCAAAATTAAAGAAATCTTATTCGGTCTTTAGATGCCTTCTATCCCAGAATTTGATAGAGGGATTTTGTAGAATATGAAAAATAGATCATGTTAGGATTTGGAATTACCTGCTTTCGTTAAGAATTGAGAGATAAAATGTGACTTGAAGTTCTAAGCCCTAGATGTGTTTTTGCTTTAATTCGTGATTTAAAGAGAGAGTTGGGATGATTTGAGGATGAGGATTTGTATAAGAGAGGTAGAGATGTCGTCTAAATGAGGCTAGGTTGTTATAACATTTGAATTTTGTTAAAAAAAATTTGGGTATTTTTATAACTTCAATGGAGATTTGATTTTTAATAAAATTAGAAAATTATATAATGTATTTGGACGGTTTTCGGTGTGCATTAGTGTATAGACTTATTTGGGTTAAATTATAATATCAATTATTGCGAATTAAAACCAAATTAATTGAGTATAATTTCCATATTCGCGACAACGTGGAGGAGAAGAAATGTACACTGTCGTTTGAGACCTATGTATCAAACGACAAACATCTGTCACTAATATTAAAATTAACTATTATATATATAAATATATATATATATAATTCAGCTACTTAACTCATTTTTCTAGTATAACTGGATACATATAATGTTTTCTAAAAATGCGAATATACCGTTGGGATGAGCGTATTTTTCTCTATAATATGACCTAAGTTTTATAAAAATCAGAGTATGGTCAAATATAATATATTTTAATTATAATAATTCGAATCGGTTTACAAATGGTTCGTATCCAATTTTCAATGGGCGGGATTTTTTTAGTACCCATTTTGGCAGATGTTATAATAGTGCTTAGATTTGAATAATCTCTAATGATGTTTGTTTAGAGATTTGATAAAGGCTGTTATCCTTGGATCCAATCAAAATACGTTAATCAATCCACTAAGCTAATCTGTTTTAATCTTAGAAGAATCAAATTTCTTTATTTTAGTTTCATAAGAAAAATATGATTAATTTGTTAACTTTGTTTCACTTGTCTTGAAAGACTTGATGCATTACTATGCACTTATGCTTTCCCTTTACAAGTTGATTCCAAATCATTTAGTTGATACATCACTTAAACCCATTTTACATATCCTTCGAGATTCCATATTTTAGAAAATGGTTTTAGATAAAATAGGAACCATCTTTTATGTATTTTGTTTATGTATAAATCAAATATATGTATGCTCTAGAAACTAATTTCTATCATAGAGACAATCTATAATACGTTAATTAAAGGATATTTATGTCACATATACAACTAGAATGTTTTTTTTTTACCATAATGAACATATTCATAAGTGCAAAACCAGATACTCAAATGCATAAACGAAAATTTGTCCAAATCCAAAAGCAAAATGAAACAATGTTGTAAGATAATCACAATATTGTTCATGACTCAAAAGTATAATAAACTAGTAATGTGTTTCCGTTGCAATCCCTCAGACCACATCATTCTATCTCCTCAATCTATTCCTCTTCTTGCAAATCATAAATGTGAAAACACATTTTAGTGTCAATGCACTAATCGATTTGATGAAAAGCAAGTAACCACGATAATGTATATACCTCAATCACTAGCCTAGAAGAATCAGCCCTTCCTTGTACAAAAGTAACATGTGTCATCTTTATAGCTTAAGGCTCTTTTCTTGCCTTGGCTCGAGGTTTCTAGTTTTGATGTATTCTTGGGCTTCAGCTTTACCTTAGCAGAAACCGACATATATTGCAGCTCAGCTATAGTCCCTCTATCGACATGTTTATTGTAGCCTTTGACGAACTCTTCATATTCAGTTTCTGTTTTAGATGTATTCTTGAGCTTCAGCTTGCCTCAGCAGATACCAACGTATCTTGCAACTCAGCTATAGTCCCTCCACATGCATGTTTATTATAGCCTTTGAAGAATTCTTTGTGTTCATGCAAGAATTACCAGTAAGATCATATCTATAGCCATGTCTATGTGCATCGAGTATCCAAGCTTCTCAAGCCTGTCGATGTACCTCTGCATCTTGTCAACATGTTCTTAGACGTCATGCTCAATTTTCACTAGAAGCTTAATTTCCCTGAGTATACTGTGGCGCCAATTTCGGTTAGCTTGATACCTTTCTTGCAGTGCGATAATCATATCCTAAGCATGGTTATACTCGATTTCCTTTCGGACATCATTTGGAAATTCATCAGATAGACTTCATAGGATCAAGTATTAGACTTTTTTGAGTTCTCGACATGCCGCATCCATTCATCCTTTGAGTTATTAGGAGGAACCACAGGAAGGGGACAATCCAAGATATATAACCATTTTTTAGTTTCAAGAACTTTTCTCAAATTTCTGAACCATTCAGGGATGTTATTGTCATTGAGTTTGTTTCGATACATGACGGAACGATGGGCATTATAGGAGAAATAGTTGTGACACATCTACAAAATGACAAAATATTTAGCATTTTCATGCTTGATATCCTAATTATTTTTTTACCCACTTGCAAAAATTGTTATTAGGATGCGAGATCCTGTTACATAAACACAAAGTGAATGGCTAAGCACTATCCACTCGGTATTTACTATGTGAGTAGGTAACGATTACCAATTGCGTCACACACAACTCTCAGGCTTGGGGCCGCATGACATGACATGCCAAGAAATGGTAACCCCAACTACGCCCACTTGGAACTGTTTCTAGTGATATTGGTCCTCTAATGGAAATGTGTGGAACTTACCCATGTGACATAGGAAACGCGATTCAACCTCTCCCCAAAACCGTCGGCCCATTGCAGGGTAATCACTAACAAAGGGGGTTCAGATAGATAAATTGAGTATTTCGATTTAGTTTGGGATTTAGCTTTTATATTTTAATTGTCAAATAGTGTCAAAATATAGTGGACGAGTTGTAGCATGAGCCAAGTCATAGAACTTTAGTAAACTTCCAATTTAACTTTATGTTTGTTATTAAATTGAAACTCCTTTCAGCTATCAACACGATCAATTATTAAATAGCCTATTTAACACTCTATTGGTCGTTAATCACGAACTTAATTTTAAATTAATAAACATTTATTATTTTATGATTTTTCCAAATTAACAACTTTAATTAAAAAACCAAATATTTTATTTTATAATGAAACTCCTTTATTATTTACCTTTCCAAGTTAAATGAAAACACATTTTTATTTATCTAGTTGTTTTTTATTGCGAAAAATAGTTTTCTTGGAAAAAGATTTCTACACAAAACAATCACAACCACACAAAATATTAAATATAGAATTGAGTCACTAGTAATAATTTGTTCAGTCTCGTTCGAGCTGGTGAACGGCAAACTGAACCGGTCTAAAAGGGACAAACAACCATAAGTCTGGCTTGGCCTTGCTCCCCCTTACTCCAAAAGCTCATCTTGAATGTCTTGTTCATTTCCATCTTCGATCTTCAATATCTTGTCTCATCAGGTTTTACAATTTTATAATAAAACAACTTTTATAATAATATAAAAACCTAACTTTTACAAAGGGTTCCAAATATCCTGAAAAATACAAATATTGAATATAACCAAACACATAGAACAACCCAACATAAAACCACAAGTCTCTAGGGCTTGATTCATGTAATCACAATCATATTTAAATGATAAAGGCTTGATCTTTTTTGTCAAACAAAAGTTTTGACAACATGAAACTAAAGTTAAATTAAAAAAAATAATATTCGAATAACTATAAAAGTGGTTCCAATACCATTGTACGGTATCATGGATATCCGTTTTATTTTATAAAATTCAATTTTATATTAGAATAATAAAAACAATAGCACTGAATAAACACAAACATGGATAAACTTATCATGAGTCCAATGGGGTCCACCACATATCTCACACCAGACTTAACTTATATGTAGAATTCCCCGTGATCATAAGGTTTATCTTGAAACCAGTTTATATAGTAATGTTTCATAATAATCACCACAAAAGGATCATAGTACCATATAAAAAGAAATGAATAAATAAAATGCCAAACTAGCTACAAAAGAAAAAGATATCTACAAAATGACTAGATCCCCGACTCAGGTCATTCTCAAAAGTACAAGTGCCTCGACAACAACGCGAAAAACTTGATGTGTGATAACATATGAAAGGAGTATTAAAACCGAACTACCAAACTAAACCACACACAATTGGCAAGTGTACAAATCACAATGTAATAAGTAGGCAAGACTGGATATCAACTCGTGGACACTGTAGGTAAGCTCGCGAACCTAGACCTCTATCTAATCCTGGCTTAGATAATAAACATGGTTTTATCTATCAACTAAGAAATCAAGTAAAGAACTCAAAGAAGAAAGATGAGAAGAAATCAACAAACGACTAAATCATGAAAGTAAACCAGATATGGAAAAAGCAACCACCTAAGAAAGGAATCTCTCAGGACTAAAGTAGGCTAGATCTCCTCCCGGTCTCACAAGCTCATCTAAAGGCTCCTAAGGTTCAAGTAAAGCTCACTAGGGTGTAGAATGGAACTCATCCCGGTCTCACCAACTTCAGTGGTTAGGTCTAAAATGTATAGTATAATGTTATCAACAACTCAAAGTCAACAGTCGACACGAAAGGTTAGAGTGAAGGATCGGCGTGTGAAAGTTCTAGAAATGATGTTCTACATTGTTCGAGTTAATTAATATATTTTTTAGACAATACATTTATTACTTTAGTGAAATAGATTTATTTCATTTGAACTTTAGGGTCTTAATTGTAATTAATCTAAATTTGTGTTTAGGCTATAAATAGAAAGAGAATTACGGTTTTAGGTTAACACACATGGAGGAGATTTTGTGGCTTTGAATGTAATTATCCATTTCAAATCAATTTAAAAAATGAAGATTCATTATGTGTGTTCATCTTCTTATTCTTATTCATCTACTCATCATTAGCACGCTAATTCTTTTTATGTAGGACTATCACTATCATCAATGTAATGAAAGACTGTGATTTACAACCCTAGAACATCCATTCAACATGACTAAACAAACTAAAAACCTAGAAACCTAAATCATGATTATAAGGTCAAACTCACTCCCATACACTCTAAACCTAACAAACAATGACACAAGGGGAATCAAGCTAACCTACCATCTCCCGGTTTCAACATTAGGAAGAGCTTTGACTTTTATCAACTAACCAACCCGTTCCCTTGAATTACCTCCTGTTCTTTGTTGGAACTTAGGAGACCATTGTATACCATACCTTGAAAGATGAGGGGCTGAATGTGTGAAGATTGGAAGTCTGCATATCAAGCCATAGTTGATCAGTCATCACTCACGGGCGACCGTCATTGATCAAGTGACATCTTAGTGTCGCCAGAATGGTGTCAAGAGTGCAGATTTGAGATAAAGACTCAGTTGATTAAGTGACCGTCATTGGCGATACTCTTAGAGTCGCCTGGTATTTGATGTGTGTGTACTATTTCGGTCATCCCAGTGGCTACTATAATACAAAACGCCAAACTCATAAATAAACGCCACTAAAAATCCCACCTTAAACTACGAGCCATACACATAATCCCTTCCAGACGACACACCATCTTTATCTAAAACGCCATACATACAAAACGTCAATGTTAATGATGAAACGCGTTACAGCTTTAAAAGAGTAACTGACACGACGGAAACTTTATTACTAACATTTATTATAAAAAATTCCCACCTAAACTACGCGCCAAAAACATCTTATAAACAACGTCATAGTCCCTTCCATTGATCACACCAAAAGCAAATGCCATATTTTACTAAATACCATTCAATTCAAAACGCCAAAAAGTTCAAAACCACCAATGGCAAGCTTCGTTTATTGGAGATTCAGTTTGTCTCTAAAAAAATTCATAATCGTCTTTGATAACAGAAGAAGAATCTTTATAAAAACAGTTAACACCACTCTAAACTTGGACGAACAAGTTCAGAGGGAGATCCATGCCCTTGGTGTTCTTATTGATAACCTCTGTGAGAAAACACCGACGGTTATACGAAGATTAACTAGAAAATTTGGACCCAACAATGCAAATCGAATTGTCGACCCAGTCATCCAAACTTGGCGTTATAATGAAGGCACTGAGTTAGTGACTGTTGTATGGGACAACGGGGAGCAAGAAGACTACACGGTTGAAAACATAATGTTCAAACAGCGTGTTGTGTTCCTAGAGGAGTTATGCAACTGAATATGTTTGAACACAGACATGACCCCAAAATTAGCGTTGTTGCAAGACATGTTCACATGGAGGTGTCAAAATCTTCAAGACGAAGACACCGATGAGGAAGGTTTAGATCCGAATTTTGACCAAGAATCTGAAGAAGAAGAAGAAGAGACGAGGGGAGCGATGGATACTTCTCAGACGAAATCCCTTCTAATGAGGAGTTTTAATTTTTTTATGTGTCATTTTCAGTGGTTTGTTATGTACTTTTCCGCTAATAAAATTACTTTATTTCTCTAATTAGATATAAATCGCCACAAACGCCAAAACTATAATAATTTCCTTTAATCACATATTATTAAAAAAACTCCAAAACATATTGAATTGTTTCTAAACGTTATGAATATTATTTACAATGTACATGTCTGATATATGTTTCAAAACGCCATCTTTGTGTTTCAAACGCCATAATATTATTTTGCCTTACAAAAGTTAATTAGTTGTATTTTGTCTTATTTATCTAAAACGTCATTCATACAAAAACGTCAAACTTAATGATTGGACGCCTTACAGCTTTAACAAATAAAAGCTGACGGAATATTTATTACTAACATTTATATATAAAAAAAATTCCCGCCTAAATTACGCGCCAAAACATCTATATAAACGTCTTTGGACCTTCTATTGATCACACTAAAAACAAACGCCATATTTTACTGAATACCATCCAATTTATAACGCCAAAAAGTTCAAAAACCACAAATGGCAAACAGCGTTACTTGAAGATTCAGTTTTATTCTCAATAAAGTTTCACTGAATGTGTTGGACAACATTCTTAAGGATTAACTAAATAAACATTTTGATTAATGAGATAGACAAAAATCATCAGTGAAGAAGAGACTATTGACAGTGAAAATTTAGATGAGAAGATAACGATGAAAAGTGGGATGAAGATAACGATGAAGAGCAAGATGAAGACGAAAAAATGAGGGTTTAATAACAACAAAAAAACCCGCGAATCAGCTTCGTCTAGAGCCAGGCGTCCAGCCGTGTAGGAATCGGCATATATCTAAGAAATTCAAAGGTTTCGAGGACAAAATCTTCAAGAAGAAGAGACTGATGACAGTGAAGATTTGGATGAGAAGAAGAGATCGATGATAGGGAAGATTTGGATGAGAAATTGGATGGCGAGTTTTAATTTTTTTCTTTTTTTGTGTATTTTTTTGTGGTTTGTTGTGTACTTTTCCGCTAATGAAATACTTTATTTCATAATTAGTTATAAAACGCCAGAATGCTACAAACGCCAAACACAAAAACTATAATAATTTTCTTTAATCACATGTTATGCACAAAAGAGTGATGTATGTTTCAAAACGCGATAACATTTTTTGCCTTACAAAAGTCAATTAGTTGTATTTTGTCATCTTTATCTAAAACGTCATTTATACAAAAAGCCAAACTTAATGATGAGACGCCTTACAGCTTTAACAGATAAAGCTGAACAAATAGTAACTGAAACGACAAAAACTTTATTACTAACATTTATTATAATAAGTTTCCGCCTAAACTACGCACCAAAAACATTTTATATAAACAAACGACATCATTTAATAAATACCATTCAATTTAAAACTCTAGAAAGATCAAAAACCACATATGGCAAATGTCGTTTCTTGGAGATTCAGTTTTGTTCTCAATAAAGTTTCACTCAATGTGTTGGACAAAATTCTTAAGTGAGGATTTTGTCCATCTCATTGAGCAAAATCTTATTGAGTTTATCCTCACCTATATTATTTACTGAAAATTGTTCTTTTTCTTTGGTGTTTATGTGTGTGCGCGATCTTCTACGATTTGTTATGTACCTTCCAAATCACATGTTATCTACAAAAAGTGATATGGGAAGAAGGCCATTGAAACATAAATGTCATTTTCAAATATTACTTTGAAAAACGCCATTGAAACAAGCATAAATAACAAAATGTCATATCTATTGCATATAACGCGACTTATTAGGGGAACATGAACAATGACAATCCTGCCCCCTGCATATCATTTAGTGCCCCTGCTACGTGTTCGATCAGGATTCGTTCTCACCATTTCATACTCCAACATTCGATCAGATTCGTTTCACATTTTCATTCGTTTCTCTCTCACTATATATATATAGGGCTTGGTTCAAGTGAGAACCAACACGAGTTGCGAGAACCGTGATAACTTTTTGTTTCTGCGCGAGTTGGGCCAAAAATTTTGCACAAACGTAGATGCAAATATTATAAACATATCTGAAAAATTGTCGAGTCGGTATGTGACTGATGCAAGTTTTTTCGCGTGGCGTGAATTTGCATGAAACTAAATTTTTTTACGCTCATGTGATGGGGTATGCCATTTTTATTATTTTTTTTTTTGCTGAAAGAAGTGATTTTTATGACTTAAAAAAATTCAGAAAAACCTTTTGGTTGGCTCAAGTTCTCACGATTCTCACAACTTAAAGTGGTTCTTATTTTAACATATATATATATATATATATATTTAATATATATAAAGTCGAAGGATATAAATAATAATACAAATGTCTTGCCTCTTACAACTTTTTATAAATTGATTTTTAATTGTAAATTGGTTGGCAGATATGAAACTGCTCATTTTGACCGATCACTTTACTTCAAACGTAACTCGTTTGTATATATGGGGCAAGGCTCTTGTCATATTCACAGATATATTCTCAGGTTGCGTCGACACTCCCCACCCTCTAACTAACTCGTTTGTAAGATGGCACCGACACCAATTACAAGTGGAACAATGAATCTCATTCCCTCTTATTTGCAACTTTTGCTTTAAGAGACAAGCGAACATGAACCATAGAATGATAAAGGAAAGGAGTTCTAAAATCCCAAGTGAGTATGATGATCCTAAGTTAGTGTTCGTTTCATAAATTGTAATTGAATTGAAATGAGAATTCGTGCAGATATTGAAATTTGATTTGTAATTTAGGTGTATTTGTTTTGTAAAATGGAATGAAATACGGATGGAATTAGAATGTAATTTCCCTTCCTTATGTTATTGTTCGATTTCAATTCATTTTCTTGTTGAAAATCAACAAAATAAGGAGTGAAATCACTATTACAATTCTCTCAAAATTCTGTCATTATGTGAACTATCTAAGACCATTATATATCATTATATATAACAATTGCAATTAACTTTTTTTGTTTTTGTATTTAATATAGTTTTATCATTTAACTTTCAGTATTGACGTTTATAACCCTTTAACTTTTTAAAACTTTGTTATCGAGTTTTACGTTTTTATATTTATGTACGCGTCGGTATAAATTCAACTTAATTTACATTTCACCGTAATTTTTTTCTGGAAATGAGTTGGATCAAATTTAATACTTTCTTATGCTTATTATTATTACGTGTTTAGTTGATCTATATTTTGACGTAAAATTTATTCTTCACCGGAAATTAGTCGGGTCGAATATAATACGCTTTGATCCATTTTTATGTACGTTTTCAGTTGATCTACATTTTGACGTAATTTTTGTTCGGAAAGAGTCAGGTCAAATATAACACGTTTTCATTAACGGTATAAATTCAATTCACTTTACGTTTCGACACCACGCAACGCGCTCGTACCATTTTAAAAAAAACACTATTTTTACGTGCTTATTTTTATGTACGTGTTGGTATAAATTTAATTTGGTTTACGTTTCGACCTAAAAAAAATTTCGAGAATATGTCAGCTCAAATATAATATGTTTCGTGATGATTTTTTTTGTGTGTTTTCAATTGGTGTAGTTTGACGTAAATTATAATCACCAAGTTTGTGAATAGTGTTTTCATCCTATTGGCGTTTTTGTGTTTCTAGCTCAATTTTCCTTTCTATAAACTTTATGATTTTTATAGTTTTACTTTTCTTTATGTTTAATGTTTTAGTTTTAGGTTCCTTTAACATTAAAGTTATATCTAAGATAGCGTTTACGTTTCTTTTATAATAAATTTAAAATAAAATAAATAAGTACCGTTATTCATTTTAAATAGTGAACCAAAATAGATATCGACTGAAACTTGTAGTATCCGTGGTGATAATCTTAGTAATCATCTAACATATGGAAATGGAAAGAAGCTAACACCAATGTGGTGTTTGTTTAGCATTGGAGGATTTGTACGTTGGCATCCCTTTGTGGTGTCAAAATTAATGGTGGTACCCTTATAACGTGAAGTGGGTTTACTACTTGTTCCATTTGCATTAATGATTTATGACTTTATATCATATTTCTTTACTGTAGATCATTTTGAATGTAGTATGTATAGGATAATGAAAACATGTAACCTTCTAATATTAAAAACATTAACTTATATAAGTTTTTACGTACATTATTTTTAGTTATCATATGCAATAATTTTAAAATCATATAAATTAGTTTATTAAGTATTTATTTATTATAATAAGTCAGTTAACTATTCATAAATTATATAATTTATCAAAAAAAAAGATAATTCAATGATGAAAAATAAATGCAAAAGACGATGACGATAATAGAGAGACGTAAGTAAAATAAATATTTTTGAACTATTAGTTGAAATCTAATACACTAAAATAAATAGTTTTGAACTATGAGTTCAAATCTAATACACATTGTGATTGCTCGTGTTGTTGTTTACTTGTTTATAATATTTAGCATTGCGTACCGGCTGATGAACACTGTTAATGGTGGCTGACAAAGCACATCATTCTAGGACTTGAAGAAAGTATTCTCTTAGGCCTTAGGCAACCACATTTGACAATGTTAATATGTTATTCGTACCAAGTTTCATCTATATATATAACCACATTTAGTCATATCATTTCCACACAACATATATTAAGTTACAAGAAAAATAATACTAAGAGAAATGATAGGGTGGGAAGACATTTACAAGGTACTTGCCGCAATGTTTCCACTATACACAGCACTATTTTTAGGGTATGGTTCCGTGAAGTGGTGGCACATGTTCAACTCCGACACTGTGACGCAATAAACCGGCTAAGTTGCTACTTCATCATGCCACTGTTCACATTCGACTTCACAACCCGCATCAATCCTTACAAAATGAACTATCGTTTCTTGGCAGCTGATGTCATCTCCAAAGCCATCATTCTCTTAGCAATATTGTTATGGGCAAATTTTACTAAGAAAGGAAGCTATGCTTGGTCCATTACATGCTTTTCTTTGTCTAGCTTAAACAATGCTCTTGTTGTAGGGGTGCCTCTCATGGAAGCGATGTATGGACCTCTTGGAGAGAATATTGTCATACAATCATCCATTTTGCAATTTATGCTTTGGATAATGGTCCTTCTCTTGATGTTTGAGTTCCAATGCGCAAAGCGATCGTTGGATTCAGGAGGTTCGTCATTAGAATCGGCCACAAATTGTGAAAGCACTAATGTGGATGACAAAAGCAAACAAACTTCTCTATTGGTTATAGCAAAAATTGTTGGACTAAAGCTTGCTAAGAACCCGAACTCTTACGCTTGCAGTCTCGGGCTTATTTGGGCACTCATATCTAATAGGTCATGCTTGTTCTGGGATAGATAAATATATAGCTCAACTTTTATCATTCTTAAAACTGATAAATATAGATTTCATATATATCATTGTAGTGCTAAGAACTCTCATTTGTCTGCAATCATTGGCTGCAGGTGGAATCTGGAAATGCCGATTATCATGGAAGGATCGTACATATCTTGTCGAGAGCTGGTGCTGGAATTGCCATGCTGTGCATGGGTGAGCTTCTCTACGCTATTATTATTGACATCCAATTCACTATAGCTATAACTATGACACACCAACATATGTATCACTTTTAGGTGTAAAGGAATCGAGACAGCTCGTTTTCAAAGCTTATTTTAAAAAATCGAGCTCCTCTTGTTTACTGTTTATTATTTTCTATATTTTTATTTATATAGATTAAAACTATGTTTGTGTGTATATATATATATTATTATATTATATATATATAATATTTTATATTATATATATATGTTTTTTATTAACATGTATATATATTAATTATTATATATTCATAGCTTTGTATATACTAAATAATTATCATGTATGCTTAATGGTTAGGGTTAGTCAACAAAGAGCGTCTTTTCTAAAAAGTTTGAGAAGCTTATATAGCCATTATATTTTAAATTTTGAGCTTAATGTTTTAAAGTTCTTTTTGCATGGAATTATATAAAAAAATACTAAATGTAACAATTTAAAACACAATCGAATGTATTTTAGCCATAAAATTTAAAGCACACTAATTAACTTTTTTTACATTTTTTTTATAATTTCATGCGTAGAATATATTTCCTTGTGTTTTGAATTGTTATATTTTGTGTTTTTCTATATAATACCATGCCAAAATGATCTAAAATATCATACCCGGAATTTAAAACACAATGTCTATACGAAATTTAAAACACAATGTCTATATAGATTTTCCGCACTCTTTAGGAAAAATGTTCTGTATAAAAAAGCCCTTACCTATACAAGTATATTAATAAATAAAGATTACAAAAATAGTAACTCTTTTAGACTCGGTAAATTTGGTCAAACTCGATGTGCAAAGCCATGCTAAATTCAAGCTTTTAGCAAACAATCTCAAATAGCTCATGAGCAGCCCTAACTGATTCTCTTGTAAATCCTTTTTTTTTCATATATACTTTGCTTTCAGGTAATGTATATAGTTTGTGATCTCAAAACTGTATTGCATTATTCTTTTATTAAGTTTAGATGCTTTTTTCACTTATTTTTATTGTGTGGTTCTAAAATTGGAGAATATGCAGGACTGTTCATGGCAATGCAAGATAGGATGATTGATTGTAGTGCGAAACTAGCTATAGTAGCAATGGTATTGAGGTTCATAGTAGCACCAGCGACCATGGCGGTTGGATCTTTTGTTGTTGGTCTGCGAGGGGATGTTCTTCATATTGCCATCATTCAGGTAACCGTAACGTACTATAGTTTAAGTCTTCACATAATACATTATATGTACATGTAATCCCGAACTCGCTTTTGCAATTTTTATAAAAAATGGCTTCATTGATACAGTTTTGGAGACAAATTCTACCTCAATTAAAAGTTTGATTAGCAACCCTTTTTAAATTAATTGTTAAATAGAAGTCACTAACATTCTCTTAACCGTTTTTAAACTCATAAGAAAATTACAAGTTATAAAATTAAAGGGGGTCAACAATTTGGTAATCAAAATAAAATATCAATGAAACATTAATCTCTATAGTTGATATATGTGCTTTATATTTTGTGCAACTCACCATTTTTAATTCTCTTGCATATTTGCAACGGTGTAGAATTAAGGCATCTAGAGTTGTCATTCTCTTCATCAAGTACATTTTTTGGCATCTAATTCTCCAACATGAATTTAATTAAGAAGGCTTTTGATATCTGTTATGACATGATAGAAAATAACTAACAGAAGAATAATATCTCACTAAAAAAGTTTGACCAACTTGATTTTTCATGAAGTCAATGGTTACCCATGCAGGAGTTATAATACACTTTGTGCTGTTGTGCACTAAAACCGAATAATTAATGGTTTCTTTTAACTTTTAATTATGGGATCTATAAAAGTTCGTACAAAACCTTTTCAAATTAAAATATGAAATTTTATGTCATACGCCTCTTTTTACCTTCACCTTCTATAATATCTCATATGACATATGTCATTTCATACCTAAGGAAGAAGCATTATGATAATGTCCCACTACATATGATTTAACTAAAAACAGTGATACTAGAGAGACCGTCACGAAAACACTTCATTTTTTAGAAGTTTATGATCGAAATTGCCTGCAATAGTCAAATTTAAAATCCAATTGTTTTAGTAGCAAATTTAAATTTTACAAATGAAGAGAAAAGCTTATAAAAATTGTTGCAATCTGTGCTTGTAAAGAATAAAAAAGTTACCTTGATTTGGACAGGCTGCCCTACCGCAAGCCATTGGTTCTTTCGTATTTGCAAAGGAATATGGACTTCATGGAAACTTACTTAGCACCGCGTAAGCTTTTATTTTTGTACATGTACTTTTTTTAATGAAACGTCTCCATAAGCAATGAAAATACTAGCTTAAGTAACTTTTTTCTTTAAAAAAGCCAATGGAAACATTTTTAAGATTATGACGTGGTTGGTCAGATATTCTATTAATTACTACAAAACTTGTTGTTGATAATGAAAACCAAGCAAGTATATGAATGTAAAAGTGGAGTGACTCTAATTTAGGCCTTTTTTCACAAGAATTTTAGTGTAAAGTTTAACTTTTCTTGTGATATTTAGGATTAATTTAGTACTATTCAGCATCAATTTTCTATTGATTTTTCTTTTGTTAAATCAACTGTATAAGCAATGTATCCATTGAAAAAAAGAATTAAGTTTCTAATATAATCAAGTATATTAGTAAAAGTGTTGTCCTTCTAAAATAAACTCTTTATCTAAAAAAAATATAATCTTAAACACCTACTATATAAAAAAAATAAGTGCAATGGTGGAGGACAAGTTTGCGTGTCTAGCAATACATGTTTTCCACACATATAAAAAAATAAGTATAGAAAAATTGGTTTGTTTTTATAGTTTTACTGTTAATAATTTTTATGAAATCTTTTATTTATGTAACCAGAAAATAATGTTTAATATATTTCAAGTTTTAGGATCGTATTTTATATATTTCAAGTTTTAGGATCGTATTTGGTAACACTAAAGAGCCACTTACTAGAACCCATGGTTTTCTTTTGTTCTATCTTTTTGTAGATAATATTATTCTTACATCTGTTTGTCTGCCATTGTCTAATTTCCAGGGTCATATTCGGCACGCTTGTATCCATACCATTGCTCATTGCATATTACGTTGTCCTAAACATCTTGCTTTGATAACTGTCAACATGACATATAATTCCAAGTTAGATTATAGCTAAGTTCATAACCAATTACATTGGACTAGAGATTATTAAAGTTGTACTAACGTCATTTGTTAAAAAAGATTGTAATTGATTGAGTAATGCAATAATTACTGAATGTAAAATGTGAGATACATATGTGTTACTTTATACACACAAGAAAGTTTACGATTTCAAGCATCATGTAGAAGCACAAAAATTTTCTGGATTTTAGAATCAGAGACGTCAAGAATTCTCAATAATTTTAATATTCTTGAACCCAATTCGATCTAGTGAAATCTTTCATTCGCGTTGTTTTCCACCAAGAAGATTTTATGAACTTTTTCACTTCCAAGCTTTTGAGTATCCTACTTTCACACTATTCACATGTGCAACAATCAAATCAAGGGTGTTGTACTTGTTGAAGTAGTGGTCCTAATATATCGTACTAATGGCCGAAATATATATGGTCAAATGCAAAAAAGAAATTTTGATTAGACAGGGTTGTTTCTTACACCTATCTATTTGGACCAGACATGAGGCATTGCGAAATCTTTTGGTTTGGGTAATCGATTCCAATATTGCTTTGCTCTTGTACGTTTCAAATGATTTATAAGAGTTGAAGAGAATTCCACATACAGGGAGTGGTAAGCTCTTTACATCACTCAGCTCATGTCATGTTAACTCTTATTTTCATTCCTATTTTACATTTAAACACTCTAGGTGCTTTCCACGTGAGGAGTCCAATTCTTTTTTTTTAATTTATACAAATTATACCTTAATAAATAAAACATATTTTAAACAAAATATAAATTGCATTTAACTAAAAAAAGACATTACATTAAATTAATGAATATAATTACATTAAAATAAAAATAAGGCAATACATTAAATTAAAATAAACAAAATGATATTAAAATAAAAAAAAAACATTTTAAAACTAAAACTAATTCAACTATATATCGTCGGGATTTGACAAAAGGTAGGGTAAATTTAATTCTCCATGAGATCATATTTTAATCTCCATTGAGTGTCTTCATCAATGAGCTCCTAAAAAAACAGTATCATCGAAAACGGGCTCGACTAGAGGATCCCGAATGTGTACCGATGCTATCGCATTTCCAACATCTTTTAGAATCATGTTCTGTATATTAATGCACGTATATACTACATACCTATAATTTTTCACAGTCATAGCACACATTGGTCGATTAAGTATACCCCACTTTGAGTTTAAAACACCAAAAGTCTATTCCACGTCTTTTCTTGCCATCTCATGTTGCCTCTTGAACTTCTTTTTATTCGGAATATGAGGATATGGAAATGATTTCACAAACACGGACCAAGTAGGGTAGATTACATCGGTAAGATAGTATTCACGCTTGTATAAGTGGTTGTTCACGTAAAATGAGCATTTTTGGTGCATTTCCATTTCGTTCAGTAAGAAATAACGGAGATTGTTGGAGCACATTGGTGTCGTTTTCTCAACCTAGTGGACCACAAAAAGCATGCCAAATCTACAAATCTTGAGAGGCCACTACTTCAAGCATAATTGTCGGGTACCTCTCATCCCCTCCCATATTGGCCCCACAACTCTGTTGGACACATTCTCCAAACAAAACGCATATAATTAAGGCTACCCAACATCACAGGTAGGTGATGTTTCACCTCATGAGCTTGAAACAAAAGCGCAACGGCATTGCTTGTTAGTCTACGTAAGAACTCGAAAACGTATAAATTACATACCGTTTGGCAAGAATATTCTAGGCACTCACTGGAAATCCTTTCGGCCATATTTAAATACTCTTCGTTCTCGTCTGGATGGTTATCGGTTGCAAGTTGTTTAATTGTTGATGTAACTTTTTGCAACGATGTAAGACTTTTCTTCATTCTCCCATCCACGCCCTCTTGAAACCACGGGTTATTCCCTTGCAAGTCGCTCACAATTTTTAAAATCAACATTTTTAACAAACGAAACCTATGACGAAAAAACTTTATCATTGAATTTGGGCTCCTCGACAAAATAATCTGCCATAAGGATTTCGTGGCCTTTCTCTCGGTCAGTAGGGACAATTTTTTTTACTAGATGTGCTCATGTCTTCTAGTTCGGCTTGGTCGATGAGATTTTTGAAGAAAAAAAAGCTACTATCGTTTGAGGAAGAATCATCTTCTTCACTAATGTCGTATGCAATAAACAGCAGTATGTCATCCGCCATTTTAAAAAATAGGTTGAGATTTTTGGATTCTGAAAGAAAGGATTTGGTTGATAAAAGTTTGGATTATGATGAGAGAAGTGAGAAATGGTGTTTTTTAAATAAGAAAATTGTAATCTTTTTATTTAAAATTAATAAATAACGGCTAGTTAACATTCAAATAAAGCGGTAACTACACACCGATGTGTTTTGCTCACCGAACCCAAAAGGGGTGCCGACGGCTGTGCGCCTGCGCAGGGTCACCTCTCACCACTAGGCCACCCCCGCAAGCACCCGGTCAACCCTAAGGGTTCTATCTTAAACTCCAAGTGTATGGAATTGAGTTTGAAAATAATTTTAAAGAAAAAAACATTACAAGTGGTTTAGCCACTTAGGCATGCAACCTTGTTGTCGAGAGGGTTTTCCTCTGAGGAGTAACCCAAGTTCAAATCTTTGTAAGAGGGGTAATTTAGGAGTGTAGCATTTGCTGTTCAAAAATACTGATAATACTAATAATAATAAATAAATAAGTCATTTAAAAAAACGAGGATTTAAAGCTTTTTCATATTACTTATTAACTTATCGACTTCAATAAGTTAATAATGCATTTCCAAACTCAATCTCAAACACCTACTAAAAAAAGTATAGGAGTGTAACCTTTGTTCTTCAATAACAACAAGAACAACAACAACAATAATAATAATAATAATAATAAGTTATTTCCAAAAGCCAGATGCTTTTTCACATGACTTATTAAGTTATCGGCTCGAATAAGTTAAAAATGCATTTCCAAACTAAATCCCAACACCCACTAAAAAATAATATTTGCGTTCTCATAACAACTAAAAGTGTAGATATGTAAAGTATTGTAGAACCAATCGTAACCATAGCTAATTACAAAAGATAATTTCGATAATATTTTCCAAATATATAATAAATATATAATCATCTAACATTCCTCCTCACTCGAAGCAAAAGATTGTTAGTTGGGAAGACTAGATCTGAAACGTGTGAAAAGTCAAGTCTTAAATGATTCAAACAAAACAGGAAAACGAACTAGAATTTGCTCTCAAATTTATTAATCAAAGAAAATTACTCAAAACTTTGACTCTCTCAATCATGGTACAAGCTTACCAATGATCGATGTACATATAGCCATAATCTCGACTTTCATAATCTAGTTAGATCTCTAATTTCTTCCACTAGAAAATTACAAATAAACTCTAATAATTATCTCTAATCTATTAATTAGAAACATATAAATAAAGGAAACATAAATAGGTTATAAGTTATAACACTCCCTCATTATTGCCAACCACCATGAGCTCCGTAAGTTGGAATATAGACCCGTTGACCAACAATATCCCCCCCCCCCCCCCCCCCAGTTTCCAACTCACCAAGAAAATCACGCCTCTCGCCAAACTTAAATCTTGCGAGAGGCTCAATCAGAAAATATTGACTTGTTGTTTGTCTCCACGCATAGTTGATCAAAACTTGCCCCTTCTCAACACATTCCCGAATGAAATGGAATTCAGTGTCAATATGTTTGTTTCGAGCATGAAATACGGGATTCTTCATAGGTAATACAACAGATATATTATCAACTCGAATCACTGTCGACTGCACCTCTGCAATTGCTTGACAACGTTTGTTTTCTTCTTCTTTCATTATAGAAAAGTACCATCTGATCGAACTTTTTGTTTTTTTTATACAACTTATATTTTCTTTGTTCAAGGGTGTTGAGCAAGAGTTTTAGTTTGATTGTGGGTTCTTGATTCACTTGTGTAAACGACCTTAAGTTTAACAAGTTGTATTAGAGCCTAACGATCTAGGCTCGGTTCCATTATAGTTTACCCACAGTAAGTTTCCGATTTTGCATGCGTACAGATTCCGATCACGAGAAGAAACTGATCGAAGGGAAGTTCTTAGAAAACCGATCGCAGCGAAGAGTCAGTCAAGAAACCGAAAAAATGGCAAAGTTACAGGTCGTAGGTGGAATCAAGAAACTGAATCAAAGCAACTACAAATAATGGTCGATGTGCATCAAATCGTATCTTCGAGGTTAAAATCTTTGGCAAGTAACGAACTGTACCGAGACGAGATAACCCACAAACGATATCAACGATGCTATCGCGAAGTGGGAGGTGAAAGCGGGTCGGGTGATGTTCATCATCAAGACAACAGTTGATGATGGTGTTCTTGATCACATTCAAGATCTCGAATGCCCAAAGCAAGTGTGGGATATGCTCGAAACCTTGTTTACAAAGAAAAACGATGTCCGGTTGCAACTAGTCAAAAGCGAACTAATGACGGCGTCCAAAGGTGATCTTCGTATTTCACAATATTTTCAAAAAATCAAAAACCTATGCCATGAAATTGGAGAACTCGATCCACACTCTCGGGTTAGTGATGCTCGTATGAAGCGGATACTCATCCACAGTTTAAGCCGGAGTATTGTAGCTTTGTTACGTTATCCAAGGGTGGGCGACCCAACAGAGTATAACTGGGTTCAAAAATATTTTTGCTGGGCAAGAAGAAGAAAAACCGTGGGATGCGGAGGCATATATGGTTCAGGTTCAAGAAGAATATGCTTTTTCAGCCATCACTGAGTCCAAACCAAACTTGAACTTGTTAGATGAATGGTTTGATGTAGAATCTTATTGGTTTACTAGTCAAGAAGTAGTGCCCATTCCAGATCAATTAAAATCAACCTTGGAATCATCTACTGTTATTTTGAATCTAGATGATGAGGAAGTTGTGGTTGAAGAAGACAGTACGGATAATCAAAGCATGGTCGTAACCAAACAAGATGAGAAAGAAACCGCGTTGGTCGAAGTGCGGGAAAAGAAAGTTTCGTCTTATATCACGCTTTATCAAGATGAAAGAGTTGAGTTCGAGAGGGAGCGTGCATCAAGCTTGGATGGAAAATTTTCTTAAATATCATGATATTTGGTCATGAAGTTGAGAAAGCAAAAGTTGTTTCTCATTCAAAACCGAGTAAAGTAGTTTTAAACAATGCTCGAATAGGTAATCTCGAAACTAGTGAAGTTTTAACTAGGATAAAGAAACCCGCAGATAATGTGATAAAGGCGAATCCAAGAATTAAGTTCAAAGAAGTGAGATCGTTACGGGAAGTGAAAAAACTCGGTGAAAAAATGGAAGTTGGTATTGAGAGGAAGTGTGAAACTTGGTGCAATACCAGCTTGAAGGACCCAAACGGTTAATTTCGAAAGTATAAGAGCGGCTCAGTTTTAGTTTCATGGGGTGGCTTGGAGGAGATCAAGGATAATATAATAATAATAATAATAATAATAATTATTATTATTATTATTATTATTATTATTATTATTATTATTGAGTTAGTCTATGTTTACCCATTGTTTATTAATTAATTTGGTTAATAAATAACAATTAAGAAAAGATATCTTAAGTAGAGTCTGTAAGTTAAATTAGTGTTGCGATAGGAATAGGATAGTTAAATTATGAATTTGTATATTATATTAGTGGCCTGGTAAAACTAGGATTATTTTAGTATCTTTGTTTGTTTTGTTTTGTTTTGTTCGGTATGTACGTAAGTCCCAAGAATTAATACAACGTTTGTTTTCTTGTTCTTTCATCATCGAAAATTGCCATTTGATCGAACTTTAAGGTCTTTTTATACAACTTCTATTTTCCTTGTTCAAGGGTGTTGAGCAAGAGTTTTAGTTTGAGTTTGAGTTGTGGGTACTCGATTTACTTGTGTAAACGACCTCAAGTTAACACTTACCACCCCTCCCAGGCAGAAATAGCGAGTAATAAATGTACCATTTCCATGCGAATCATTGGTGCAGAAACTTCGTCGAAGACAATCCCATGTTTCCAAGCATAACCCTTCACAACTAGTCTTGCGTTGTACTTGCTAATTTTCTCGGTTGCATCTCGCTTTACTTTATAAACCCATTAAAGACCAATGAGCTTATGGTTTGCCGGTAAACTAGTTAAAAACCGTGTTTTATTCTTTTCAATAGACTATAATTCAACCTGTGTCACTCGTTCCCATAATTTGTTACCTTTCGCATGCACATAACTTGTCAGTTCATCGTCTGTAATAAATAATAATTCCTCAGTTTTGCCTAGATTTACGCATCCCGTATCATGAAATCTTTGAGCCAACAGGGATTTTGTTTCGGTCTTGAATAGCGACACAGGGAAATAGATGACACTTTTGTTTGTGTCTCATTCGCTGGTTTCTTCTGAATTGTGGTTGTCGCTGCTGGTTGTGGTTCTACCATGGCTGCGATTGTAAGTCAAGGGATGCTGAGCCTCCCGGGGCTGATCATGGCACTTTAGTCTTATCTTGAAAATTTTGCTCCGATTCAGTTTTAGAATGAAATTGACCTGTGAAGTTTTCAGATTCTGTTCTAATTTTATCTCATGGGCGACCAGTAAAACCCCACGGATTTTACTTTGAGCCTCATACATACGAAATGCCTTTGAACCTAGTTCTGCTAGTCAAGCTTAGAGGTGAACAAAAAGGTAAATTTTATGAATTGAACTGGTTATTTTGGCTAAAAAGAATAACCGGTTATTAAATTAACCAATTGTGAAAATCTATAACAGATATAAACCAATTAGGTTAATGAAATATGTTGGAATATGATGTTATAATTCATACTTCAAACATTCAGTGTATTATTGATATTTTGTTATGTGTTGGAAGGTTGTTATAATAAGTTGTTATAACTTTTTATTATATTCAAAGTGTGACAAAAGGGGTTAAGTGTGAGGTTATAAACTATGAGGATTGTCTGGAAAGTTGAAAAGTGACCAACGGCTAAAGTGGAAGCTACAGGGGTTGAAGTGTAAGTATCTTTGATAGAGGTATAAAAGTAATAGTGTTAATCAGTTCAAGAGAGAAAGATTTTTCTAGGGTTCTCTTTAATTATTCTTTGATTATTCTTGTTCATTTGTTATGATCCTTGGTAGTTCAGAGATCTTGTGATCTCAATAGTCTGTATTGTTGTGTTTATTATAGATCATTCAACAAATTATGCTAATCTATTGAAGTTGATCTTTGTATTTCATAGATCTCATTATTGTGAGATCTAGGGTTTGGTTGGGTGTTTTCTGGGTTGGTTAACTCAATAAAGGTTTTGGTCACCGTTTTGTCACTACATTCGTTGTTCTTTGTTGTTTTACATTTTTTACATGGTATCAGAGCCATTAGGTTCTTAATCGATGTTTTCCTCTGTCATTCTTTCTGTTCATTGTTAGATCCTGGGTTTTCTAAGGGTTTCCGTGCTTTGAAATCCTAGTGGAGTTGATCGGAAGAGTTCTTGGGATTTATGTTAGATCGGAAGTGAAACCCAAACTTAGGGTTTGGGGATTCGCTGGTGTTTGAAGCTGTGTATGATATCTATGTTGGACTCTGTAACTCTAGAAAGTTACAAGGCAAACTAACTCGATCTGGTTGTTGGTTCTTCTGATCTGTGACTTTAGCCCTAAGTGAAGGCTATAGTTCAGATCTGCTTGGTGTTATAGCTTCACTGTGAAATCATTCCTTCTATGTACTTTTATTGTTTATCATTCATATTGTAAAGTTGTGTCTAGGCAAATCTGTTGCCAGGGTAGTTTGGACCGGTTTTGATTGAGTCTTGGTGCTATTTGTTGCATTTTGTCTGTGTTTAGTTGTTGTTGTCTTGTACTTCTTGTTTGTGTATTATATGTATAGCTCCTATTTAAAGACTTGTCCATGCACCATTAGAGTGACGAACCTGGAATCTAGCCCCTGACACATACTTGCTTTAGGTTGTTTGTTTATGTTTGTTGTTTGGTTGGTTATTTATTTCCTTATGTATTCTTGGTGTGTTTTACATCAAGGTAGATGGTGAAGGTAGTACTTCACAAACCTTGATTAGTAAACTTGACATTGGGGATCCTTTGTACTTATACCATAGTGATTCAAGCAGTTTAACCATTGTTAGCATAAAATTAAAAGGGATAGAGAATTATAAAGTGTGGTCTAGTGCGATGAAATTGGCTTTAGAGGATAAAAAATAAGTTTGGTTTCATAGATGGTAAATGTGTAAAATCAGATGATGATGTGTTAAGTGATCAATAGGATAGATGTAACTCTGTTGTGTTAACTTGGTTGTTGAATCATGTGTTAAAGAATTGTATTTGGGTCAAGTTTCAAAACTTGCCTTAGAAGTGTGGACTGATTTGAAAGAAACCTATGATAAGGTGGATGCTCCTGTTGTTTATGATTTGTATAAAAAATTAATTGTATATCTCAAAATGGTAGTTCAGTTTCAGAATATCATCCCAAATTAAACAATATGTGGAAGCAGTTTTATGCTATGCTTCAACTACTTTCATGTTCTTGTAAAGCTGCAAAAGATTATAATGATTTTACTACACTCATAAAATTGATGCAATTTCTCATGGGTCTTGATGATATTTATCAACCTGTGAGAACAAATTTACTAACAAGAGAACCATTCCCTTCGGTAAAGGTTACTTTTTCTATTGTTTCTAGTAGTGGTCAAAAAGGAGGTTTAACTGTGTCTTTCTTGGCTAAAAACTAACCAGATCTTTGATCAAAAGAAAAAAATGTTTAGAGGTCCTAATCCTAATTTGAAATGTACTCATTATAATATGATTGGTCATACTGTGTGTAACGCCTCGTATTCCGTATTCCTATTTTTAGAAAGTTCGTATTCACATTCTATTTTTAGAAACCTTATAATCGTACTCCATCTCCGTTATCACAATTTGAGACGTTAATCATAATGGAAATTGTTTTTTATACTTATACATGTTACATACTTGTATTATACGCTACGATCTCGAATACGTGTTTATACGCAAAAACAAAACCGGCACTTGAAATACTTGAAATTGTCAATTATATGTGCTTTATACTCATACGTTACTTTGATACACTTGGAATACCTAAAAACATGTTTAATTATGAGTTTCTAGCATAAAATAATAGAATTATCAAACTCTATGGGTCAAACTGCAAATTCTAGAAAGTTTGTTAAATTCTGTAGGTGGTGCACGGCCATGCAACTGAGGTGCACGGCCATGCACACTGCAATCCGCATGACCACGCACTTGATGTGCTCTACCCTGTGATCCGTGATCCGCACGACCGTGCACTTGATCCGCACGGCCGTGCAAAATGACCAGGTCTGGCAGAATCTTTCAAAATACACGAATTTTGGCTCCATTTCCCTTTTTTCTAACTCCCAACCACCACCAACTTCATTAATTACCTAAACCCTAATTTCCCCACTATAATAAGTCTTCTCCACACCATCTAAACACTTTACACTCCTCTAAACACTCTCTAATTCTCCAAATCATCTTCAAATTCTCCAAGAACACCCCAAAAGTGGGCAGAAATTTTCAAGTGTTCTAAGTGAGCTTTAGCTCACTTTTCTTCTTATTTTCTTATGTATTCTTCTTTCTTCCTACTTGGATAACCTCTAGGAAGGTTTTCACAAGCTTGCCTTGGCAAACTAAGGTGAAACCTCACCACATTTAAGGTCCAAAGTAGGATTAAAATTCTGCTTTCATTTATACTTTTGTATCTTGCATTTCTTGATTAAAACTTGTTTCAATTTTGTGCCTACATGTTCTTGAGCTTATCTAAGGTTGAGAGACTTGTTAGGAATAGATCCTTATGGGTTTAAGAGGTACAAACACCTCTAAACTTTCTGTTTTTGCAATGGTTTATGCAACCGACAAGTGATGAAACCATCCGAGCTTGCCATAAAGTTGATGGCAAGACTTGTGTTTTGGTATAGGTGTGAATACTTGGAAGCCTTGGCTATCCTAACTTCATCCACCACTTCACTTGATGTTTTTACCTTGCTATCTCAAGTAGTTTGCTAGACTTAAAGTAACTTAACCTTGTCTAGCCTCCGACACTTAGTTAACTCTTTCCATGTCTGGAATGTCTCACCTGGGTTAAAGCTTACTTGGCTAGTTGATCTAGTAAGAAGCTGTACATTTCCTTTTTCATTCATGACCATCCGAATCATCCTTGTGATGATTTGTGTATTGGTGAATCATCCAATGAGGTTAATCCTCCATACTTGACTTACATGACAATCTATGATACTCTTGATGGACTTAGCTTAGAGTTATTATATAAACTAATATATATATATATACACACACACATAACCAAACCCTTGATGATAATTGACATGGTTACTTGTCATGGTAATATGTATATTATCTAAGACTTTAATCTCTCGTTACGATTCTAATGGGCACTTAATCCATGAAATCACAACAACCCATATGGGATATAAAGTATCAAAAACGAGTGTTTTAAGACTAGATAATTACTTTGGTTATACATACTTTTTGTACTTAAATTCTAGATTCCGAATTCAACCACTCATAAACCCGAATGACCTTATACCTCGATTCCCATTCTCAAACAACTCGTCACTCATGGATAATCCAGAAAGCTTTGCAAAATAGTGAGTATACATGACCCCTTTTGCTTTTACACTTTTGGGTGCAATACGTTATACTATTAAACACACGCAATCACTTATACTTTATGCAAACACAAACAATCCAATCATACATGCTTAAATACGTGATACTTGATTTGTATTCTTGGAACATTCTTATGTGATTTACTTGTCATTAACTTTTTTTAAAGCCTCCCCTTAACATGTAGAGCGCTATAGGACTAACGCACTGCCCGTTTTCTTGAGGCCATGTTAAGTCATTCATTCATTACGGTCTTATCATTACGAGGATAAGATTACGCTTGCGGTAAACTTTGGGTTGATTTGTATAATTGCATGCCTTGGTACATTAATCTAGTTAACTATTTTTTTCATGTGGATTGTTCAAACCTTCTTTACATATATGCTAGTACTCAAACTTGTATGCTCGCCAATACTTTTGTATTGAACTGTACTTTAAAACGTATTTAAATGATTTTGACGATGATGATGCACGAAACGTAGTAGGATGCCTAGAAACGCACCTTAAACTCTAATACTTGTTGTATCTTATTTTAATCCAAACTTGTTCTAATTTCATTTTCAAACAATGTACTCTATATTAGCAATAAAATGAAATTTTGTTATTTAAATACTTGTCACTTATTAGCGTTAAGAAGTCTTGAGCAATCTAGTTCATCACTCCCATGTTTCCGCCATCGATTGAGGTGTGACACTGTGGATAGATGTTTTGAGTTGATTGGCTATCCACAGGGGTTTAAAAGGAATTCTAGTGTTCAAATGGGTAAGGGTAGTAGTAATAGCAGTGTGAATGCGAATAAGTCTAATATGGTGTCTAGTTCTTCGTCTATGCCTTTTACTAATGAGTAGATATCAAAGCTGCCGAGTCTTGTGAATGAAAAGTGTAGTCCAGTTCAGCAAAAATTTTAATATGGAAGGTCAGTCTCTTGGATTAGATAATAATGTTAATGTTTTTGGTGTCTGTGGAAGTTTTGTTAGTTGCTCTAGTGCTGTTAGCTAGGGTGTTGAATATAATTGGGTGATTCACTCAGGAGCTAATCAACATATGGTCATGAATGATAAAGATAAGTATAATTATGTAGATGTGTTTGAATGTGATTGAAAAGTTTGTCATCTAAATGGTACTAATGCTAAAATAACTAAAATTGGTGATATAAAATTAGCTTCTGGAGTTGTGTTGTCCGATGTGTCTTTTGTCCATTTTTATAGTGTGAATCTTGTGTCGGTACATAAGTTAGCAAAAGATAATAAGTTATCTATTGTCTTTGATGAGACTATGTGCTCAATTCAGGATTTGAAGTCAAGGAAAGTCCAGGTGACTCGTAGACAAGATAATGGTCTTTATTTTGTTAGTAAAACTTGTAATGATTTGTGTTTTAATAGTGCTTGAAAGTTTGATATATGGCATAGTAGGCTTGGACATCCTTCTGATCAGGTTCTAGTTTTGTTAAAAGGAAGTCTGACATTAAGTCTGTTGAAAAACATCCTTGTGAAGTATATCACAAGGCTATAAACAAGTTAGAGTTCCTTTTCCAGTTAGTGAACATAAAACAAAGAGTCTAGGTGAGTTGCTTTATTTAAACTTATGGGGTCCTTATAGAATCACTAGTGGAGAGGGGTACAAATATTTTCTAACTATTGTAGATGATTTTTCTAGAACAGTGTGGTGTTATCTTTTAAAGGGAAAGTATGAAGTGTTTGAAAATCTTGTAAGTTTTTATGAACTATACAGACTCAGTTTGAAAAAGGTAAAAATATTTAGAAGTGATAATGGCACAGAGTTTGTTAATCATCAAATGAACAGTTTTTTTAAACAAAAGGGTATTTTACATCAGACTTTATGCTCCTATACACCACAACAAAATGATGTGATGGAAAGGAAGCATAGATATCTTTTGACATGGCTAGAGCTTTACTGTATCAAGGAGGGTTACCTTTAAAGTTTTGGGTTGATTGTGTTGTAACTGTTTTGTGTTTGATTCCCAGGATTCCCTCTGTTGTGTTATTAGGTAAGAGTCCTTATAAATTAGTGTACGGGTTTAAACCCTCTCTTAATAATTTGAGGAATTTTGGATGTTTGTGTTTTAGTACTATTTTAAATGAAACTCATAAGCTTTCTAGTAGAGCTGAAAAATGTGTTTTAATGGGTTACTCCAATGTTAAAAAGGGTATGAACTTTGAAGTTTGGATGGTAAAAAGGAATTATATTCTAGAGACGTAAAGTTTTTTGAACATGTTTACCCTTTTAAATCACAAGCATGGAGTAATCAAGACATTTTGCAAGATAAAAGTTTTAACATATTTGAATTTTTTTTTATTTGTTTGATACACCTACATCCATTGATTCTGAGAATGATTTGTTAACAACTCCCGATGATGAAGAGGGGGAATATGGTTCTCATAGGAGTACTTGTGAGGATTAGCATCCATGTGGCTCTAGCACGGTTGCTCCTACTATTATTGTTAATAGTAGTCAATTTTTAGGTAGTGATACTTCAACTACTAGTAGAGTTGAAGGTAGTAGAGGTGAGAGTCTTGGCAGGGCAGAGGACACAGAACTGTTTGATGAGACCAACCTATCTAAGGGAAATAGGGTAGAGATTAGGTCATCTAGGACTAATGTGATACCTAAAAAATCCATGATTGTTGTTGAAGGAAAGGTTAATTATGAGATTGAAAGGTCTGTTAATTATTCTAATCTGTCTGTTGAAAATATGTGTTTTGTTTCTAATTTGAATAAAATTGTTGAACCAACTAGTTATCATGGTGCTATTAAAAATCCTAGGTGGATAGATGCTATGAACAAAAAAATGGAAGCCTTATATAGAAATGAAACTTAGGTCCTTATTGATTTACCTAAAGACAGAAAACCAATAGGGTGCAAGTGGATATATAAAGTTAAATATAAATCCAATGGTGAAGTTGAGAGGTTTAAGGCTAGGTTGGTTGCTATGGGGTATAGTCAAAGAGAAGGGGTTGATTTTGGTTAGACCTTCTCTTCTATTGTAAAAATGGTTACTATAAGATGTGTTATAAGTATAGCTGTTAAAAATAACTAGCAAATGTATCAGTTAGATATTAACAATGCTTTTCTTTGTGGTTCTATTTATGGAGATGTTTATATGAAAATACCACATGGATACTTTTCTGAAAATGAAACAAAAGTTTGTAAGTTAGTTAAATCATTGTATGGCCTAAAACATGCACCTAGAAAATGGAATGAAAATTAACACAAGTGTTGATTAATATGGGTTTGTGCAAAGTTTGTGTGATCATTCCATGTATATTTTGTCTAATAAATCTGTGTTCATTATACTTCTGGTATATGTTGATGACATTGTCATCACTGTAATTCTGAGTCTGAGATTGTGAAGATAAAAAAAAAGTTTTAAGTGATAATTTTCAAATTAAGGATTTAGGGATTCTGAAGTACTTTCTTGGTATTGAAATTCTATATTCTGAAAGTGGTGCTTGTTTAAATCAGAGAAAATATTGTCTTGAATTACTTAGCGAGTTTGGTTATTTGGGAGTTAAAACTGTTAATACACCTATTGAACAGAGTAATGTGTTAGTTAGCAAAGTGAGTCAAAATCAAATTGTTGTTAAAGATGTTATCAATTTTCAAAAACTTATTGGTAAACTTATATACTTGTCTATTACTAGACTTGATGTAAGCTATGTTGTTCAGGTTCTAAGTTAGTTTATGCATGCTCCTCAGATGTGTCACCTGCAGATTGCTTTAAGATTACTTAAATACGTAAAGCAATCTCCAAGAAAAGGTGTCATGTTTAGAAGAGAAAATGAGTTTGAATTAAAAGGTTATGTAGATTCCGATTGGGCTAAGTGTTCAGCCACTAGGAAATTTGTCACCGAGTTTGGTAGTTTTCTGGGAAGTTCTCTTGTTTCCTGGAAAAGCAATAAACAAAGTGTTGTTTCTAGATCAACTGCAAAAGCAGAGTATAGAGCAATGTGCTCTGTTTCTTGCAAAGTTATGTGGATTTTACATAATTTGAAAGAATTAAAAGTTTATTATATTACTAGTTAAGTTGTATCGTAACAGTCAATCTGCAATTTCTATAGCTTTTAATCCAGTGTTTCACGAAAGAACGAAACACTTTGAGATTGATTTACATTTTCTTAGAGAAAAGATTGCAGATGGTATTGTCTTACGTTAAAAAATTGCATCTGAAGATCAGATAGCTGATCTGTTTACCAAAGGGTTGAACAATTTGCAGCATGAAACCTTTGTAAAAGGTTGGGTTTGATTGAAATATTTGTTGTATTAATTATGGGGGATGTTAAAATATGGTGTTATAATTCATATTGCAAACATTCAGTATATTGTTTATATTTATGTTATGAGTTGGTAGGTTGTTACAACAAGTTGTTATAACTTTTTATTATATTCAAAGTGTGACAAAGGGGTTAAGTGTGCAGGTTATAAACTATGAGGATTGTGGGGAAAGTTGAAAACTGATCAAGAGCTAAAGTGGAAGTTTACAGGGGTTGGAGTGTAAATATCTTTGACGGGGGTATAAAGGAGCAGTGTTGATCAGTTCAAGAGAGAGGATATTTTCTAGGATTTTCTCTAATTGTTCTCAGATTGTTCTTGTTCATTCGTTGAGATCCTTGGTAGTTCAGAGATCTTGTGATCTCAATAGTCCTGTATTCTTGTATTTGTTATAGATCATTCAAGAGATTATGCTAATATGTTAGAAGTTGAACTTTGTATTTCATAGATCTCATTATTGTGAGATCTAAGGTTCGGTTTGGTGTTTTCTGGGTTGGTTAACTCAATATAGGTTTTTCTCACCGTTTTGTCACTACATTCGTTTTGTGTTGTTTACATTTTTCTACAAAATTGTTAACCTATTTTCAAATTAAAAAAAAATGGTTGTTTATAATTTTTTATAATCCTAAAATCTATAATACAAACTCAGTATTTGTGTTTATTTGATTCTTTTAACATTTAGAATTAACAATACATATATTCTGTTAAGAAGACATTAAAAATCATGAATACATATTATTTTCTTATATATAATCATCGTCCTTCTTCACCATCTTTGCCAGGTGTTTATGACTACCCTCCCGTATTAGTTGAGCGTACCGACTTGCAATACTTTCCCAAGTGTGATTTCAAAATGGATATGGACTTGTCGTTTAGAACGTACCACAACCATTGCATTTGACAACCGTTTGACATTTCCTATAAATCAAGTTTTGACCATAATCTCTTGGTTCCTTGGTATTGGTTTTGACATTTGCGTTACTTCACTCGAGGATGCACCAACTTCGACAGAACCTTGAGCACTCGACCTAGACATTTGAGATATTGACGGTTTTGACACTTGTGTTTTTGTGAGCGGTTTTGCACTTTTTTAGCATTTTTTGTGTTTTTAAGAGCTAGAAAATTGGTGTGATTAAACCAATACACCCAATACCTATTTATACTAACCTTGGGGCCAAAATGGTCAAAAGTCCAACATCAAACAGCTAGTAACGATTATATAGCCTTTATAAAAGCTAGCTTTTTAAACTAGATTGGGTAACTGGTTATTGTCAGAACAGAAAAATAAACGGCAAAACCCAATCTCTCTTTAAAGCGGGTAAAGTGGTTTGGAATCTACGGTTATTTTCAAACCTAAACCGGTTTTTAATATATCAGTAACCGTTTTTTTTTTTTTTTTTTTTTGCGCACCCCTAATCAAGCTCCATTAATAAACTAACTTTATATTTAACAACTAAAGCAAGTTCCATAATCCATAATTCCATATAACTTGCTTACGAAATAATTTTTTTGCACTATTTACAGTATTTAATAGTTTACAAACTAAGGTGCACAAATCGCCGGTTCAGATTGAAACTAGGTCATGTTAAGTCAAAGAAAAGTCAGCATGAAACCGGTTTGTGGGGGGAGGGGGGGAGGATCGTTCGACCAATTTGAAGCCGGGTTTTAACTTGTTTTGAAATATAGGGTTACAAGCCAATTTCAACCCTACGGTCTGGTTAAGGTCCAAAATCAGGTTCAGTTCGGTTACTTTGTTCACCTCTACCTTACAAACTAATCCATAAAATAACTTAACAAACCAAAACTGTTAGAGCTACGTAAACAAATGTACCTATTTCTTTTACTTCGATAGATACATAATGGAAGTGTAACCAAATACATAATTGTCACTAGACCATGACATTATCGTTCGTATCCTATCCTTTCAAAAGTAATCTCTATACATCTTTTGAGATTCTTGATCCAAAAATTTACACACTCAGGGTACAAAATCTTCAGTCATCATAAAACCGTCAATGAAACAGCCGCTGAGCGAAGTTTTACACCATCATCCACCCATTTAGACTGAGGAGCGCTCACTCCAGCAATAATTGTCTGCAGAATGAACACACTGCCTATAAAATCTTTTTTTCATAACCATAGTAGATGTTCTAATATCATTGTTTGTCACAACTTCAACCTATTCACTTATTAATGCGTCAATTTCATTTATGTTGTATCTCTAATGGGTCGAACGGATAATGTACTAAACTCTTAGTTTTAAGAAAACTGATTGAAAATATCCAGTAGGAAGTAAACAAACATACTTTTCCACTATTGACTGCAGCTACTAAAGCAGCATGCTGATCATCGTTCCCAAATTCGTAGAAATAGTAGGTCCTGAATAAAATTAAATCAATATAAAAAAAATCAAGTCAGAATTGTTTGAAATACGACTAAACGCCATGTATCTTAATTGAAGATTAAACATGGAACTATTAACAATTTTCTCAACCATTCATGTTTTTCAAACACGTAGGGTGTGTTTAGTTGAAGAAAACTAGGCTATTTTCTATAAAACTTTTGAAGGAAACTTGGGTTTGAACGTTAAAGCTGTAATTTAGAAAACATCAAACATCGTTTTCTAGACTTTTCCTTTATAACCCTGGTTACTGTTTCCCTTTAAAGTAAATTAGGAAGGCACCATGCCCACAGGTAGGGGTGATCATCGGATTTGGGTTTTCGGATTGGGTTGTTTGGGTATTTGGCTAGGAAAAAGTGACCCGATAACCGACCTATTTAAAGTTCGGGTTTGGGTTATTAGGGTTCGGTCAGGTTGTGAGGTTTACGGTTTAGATGAAATGAAAATAGTTTTGCTTATTACAAAATCTCATCAAATTCATATTGCTACTACATATATTATATAAATATATATAAATCATAACTATAATATATATATAATACTAATATATTATATATATATATATATATATATAATATATATATATAATATTATATATAATTCAAACATCATTTGACAATATGATATTATAATTATAATATTCAACAGTCCCAAAACTTTATGTCCCAAATAGAGACTCCAAACCAAAAGACATCTATAAAAGAAAACAATTCATATTCGGGTTTCGCGTTTCGGGTTTTTCAGGTCGGGTTGTTCGGGTTTTTGGTTGGGAAAAAGTGACCCGATAACTAACCCATATAAAGGTCGGGTTCAGGTTTTTAAGGTATTCTCTAATTCGAGTTAAGGTGGCTTTGACTTCGGCCGGGTTTTGGGTTTTGGATAAACAAGGAATGGGTTCCACACATTATGCCAAGTGAAAAAAGGCCCATAGAAATGCAAGGTGTGTAGTGTAACGTGTGAGAATAGGTCCCACACATTGCGTCTATGAAAGTCACATGTTACACCCAACAAAAGCCAAATGTTATACCAGCACTTTTCGTACACGGTTCATATGCGAGTTTGCTTAGGGTCCTATTGGTACATTGCCAGACCTAGGAACTGTTACGAAATCATATAATGTTTATATGTGGTTAGTTAATTCGTTATTGGACACTTGCGAAGGATTGATATCATTACATTTACAACTAGTGAAAGGTGAGTTCGTGCAGATGTATATGGTTGTAAATACATGCTTCTTTGTGTAAATTGTTTACTAAGGACTTTTGGTTAACGGTATCAAGGTGTGTATTAACGTGTTTGTATAGTGTTTAAGTCTCACTTAAAACCAATGTGTAGAACTTAGGATGTGTGCGATTTTGTTGCAAAATAATATAAGCTTTTCAAAGTCATTTGTAATGCTAGCAGAGTAACACATGAATTCACTAGCCATAAAGCTTATGTGTTGTAACTTATATTCGGAACATAGCACATTAGCTTTTGCTATAAGTGGGATTTTACTGGCTAAGTCTGTTTGTTTGTTTTGTTTAGAAACTAAGACTGTGACGTAAAAAGTAAAACTTACCTGTAACCTTCATCTTCCTTTATTTTTATGGCACGTGCAGAGTATAAATCTGTTCCACCTAAAAACATTCATAACTATTAAAGTTATATCAAACTTTAATATGTAGGAAAAAAAGTTTAAAAATAATTCAACTATAATTTCATAGAAGCAAACACTCTATGCTATGGACCAGTCGACAGCAGCGTGCCATGAATAATGGATCAACATGAGAAAAATCAAATGGATTGGGTTGACCCAACAACATTTATCTGTGTTTTTATAAATTTGATGAAAAATTAATATATTAAATGACCCCCAAGCTTTTATCAAAACACTGACCCAAGTTTTCTGATTAGAGCAAGTTAAGAGGCTGTAAAAACTTCACTAATGCCAGTTTCTCCGGTTAGCAATAATATATGACGCAAATTTACTTATACTTTAACTAACATTTACCAGGAACAAAAATCTTCTTTGCTTCCTTCAGTGTTCCCAGATCAGAAACGTCTTTAGCCTGCAAAACATACAATGTGACTACCACTATAAAACCTCTTGAAGCAACACATACAATTCAATATATTATATAATATGCCCTTTTGTTTCAATAAAGACAGAATTCACATAAAATCACTAGCTTTGCTTGTTGTCATTGTTATAAGTTACTAACTTGACGTTTCTCTGTTTTAGTCCACAAGAATCACTACCTTGTCAGTTATTGAAGGGTATGATAGACATCTGACTAATAATCAAACATTACACTGAATTACATTTATACTTAATTGTTAAAGGACTACAATACTCTAAAAGCTTATATGAAACAAGATAATATGGTAAGACACTTAATACAGTTTGCACGTAACTATGAGAAAAATGATATAGCACCACCATTCCCTTCATTAGAAATTAATTTGGCATAGTTATCTTTATATACATTCATGTGAAAAGTTACTTTTTAAGAATTTCATTGGTTCTTCAATTGGCTAAAAATCAGTCTCGACAGAAACAGAAGATCATCACAATATTGCATCGCTATGACTATGATATCGGCAAACAAACCTCTAAAAATGTGATCTTGAGTTGATTTGACGGGCGGATTACAACGCTTAAAACTTCGGATCTGTATTAATTGCTAACCAGGTGAGACTGCAGAATCATATAGTGAAAAAAGGACAATAATTTTAACAGCAATCAAATGCATCTGGATATAAAACTACACTATATTTCTAAACTTTGCAACTTTAAACCAAAAGCACCAAGAATGTAATACTTCCAAAATCACAGACTCCTATGAAGTGTTTGTTTGTTCTGTATACTAGAGGTGGCAAAATCCACAACTTAGTGGGATTAGGCAACAAGCAGTCACAGATAATTTCCAATATGGTTTTGTTATCTGCTAACGCTTTTGCCATTTAAATAAAGAACACAATGAAATTAATGCTGTACACATGATAAAAAGTACTACACTTTTACAACGGTAATAGATTTTTCTTTAAAAGAGTATATTTCTGGCCGACTTTCAACACATATTGATCCATTTCATATTTAGCTAAGCTTTTCTTTTTTTTTCCCATTTGACCCATTGCCAGTTTTAGACAATGGCTCGAAACTGACACCTCCAAAGTTAAATAATGGGAGTTATGTTTCCACAAATGCACACAAGGAGAGCATATCATTCACTAAAATTAAAAAAAAATACAATGATAAAACTTGGATTACAGTTTTACCCATCAGGCGTAGCAAACCGTGCTGCAAATGTCTTTGGTTTAGCTTTGTCTCCATAAAGAGATAAACCAGCATTATAGTCCTGTATAAACAAAACCAGCAATGGTATACCATTAATGTCCTGTATATGATGCATTTTAATTTCTTGGCAGAACGAAAAAAAAAATAAATAACGGAAGCTAATGTATAAGAGAGAGAACATCCAAAAAAGTGGCGCTCTTATAATGACAGATTATCACTTTCACCACATTTCTGATTTGATCTTTTGAATTTTAAAAAATGGTACTAAAACCATTCTTCTTTTAAAGTTAATTATTATAGGTGATTTTGACCAAGAAACCTGTAAAGTGCTTATAAAGTTATATGTTCTTCTACAGTTCAGAGAGTTTAAAAACGGTTTACAAAAACTGAATGGTTTATACAGCAATGAACAAACTATTGTACACATGGAGTTTGCTTCATATTGTACACCAAGAACAACTTCATGGTGCAATAAGCAAAAGCTAATCAGTTTATCTTGTTTCATCAGTCTGAATAACCACATAAGGCCCATAGAGTTTAAAAGCCATCTCCTCTTGCGCCTAGGCCCATTTTTCAGGCAAGGCGAGGCAATTGCACTTTAATTCTCCAGGTGATGGTTCAGGCGCAGATTTCGACGAGATTTTCTAGATTTCCGATATTTCCGGCCAAATTCTCTAATTTCCGGCAATATTCTAGCTAGGTTTCTACTTTTATCTAAGGCAAACTACTTTTCTACACCAGTACATTATAAAACTTTTGGTACTAAATATATGATATTAAATGTTACACAATAGCTTTTGTTTATTTTATTTGAAGAATATTTTTATTTTTCTAATAAATAATATATTTTTCATTTTTTTTCATCGTGCGCTTTTCTTTTCTCAGACCCTCGCTTTATTTACGCCTTGCGCCTAGGCCCCATGCGAGGCCTATATGCCTTGAGTGCGCCTAGCGCCTTTAATAACTATGATGAGGCCTTAGATTCCACTGCTACAATGGGGGATTTTTCCCTCAGTGTAAAAAAAAAATTCACAATCTTAGCATAGTTTTGAACTTTAATTTCACAATTTGTATTTTAATAGTCCAAACTATAACACAATACCGAATAATAATCCATATTGGCACCTTACAACATTCTCTTTTACTATTTAGTTAAATTGAGATAGTCCCGGTATGAATTATTATCGGTCAATAGGTCATAGTTTAGATTATTAAAATCCAGTTTGTTTAACATTGGTTCTAACAAAAACAATATTATAAAAAAATATTATATTTAATCTCGCATAAACAAAATTAAAAGGAAAAAAAAAGGATTCTGACCTCAGGCTCCATAATATCTTCAAAATCAGGAGGAACCCTAATGGCGAAGCCATCACCAAAGAATCTAAACCATGATTTAGTGCTGGTAATACCTGAAAGGATCGTTTTGGAAGAAGAAGAGGTTTGAGCTAGGAGATATGGAGGTTGAACAAGCGCTATGAGAGATGATACAGTGGAAACTGAGACAAATGCTCTTCTGGAAGTGGATTGTGAGTTTAAAATGGGGTTGAATGGGTGAAAGGAAGGTTTAGGGGGGTGTGATTGTGAGGTGAGAGAGAGAATCCTGGCCATGAAAATGGAAGCAAAACTAGGGTTAGGGTTTACTTGAGAAGAAGATCAGAAGGATGATGATTCATTGTTGGAGATGAAGATGGATAAGAAGGTTAGTTTGCCTGGTCTAACAGAATTCAATATTTGTTTTTCTGTATTAAACTATCTTTTTTTTATTGAAAACACTTTTTCATGATTGTAAAAATTAAATGCAAGAGGGGAAAACTTTAGGCCAGGTGTGTCGCAACGCCCTCGACCACCTGAACTGTGGAGACAGTCAAATCATATTTTTTTTAATTTCGTTTTTTAATAATAGTTAAAAATAGGGTGTTATAGTTCATCGTGCGTTACGCCAAAGATATTCTCTTTTGTGGCGGTGCAAGTCTCCACCACTAGCAGCGGGTAGTATGATTTCCTAGAGACGTCGTTAGCCAAACTCTAACGCCAGTGTGAGCGCCATTAAAACAACATAATCTGACAAAGTGGGGCTAGGGTCCTCTGTTTGGGAGGGTGTAAGATCTCTCTCTCTCTCTCTCTCAACTGTTAAAGATTCTCACCGTTCAAAAAAAATCAACACCATGCAATTAACGATAAAGCCCCCTCTTAAGTGTAGTCTACGCGTCACTTTCGTGGCGTGATAAAGCCTCTAGGGATTGAAGATACATCCACTCTTCCATCTCCAACCCCTTCACAAAACATTTTACAAACTCCCACCACTCTATTCGATGGTGCGGACACTTTCTTATCATTTTTTTAAAACGAGTGAAGGTTTCATGCATCGGTTCACCCGATAGCTGTCGAAATGCCGAATCTTATCCCGAGCATCATCGGTCTTGGCCATTGAATAGTTTCGTCTAGGAAAATTTGTTGCATTTCTCCCCTAGTGCAATTCTATTAGCCGGGAATGTTAGGAACCATTACTTGGCCTTATCTTTCAGTGAAACTGAAAAACTCTTAACCTCACCTCGTCTTGGTAGAAGTTGTGTCCCCCAGTTATACTACACAAAGCTGAAAATGTAACATTCGTCGAAAAATGGGTTTTCAAAACCCTCTTCGTTTATCAATCAAATATCCAGTTATAAATTTCGTTGTGTATTTATGGTTGATATTAATTTTAAACAATACATAATTAATAAATATATTAGAATTTAAAAACCATAATTTATAATTACTAATAAATAATGAATAAAAAAATAAATGGAAACGCCGGGTTTCGAACCCGGGTAACCCACAAATCCAAACACACAACACACCGCTCCGCCACACATTGTTTTTGTAATAAACACGGAAACAAATAGGATTTATAATAAAACCGAAAAGTCAAATCTGCAATCAGCGCGCCCAGAACTCGCACTCACCGGAAAAACCGACGTTCCACGATTTTGGCTACCTTTCCTTTGACTGAAACGCACAATTTAATCTCGACGCCAGTTATAACCGTTGCCGGTAGTCAATTTCGGTCGTAACCGCCGGAAAACCTTGACCGCGAACCTTGACCTCGATTCAAACCCAATCCAGCCGTTCATCCCTATAAATACTCACTCAAACATCTCGTAAACCTTTCGCTCTCAACTGCACTTTCTTTCCGAAGTTGCATTTCCTCAAAAGCTCGTCGCCGGAGATTTCCAATTTCGTCGGAACATCGCCGGAATCGTTGATCAGAAAACCGTATTCATTCATCAGACGGTATAACTGTCTAAACTTCTCTACTATCTTTTGATTATACTTTAATTGTTCAAACCAATGATCAAAAACTGTTAAAACAGTTCACTTAGCCGGAATCCGCAAAGAGAACCGACGAATTTTGCCGGAAAACCTGAAGAAGACACTTCTGTGATTGGTACATCTTATTCCTTAATTTCCTTCTTCTACTTCAATTCAATCAATCATAAGCGTTGTTGGTCAATTAAACAAACAGTCGGTTTCACTGTTCGGTAATTCCATAAGTGAAGAAGATGAAGATAAAACATGTGTATTAGTATAATTAAAAACGGATATTAAACCGGGTTAGACACACAGTCCAGCGGTGGACTGTGTGCAAATACAATATGCACATCCCCAGTTCGAATCGCACACGTACCGACTTTCAGAATTAAAACAACATTTTTAGAACTGAATCAGAACAAGTCACACGATGTTTATAAGAGTAATATAATCCATTTGTTAAACAAATTAGACACACAGCCCAACTGGTTGGGCTGTGCGCACTCGAACCGAAGGACCCGAGTTCGACTCCGGGTCCCTGCAACCGGTTCGGCTATATAAATCATTTTTAATAAAACCAAATAAGTTTAAAATAAATTAGTATATAAATATAATTAAAACAGATAATATTTCGGATTAGACACGTAGCTCAGTTAGTAGAGCTGCGTGCACGTATACGAGAGGTTCCGAGTTCGAACCTCACTCAGCGCATAGAAAACACAGTCTGACCAGTCAGACCCGGTCAACAGTCAACGGTCAAAAGTCAATTTTTTTTATTTTTTTATTTCTTTTTAGTTATTTATTTAATTAGAAAATTATTTAAAAATACTTAAAAATAAGATTATTAAGGTTAGAAAACTTCTTTAAACTCACAAAAATAATTCTAAAAATCCCATTTAAGAACACTAATTAAAAATATTAATCTCAACCAAAATTTATTTATTTATAAAATCATTTTGTTATTATCTAGGCTAGTTCTTCCTCGTCAATCAAATCATAAATTCGTGCGCCTTCATCATCATCAAAGAACGCACCCATTGTGAGTGAATCTCTATCAATTCCCCGTTTTAATCATGTTTTGGGGTGTATCATGTGTCGTTTAATTCTTTATTATATTTAAACACTTGTGCATACATCATATCCGTGATCAAATGTGTATCAAATGTGTATCAATTGTTGTGTGGATTATATGTAGTTTGGATTTATCATTTTCAGTGCATGCATTTCATTAGGCCCATCAGTTCCCCGTGGGAGACGGGTTGAGCATCAGGTGCCTCATAAGATCGGCTCCGTTTGATTGAGCCTTGATCTCACATTCATCATCATTCATATCATATACTCATCCAAAGTGGTTTGTGTTTGTCTACTTATATATGTTTGCTCACATGTGATTATTGCACAAATTTTCCATATTAAATAAAACAAGAAATTAATAACAATGTTTTATCAAGGTTCACTCGCCAACTTTTGTTGACCCAAAATACCCCCCGTTTTACACATGATACAGGTGATCCAGCTGAGGCAAGAAACACATAGGAGAGCCTGGAAGAATAAACCAGTTTAAGCTTTGGATTATTTACATAGTTTCATTTCCTTGTAATTGTATGAATTTTGATTTGGATATTTAAGTTGTAATTTGAATTTAATAAATATGAAACATTTTAGTAAACATCTTGAGCTTTGGTGATAACCCAATTATGCCCCGACTCTTATTCCGCTGCGGTCGGGGTGTGACAGATTGGTATCAGAGCCATGACTATAGGGATATAGGATAGGTTATTAGACCCTTAGAGCCTATACTATAGTTGATTAAAATTTTAAATTGTTTATGCGTTACATGCAAAATTCATGATGTTTATATGCTTTATGTTTATTTTTACGCTCAATGTTATGCAAGCATGCTCACAAATACATGTTATTATACAATGCTCATCATAAATCATATCTCATAACATATCATATCCATGAGAGCACACACCTCACAATTCCCATGATTTTTGCAATGATTTTTGTATTTTCAAATCACATCAAAGTGAGTTCTCATGACGGGCATGTAGTAACTGGAAGGGTACGAGTACCGGTAGTTCGGAACGTCCTGTCTAGGCTTGGCATTCGTATAAATCCAAAATAAAGGACCAGTTTGCCTACCTGGGGACTAACGATGAGAGTACGAAGGACCTATTAGGCCAAAGCATGCTATACCAAACGTCGTGTGAGCTAACCCCACTTTGAGTTGTCATTGTGTCTACACCTGGACACCCTCCTAACATACATCTCGCAATCATATTTTACGGTTTTCATTCGGGTGATGCGAGTGTTAATCCGCCAACACCAATATGAATCCTACCAAGCCCAATAGTCATGGGGGCCCACATGACTACACAGGCATGGTATGGGGGACATTGGAGGCCCAAACATGAGCAAACCCAAGACATCCTATGGATGTAGTTGCATTATTGTTAGTTATGTTATTTTTATTCTTTTAACGACACATGACATCTAGAAACTTCTTAAACTCACAATCTTCCTATGTATGTTCCCGTAGATGTCGGCTAGGCAACTACGTGGAGGTAGAAAGTCAGGAAGATCCAATGAACGCTTGGCCACACAAATTGCTAAACAAATGGCTGCAGTGCTTCCTGATATCGTAATTCAAGTTCAACAAGCTCTCACCGCAAATCCCATCAACCCTCCCAATCAAGAAGACCAGAGCGTCGCCAACCCTCCCTCCAAAAAGTGCTCCTATAAACACTTAAATCTTGCGATCCCCCAAAGTATGAAGGGACCGAAGGTGTTACTGCTCTCCTACACTGGTTTGAAGAAATGGAGAACACTTTCCTCAATTGCGATTGTGCCGAGGATCGCAAGGTACGTTATGCAACTGGAAGACTGTTGGGTAGCCCTTACCTGGTGGAACACGGAAAAGGGTAAACAGGAGTTGAAGATGCCATGGCCTTAACATGGGAAGAGCTAAGGGAACTCATGACTAGACGCTTCTGTCCAAGAAGCGAAATCAAAAAGTTGGAAGATGAATTCCACGCGCTAAAACAAAAGGAAGGAGATCACACTTCCTATAACAAGAGATTTCTCGAGCTAAACCAGATGATCCCTAATCTGTTCACCCCCGTGTACCGCTTGGTTGAACATTACATTCGAGGTATTCCCTCGAAAATTCAAGACTCAGTTTTAAGCACTTCGCCTGCAACACTTGAAGCCGCGATGGAGTTAGCTACAGAACTCACTGAAAATCGCATTCGAAACGGTAAGTTCAAAGACGAAAAGAAGAAAGCACCCATAGAGACCTCAACTACAAACCACTCAGTCTCCTCCTCAAAGTTTGCTGGTAAAAGGAAACGAAACAGCAAGAATTTTGCTGTCACTCAAACCAACCCTCCTATCACGCTGCACCAATAACCCAAATTGCTCCTTCGACTGCACCATTTAAAAAGCCATACACCGCCCACACCCAAAATGCAACCGTTGTCAATACCATCACCCTCCCGAAACTCTTTGCCAACATTGCACCAGCTGTGGCCGTGCGGGTCACACCATCCAAATCTGTCGTACTCTTCAACGAATGAACCGCAATCAACCCCCAACCCAAACCCACCATCAGATAGTGGGTCAAGCCCAACAACCCTTACTTCTACCACCTGTACCACACGCAGCCCAAACTTACTACCAACCCAACTACCCCATGATGCAACCCATGCAGGCTTGTTACAACTGTGGGGACCCAAACCACTTCATAAACACTTGTCCACGCTTGGTGAACATCATCCATGCTCAAGCTCAAGCGAACCCAGTAAACCAAGCTAACCAAGCTCCTCCACCTGCTAGAGGAAGAGCTTTCAACATCAATGCCAACCAAGCTAGAGCTGACAACAATGTGGTTAATGGTACGTTTCTCATCAATGGTAGTTATGCATCCATGTTATTCGATACTGGCGCGGATAAGAGTTTTGTGTCTTAGAATTTGAACCTATCCTCAACCAAACTCGTGTTAATCTCATGGAATCTCTAACGGTGGAAGTTGCTGACGGAAAACCCGTTCATTAAATTCTGTTGTACGCGATTATACCCTCACTCTAAATGATCACGACTTTCCAGTTGACCTCATTCCTATGAAGTTGGGAAGTTTCGATATTATAATCGGTATGGACTGGCTCAGCCAGCATCACGCTGAAGTAGTGTGCCGCGAAAAGTTCATTCGCATTCCTCTTGCAGACGGTCAAACCCTACGTATTTTTGGAGAAACCCCTTCAAAAGGACTCAAATTAATGTCCTGCCTTCAAGCCCGAAGATACCTCCGCAAGAACTATGGCGCATTCCTAACTCACGTCGTCAAAAGGGAAACAAGGAGAAGAAACTCGAAGATATCCCAGTTGTGAAAGAATTCCCACAAGTCTTTCCCGACGACATTTCAGGACTTCCCCCTATGAGAGAAGTCGAATTCCGCATCGATCTTGTGCCTGGCGCTACACCAGTCGCAAAATCTCCATATAGGTTAGCCCCATCCGAAATGCAAGAGCTAGCCAGTCAACTGCAAGAATTGACTGACAAAGGATTCATACGTCCTAGCTCATCGCCTTGGGGTGCACCTGTTCTCTTTGTGAAGAAGAAAGATGGAACGTTTCACATGTGCATTAATTATAGAGAACTCAACAAGTTAACGGTTAAAAATCGCTATCCACTACCTCGCATCGATGACCTCGTAGACCAACTTCAAGGCGCCACCTGTTTTTCAAAAATCGATCTTCGTTCTGGTTATCATCAGCTCAGAGTACATGAAGAAGATATCCCAAAACCGCCTTCCGGACTCGTTATGGTCATTACGAATTCATGGTCATGCCATTCGGTTTAACCTATGCCCCCGCTGTCTTCATGGATCTAATGAATAGGGTATGCAAACCTTACCTCGACCGTTTTGTCATAGTCTTCATCGGCGACATCCTTATCTACTCCAAGTCTAAATCCGATCATGAACGACACCTTCGACTCATCCTTACACTCTTAAGGACTGAAAAGCTCTACGCTAAGTTCTCAAAATGCGAATTCTGGTTAGGAGAAGTACAATTCCTTGGACATGTCGTCAATGACAAGGGAATACATGTTGATCCTTCAAAAATCAAGGCAGTGCAGGAATGGCAAGCGCCACGTACCCCTACCGAAGTAAGGTCATTTCTTGGTTTGGCTGGTTACTATCGCCGCTTCATTGCCAATTTTTCCCGTATTGCGGTACCACTCACGCTTTGACTCATAAAGGAAAACCCTTCATATGGGGACCTAAACAAGAAGAAGCCTTCCAAACTCTAAAGCAAAAACTTTGTGACGCACCTATCCTCACACTCCCTGAAGGTTGCGATGACTTTGTAGTATATTGCGACGCATCAGGGCAAGGGCTAGGCTGTGTATTAATGCAAAGAGGAAAAGTGATAGCCTATGCTTCTAGGCAACTCAAAGTTCATGAGAAGAATTACACCACCCACGACCTGGAACTTGGAGCCGTTGTGTTCGCTCTCAAGATATGGAGACATTACCTCTATGGTACCAAGTGTGAAATATATGCTGACCACAAAAGTCTCCAACATATCTTCAACCAAAAGGAGTTGAATATGAGGCAACGAAGATGGGTCGAACTTCTTAACGACTACGACTGTGAAATTCGGTATCATCCTGGCAAGGCAAACGTGGTGGCTGATGCACTCAGTCGAAAAGGTTATGAGAACTCCATTCGTCTTCTCTGCTCGCAAATCATAACCGACATCAAAGATCGAATTCGAGCAGCTCAACATATTTCTGTAACAGAAAATGATGTACGCGATAAACTGTCGTGTGGAGCTGAACTAAAAATCGAAACCAAATCCGACGGTATTCTATACTATTTAAATCGCATATGGATTCCTGATCGCGATAACCTTCGTGATTTCCTCATGAATGAGGCGCACAAAACGCGATACTCGGTACACCCAGGAGCCGACAAGATGTATCAAGACCTACGATACACCTACTGGTGGCCTGGCATGAAAAAGGATATCGCTGTTTTTGTTTCCAAGTGCCTTACCTGTTCCAAAGTAAAAGCTGAACATCAAAGACCTTCAGGACTCCTAGTCCAACCTGAAATACCTGTATGGAAGTGGGAAAACATAACCATGGACTTCATTACCGGGTTACCTCGCACCTCCAGTGGGTATGACACCATATGGGTAATCATTGATCGTCTTACAAAATCAGCTCACTTCATACCGATTCGCGAGGACTTGAAGAACGAAAAGTTAGCTCATATCTACATCAGCGAGATCGTAAGCCGTCATGGTGTACCTTTAAGCATCATTTCAGACCGTGATGGTCGTTTCACTTCACGAACATGGCGAGCCGTACAAACCGCCTTGGGTACACGATTAGACCTCAGTGCCGCTTTTCATCCTCAAACTGATGGTCAATCTGAACGCACCATCCAAACTCTTGAAGACATGCTTCGGGCATGTGTCATAGACTTCAAGGGGAATTGGGACGCTCATCTACCATTAGTTGAATTTTCGTACAACAATAGCTATCATTCAAGTATCGGCATGGCTCCTTTCGAAGCTTTGTATGGTCGTAAGTGCCGATCTCCAGTATGTTGGCACGAAATTGGGGAATCACAAATCACCGGTCCAGAGTTAATTCAAGAAACAACCGACAAGGTCATTCAAATTCGAAACAATCTTCTAGCGGCTCAAAGTCGTCAAAAGATTATGCAGACAAACGACGAAAGCCCTTGGATTTTGACATTAGGGATCAAGTACTTTTAAAAGTATCACCGTGGAAGGACTGGTTCGTTTTGGCCAGAAGGGCAAGCTAGCACCACGCTACGTAGGACCTTTCAAGATACTCGAAAGAGTAGGTCCTGTAGCATACAAGCTTGACCTACCAGAAGAGCTCAACAGAATTCATCCCACATTCCACGTATCAAATTTGAAGAAGTGCCTCGCCGATGAAAACCTCCATATTCCTCTAGAAGACATGCAGATCGATGAATCTATGCACTTCATTGAAAGACCAGTAGAAATCATAGACTTCGGAGAGAAGCGTTTAAGACGAAGTCGTATTCCAATTGTCAGGGTGCGTTGGGAGTCAAAACGAGGACCTGAGTTTACTTGGGAACGTTAAGACTCAATGCGCGAGAAATACCCGCATCTTTTTCCTGTTACCACTACTACTTAAATTTCGGGACGAAATTTCTAAAAGTAGGGGATACTGTAACATTCGTCGAAAAACGGGTTTTCAAAACCCGCTTCGTTTATCAATCAAATATCCAGTTATAAATTTCGTTGTGTATTTATGGTTGATATTAATTTTAAACAATACATAATTAATAAATTTATTAGAATTTAAAAACCATAATTTATAATTACTAATAAATAATGAATAAAAAAATAAATGGAGACGCCGGGTTTCGAACCCGGGTCACCCACAAATCCAAACACACAACACACCGCTCCGCCACACATTGTTTTTGTAATAAACACGGAAACAAATAGGATTTATAATAAAACCGAAAAGTCAAATCTGCAATCAGCGCGCCCAGAACTCGCACTCACCGGAAAAACCGACGTTCCGCGTGTAACATCCGTCAAAAACGGATTTACCAAACCCGCTCCGTTTATCAACCGAACAGTCAGTTAAATTTTTCGTTTCGAATTAAATGCCCAAAATAATTTTAAACGATACATAATCAATTATTATGTGGGGATATATATTTAGTTTTTGAAAAACTGTTAAAAATCGCAAAATAAAAATGTTTTGTTTCTGCCGGGTTTCGAACTCGGGTCTGTACCGGCTCAACAACAACTTATCACCCAGCCAATCAACCACTCCGCCACTTTGTTTTTCTGTTAATAAAAGGAATCAATTAATTCAAATAATAATGTTCGGAAGTCAAATTCAGTAAATTGCGCCCAATTAGCAGTCGTCGGAAATCCCGACGACTTCGCCGTAAATCTACGTTTTCGCTCAAGTTAACCGAAGAATTAACTCCCACGACGGTTATAACCGACGTCTGAACCCGCGACATCAGCCGTAACCGCCGAAGAACGGCTGACTTCGAATTGAGACCGAATTCAGACCCCATACATCTCGATACTACCCTATAAATTCACCCACAACTCACCAGAAATCTTTCACACTCAAATCGCACCCTTTCTCGGCGAAAACTCACTCGCCGGAAATATTTTATACGTCGCCGGAAAACCGAGTCCTTAATCTTGAGCTTTACTAAACCCCCTAAACTTATACCGAAGTCACCCACACCCTTTGTAAGCTTTCTGAAGATTCTCTGCCGCAAGACACTCGTCGCCAGAAGAGCTTGCTGTCGCCGGAGTTCTGCCGGAAAACAGAGGAATTCAATCGGTATACCTCACGCTCAATTTCTTCATTCTTTTTCTGTAATCTCACTTGTTATTAATCATACAACGCTAAAGAAACCTGAATCAACACTTCGAACCAGTCAGTCGTCACTTCCGGTTAAAACCAGTGAAGAAGACGATGTATCGGTAATGGTTAAGTATAATTAAAATCAAGTTATTTACCGGGTTAGACACACAGTCCAGCGGTGGACTGTGTGCACATTGAACGCTAAGGTCTCGAGTTCGAGTATTGTTTCCTCACACGCTGCCTTAATAAAAATTCCTTTTTTCGCAAACTGAACCGGATTGATTTAGGTATATGTTAAGTATATTAATAACCGAGTTAATAACCAAGTGAGACACACAGTCCAGCGGTGGACTGTGTGTACGCTAACCCACAGGTCCCGGGTTCGAGACCTGTGGAGCGCACCGGTACTCTGGATTTAAATCGTTTTTAATATAAAGGATTTCTGTTTAAATCTAATTAATATATATATATAATTAAAATCGGATATATGACGGGTTAGACACGTAGCTCAGTTGGTAGAGCTGCGTGCACGCGTACGGGAGGTCTCGGGTTCGAGCCTCACCCAGCGCACAACAATATGCACTCGAACCGGTCAACGGTCAGGTCAACGGTCAACGGTCATAAAAATTCAAATTTTTTTATTATTTTTATTTAATTATTTTAATTAAAAATCAATTAAAAATACTTAAAAATAACATTTTTAAGGTTAGAAAATAGCCTCAAACTCACAAAAATACACCCAACAATCCTACTAAAATAGATTAATAAAATCCGTTTGCTTACCGAACCAAAATGCTATTTATCTAGGTTAATTTCACTCGTGGTTAAAACCACTTCACGTGCATTCAACCTCATCAACCGAACGCACCCAATGTGAGTGAATTCTTACAAATTCCCCTTTTTATTCATGTTTTGGGGTGTATCATGTGTCGCTTAAACTAATTCTCTTATGCAAATTCGTGCTATACCATTATATGATTTAAACTAGAATGTAAATATTGTTGGTTGTGATGTAGTACATAGTGTCAAGTTGTATGCAAATTATTTAGGTCTATCAGTTCCTCGTGGGAGACGAGTTGAACAACGCGTGCCTCAAAACTCATTCATTAGGCCCATCAGTTCCTCGTGGGAGACGAGTTGAACAACGCGTGCCTCAAAACTCATTCATTAGGCCCATCAGTTCCTCGTGGGAGACGAGTTGAACAACGCGTGCCTCAAAACTCATTCATTAGGCCCATCAGTTCGTCGAACAACGCGTGCCTCAAAACTCATTCATTAGGCCCATCAGTTCGTAGAACAACGCGTGCCTCAAAACTCATTCATTAGGCCCATCAGTTCGTAAGAACAACGCGTGCCTCAAAACTCATTCATTAGGCCCATCAGTTCCTCGTGGGAGACGAGTCGAACAACGCGTGCCTCAAAACAATCATTTGATGTATGTGTGTGCAATATTCAATATTGTTTGTTGTGTGAATAAATTTACATCTACATTTACTCATATGTGGTTATGCACATTATTTATAATCAATTGGATAAACTTGTTCAAATGTTTTCCATAGGATTCACTCGCCAACTTTATGTTGATCCAAAAACCTTTTTACACATGATACAGGTGAACAGGTTGAAGCAAGGAAAACATAGGAAATGCCTTAGAAGAGAACAAAGAAGCTTAGATTGATAGTTAGAACATGTTGCAACATTTATTGTAAATTTCCATTAAATTGTATTAATGAATATGAAACGTATAATAAATGTCATGAGCTTTGATGATAACCCAATCATGCCCCGATCACCTTTTCCGCTGCGGGTCGGGGTGTGACAGATTGGTATCAGAGCCATGACTATAGGGATATAGGATAGGTTATTAGACCCTTAGAGCCTATACTATAGTCTGCCTAAATTTTAATTGATGTGGTGGTTACATACAAACTTGTGATATTTATTTGTTTCATATTACAGTCAAACATACATGCTTATATACATATTCATTATACATATATCAATGTTCATATATTCAATTCATTTTCATACTCTCATTATTCAAGGATTTTGTTACAATTTTCAAATCTCATCAAAGTAAGTTCTGCGACGGGCATGTAGTAACCGGAAGGGTACAAGTACCGGTAGTCGGGACGTCCTGTCTAGGTTGGCATTCGTATAATCCAAAATAACGGACCAGTTTGCCTACCTGGGGATTAACGATGAGAGTACGACGGACCTATTAGGCCAAAGCATGCCACACCAAACGTCGTTCGAACTAACCTCACTTTGAGATGTCACCGTGTCCATGCCTGGGCACATTCCGAATATCATACGTTACATATTTCTCGATTTTCTTCGGGTTTAGTGTACGTAACCAGGCTAACACATGCGAACCATATGAAAAACCCGATAATCATGGGGGCCCACATGATTACGAAGGTGAAGTATGGCGGCATGCAAGGCCCAATTACGAGCAAAGCCCAAGACATCCTATGGATGTAGTAGATTTATTTTTCTATATTTATTTTATGAACGTTCATTCCCAAACTCGACCCACGATCCCAAAAACATCCAACTCATACTCTTGACATGTATTCCTTGTAGATGTCTTCTAGCCTCGCTCGTAGGAAAATGAGAGCAGGAAAAGCCCGTGAACGCATGGCTACCCAAATCGCTCAGCAAATGGCGACCGTAATACCCAACATCGTAGTTCAAGTTCAACAAGCCCTTACCGCTAATTCCGTTAACCCAACCCAACAAGAAGATCAAAACACTATCAATCCTTCAGTCACTAAATGCACCTACAAACATTTCAAATCCTGCAATCCTCCAAAATACGAAGGTACTGAAGGTGTCACCGCTCTCCTCCATTGGTTTGAAGAAATGGAGAACACTTTTCTAAATTGCGATTGCCCCGATGATCGCAAAGTGCGTTATGCTACCGGTCATTTACTTGGAACAGCACTCACATGGTGGAATACAGAGAAGACCAAACGAGGTGTTGAAGATGCTATGACTTTGACTTGGGAAGAGTTGAAGGGAATCATGACAAGACGGTTTTGCCCAAGAAGCGAAATCAAGAAATTGGAGGATGAGTTCCATGCTTTGAATCAAAAGGAAGGCGACCACACCACATACAACAAGAGATTCCTTGAGTTAAATCAAATGGTTCCCAACTTGTTCACTCCCCTCTACCGTTTGATCGAGCACTACATTCATGGTCTTCCATCAAAGATTCAAGACTCTGTAATAAGTACCTCGCCTGCAACTTTGGAAGCAGCAATGGAGCTAGCAACAGCGCTCACCGAGAACCGAATCCGGAACAAAGATTTCAAGGAGGAGAAGAAGAAGGATAAAGCATTAACCGAAACCACAAACTCCACCCGAACCGAATCCTCTACACCACCTATTTCTAAGAGGAAACGAGATGGGCAAATTTACGCCGTCACCCAACGCAACCAACCAGCTTCACAAATTGTACCTCCCCAAACTATCCCAATCACTCAAGTAGCACCCAACTCAACTTACCCAAATAAGAAGCCTTACATTGGACCTCACCCTCAATGCAACACCTGTTTCTATAACCATCCATCTACTTTACCCTGTCGACTATGTGCGAATTGTGGATGCTACGGTCACTTGAGCAAAGTTTGCCGCACCTCTCAAAACCAAACCTCAACCCCCACTCAACCCATGATCCAAACATATCAACAACCTCAATATCCCATGTTCCCATATGTTCGAGCTTGTTTCAATTGTGGCGACCCTACCCATTTTAGAAACACGTGCCCTCGTTTGGTTAACATCATAAACGCCCAAGCTCAAGCAAACCCAGTTAACCAAGCAAATCAAACAAACCCAGCTCCACCGCCAGCAAGAGGAAGAGTTTATAACATCAACGCCAATCCTGTGGAAGATATTAACGGTCCAAACCAACCACTTAACTAGCCTTTTCTCACCAAGAATCAAGATTCAATCACTTAGTTTTTATGTTTTTCTTTATGTTATCTCAATTTTCACGTATCTCAATTGGAAATTTATCCAAGAATTTTAATGCAAATTACTAGTTCAGTTTATTTATACTCATTGATTTAATATTCATATCATCATACCTCACGACATATCTCAGTTTCATCATTTAAAGAAGTTGAGTTGTGTCTCACTTCTACATAGACTAACCTCTCCATCATATTAAACGAGAGAGGTATTGTCATCATTCAAACATGTATACTATCAGAATTAAGACTCAAGCGCTGGTTGTTGTGTTTGTTTATGTTCTAGAGTCACATAGAACTAATCATAACTTACTGATAAAACCAAAGAAAATTTGACAAGAGTATGGTGGATACGCCGCTGGTACTTCCTATATATAAGTATTCTTGTCAAATGATCGGAGGCATTATCAGGCGGTTATGAAAGGTTCCATGTATAGGCTGTTTGTGTGATTGTTGTTTAGATTAAGTTTATCATTTTCAGTACATACAATACGATCGGCTCCGTTTGATTGAGCCTTGATCACACAAACATTTTCATTCTCAGTACATACAATACGATCGGCTCCGTTTGATTTAGCCTTGATCGCACAGACATTATCATTTTCAGCATTTATGAGTTGTTGTATTAGTTGTAGAGTCACATAGGACTAATCATAATTTACTGATAAAACCAATGAAAATTTGACAAGAGTATGGTGGATACGCCGCTGGTACTTCCTATATATAAGTATTCTTGCCAAAGGATCAGAAGCGTTATCAGGCGGTTATGAGAAGTTCCATGTAGGATTTAGTATTGTGTGGGTTGAAATTTGTGTTACATTTATATCATCTCGCTATTTAAAGAAATTGGATTGTGTTCCATTTCTACATAAACTAAACTCTCCATCATAACAAACGAGAGAGGAACTGTCACCATTCAAGCATATATGCTATCTGAATGCGGATTCAATTATTAGCTGTTGTGTTTATTTGTATAGATTGTAGTATTAGAAGTTTTGCCTTAGGATATAACCCTAACCTTCTAAGCACATTCAAACTCTTATGCATAATATCATAGTTAGCGAATAAATTTTGTTTATCAATACTTTTACAGTAGGCAACAAAAAGCGATTCCTGTATTAGGGTACTTAACCTTTACAAGGAACGTTACCGCCTCAAACAAAAACTTAAACCCTTATTTTTTCTAAACATGTAACTGTCAAACTAAACACCATCATTCTTTTAGTCAAATATATCACTATTTAAATTTCGTGACGAAATTTCTAAAAAGCAGGGATACTGTAACATCCGTCAAAAACGGATTTACCAAACCCGCTCCGTTTATCAACCGAACAGTGAGTTAAATTTTTCGTTGCGAATTAAATGCCCAAAATAATTTTAAACGATACATAATCAATTATTATGCGGGGATAAATATTTAGTTTTTGAAAAACTGTTAAAAATCACAAAATAAAAATGTTTTGTTTCTGCCGGGCTTCGAACTCGGGTCTGTACCGGCTCAACAACAACTTATCACCCAGCCAATCAACCACTCCGCCACTTTGTTTTTCTGTTAATAAAAGGAATCAATTAATTCAAATAATAATGTTCGGAAGTCAAATTCAGTAAATTGCGCCCAATTAGCAGTCGTCGGAAATCCCGACGACTTCGCCGTAAATCTACGTTTTCGCTCAAGTTAACCGAAGAATTAACTCCCACGACGGTTATAACCGACGTCTGAACCCGCGACATCAGCCATAACCGCCGGAGAACGGCTGACTTTGAATTGAGACCGAATTCAGACCCCATACATCTCGATACTAACCTATAAATTCACCCACAACTCACCAGAAATCTTTCACACTCAATCGCACCCTTTCTCGGCGAAAACTCACTCGCCGGAAAAAATTTTTATACGTCGCCGGAAAACCGAGTCCTTAATCTCTGAGCTTTACTAAACCCCCTAAACTTATACCGAAGTCACCCACACCCTTTGTAAGCTTTCTGAAGATTCTCTGCCGCAAGACACTCGTCGCCAGAAGAGCTTGCTGTCGCCGGAGTTCTGCCGGAAAACAGAGGAATTCAATCGGTATACCTCACGCTCAATTTCTTCATTCTTTTTCTGTAATCTCACTTGTTATTAATCATACAACGCTAAAGAAACCTGAATCAACACTTCGAACCAGTCAGTCGTCACTTCCGGTTAAAACCAGTGAAGAAGACGATGTATCGGTAATGGTTAAGTATAATTAAAATCAAGTTATTTACCGGGTTAGACACACAGTCCAGCGGTGGACTGTGTGCACATTGAACGCTAAGGTCTCGAGTTCGAGTATTGTTTCCTCACACGCTGCCTTAATAAAAATTCCTTTTTTCGCAAACTGAACCGGATTGATTTAGGTATATGTTAAGTATATTAATAACCGAGTTAATAACCAAGTGAGACACACAGTCCAGCGGTGGACTGTGTGTACGCTAACCCACAGGTCCCGGGTTCGAGACCTGTGGAGCGCACCGGTTCTCTGGATTTAAATCGTTTTTAATATAAAGGATTTCGGTTTAAATCTAATTAATATATATATATAATTAAAATCGGATATATGACGGGTTAGACACGTAGCTCAGTTGGTAGAGCTGCGTGCACGCGTACGGGAGGTCTCGGGTTCGAGCCTCACCCAGCGCACAACAATATGCACTCGAACCGGTCAACGGTCAGGTCAACGGTCAACGGTCATAAAAATTCAAATTTTTTTATTATTTTTATTTAATTATTTTAATTAAAAATCAATTAAAAATACTTAAAAATAACATTTTTAAGGTTAGAAAATAGCCTCAAACTCACAAAAATACACCCAACAATCCTACTAAAATAGATTAATAAAATCCGTTTGCTTACCGAACCAAAATGCTATTTATCTAGGTTAATTTCACTCGTGGTTAAAACCACTTCACGTGCATTCAACCTCATCAACCGAACGCACCCAATGTGAGTGAATTCTTACAAATTCCCCTTTTTATTCATGTTTTGGGGTGTATCATGTGTCGCTTAAACTAATTCTCTTATGCAAATTCGTGCTATACCATTATATGATTTAAACTAGAATGTAAATATTGTTGGTTGTGATGTAGTACATAGTGTCAAGTTGTATGCAAATTATTTAGGTCCATCAGTTCCTCGTGGGAGACGAGTTGAACAACGCGTGCCTCAAAACTCATTCATTAGGCCCATCAGTTCGTCGAACAACGCGTACCTCAAAACTCATTCATTAGGCCCATCAGTTCGTAGAACAACGCGTGCCTCAAAACTCATTCATTAGGCCCATCAGTTCGTAAGAACAACGCGTGCCTCAAAACTCATTCATTAGGCCCATCAGTTCCTCGTGGGAGACGAGTCGAACAACGCGTGCCTCAAAACAATCATTTGATGTATGTGTGTGCAATATTCAATATTGTTTGTTGTGTGAATAAATTTACATCTACATTTACTCATATGTGGTTATGCACATTATTTATAATCAATTGGATAAACTTGTTCAAATGTTTTCCATAGGATTCACTCGCCAACTTTATGTTGATCCAAAAACCTTTTTACACATGATACAGGTGAACAGGTTGAAGCAAGGAAAACATAGGAAATGCCTTAGAAGAGAACAAAGAAGCTTAGATTGATAGTTAGAACATGTTGCAACATTTATTGTAAATTTCCATTAAATTGTATTAATGAATATGAAACGTATAATAAATGTCATGAGCTTTGATGATAACCCAATCATGCCCCGATCACCTTTTCTGCTGTGGGTCGGGGTGTGACACCGCGATTTTGGCTACCTTTCCTTTGACTGAAACACACAATTTAATCTCGACGCCAGTTATAACCGTTGCCGGCTGTCAATTTCGGTCGTAACCGCCGGAAAACCTTGACCGCGAACCTTGACCTCGATTCAAACCCAATCCAGCCGTTCATCCCTATAAATACTCACTCAAACATCTCGTAAACCTTTCGCTCTCAACTGCACTTTCTTTCCGAAGTTGCATTTCCTCAAAAGCTCGTCGCCGGAGATTTCCAATTTCGCCGGAACATCGCCGAATCGTTGATCAGAAAACCGTATTCGTTCGACGGTATAACTGTCTAAACTTCTCTACTATCTTTTGATTTATACTTTAATTGTTTAAACCAATGATCAAAAACTGTTAAAACAGTTCACTTAGCCGGAATCCGCAAAACAGAACCGACGAATTTCGCCGGAAAACCTGAAGAAGACACTCTGTGATTGGTACATCTTATTCCTTAATTTCCTTCTTCTACTTCAATTCAATCAATCATAAGCGTTGTTGGTCAATTAAACAAACAGTCAGTTTCACTGTTCGGTAATTCGATAAGTGAAGAAGATGAAGATAAAACATGTGTATTAGTATAATTAAAAACGGATATTAAACCGGGTTAGACACACAGTCCAGCGGTGGACTGTGTGCAAATACAATATGCACGTCCCGAGTTCGAATCGCACACGTACCGACTTTCAGAATTAAAACCAACATTTTTAGAACTGAATCAGAACAAGTCACAGGATGTTTATAAGAGTAATATAATCCATTTGTTAAACAGAATAGACACACTGCCCAACTGGTTAGGCTGTGCGCACTCGAACCGAAGGACCCGAGTTCGACTCCGGGTCCCTGCAACCGGTTCGGCCATATATATCATTTTTAATAAAACCAAATAAGTTTAAAATAAATTAGTATATAAATATAATTAAAACAGAGAATATTTCGGGTTAGACACGTAGCTCAGTTGGTAGAGCTGCGTGCACGTATACGAGAGGTTCCGAGTTCGAACCTCACTCAGCGCATAGAAAACACAGTCTGACCGGTCAAACCCGGTCAACGGTCAACGGTCAAAAGTCAATTTTTTTATTTTATTATTTCTTTTTAGTTATTTATTTAATTAGAAAATTATTTAAAAATACTTAAAATAAGATTATTAAGGTTAGAAAACTTCTTTAAACTCACAAAAATAATTCTAAAAATCCCATTTAAGAACGCTAATTAAAAATATTAATCTCAACCAAAATTTATTTATTTATAAAATCATTTTGTTATTATCTAGGCTAGTTCTTCCTCGTCAATCAAATCATAAATTCGTGCGCCTTCATCATCATCAAAGAACGTACCCATTGTGAGTGAATCTCTATCAGTTCCCCGTTTTAATCATGTTTTGGGGTGTATCATGTGTCGTTTAATTGTTTATTATATTTAAACACTTGTGCATACATCATATCCGTGATCAAATGTGTATCAAATGTGTATCAATTGTTGTGTGGATTATATGTAGTTTGGATTTATCATTTTCAGTGCATGCATTTCATTAGGCCCATCAGTTCCCCGTGGGAGACGGATTGAGCATCAGGTGCCTCATAAGATCGGCTCCGTTTGATTGAGCCTTGATCTCACATTCATCATCATTCATATCATATACTCATCTAAAGTGGTTTGTGTTTGTCTACTTATATATGTTTGCTCACATGTGATTATTGCACAAATTTTCCATATTAAATAAAACAAGAAATTAATAACAATGTTTTATCAAGGTTCACTCGCCAACTTTTGTTGACCCAAAATATCCCCCGTTTTACACATGATACAGGTGATCCAGCTGAGGCAAGAAACACATAGGAAAGCCTGGAAGAATAAACCAGTTTAAGCTTTGGATTATTTACGTAGTTTCATTTCCTTGTAATTGTATGAATTTTGATTTGGATATTTAAGTTGTAATTTGAATTTAATTAATATGAAACATTTTAGTAAACATCATGAGCTTTGGTGATAACCCAATTATGCCCCGACTCTTATTCCGCTGCGGGTCGGGGTGTGACAGAAAATTCAATCAAGTGCATGTACGGTTCATCCTTCGAGAGCCCTTGAAAGTGCGGTAAGATGTTGATATAGTTTGGCTTACAATCGAAAGATTGTCTTCCTGGATGTGGTGGTACACTGGGCGAGTCATTGTCGGAAATCATCGGTCTAGACCAACCGTTAACACCCCTAGGTTGTTGAAATTGATTTTGGTCTTGTGATCGGTTTCATAGTGGACCGTTGACTTCTTGATGCACCGGAGGCCCACAATACACCCTTTGGTTACTCCCACCCACAAATTGGGGAATCTGGTTGCGGTTAACATTATTATTGTTGTTATTAACGTCGGCCCGGTTCCTTTGAACGTTTTTTATGCTTAACGTTTATTGTCATAACCGTCATTACGGGCATAACCATACTCCCAATCTTCCCCTTCATCATAAAATTGGCATTTTGATACCCAACTTTTTCATCTTCAACCCCCCCCCCACCGTTGTAGAAGTTTCCATTATTATCGTATTCACCCCAACAGTCGTCTTCAAACCCGTTTAAATTCCTATCATCATAATTCTCATTTCCACATGAATACTCCAAATGCACACTAACCTGTTCTGATGATTTATATCCCGGGACACTATATATTTGGATTTGTTGTTATATATAATAGGTTTAAAACAATCTTTAGCGATGACATGTTGTTGCTAAAAAGGTTAACTTATTTTTAATTTTTATGCAATTTAACTTTAAAATGTTTTTAAGATGACTATTTAGCGACGGCTTGTCGTTACTGCAAGTTTTTTTTTCAATTGTGAATTAAATTTATTCAAAAAGGTGTCAGCACTAAAGAATCACGTACGCCGAAAGCCCTTTAACGACGACCAATTTACCCTTTAGCGTCGAAGCTGTCAGCATGAACCTTATCTTGATGACATCGCTAAAGGCTATCTGGACTGTTAATGCGTATTTTGACAGTTAGCTCGATTAGTCATTTTGGTTTATATGTAATTATTGTGATTAATAGGTTGTGGGCTTTCACTTGTAATTACGACCCTAATGGTGATTTAAGACTATTAGGGAAACCAAAGCCTCCTAAGCCCAAACCTGTAAATAGCTCAAATATAGATTTTTGTGGGTAATGGTTTTCTAAAAGTTCTTGGAGAGCTTGAATCGTGTGCATGAAAATCATCCAGATTCTTAGTGTGTTGTTTATTAGTGATTAAAAAATCCTAGAAAGTTTAAGTAATCTCGTGTTCATCTCGGATCTCTTACCCATGTTAGGTGTTTTAGTGATTTTACGCGCACTAGATCATCATTGATATGTGTTTGTTACCTACACCGATGACATGTTGTCAGGAAAGGTCGTCGTATCAAGCATGATTTCTTGACATTGTTTAACCAGTGTAGTACATAAGTACTTAAACTAGTAACTTACATACGTAAAACAAATAAACAAAAATCTTATGGAACACATGACACAATTCTATGCAACTTTAATTTTTGTTTTTTGCGTAAACCATACCCATTTAACGTACACGTGGACTATTACCCATTTAGATTTACCCGATTTCCTTTACAGTATTACATCTAATACATTCCTTAATTCTTTTTTCTCAACCTCGCACGTTTTCATTATTTGAAACTTTATATTTTCATAATAAAGTTTTAATTCACCGTTAGTTTTTCTATATTTTCTATATTTAAGAGTTGTGATTCTCATTTTTCTCTTTTGTCTTCTGATCCCACATATTTAAAATTATAAAAATAAATCCAAGTTTTAATGATCCAAATCGCTAATACACAAGGTTCTAGCCTAGTTCGTATAATATATTTTTATTTAACTCGTGCAATAAGTGTGCTTATGTAACCCGTATAATACATATGTTTTTTAAAGATATAATTGTTTAGAATATTATAATATCTATATTATTAAAGAACAAGTTGGGTTACTATAGGGTCCATCACATCGGACCCACAATACCATTTTTTTCTTTTTTATTGATTTTTGTTTTCTTTTTATTTTCAACCCTTAACTTTCAATTTTTACATTTACACCATCTTAATTTTTTAAAAGCCTCATCAATTTGATCTGATCTCCTTAAGTTTTAATTTTAAGTGTTTATTTGTATATATGAACATGTCGGTATAAATTGAAATCGGTTTACGTTTGACGTAAATTTTGTCAGGTCAAATATAATACATTTTCGCGTATATTTTTATGTACGTTTTCAGTTGGTCTATGTTTTGACGTAAATGTTGATTGGAAACTAAGTGGGTCAAATATAATAAGTTTTCATAAGACGGTATAAATTCAAGTTACTTTACGTTTCGACGGCGCCACAACGCGGTGCCATCCTTTTAACTTATAAAAACACTATTTTCGTATGTTTCGGCCTAATTTTTTAGGAAATAAATCTGGTCAGATATAAAAGGTTTCATACTTATTATTACGTACATTTTCAGTTGATCTACGTTTTGACGTAAATTTGGTTAAAAAAACAAATCGCGTCAAATATAATACGTTATAACTTCGTATTAGTTTACGTTTTAACGTCACGCAACACGCGGGAATAATTTATTAGTTATATCTATTCCCATCTAACATTTTTCAATATACTCTAACCAACTTCTATATAAAAATAGATAACACATTATCCACAAAACTCAACCAACCAATCCAAACCACTCAAAACTCATTCCCACTTCAGTCTTCACACATCAAAACACTATTATACAATGAGAACAACAATCACATGTTCATCAAATCCCTGCAAATGGAATCCATTTTAGGTCCAAGATCTTTATCTCCTCATTTCAATCTCAAATCCACTCTCCAACAACCACAACAACAAAACCCCAGATCATCAAACACCCTCACTCTTCCCAACCACAAACCCCTTTGTTGCAATCTCAAAAAAGATTCAATCTTTCAATCTTTTTCAGCAATTCCCAGTAACCCCAGTTGGTTTTCACATGTGAAGCATGGTTTAGCTGCTTTGGCTATCTCGTTAGCACTCAATTTCACCCCAGTTTTGGCTGCTGGGTCCGCATTTGCATCCGAATTCGATGTGCTTAATGATGGTCCTCCGAAAGAAAGCTATGTGGTGGATGATGCTGGTGTTCTTAGCCGGGTTACGCGGTCCGATTTGAAGAATTTGTTATCGGATTTGGAGTACCGGAAGAAAATTCGGATTAATTTTGTGACTGTTAGGAAGCTCACGGTTAGTTGCACACCAAGTGTTTGATTAAATGTCAAAGAGTAGATGTTTAAATGTCAATGATTGGTTATTAGTAGTTAGTTAATAGTTAGGTGCTATAGCGCTTAGCGGACATACGAACTCACAGCGGTTCCGCTATTAGCGATGCTAAAGGCAGCTATTTGACCGCTATTCTGAAACCCGTATAGCGATGGCAACACTGCATTTAGCGGTTTTTTTTCTATTTCAGCCCAAAAGCCCATATTAATCAACTGTTTGTTTGAAAAAACCTAAAACAAAAGGCCCAAACCCAAAATTAAACCTAAATTGAGTGCTAAAGTCTTCATTCGCCGGACGCAGGTTCTTCATTAGTCAACAGAATTAAGCGTGAATCTAAATAATCGTTAGACTTCCACTTCTTAAATCCTAATTCGCTGGCGGTTCCTAATTCGTTGGTGGTTCCTACTAATTTTTGCATGATGTTACTATGAATTTTGATATTACTATTAGTATTTTCATCTATATCTATATATTTATAAATACATAAATTATGCATGATATAATAAAAATTACCACTATGCCACCGCCATAACCTATATATCATATATCGGACCTTGACCGCTATATGATTTTGGACCGCTATAACTGCATAGATTAGGTGTTATTTTGCATTAATCACAATGTTATGCCAACCTAATGTGATGAAACAGTTACATATTGTAATCATAGTAGGTTTTTACCAAACACTTTAAGACTTATTATTGCAATTTGAGGAAGCAAGAAATGATAGTTTAGATAGAAAAATTCATGGTTTTGTAAGTTTTTAATTTTAATATAAAAATAAACTGCGTCTCATAAACTTATTTAAACTGTAAACATGCTTAGATTTCATGACAGATTTTATAGAAAACAACATAAGGTTTTAACTTGAAGGGAACAGAATAACATGAAGGAAGCCTTTAGGGAAGCTTCTGACTTCATTAAAGTATATTTTTTAATAAGTTTATATATAATATCTGAACTTTCTCCACAACCAGACTTTTTTTCAATATACACAATTAGATTTACAAAGTAATAAATGTCATTTGTTATGTGTGAAAATAAAAATGAACACTCCATTCGTCCCAAAATAAGTGTGAACTGTGAAGTAGACGAAAGTCACAAGATTGTAGAAAGATATGATTAATGCATTGTATGATAGCTAAACACCAGGTTTGCCCGTAAAAGTTGTATGTAGTTTTAGAAATATGCAATTAATGTAATTAACAATTTAGTGATAAAGAGTAGAATGAGTAACTTGAATTATCTCAAGTCCTTCTGGCAGGGTCTCGTGAGTTTTCCGGTGACAGGTTCTTACGATTACCAAAAAATAAAAAAGATGTACATCATTTTGAAATAGAGGGAGTACTTTAATACGTTCATTATTTGAATGTTGATAACTCTATTTATTAAATGCTTATATGTGGGTGTTTTAGTAAGAAGAAGAAGTTCAACAAATATGAGAAAACGCATGTTTGGATCTAACCATATCAACCCAACTCATATTTCATACTTTAAGCCTTGATCGAATCCAGTATAGCCTAGCCTAATTTTCATCTTTAATATTGATTTTTTTTATTTCTTATAAATAATATTATTATAAAAGAGAATTAGAACTTGCACTCAAGCTAACCTTGTGACAGTAGAGTAGACGGTAGTGTATAGTTTTTTGGTCATTGTCTAGATTTTGGTGAAAAGGGTATGGTATGTTTATTTTGTGTTCAACAAGGCCCTTTTGATTTTTATAAAAGTGATTGTGTGTTTGTTATAAAAACAAAATACGATAAATGCATAAACTAAAAAGGGTAATGAAATATTTATCTATATAATTTAACCATGAACATGGGGTTTGCAGAGCAAAGCTGATGCGTTCGAGTATGCAGACCAAGTATTGGAGCGTTGGTACCCGACACTTGAAGAGGGAAACAACAAAGGGATAGTGGTACTCGTGACCAGTCAAAAAGAAGGGGCAGTGACCGGGGGCCCTGCATTCATCCAGGCTGTTGGTGATACTGTTCTTGATGCCGTTGTATCCCAGAACCTTCCTGGTAATCATCTATCATCCCCTTCAAACCGTATCTTCATTATGCTATAAATTAATAAGGAACTGCATGGACACTTACACCTATTGCTTTAAATGTGATAGATGGGATTTAACCGTCTGTCTTTCTCTTTTCCACTGCATATGATAATCTTCTATTCACTAAATACAAATGCTTCCGAAGATATATATATAGATTCCGAAGATATTTTACCTTTGCAAGAATGAACAAAATATATTTTGGTTAGACATTACAAAAGGATTAATGAGAAATATAATGACTGGGACATAAGAACCAGTGGCCCGCTAACATATCTCTTGGTTGTGTGTATTACTCCAGTGTTGGCGGTAGACGAGAAGTATAATGAAGCACTTTATAGTAGCGCTAAACGGCTCGCTGCAGCGATTGACGGTCTACCTGATCCTGGTGGCCCGCAAGCTAAAGACACCAAAAGGGAATCCAACTTCAAAACTAAGGAAGAGACGGCTGAGAAACGAGATCAATTTACTGTCGTTGTCGGAGGTTTGTTGGTTATTGCTTTCGTTGTCCCCATGGCACAATACTATGCCTATGTCTCCAAAAAGTGATTACGACCCGTACCTGTATCCGTCACCGGCAATGTAATTAGAAAATGAAATTTCAAATGGGTTTTTTTTTTATGTTTCAGCTCACTAATGGCACAATACTATTCCTGTCTCCAGGAAATATGTTGTCTCATTCGGTTTCATGATTGGTGTGGTTTCATACGATTACTTTGTAGACGTGATAATTTCAACCCATACACAAATGAGTTGATTTGAGTTATATTTCTATAACGATTTAATGCATGCATGTATGATTATTGTGTTGAATAACAACATTCAAGTTTGAATAGAAACACGAGCGATATAAAATCATCTTATGTAGTCTCTAGTGTTCACTAGAAAACTGAAAGAATGAATACATATAATTAGGTCTTATTAGAACTTAAGATTAAGAAGAAACGGCATCTTGTCTGCAAAGGGCGGATCAGAAAACTTTCCGGTGAGTATTTGAGAAGCAATATGCTGGTTTGCAGCCTCTGTATAATGTATTCCATCCCAATTCACATATTCAGTTGTGTCATTGCATACAGTGGTTGTAATGGAACTGCCATTTATTATCTTCACTTGCCCACAACTCAACTGGCTGTTGTAGTTCAATGGCGGACCTCCATACCCGCAACAAGCTGAGGTTGATTGTTCAAACCCTGCAATATCAAAACGATCTCTTGGTGATTTTGGGGTTATTAACGGATTTCTAATAAGTTTTGTCACGCATTAGTTGGTAACAACCTTTTAAGTGAAAATCTTTGGGCTAAATTCAGCCACAGTGGAGCAACGGAAACATGCATACTTTCTTAATTATATGATCTCACAGTGACCCACCGAAATAATTCAATCTGAAAATGATAAAAAAATTCAACAAGACCATCTAGGACATTACCTAAAATTATAACCTACACGATATTTTTCTCTAAATTTTATTGTGTAGTGTACTATGTGTATAAATCAAAATTTATATATGAACTAGACCATTATGTATGAAAATCACAAACTATTATTTACTTTAAATTAGTTTATTATTATTATTATTATTATTATAATAATAACTTAATAATTATCGAAAGATGTTATGTTTCTTATTAATTTTAATTTTTTTTTCTGAGTCATTTCATGTTACACCCAAGCTAGTATGGAAATATTTAAGGTGTGACATTTAAATATAAAATAAGTTAATTTAGAGAAGGAACAGTTTAGATAAAGTAAATTACATAAATCGTGCTCTTCTGGATTTGATCTCAAATTTACTATTTGCTTGTGATTTTAGCTTTGGTCTATTTTAAGGCACAGTTTTCACAATGGAAACGTGCATACTAGTTTTTGTTTTTAGAATCATCCGATTGATAAAAACGATTCGAAAAGATCATCTAGGATTATTTATTTTGCGCAAATGTATAAATCCAAATTTATATATACGTATTTGAACTTTATTCATTAAATGACTAGGTTAGAACCTGTGTATTACACGAGTTAAATAAATTTAAATTTTATATATTAAATAAAAGAAATATATTTTTAAAACCTCATTTATTACACGGGATGAATATATATAATTATATATATTAAATAATAAAAAAGTTTATCTTTAAGAATAATGTGTCTTGTACGGGTTGAATAAATGTAATTTTATATATCAAATAATAAAAAAGTTATATTTTAAAAATCTTGTGTATATAGTTTTATATACCAATAATAAAAAGTTATGTATCTTTAAAAATTTTGTGTAGTACATAGGTTAAATAAAGTAATTTTGTGTAGTAAATAATAAAACGTTATATCTTTTAAAATCACAACGTGTATTGTACGGGTTGAATAAATCTATTTTAAATACCAAATAATAAAAATGTTATATATTTAAAAACCACGTGTATTACACAAGCTGAATAAATATGATTTTGTATAGCAAATAATAAAAAAGTTATATCTTTAAAAAACCTTGTGTATTACACTGTTGAATAAATCTAATTTTATATATCAAATAAAAAAACTTAAAAACCACATGTATTACACGAGTTGAATAAATGTAATTTTGTATATCAAATAATAAAAAAGTTATATCTTTAAAAAACCCCGTGTATTACACGGTTGAATAAATCTAATTTTATATACCAAATAACAAAAAAAATATCTTTAAAAAACCTAACGGACATACTTGATATGTGATGGATAGGGTGATTGCGAATATGGTTCTTGAAAAGAAGATACATCATTCAAGAAGCAAATCAACAGCCATTGGGGTGATAAAATGTTGGTATCAATTTCGACAATTTAATTTATAAATTATGTAATAAAATTGATATAATAATAAAAATAAAATAAATAATATATTAATACAAAGTTTGGTTTTTGTGATAATAATAAATAGTATATTAATACAAAATTTGGTTTTGGATACATAATTTTGAAATCTAATGAAGATTTCAAAATATTATATTATCTCTTATATAAATTGCTTAAAGTTATATTAAATTCAATTTTACAGTTATCTTTTATTTAAAATTAAATATCTATAAGTAATGAGTAGGGGTCAAGTAGGGCTAGCTCGATAAAGACTCTTGATTCTTAGTAGGAGATTTTGGGTTTAATCCCAAGCAAATGTGATTTATTTGTAAATATAGGAGTTTAGGAGAGTAACATTAGCCATTAAAAAAACAAGTAATGATTAGGGGAAACCAAGAAACTAAAAAAAATAAATGACTATAACTAATGAGAAGAGCGAGACAGAAAAAATAAAAAAAATAAATGCTTTCAAGAAATAACATGTGTATTTATTAATTTTTTATATAATATATAGATAGTTATATATATATAGATTGATTTTTTTTTAATTTATTGTTACACCCAAGCTAATATGGAGATATTAAAGATATGGCATTTAAATGTAAAATAAATTAATTGTAGAGGAATGTCATAAGTAAACTAGTAGTGTGCTCTACAACTAACAGTTTAAGAGTTTAAATTTCACATATTATAAGTAAACTAGTAGTGTGCTCTACAGCTAACAGATTAAGAGTTTAAATATCGGTGTACTTATTATAAAATCATAAAAGTTAAATCCAAAGTTTTACATGAAAATCAACGCCAAATCAAAATACAATAAAACCTTAAAAATAAATCCGAGTTGTAAGGATACTCGGTGTGTGGGGTCGTCCTGGTCCGGCGATGCACCCATAACACCATTTCCAGTGTGGCGGCTGCGTCCTGGACGTTTAGCCGGAGACGTTGGCGACGAAACATGTAAAGACAAAAGTAGCCGTTGAACGGCTTAAATTAAAAAAATCAATTTTCCTTAAAATTAATAATTTTACCTACAAATATACCAAAATCGTCCCATTTTTTACACACTTCAACCAATTCTCTCTCTCAACTTTATATAATTCTTCTACTTTTTATACAATTTTTCTACTTTTTATAACATTCGTCTACTTTTGCCATGGATCTATAACCCAAACCGGAACCTAAACCAAACATTTTCTCGGTACCGCTACTATCATACGATGGAACCGAGTTGGTCATCCTCACAATTTTCTTACAACACTTTCTCGGGTTTTCAACAAACCCCCTACGCATCAAATGAGCCAACTCCAATTAATGCAACAAATGCAATCGTTATAACAACTGATGATGCGAAACTGTCAACACAATTGTTAAACACTGATGATGCGAAACCTGTCACTCACAATTTCAATCGCAACCACAACCTTCCCCAACATCGGAGTCTCCCCAACCACAACCCGTAGAAGATGACGTTGAAGAATGTGTTCTGAAGACGCAACCACAATCCTCGAAACGGAAAAAAGGGGAAGCAAGTGATGGGTGACAAAGATCAACCTTCGAAAGCCAAGGCAAAACCTTGGACAAAGATCGAGGAGGAGGCGTTAGCGAAGGCGTGGATTAGCACATCAAAAGCCCATTATCAGTATGTAAAAATATATAAATTTTATACTAAAAATATATAAATTTTACATTTTTTAATATAACTTTTGTTACGTTCTAAAAGTATAGGTAACAATCAAACCGGCGATGGGTTTTGGAAAGAAATATTATCAAAGTTTCTTGCGATTATGGAAGAAGGTCATTATCGCGATATCGATTCCATCTCTTCGAAGTGGCGAAAGATGCATCCGGTCGTGAACCGGTTTTTGGCGATATATAATAAGTTATACTAGTGCTAATCGTCGTAGTGGATGAGTGACGAAGATGTTTTAAAGAGGCGATGCGTAAATACGAAGATTCGCATCGGGTCGTTTTCCCTCACGTACGGGCTTCGGAAGTTTTGCGAACCAGTAACAAATGGGCGCCGGTTCAAAATGAGGTTGCAATGGCTACACGAACAAAAACCTCGGAGACCGATAGTTATAGTGCGGGGGGCTCAGACGCACGATGCAAATAAATATAAATGACGAGCCCGAATTTGATGAAGAAGAGTATAAGGTTCGAGAAGAGGAACGTCCCCCGGGCAGGGACAAATCTAAAAAGGCGGGCGGCTGCAAAAAAAAAGCCGCAACGGGGGGCGGTTCCAAAATGGATGAGTTTATGACACAGTTCAAAGCGTACACCGAGGTCACGGCCCAAAAGGCAAGAGCGAAGGAACGTGAGGTGGAAGAACGGGTTCGGTTGAAGAATGAGAAGAACGGATATAAAGAGTGGAAGATAATGACGACCGACATAAACTCGTATCCGGAAGAAGATCGAGCGATTTTACAAAAAATGAAAAAAAAGATCACGACAAAGTGGAGTTCTTAGGATTTTATTTTTTAGGGTATTTTTTTAATTTTTTAGGTTTTGTTTTTTAGGTTATGTAATGTGTGGTTTTTAATATTAATGATTTTATTTTATATTAGTAAATGTTAAAAAAATAGTTGAATTGAAAAAAAGAAAAATAAATTAACTAGGTGGGGTAGAGTCATCACCCATTCCATCCTTAGAGGGGCATCCTCCAAGGACTATGACTTGACACTGACGTGGAGGGTCATCCTCCAAGGAGGACCATCACCCATACCAAGTAGCCTAAATGTCAAACTTTGTATTTTTTTAACGGTCAACTAAATCACTGTATAAGGATCTTGGGATGCACTCAATCAAGCAAATGCATCCTCTTTTCCATAACGGTCAGAGTTGGATGGCATACACGAGTCACCAAACCACCAGTTATGAGGAAAACCCGCTCGCTCGAAGGCCCACTACAGTAAAACCCGGTTCAACTCGGTTTCAAACTGATGACATCCAGAGAGGCCTAGTTCTAACTTCATTGTCACTACCAATGTCCTTTAAAGTGATGCTATTGAGAGTAGACTTGAAAACTCAAAAAAAGAAACTAAATACTAACCATTAGACCAACTTATTAGTGTAATATCCAATACTTTTATAGGTTTAAATATTTACATTATATGTTCATATGGGTTTATGTTCACTATAAAGTTTTGTCTTCTAACCATAATAAATATCTACATTATATATGTTTAAATGTTAAGATTGTACAATTTAAAGATCAACCCCACTAAAACTAACAATTCAGTGGTGTAATAATAAACTTTAATTTACTTGGTCTAGCATTGACCTAAATTGAAGTAAATATTATTATTATTGCTAGATCTTAATTTTTCTTTTAGATATCCATTCAAGAAAAAAACGACGAGCATGTTATTATATGAAATAAAAAAAGAGAATAAAAATAATGAATATCATAATTATCTCTCTTATTAACACTATAAATAGTGTCCTTTTTGTCTTTTGTATGTGTTTTTTCTTTTTAAATTGAGTTAATTGTCATTTTTGTTGTTTTGGTTTGTCAAATAAGTCACTACAGACCAGATTTTAAATTTATGTCATTTTTATCCCTGATATTATCGAAACGTGTCAGTTATGTCCAAAAAACTAAGGTTGAATCGAATAATTGAACAAACCACAGAGACAAAAATGAGAGTGAATTTGTGTTTTTTTTATGGAACTAACATGTTTCAAGAATGTTATAAATTTCAAATTTGGGACGAAAATGACAGTAAACTCTTTTAACTTTAAGATTTTCATTATTATAATAAAACTTTTGGTTTTTATAGTTTTGCCACAAAAGTTAAATAAGTTTATTGTTTATATGTTTTTGTTTTACGATTTTTTTGGATCAGGTCGTTGTTTGTTTGTTACCTAGCGTGGTTTTTGGTAATATGTGTCGCTGACTTTGATTACGTTTCATGTCATGTGAGTCACTTGGTTAGAAATTCTTATTTTTATTTTACATTTTTTTCTCAGTTTTAATCGTTGTTCGGTTACAATTTAGCATGATTTTACTCTCTTTTTGCAACGCTGATAATATGATTTTACATTGCTTCACCTTAACTAAGTGGCCTAAGACTAGTTTTATTTAAACATAAGTGAAAAATATATTATTTTCATACGAACCATGTCTCATCGTCTAGAAAATCTAAATCCTATCACATGTTTGTCCTTTTTCACTTTTTTGTTCACATCATCACATGTGACTTCCTATATATTTGTTTTGTAGTGTGCATAATTCTCATCCCACATGGGGAGAAGGAGAATTTTTCTTTAGTGATACAACAATGAGCTCAAGATTTTATAATAACAATAAAAGTATAAAAGTATGTATGGCTTTAGAACTATGTATGAAACTAGGATTATCAATAGCATGCTATTTTCATCCATATTGACATAACCTAAGAATCATACCGACACCCAACTCATTAAAATCTTTAGGTTGGCATTATGGATGGTGAAGAGGTTTCACCAAGCTAAAAATGAACAAATGGAGACTAAGGAGAAATTTACATACGGATTTTTTGATACGAGAGAGACATTTGTTAACGAATGACACATACGTGTGTTTAGCCATGTTTAATTAGCAAGGAGAGTTAACGAATGACACATAATGTGTGTTTAGTCATGTTTAATTAGCAAGGAGAAGAGCTTGAAAATTTTATACATAGGCTTTGGCGTGCATTTCGAATTTTACGTTTGATCTAAGGCAAAGCATGGAGTTAACATGGGATTTCTTGTAAGCTAGAAGCCATAGTTTCAATACGTTAGAAGAGACATGTTTCTTAGGTAACCAAACATCAGTTCTTGATATTAACTTTAACTTAAAAGCCTACACGAATCTATTCGAGTTTCCTGAATTTCTTTTTGCATAAGGAGATATTGTAGGCAATGTTTAGAAGGCATCAAAATTGGTAATGACCAATTTTGTTACCCCATGTGATTAAAAAGTGCCTACAATCCCACCTTATGCAAAAAAATCAGGTTTCCTGGGCTAAAGCATCGTTTTCATCAGGGGCAGAACCATTAAACCAAAGGGGGTCAAGAGGATCTGTTGACTTGCTGGTCATAAGAATTTGTTGGATTTTTTTTATAAATAAAATCTAAGTTTTTAATTAAGAAAATGAGTCGGCCTCCCTAACCATTAGAGCAGAGAACCTTATGATAACTCCCATTAATAAAATTCTATTTCACCACTAGTTTTCATGATTTAAATATGCGACATTAAGTTTCAAAATGGTTAGTCTAAGGGTTCTGCATCAACATACTAAATTTCATGAAGTTATGTCAGAGTGAAGGTGAACTGAAAACAAGAAGTACTAACCGTATCTCGAGTAATTCGCGATCAGATTAGATTTTATTGTGAAGACGTCAACATGCGTTACATTGGCATCAGAAAACTGAGCTTGCAACTTCGCGACAAGTGCGTGTAGTTGTATGTTGAAAATATTAGCCGCTTGGTTGTGTGCATAAACACAACCTTGGGCATCAAGCTTTTGGGATCCGTCCCAAACTTTGCAATGTTTTGTGGCAGGCATCCGAGCGGACCCGTGTTATGAATCCAAAAGTTTCTTGCACCTTGATCGTACAATAACTGAAAAGTTTTAAAATTTTTGTTACAACATATGTATATCACGTTCATTATCTAGTTAAACGTGTAAACTATAAAAAAGTATGTTAGTAAATAATATCTTCTATATATTGAATAACTGAAAAAAAAAAGTATGTTGGTAAATGATATTTTTTATATAATATCATAGCTAAAAAACTATTGATAAAGCTAAGAACGTTAATAACTATCCTAATATTCAAATAAGAGATAGAACAGTAAAATAATAATAACTATAATAGATAATAAACTGAGTTAAAGTAAACTTTAAGTAAAAGAAAGTAAATCTAACCTTGATTCCGGTTTCAAATTCGACTAAAACTAGTGGAATCGAAGCGACGACTTGGTCAAAAGATTTTGAGTAAAATGCACCAGCAAGATCATTTTGGCCTATATCAAACATGTAAAGCCCCTTGCTAAAGTAATCTTCATCAGGCAAGTACTTGTTGAACCTTCTTGCTGTTGCAAACATAGTCATTTGTCAAGTCAATAAAACCGCAACCCTAGTGCTCCAAGGGTCCTGGGTTACACAAAATAATGACCCATGTAACCCAGGGCCCTTGGTTCAACCTGGTTGCGGTGCTTTTTAAGTTTGGTCATAAAAGAGTGATCATATAAGTATGTTTGAACAATGAGAGTACAGAATGACATACACTTAGCTTGCAACTGAAGAACACGTGATTTAAATCGAAAAAACTGAGCCACTTGAACCCCGAACGAGAACGGGCTAACGAAGTTTGGACCCGGCGGCAGTATAGTAGATCCTGCCGCTGCGAAATTGCATCCTTTACGAAAATTCGGGACACCAAGAGCTTCCAAGTACGCGTTAAGGAAAGGCAAGTCCATTGCATCCACTGCAAAGAATACAAAAAAAGTACATTTTAGTATACAAATGCAAATACCACTACAAATCTCTCGACCTTCAGCAAGGTAAAAGAAACCCTTCGGTAAATGTGGGCCCGTTGATTCGTCGGTAAAAAAGTTACCGTCTGACTACAGGGCAACATTATGGAGGTAAAAAATGTGGTTGGATAGACGTGGCAAAATTATTGATGGCGAAGAAATGATTCTTCGGATATTTTTATTGCTAAAAGTCAGTTTTTAGTAGCGTACAAATAAAGAGAGAAATTAGTGATAAAAATAAAGAGAGAGAAAAAACTAACTTAAGAAATCTATGATAAGACGGCCATCACAGAACCTCCCAGACGGTCCCTTGAAATAAGTTTGACCGTTGGGAGGGTCGAGATGTTCACCGACGCCAGAGACCAAGTCTCCAGTGTCGGAATTCGAGTCTCCGAAGTTGAAAACTGCTGGATAGTTGAATTCAATGGCATTAGTTGCATATACTATGCAGAAGATGATGAGCACACTATGGCGTTTCATATCTACCGTAGGGTGGTTGTATTGGGGGGGGGGGGGGGGGGGGGGGGGTGTTATGGGCTAACAGCAATGACTGGGCATGGTTTTTGCATATTCAACTTTTGGTGGGGATATTTGAAGGAGTGTTGGGATGCTGTTGTTTGTAAGCGACGTTAGCTTTGAGGTCACTACTTAAGTGAAATTACTAAACTCCCTTGTTAGTTAAGTAGTCGAGGATTGTTCTGTTTTGTTGTCAACTAACCTGGGACTTTTTGGTAGGGTGTGTTTTAGTAATGGCTGTTAGACTTTTAATGACGTGTACCCTTCAATTGAATATAATATGGTTGATTTATGTGTTTCTTGCTTAAGTAACATCTAATTATAGTAAAAAAAACCTTTGTTACATAATCACTTTTCTCTTTGCTTCATCAACATCACATGAGTATACGATCTATTTTCATAAAGAAAAAATAATTTAACTTTTATGTGATTGGCACATTTCTCAAATTAGGGCCGAGCAATTGATGGTTCCGAACCGCTAGAACAGTGAAACCGAACCGGAACCGTCAAATTCGAATCGTATTGTTATATATTGGGTCCAATTCCGGTTTTTAAATTTGGGAGAAAACGGTTCGCGGTTCGGTTCCGGTTATAACCGACGGGTCCGTTTAAAGAACCGCTAGAACCGGTTTAGGTTTGAACTTTAAATAATATATTCAAAAACCTTGGTAACCTTTTTTAATTTAAACATCATATTTATAAAAATGCTTATAGGATTAAAGAATATAAAAAGTAGATTTTACATGACGTTCGAATAAAGTTTTTGTAATGGTTAAGTAAAACTTTTTTTGATTAACTTTTATTTTTTACATTGTATGCTTTTGTTTCATTGTTTAAAACATTTTATTGTTGCTATTTTTACTCTGGTTAGTTTGAATTTGGATATTTTAACTCTTAGGTATATGTTTTAAACGGTTTAATTCTATTAATTTGTTGTTAGTTTTAGGATTTAATTGACAACCGGTTCCGGCAAGAATCGTTTACGCGAGAACCGTTTAACCCCATTCCGAACCGAACCGGAACCGTTACAATACAGTTCGGTTCCGGTTCTTCTATTTAGCATTAAGCGGTTCTGGTTCGGTCACGGTTCAATTCGATTCGATCTGGTTCTGAACCGTTGCACAACCCTATCTCAAATGATATTTATATACGTGATTGTTATCCGTTTACCATCTATCTTGATGTAAATTCATAATATGTGAAAGTAAACTATTGTAACACTTATTTTATTAATTTCTTTAAAAATATATATATTTATTATTGATATCATAACACTTTATAAATTAATAAACAAAATATCCTCTAAAACTTTTACTTTAGCGAAATAGTAAAAAATACGCTCTTTCTAATATAAACTCCACAATTTAATCCATAGGATTTAAAAATATGGATTGTGAGGTACAATTATGAATCATCATACTGCTATAATTACAAAACAAGTAACACGAGTATCACACCTTAAGTATTTATTCATCTGTTTGTTGCATGTGGTTGAATACAAGCTTTATAAAGATTAGCAGGGTCGTTCCTGAGAGCTCCATTTCTCTCGAGGGCTCTATAGCGGATAAAAAATAAGCCCTAAATATAAACTTATATATTTAGTTTGTTGAAGAGATTTGGTCTTTTAAAGGGGCCTAACTTAATTTGTTTAAGAAACTAAGCCAAACTTATTAATTTGTTAAAAGGTTTAAGAGGCCTAACTGACTTTGTCGATAAAATTGGATCTTTTTACAGACCCTAATTTTCCACGTTAACCAAGCCTTGCTCTATATCAAAAGGAAAAAAATTATATTATATTATATTATATTTATATATTTATATTTATCTTTATATTATTTTGAGGATGAATAGTATACATATATATATATATGAATCTTAAGTAAAGATGAATAGTAAATTGTAACTTTTAAGTGTTTTTTTTAATTTTTAACAATATTTTATATATATTAATTATATATTATTAATTATTATTAATTATTAATTATTATTATTATTATTAATCTTAGTGAGGATGAATAGTAAATTGTAACTATATATATATATATGCATCTTTAAGTGAGGATGAATAGTAAATTGTAAATATATATATATATATATATATGAATCTTAAGTGAGGTTGATAGTAAATTGTAACTTTTAAGTGTTTTTTTATTTTTAATAATATTTTATATATTATTTAATTTGATTTTAGTAATAAATACTAATTCATAATCTTAAGTCTTAAGTGAGGATGAATAGTAAATTGTAAATCTTAAGTGAGAATGAATAGTAAATTGTAAATATATATATATATTATATATAATGTAAATAAATTTTTATAATAATAAAAAGAATAACTTTTAAACCAATAAAATTCTCCATTTACTTCATTTAATGTGTGTATTTTATATTATGAAAAAGGACATATAGGTAAATCTATAATTGTCATTAATTAGCTAATTGATTAAAATCGTAACTCATTTTTTTCATATACTCTTTCAAGATAAAATAATTTATGGTGTATGACAATTTTCGATATGTGTAGGATAAATTTTAGTATGTTTAGGATAAATTTTGAAATATGTAGGGTAAATTCCGGTAAATGTAAGACATATGTAGGATAAATTTTGAAATGTGTAGGTTAAAATGTTTTTGTTTTATTAATGAGAAATAACATAATTAATGAGAGGAGTTATAAATATTTAATATTTTACTATTATGCCCTTTTTTCTCACATTAAATTTCTTCTCAAATGAACCATATATATATATGATTCTTAACTAGTGAGGAAACTTTTAAGTGTTAAGTGAAGATGAATAGTAAATTGTAAATCTTTAAGTGAGGATGAATAGTAAATTGTAACTTTTAAGTGTTGTTTTTTAAAATTTTTAGTAATATTTTATATATTATTTAATTCGATTTTAAGTAATAAATACTAATTCATAACTTTTAAGTAATTATTATTTATTATTCAATATGATATTTTAGTAATAACTTGCTTTTGTTAATTTTTTTAATATATCCATTTTCGTGTCTATGTTATTTTTTAGACTCCATATGTATTTGATTGGTATCAATACGGTTTATTACAGTAGTGGTACAATTACGTTTCTTAACTTTTAAAAATCTAAATCCGTGTCTATATTTTTAACATTCTGCAGGCATTGCGGTATCAATACTGTTCATTACAGTGGCAGTATAATACATGCACTAGGTATGAAATCAACACGTGTTTTACATCGGTGGAATGTATAAAAACAAACACCAATAGTGGCAACAATGTTGTTGGAACGATATCGATTAGTTCAGATCGTCACGGTACATGTATTGATATTCATTTATCATCACATACAGAGTTGTATAAATGAATTATTTTTAAAACCGGAAACCATAAAAATGGATACAGCATCGGTATTGATGTTATATAGTATTGTAAGATAGTGATACGGTGTCAGTTTATTGAAAGAAAACAACGTATAAACAAATATCGGTACTAAACCAATGTTGTCGTTTGGTTTTGGTCTACACTGCGCTAGCGATATGATATTCATTTTCAAACAAGGAACATACTGTTACCGATGTTGTTCGATTTAACACAGTACGGTAGTGATACGGTGTCAATTTATCGAAAGCAAAAACAATAAAAATAAATACCGATACTGATACAAATGTTGTTCAGTCGGTTTCAGTTAGGTTTGGTACGATAGTGGCATAATGTCACACCCCGGATTTCCAACCCCGAAATCCAAACACCGGTGGGCCCGGGTGGGGAGTATCGTGACGTAAGTTGATAACACCATTGTCAATTAAGCATAGCACAGGGAAGTCTTAGAGTAAAATTACTATTACAAACCGAAATGTTCGAAATCTAAAATAATATACAGGCTCGTAATAGAAGATCCACAGGCAGATCGTAAAATGTACAAGAAAGAATACAATACAGACTTTAGGCAGATCTAAGGATTTGCAAGATCCACTTATTCTCTACCGAGCAGCTTCCGGCCTATTTCGTAATATACCTGCAGATTAGCCTTTGGAAGATATGTCAGCTTACGCTGGTAAATACACCCAACTGACTCATTTTGGAAACATTAAAAATGGTTCTAAGTGCAAACGACACCAAAATCTTTTATTAACTTGGGAAAGTTTGACCTTGCAATGGACCAAACGATAATAATTTACCGTATCCCAAGCCCGTATAGGGAAAATAAGTCGAGAGTATTTACCTGAGCTAGTCTTCTTCTTTTATTTTTAAATAACTCAGCCGTATACAAAAGTACCAAGTGCAGATAGCATTTACCGGCAAGGCTCTAGTCTGGATTATGGCATAAGCTAGCTAATTAAATACTAACGGTCTTATAAACCGAATAGTGTACATGATCATTATGTATAACGCTTGATTAAACGATGATTGGATAGAATGTAGTTTAAACCCGACAAGTACTTGACTTGTATAATACGGGTAAACTATAAACATTCTGGATTTTGAAACTAAAATGACAAGGTTAAACCCGTTTCAGTTAATTTCCGTAAAATAGTTACATAGACGTAACTATGCGCTTATTAGCGACATCGGGTAACCGGATAAGTCATGGACAACTTATATATGCCATTATACTTTAAAAAGTTAAGATATCAGTATGATATCAACTTGTATGCCCTTAAGGTTTTAAAACGAAATTATGCCTCATAAGGGCATTTCGGCAATTATATGCCGTATAAAAGGAATTTGAATATAATTTAATGTTATAGTTATAAGTATTCTGGAAAAATACTTTATTTATGACGTAATACAGTAGGATATCAATTATATGTGTATTTTACCTTTTATGACCAAACTATGCATCAAAGGGGTATTTTGGTCATTTTACACATAGTTTATAAATTATTTGGGATTCTGAGTTTATAACATGTACCTACTGTAAATATGTTTAAAATAAGTTTTAAAATCAGTAGGTAACAAGTCTTGGTCCATTAATATGGTTTAAAACCATACTATGCGCCGAAATGGCGCTTATGTCGTAAAATGATGTCTTTATGCGATGTTTAGGAAAACTGAAATTTAGATCAGATTAAAATGTTTAAAATATGTTATTTAATATAACATATCAGTAGGTAAATGATTTACCTTTGAAAAATTGATTAAAAATCATTTTATGAGTCACAAGGACTAAAACCGTCATTTATCGACAATAGTTTAAGGACCTGCTTGGAAACTCAGTTTACAACTTGGTTTAACATCCCAAATAATCCTACTTATAATATTACATCAATAGGAAACACATTTTCAATTTTATTATCATTAAAACCTTGTTTTTTTTTAAAAAGGACATTTTGGTCAAAAATGACATAATTATGGAACTTATGCATAAACTTAGATTCTGATTATGATCATGTAATATAATCCTCAGAGGGTTATGCTACATAATATTATGATCATAATGCAACTTTTAAATCGGTAGGTAACTAATCTAAATCGGGTCAGAATCAAAATCAAAGGAGAAGTCAAACTTTGCGACTATCGGTTGCGAACCGACCCTAGAACTGAAATTGACGAGCCGGACATGTTTATACATGTTCTAATAATTATTACCAACTTGTTTAAGTGTCAAAACAGGCTTCATAACATATATAAGATCAATTTATGATTTTTCCGAAAAATGGTTGTTTGACTTTTTAATAACATAACTTTGACCCGTCAATTGGTCTAGCAAACTGATCTTCAGGAGGTGCCTTTATAGGGACTAACACCTACCTTATTACAATCACTTACCATGTTCATTTTGAACAATGGCTGGACCATAATGGTCTTAACCGAAAGTCAAAGCGTTTGCCGTAAAACGCTTGACTTTTGGCTATAGAAGCCTAAAAACGAAAATGCAAGAGCAAGGAACACTTACTAGAGGTTCCTATAATGCAAGAGAACTAAGTTGGATGCTCCTTTCAGCTAGGAACTCCAGAGGAGGGAGAAGAGTTATGATTAAGAAAGGTGCAAGTTGGAATGAACACTTGAACACCTATTTATGTTGGAGAGCTCAAAGGAGGTGAAGCCAGGTGTTTAGGGTGTAAGAAGAAGCTTACAAGTGTCCCAAAACGTGGCATAGCAGTTTAGAGAAGCCATGGTTTCGTTTAAATGGTTTTGGAGCTTTGCTTGGTCTCCAAACAAAACTTTCTGCGTCAGACCTGTTCTCGCGGGGCGCGAGAGACTCAGGCCAGGTCTCTCGCGGCCCGCGACCGCCCCATGGTCAGTTTCAAATTTGACACTTTAGCCCGTACACTTTAAGAAGCTTCTAAAAACCATTTTAAACACCTTTTTTGGCACTTTTAGCCCTCCGTAGTCAATACTTGGCACATCCGGGATTATGCCCGGACATTTTCGAGCTCTCGGTTCGTTAAAAGGTCATCAGAGGTAAGAATTAACATGTTGACACTTTTAATCCTCCATTATCAAATTTTCACTATTTACAAAATTGAACTCTCTCATCTAAAAACGGCACGTATGGAGTTAGGACTTCACAAAGGATCACTCAGAGGCTTATTTCAAGCATGTTGATTCCGATGTCACTCAGAGGCTAGGCATGTTGACATATCAGTCACTCAAAGGCTGTTATTTATGCATGTTGACATCGGTTCGTCACTCAGAGGCTCAGTTTGAGCATGTTGACGCCTTTAGTCCTTATTGGTCTTTAACAGACTACATTCAAAATACAACACGTGTCACTATATTATTGGATATGATTTTTATAGGGTGTTACATCCTCACCCCCTTAAAAGAAATCTCGACCTTGAGATTTTATTCAAAGAGATTTGGGGGGTACTTTTGTCGCATAGTGGACTCAACCTCCCATGTATACTCAGACCTCTTAAAGCGTCCCACTTAATCTTTATTATAGTTATCATCTTTCTTCGGAGCTTCTTAACCTGTCGATCCTCGATCGAAATTGGTTTCTCAACGAACCTCAGGTTTTCATCAATTTGCACATCCTTTTGCGACATTGCTAGCGACTCATCGGCTAGACATTTCTTAAGATTAGATATGTGGAATACATCATGAATTCCACTAAGCTCCTCTTGCAACCTGAGCTATATAGCTACAGTGCTGACACATTCGATTATCTCAAATGGTCCTATATATCTTGGGCTTAACTTGCCCTTCTTTCCAAAACGCATCACTCCTTTCCAGGGTGATACTTTTAGCATAACTTTGTCCCCTATTTGGAACTGAAGAGGTTTACGCCTCTTGTCAGCATAGCTTTTCTGCCTATCCATGGCAACTTTGAACGATCACGGATTTGCACAATCTTTTCCATGGTCTCAGGACAATCTCAGGTCCTGATAGTTGGGCTTCCCCAACTTCTGCCCAGCACACGGGCGTTCTACATTTTCTCCCATACAAGGCCTCAAAAGAGCAGCCTTGATGCTTGTATGATAATGTTATTGTAGGAGAATTCTATTAGGGGTAAGTGGTCATCCCAACTTCCACCTAAATTAATCACACATGCCCTAAGCATGTCTTCCAGTGTCTGAATAGTACGCTCACTTTGACCATCAGTCTGCGGATGGTAAGCCGTACTAAAATTTAATCGTGTGCCTAACGATTGTTGGAAACGTTTCCAAAAGTGAGATGTGTATCTAGTATCTCTATCGGATACAATAGATACTGGCACACCGTGTAGGGACACTATTTTGTCCACATAAAACTTAGCCAATTTATCTGAATTATACGTCTCTTTAATTGGCAAGAAGTGAGCTGACTTAGTCAGCCTATCTACTATGACCCAAATAGTGTCATTATCACTTTTGGTCTTAGGTAACTTGGTAATCAAATCCATATTTACCATTTCCCATTTCCAAGTGGGAATCTCAAGTTGTTGTAGTAGTCTGACGGTTTCTGATGTCCGGCCTTAACTTGCGAACACGTCAGACACTTTGCTACATAAGTGGCTGTGGATTTCTTCAAACCCATCCACCAATAATTCTTCCTAAAATCTTGATACATCTTGTCACCACCCGGATGAACAGAGTATCTTGAATTATGCGCTTCCTGGAGGATTAGATTCCTAAGTCCTCCAAAGATCGGAATCCAAATTCTATCATTAATTCTCAGGATTCCATCTTTTCCAGGCGCTTACTGATCAACAGTTCCGCCTAATCCCTCATTAGGGATATTAGCCTCTAATAAGACATGCTTTTGCGCATCTAGTAGCTTCTCACTCAAGCTATTTCTGAGCTCAATGCTCTTAGCGTTAATCCTTATAGGTTTAACCTTTTCCTTGCGACTTAAGGCATCGGCAATACATTTTCTTGCCTGGATGGTAGCGAATTTCACAATCATAATCATTAAGAGTTTCCATCCAACGACGTTTTCGCATGTTCAATTCTTTCTGATTGAATAGATGCTGGAGAATTTTATGTTCTGTGTATATAACACACTTTGTGCCATACAAGTAATGTCTCCACAGTTTTAGTGCAAATACAACGGCACCCAATACCAAATCATGGGTGGTGTAATTCCTTTCATGCACCTTTAGTTGTCGTGATGCATAGGCAATTACCTTGCCATTTTGCATTAGCACACAGCCCATACCGGTGTGTGATGCATCACAATAAACAACAAAATTCTCAATACCCTCAGGTAGAGATAACACAGGAGCGTTGCTCAGCTTGTGTTTAAGAATCTCAAAAGATTCTTGTTGCTTTGGAGCCCAATTATACTTAATATTCTTACGGGTCAAGGAAGTTAAAGGAGTGGCTATCCTTGAAAAGTTCTCAATGAACCTCCTATAGTAACCAGCCAGTCCTAAGAAACTACGAACTTTTGTTGGGGTCTTGGGTACTTCCCAATTTATTGGCCTCAATTTTGGCGGGATCCACTTGGATACCACACTCACTTACCATGTGTCCAAGAAATTGGACTTCTCTAAGCCAAAATTCGCATTTAGAGAACTTTGCATAAAGTTTCTCCTGCCTTAATAATTCTAGGATGCACTGAAGATGTTTCTCGTGATCATCTTGATTACGAGAATAGATAAGTATGTCGTCTATGAAGGCAATGACAAACTTATCCAAATATGGCTTGCAAACTCTATTCATGAGATCCATGAATGCTGCTGGTGCATTTGTGAGCCCAAAAGGCATCACTAAGAATTCAAAATGACCATAGCGGGTACTGAAGGCTGTCTTAGGAACATCTTCACTTCTAACCTTCAGTTGATGATATCTTGATCTTAAATCTATTTTAGAAAAGTAATTAGCCCCTTGAAGTTGGTCGAATAAATCATCGATCCTGGGGAAAGGATATCTAACTTTAATTGTTAGCTTGTTCAGCTCCCGGTAATCGATGCACATTCGCATCGAACCGTCTTTCTTCTTTACAAACAGAATAGGAGCTCCCCAAGGTGAGGAACTAGGCTGAATAAAGACTTTCTCCAAGAGTTCATCCAATTGAACCCTTAACTCATTCATTTCGGTTGGAGCTAGCCTATATGGAGCTCTAGCTACGGGTGCTGCTCCTGGTATGATATCTATTCTGAACTCCACTTGCCTATCTGGGGGTAGGCCAGGTAATTCTTCAAGGAAAACATCGGGATCTCCGAGATAACTGGTAAGTCTTTAATGCTTGGTTTAGGCTCATTGATGGTTACTTATGCCATGTAGACGACACAGCCTCTTCTCAAACACTTGGATGCCTTAAATAACGATACTTTGTCTGACAGTCCATAGTGTGAGTCTCCAAAGATGGTGATCATTTCACCAGATGAGGTCTTAATCTCGATGAGCTTTTTATCGCAGGCAATGCGGGCTTGGTTATGAGATAACCAATCCATGCCTAAGACAACATCAAACCCCGCCAATTTCATTGGCAAAAGAGAGATAGGGATGGAATGATTCTTAATGGATATGGAACATCCATCAAGAATAGAAGAAGCAGTTTCTAAGGTTCCATCGGCAAGTTCTATCTCATAAGTCTTATCTAGAGTTCTTACGGGCAGATTTAATAGTTTACTAAACTTATGATCAACAAATGATTTATCTGCACCCGAATCAAATATACTCTAGCAAAAATATCATTAACGGGGAAAGTACCTGTTATGACGTTATTGTCATTAACGGCTTCCTTAGTAGTTAGCCGAAAGACGCGCGCACTCCCCTTCTTGGCCTCTCCAGGCTTCGGATTATTATTCCTTGAATTCTTAGGCAGCTAGTTGCAATGTGCCCTTTACTATCTAGGGCCTTATGCCCCCTTTTTTTACATATGCCACAAGGTCTAGCTTGTGGGTCAGGATTACACTGTCCCGAGTGTCTTCGGTTGCAAGTCTTACAGAATGGTATCACAGCCGACTTGCCTTGGTTCCCTTTGAACCTGAACCTCCCTTTATTTTTCTAATTAAATCTATGGGAGTTGTCTTCATCTCTCTTTCTTTTCAGTCAGTTTCAGGCTTGACTGACTTCTGCCTCACTATATCAAGGGTGAGGGAGAGAGATAGGTCAACAGCAGACCTATAGGTACTAGGCTGAGCAGACTTTACCATTCCCTTAATCTCGGGCGCTAATCCATTTATAAAACGCGCAATGCGTTTGGATTCAGGGGTGCTAAGATAGGAAACTAACCTAGATAAGGAATTAAAATCGGAAACGTACTTCCGACAGTCTAGGTTTTTCATGGAAAGAGACAAGAAGTCTGTCTCTATTTTCTCCACCTCATGGGTTGGGCAATAAGTTTCCTTTATCAAATCAACAAACTTGGACCATCCCAAGTTGTACAGGTGTACCTTACCTGTTGATTGAATCATGGCCTTCCACCATGTTAGGGCATCGCCCTTGAAGGATTGTGATACGTACTTGACCACATCCCTTTCAGCACAGTTGCTGATGTCTACAATGGTCTCCATTTCGTCCAGCCACTTTAGGGCTTCTACGGCTCCTTTTTCCCCATTAAAGTCTCGGGGCTACAGGAGACAAAATATTTGTAGGTACATCCGTCCTTGGAAGAACGGGACCTATTAGCATAGTCTATCCTCTTAGGTTCACTCTTCGCATTTGATGAGTGAACAGAGCTCTCCTTATGAGCTGAGGATGGTGGAATTGATAATGGCTTAGAGCGAGTAGCACTCGACTCTCTTTAATTTCTCTATGGCCTTACCCATGGCCTTTTCTACAGCCGCATCAATGCGAGCTTGGAAATCATTATTATCTATGGCTATATTTTCGGCGACTTTGACGTTCTGATGGCTACTTTGTGCTTCATTAGAATTAGCCATCTTTAAGTCTTGGTTTCCATACACCAATTAAAATTTTGTTTAGCCATGGTATATCAACCATATTGGCTTTTAACATTAGATATAACAATCCATTGCCTATACTTAGTGCGAATAACATCACAACTCTTAGGCTTATTATATCTATATTTGGCCTAGGTCTTAATAGGACCATCATAGGCAAATTACAATTTGGACGTAGTCCATTTATTATTAGACAGGGGATCGCAATGTCACAACTGTCATTGTCATATTTGACGTCATCTTTTATATAGCACATAGACTTGTCATAAAGGACATCAAATGTGGCACAAAGGGCCTGTCACTAATGGACATAGGATATGACACTTAGGCCTAGTCACTAATGGACATATAATAGGGCACATAGGCACAACATTGCTAATGGATGTTTAATTATCATCACACTGATGATAGTAGCCGGGATCAAATAGATCACATGGGCTTTATAGAATAGATCATAACCCGAAATGGTAATACATCGCTAATGGATGTTTAATCACCGCACTGGTGATATTAGCCAGGATCAAACAGATCACAAGGGCTATATAATCGGGATCAAATAGATCACAAGGGTTATATAAAATACATCTCTAATGGATGTTTAATCACCGCACTGGTGATATTAGCCGGGATCACACAGATCACAAGGGCTTATTTAGCCGGGATCAAACAGATCATAAAGGCTATATAACCGGGATCAAATAGATCACAGGGGTTATATAAAATACATCTCTAACGGATGTTAAATCACCGCACTGTGTTATTAGCCGGGATCACACAGATCACAAGGGCTTATTTAGCCGGGATCAAACAGATCACAAAGGCTATATAACCGGGATCAAATAGATCACAATGGTTATATAAAATACATCTCTAATAGATGTTTAATCACCGCACTGGTGATATTAGCCGGGATCAAACATATCACAAGGGCTATATAACCGGGATCAAATAGACCACAAGGGTTATATAAAATACATCTCTAATGGATGTTTAATCACCGCACTGGTGATATTAGCCGGGATCACACAAATCACAAGGGCTTATTTAGCCGGGATCAAACAGATCACAAGGCTATATAACCGGGATCAAATAGATCACAAGGGTTATATAAAATACATCTCTAATTGATGTTTAATCACCGCACTGGTGGTATTAGCCGGGATCAAACATATCACAAGGGCTATATAACCGGGATCAAATAGATCACAAGGGTTATATAAAATACATCTCTAATGGATGTTTAATCACCGCATGGTGATATTAGCTGGGATTAAATAGATCACAAGGGCTATATAAGGTTAGGACATAGTCCATTACCTTGAAGGCTAGCGTGATTCCTCAAGTCAAGAGTATGCACATTACTTGAATGTTAACATAAGAGGATCTTAATGGTTGATTAATAGTCCCCGTCGCATTGACCTTAAATGACTTGGAGGCTTGAACTTAGTCCACCACCCCTAGATAGAAGGATAACTTCCCTTAACTATCTTGATAGAAGACCCTTCCGTTCTTAACTATCATATATTTGGCCAAATATGTGGTCTGTGCCACTTGGCAAATCAAAACCATTAAGATCTTTTTGGATTTATATCGCAGAGCATAAATTCGAGTAAAATCGAGACGCTCGTTTTCAAGAGGATGAATACATACATACATACATATATATATATATATATATTATATATATAATTCCAAAGTACTTCATTAAATTTGCATAAGAAATTACAATACTTGAAACAAATAAATAAAACTGATTATCCATGCAAGGACTAAAAGAAACAAAATGTCCACGCAGGGACTAAAGAAATAACAATGTCCAAGCAGGGACTACATATAATAGAAAAGGCTTCACTCGTCTTTCTTTCCCCTGACCAATTTGGAGAGTTTCTTGAAGAACTTGTTCGTCTTCTTCTCCGTTTCTCCGCCTGTTGCAGCATTTCTTTCATTCTTTCTAAGGCTTCATTAATGGCCTCTAGTGGTGGCGGAGGTTGTGGTTGGGGTTGAGGCATAACCGGATACTGGTACCCATAATTGGATACGCAGTTGGTGGATAAGTAGGTGGGAAAGGAGACGGGTAAAGTGCATTGTGCATAACCGCCTGCATGTATGGGTTTTGCGACCACGCTTGATAGTCTACCGGCGTAGACGGGTTAAATGGATCATATCCAGACGTGTCTGGATACGTGGGAATTGAGTTAGTATAATCCGTTGGTGGTGGTTGAACACAGGTGTTGGTGTTGGTTCCACTATAGGTGGAACATTAGAGGGTCCACCCATTTGTGGGTCCTCTTGAATTGTGGGGTAGGAGTTGGGTAAAGGTGGTAGCGATCCCGACCTTTGTCCGGCACGTACCGACATACGTGCTCCCCCCTTCCTCCTTGGTGGTTCAGGTGGTGGTTGAGGTTGGTCCACCGGTTCCATGTGGACATCTTCTTGAACAGGAGGTGGTTGAGAGTGATGGGAAAGTGTGTGGGCAAAGGTGAATTGGTTCCAGTATTGGTCCCACTCATTAGGACCTTGGTAGGGCGATCCGGCATATGAGTTTGAATAGCTCGAAATTTCAATGGGATGCACATTTGATCCCGACGGTGGCATCTCCGGGTCGGAGTCCTCGTCCATAGGATGTGGTTGGTCAACTGATTTTGATCAGCTGGAGGCGTGTTTAAGTAATGGCTGGGGTTAAACTCTTCATGGTAGGAGTGATGAAAATGGGAATGGTGAGAATGGTAGGAGTGGTGTGAGTGGTAAGAATTTTGGGAATGTGAGGGCGAATGTATGTTAAAGACGGAACATCTCGCTGGTTGCCATGGAGACGAATCTCCTGATTCTTGATATGCATATGAATTATGAGGTTGAGGAATACCCCGATGGTCCTCCCCTCATTGGACCTTTTCCTCATCCACTTTGTCTTTATACACGTGGCGGCATTTTCCGGTTAGAAATCAATTTAAAAACAATACTAATAACTTAATAATGAAATGAGTAATCCTAGGTCAATGCCTAGACTCGGAAGTCTAAGGAATGTGCTCGTGTAAGTTTGAGACTAAACACAAAAGGCTAGTGGTTAATTCTCTCAAACGTTGGCTCTGATACCAACCCTGTCACACCCGGATTTCCAACCCCGAAATCCAAACACCGGTGGGCCCGGGTGGGGAGTATCGTGACGTAAGTTTGATAACATCATTGTCAATTAAACATAGCACAGTGGAAGTCTTTGAGTAAAATTACTATTACAAACCGAAATGTTCGAAATCTAAAATAATATACAGGCTCGTAATAGAAGATCCACAGGCAGATCGTAAAATGTACAAGAAAGAATACAAAACAGACTTTAGGTAGATCTAAGGATTTGCAAGATCCTCTTATTCTCTACCGAGCAGCTTCCGGCCTATTTCGTATTATACCTGCAGATTAGCCTTTGGAAGATACGTCAGCTTACGCTGGTAAATACACCCAACTTACTCATTTTGGAAACATTAAAAATGGTTCTAAGTGCAAACGGCACCAAAATCTTTTATTAACTTGGGAAAGTTGACCTTGCAATGGACCAAACGAAAATAATTTACCGTATCCCAAGCCCGTATAGGGAAAATAAGTCGAGAGCATTTACCTGAGCTGGTCTTCTTCTTTTATTTTTAAATAACCCAGTCGTATACAAAAGTACCAAGTGCAGATAGCATTTACCGGCAAGGCTCTAGTCTGGATTATGGCATAAGCTAGCCAATTAAATACTAACGGTCTTATAAACCGAATAGTGTACATGATCATTACGTATAACGCTTGATTAAACGATGATTGGATAGAATGTAGTTTAAACCCGACAATTACTTGACTTGTATAATATGGGTAAACTATAAACATTCTGGATTTTGAAACTAAAATGACAAGGTTAAACTCGTTTCGGTTAATTTCCGTAAAATAGTTACATATACGTAACTATGCGCTTATTAGTGACATCGGGTAACCGGATAAGTCATGGACAAGTTATATATGCCATTATACTTTAAATAAGCTAACATATCAGTATGATATCAACTTGTATGCCCGTTAAGGTTTTAAAACGAAATTATGCCTCATAAGGGCATTTCGATAATTATATGCCGTATAAAAGGAATTTGAATATAATTTGATGTTATAGTTATAAGTATTTTGGAAAAATATTTTATTTATGATGTAATATCAGTAGGATATCAATTATATGTGTATTTTACCTTTTACGACCAAACTATGCACCGACGGGGCATTTTGGTCATTTTACACATAGTTTATAAATTATTTGGGATTCTGAGTTTATAACATGTACCTACTATAAATATGTTTAAAATAAGTTTTAAAATCAGTAGGTAACAAGTCTTGGTCCACTAATATGGTTTAAAACCATACTATGCGCCGAAATGGCGCTTATGTCGTAAAATGACGTCTTTATGCGATGTTTACGAAAACTGACATTTAGATCAGATTAAAATGTTTAAATTATGTTATTTAATATAACATATTAGTAGGTAAATGATATACCTTTGAAAATATTGATTAAAAATCATTTTATGAGTAACAAGGACTAAAACCGTCATTTATCGACATAGTTTAAGGACCTGCTTGGAAACTCAGTTTACAACTTGATTTAACATCCCAAATAATCCTACTTATAATATTACATCAGTAGGAAACTCATTTTCAAGTTTATTATCATTAAAACCTTGTTTTGTTCAAAAAGGGCATTTTGGTAAAAAATGGCATAATTATGGAACTTATGCATAAACTTAGATTCTGATTATGATCATGTAATATAACCTCAGAGGATTATGCTACATAATATTATGATCATAATGCAACTTTAAATCAGTAGGTAACTAATCTAAATCGGGTCAGAATCGAAAGTCAAAGCAGAAGTCAAACTTTGCGACTTTCGGTTGCGAACCGACCCTAGAACTGAGATTGACTTGCTGAACATGTTTATACATGTTCTAATAATTATTACCAACTTGTTTAAGTGTCAAAACAGGTTTCATAACATATATAAGATCAATTTATGATTTTTCCGAAAAATGGTCTATTTGACTTTTTAATAACATAACTTTGACCCGTCAATTGGTCTAGAAAACGTGATCTTCAGGAGGTGCCCTTTATAGGGACTAACACCTACCTTATTACGATCACTTAGCCTTGTTCATTTTGAACAATGGCTGGACCATAATGGTCTTCACCGAAAGTCAAAGCGTTTGCCGTAAAACGCTTGACTTTTGGCTATAGAAGCCTAAAAACAAAAATGCAAGAGCAAGGAAAACTTACAAGAGGTTCCTATAATGCAAGAGAACTAAGTTGGATGCTCCTTTCAGCTAGGAGCTTCCAGAGGAGAGAGAAGAGTTATGATTAAGAAAGGTGCAAGTTGGAATGAACACTTGAACACCTATTTATTGTTGGAGAGCTCAAAGGAGGTGAAGCCAGGTGTTAGGGTGTAAGAAGAAGCTTACAAGTGTCCCAAAACGTGGCATAGCAGTTTAGAGAAGCCATGGTTTCGTTTAAATGGTTTTGGAGCTTTGCTTGGTCTCCAAACAAAACTTTCTGCGTCAGACCTGTTCTCGCGGGGCGCGAGAGACTCAGGCCAGGTCTCTCGCGGCCCGCGACCGCCCATGGTCAGTTTCAAAATTTGACACTTTAGCCCGTAAACTTTAAGAAGCTTCTAAAAACCATTTTAAACACCTTTTTTGGCACTTTTAGCCCTCCATAGTCAATACTTGGCACATCCGGGATTATGCCCGGACATTTTCGAGCTCTCGGTTCGTTAAAAGGTCACTAGAGGTAATAATTAACATGTTGACACTTTTAATCCCTCCATTATAAAATTTTCACATATTTACAAAATTGAACTCTCTCGTCCAACAAACGAGGTTAGGACTTCACAAAGGATCACTCAGAGGCTTATTTCAAGCATGTTGATTCCGATGTCACTCAGAGGCTAGGCATGTTGATATATCAGTCACTCAGAGGCTGTTATTTATGCATGTTGACATCGGTTCGTCACTCAGAGGCTCAGTTTGAGCATGTTGACGCCTTTCTTCCTTATTAGTCTTTAACAGACTATAGTCAAAATACAACACGTGTCACTATACTATTGGACACGATTTTTTTATGGTGTTACACACAATATTCATTTGCAATAAAATTTATATCGCAATGTTGACAAAAATAAACACAGAACCCAAAACAACCGAACCGATATCAACTATACAACATCATATCTATTTTATTATATTCGATGGATGTAAGGTTTTCTCTTTTGATTATTATAGCGAGTGCCGATACCATAATAAACCGAACAAAAAATGACCGAATTCTCGCCGCGAAGGGTGGGGGAAAACTTACTAGTATGAATAAAAATATAAGGATTGGGGATGTGAGGCTTCGAACCTGCATCTCCCGTGTAACGGTTGAAGCGCCTAACTGGCTAAGATACATCATCTTTTAGTTTTATTTTGCTCTTTATATAATTTATACATATATAAATTGAGGAAATATTAATTTTTGAGGTGCTAAAAAATTTGGACCTTGTACGATTGCACACCCCGCACACCTTTAAGCTTGGCTTGAATCAGGGGCGGACCCACTGCCATTCGAGAGAGGCGGCCGACCACCTTAAAAAAATACCATTCGAAGAGGCGCCGGCCACCTAAAAAAATTGTTACACGTACACGACAGATCCCAAGTGCCCCCCATCCTCCCATAAAATTAAAATGAAAATGGAAGAGTACAAAGATATCGATTCTGTCTATTCCATGTGGCAGAAGATGCATCCTATTGCCAACTGTTTTGTGGGTATTATAACAATTTATGTACTCACTGTCTAAGTGGGTGGAGTGACGATGATGTTTTCAAAGAGGCGATGCGTAAATATGAAGATGAGCATAGGCCTGCTTTCCCACACGTCCGAGCATGGGAAGTTATGAAGAACGCTAAGAAGTGGGAGCCGTTCCAAAAGAGATTGCAACCTCTAAATAGGCCAAAACCTCGGAGCCTGGAAGTTACAGTGCGAGGGGCTTGGACCCACGTTGTTAGATAAATATAAACGACGAGCCTGAATTTGACAAGAGAGAATGTAGTTTGAGAGGAGGAACATCCCACGGGAAGGGACAAAGCCAAAAGGGCGGCGGCTGCAAAAAAACCTCGTCAGGGGCAGTTCGAAAATGGACGATTTGATGGCCCATTTCAAAACATACACCAAGGTCACAGTAGAACAGGTAAAAGTGGAAAAACGCGAAGTCGACGAAAGGCTTAGGTTGAAGGAAGAGACGACAGAAAAAGAAGATTGGAAGATCATGACAGCTGATATCAACACGTATCCAGAGGAAGACCACGATATTTTAAGAAAAATGAAGGAAAAGATTAAAAAATGGAGTTCGTAGGTTTTTTTAAAATTAAGCAATGTAGTACTTTTTTTAAAATTAGTTATGTTTTTAATTATCAAGTAATGTAATGTTTTATTTTTAAGTTATCTAATGCTTTTTTTAAGTTATGTATTATTTTACTTATTAAGTTATTTAATTTTGAAAAAGATAAAATAAAGGGGATCCTTCACCTTTAATGACGTGAACGTCTCTATAAACCTATCCGTTAAAAGACGTGCTTCATCACACCCATTAGCCTTAGAAGATTTTATTGCTGTTGTTAGGATTAACAAAGGATACAACTAGTGATGCATTTCAAATATAAAAAGAAATGAAGGTTACTCGTCATCATTACATGAGAGTTGCTAAGAAAACGATTAGGATGAAATATCATTATCACATATGATTAATAATAATAAACTATTTGAGTTGACTCTTTTCTTCCCTTTTGCAACTAGGGATGCGTATTTCATTACTGGTATCGAAAAATATCATTCAATACTGTACCGATTAAATTACGGTATCTATTTTTTGGTATTTTCGGAGTCGATTTTTTTGATTCGGTACCGGTATTTTACCGATTTTTACTTAAAATAGTGTACTATACTGAGTATTTTTGATACCGGTATCGGTGCCCAATTTTAACGATTTTCAAGATCAATACTTTCACTATGGTACCAAGCTCGTCCCTAGTTGCAACAACTATTGTTCAAAAAAGCTTTTTTCACGATGAACTTTCTCAAGACTGATTTATGTGAGAGTGATATTTTCCTTATTGATTCATTTATGTGCTAAATGTTGAAAACTAGTGGTTTCCATCCGTGCTTCGGGCGGGCAAACGGAACCCTTCCTGATGAATACCACCCCGAAGATGGCACCGCAACTGATTGCTGTTCCAGAACTGATCCCCCCTTTCAGGTCGTCAAACGCCGACTTCCATGGGTTGTCACCGGAGCACAGCCGTAGCTCCACCCTTTCTCTCCAGTTTTGTCAGGGATGGTGGCTGTAATTCGGTACCTACAATAAGGCATGTGTTAGTGGTTTATGTATGGGCGGTTTCTTTTTTGGCTTAATTGGTTTATATATATGAAATGGAGTATGTAGAGGATGAAAAAAAAAAGGCAAAACAGAATCCAGGCTTATTTGACTAATGTGACGATTATGCTGTTGATTGTTGTCTATGGATAAACAGGTGAGGTTTATGGGGGGCGTACCTCTCGGTCGACCAGCACATAGTGTGTTTCGTTCTACCTAAAGGCTGGAATCCACTTGCATACAACGTGTACCTCAACTGCAGGTACAACTCCCCCGGTCTAAGGGCTGATATGCCTGCCTGCCTGCGTCTTCCATCTTCTGCGACCTATTTTCAACAGAAATGAAAGAATATTAATAGAGTTTTTTGAGGATAAAAACTTGGTTATTTTTATGTGCGTTTCGGTAAAAATTAAGGTTTATTTACGTTAAATTGTAAAATTTTTTTTGAAGTGGGTAGGTTCGAATTTTATACGTTATTGTGTTTTTTTTACCTTTTTAGTTGGTTTACATTTTTACATATATTTTGTTTTAAGACAAGTCGGGTCAAGTATAATACGATTTCATTAGACGGTAAAAAATCAAGTTACTTTACGTTTCTTTGCAGCTGCAACCCGGTGTACCACTCTTTAATATAAAAAAACTTAGTTTTCTTACGTACTTATTTTTATGTATGTGTCGGTATAAGTTAAAATTGGTTAACGTTTCAACGTAAATTTCTTTTGCAAATAAGTGAGATCAATAATAATACGTTTTCGTGCTTATTCTTATGTACTATTTTAGTTTGTCTATGTTTTAACGTAACTTTTATTTAGAAACAAGTTAGGTTAAATATAATACGTTTTCATTAGAATGTAAAAATTTGAGTTAGTTTACCTTTCGAACCCACGAGAACATTTTGCCATTTTCTTGGTATAAGGAAGAGAGACTAAATATATAGAGAATAAAGAGAGAAGAGTTAGGGGCCTGTATCCTTACGGCGGAGACACGGTGTCGCGCCGGCGGTGACATTACAACCCGGCACGTACACTGCCGCAGCTCGCTGGCCAGAGGAAGAGGGTTCCATCAGTGATGTCGGCTCGGTGGTATAAGCGACGGTGGTTCTATTCCCATGGTCCAGGTGGTGTACAAGGTCGACCGGTACAATGGTTTAAAGATATAGCATGATTACCGACTTGTAGAAAAATACATGATGTAATGTCAACCAATTTATAACAACCTTAGCAGAAAAGTTGTGATTCCTTCGTCATCATCCCAGTTTTGGTATAGCCAAGTTCAACCCAAGTGGCCCAACCAAATTTTTTTTTTTTTTTCAAATAAGTGAAGAGGCCAGTTTAGGAGCACCTACGTTGCATATGGTTCGAGAATGTGGTTTGCTTTTCGGACCACCCAAAGCGACGAGGGTACCATTGTGGGAGATGAGGTGTCGTGGTTTGGCGGTGGGTTGGACCGCTGGAGCGGACTAGTCCGACGGGTTGTGGGTGGGGCCCTGGGGTTTTTGTATTAATAATAAAAGAAACGTTTTCTTGTTAGTTTTTTTTTAAATATTTTTTATGTTTTTTAATTAAAAATCATACTTGAGAAAATCAAACATAAAATATATAAAACAAATTACATAAACCTAATTAGTCAAATGTATTAAAATTTTAAACATTACACAAACCACATAATTAAACCTAAAAAACCACATAATTAAACCTAAAATGTGATAATTAAACCTAAACAAGACAAGATAATTAAATGTAAACAACCCAAATAATTAAGCATAAACAAAGCAGATAATTAAACATAATCGTCAACCCTAAACTGTCGGAATCAGCATCCGGAACAGGACCAGGTTGCATACGGGGATGGTTTCTTATTAATTGTTAGGCTACCATATGAAAAAATCTTCTATTTTGTATGTTTTCGTATTCCTGATAGGCCCGGGCAATTGCTTGTGCCTCCTTTATGCCGTCACCTTGAGCCATCATGTGGTTGAAGAATGCATGAAATGTCCGAACCTTCCCGAACATAATGTGAAACTTTGACAAAGTGGCGTACGAAGAGCAATTGATTTCTCCTATATGTTAACAAAATCCTTTAAATAAAGGTTCTTTAATTGACCTGGCTACTCGTTTGTTATTGCATAAGTCCATCCAATAGTTGACAAGAGCCATATCTTTCTTAAAATACAAATTGAATTATAGCCCATAAAAAATAACCATTACAAAGGTAGCTATTTGAAAAATGTAGTATTTAAAAAAGAGCCGTTGTAAAATTATATATTACTTTTATTATTTTATTTGAATTCAGTACTAAATAAAAATACTAGATCACGAAATAAAAAAATATAAAATAAATAATAAATAAAATATATTATTATGAATTTTTTTATTTTTATCAATATATTAATAAAAATAAATAATATAATTAAGGAAATAAATTAAAAATAGATTTATATAGATTATAAATAGTTAATAAACGGAAAATTAGGTGATCAAATGGACAATGAGGTGGTGTTAGTGTTATAGGGAAAAACAAGATTTGAAACGGTGATGGTTTGGATTAGTATGGCATGCCAACTTGGGGTGTGCATAGTTCGGTTCGGTTTTTTCGATCCGGATTTTTTAGTTATGCCGGTTACGATTCAGTTATTTCGGTTTTCTGCCAATTACCTGATGTTCTTACCCGTCGGTCCAGTTTGAAAGGCAAGTTAGTAATGCAAGAAAAATAGAAATATGCGTAAAATGGAATTTTCATTTTGTAAACCTCTTGAAGAACAAACTCCTTAAACCCTTGTTTACAGCGTCAGATCGATGATGATGGCATCAGACGTCTGCAGAACGCTCGACATCTTTATCAAACACTCGAGATTCGGATACCTTCTGATCCGTCAGTATTCATTCTGTTTTTATACACACGATCTTATTGTATAATGATCTTCTTTATAATGTTTTCAGGTTCCCAAACTGGAGAAACTACTCGAATGTTGTTGAGTGGAAGGTAATTCGTTAGCTAATGCTGCGTTTTTTTCTTTATTTGTGCCATTTGCTGTAGGGGTTTTTTAGTTGTAGGATAGAAGAATTAGGGGACTTGGTGGTTATGAGATTTAGGGCTTAGTTTTGATAAAAACATGTTGATTGGGTACCATCTTAAATCGGATTCACTTCGGTTGGGCTGCCAACAATCTTTTGACCATTTTTATATTTTTGAGGATTTTTTAGTAATTAATCTTCTAGATATGATCACAAAGATCAGTTTTGAGCAATGGTAGTAGACACTTGAGACCATACTTAAGCAAATTTTAACGCGATCAACCCGTTCATGTTTAACATTTTTTGTTTCTAAAATTTTCCCTTTTGACTCGTTATTAGTAAAATTTACCCAGAATAATCCATTTATTATATTACTGGGTTGAAATGGCCTCCTCCAGTCCTCGGTAACATTGGTTTTGAGTACTTATAATAGACTAGTACTTGTTAGAGAAGTTTAATCCTCAGATTCTATTTAAGACTAATGCAGAAGTATTTTCCATTCTATGTAATTAGGTCACAACGTGTTAGCAGAAGAAACTCCAATTGTCATCCTTTCATTCGTGGTGATAATAAAATACTTCGTACTACAGCGGTAACAACCCCCTGTATTGTAATACCAATAGAAAGTTTATATATCTTTTTTGATATCTCAATTCTGTTTGTTTCTCTCGCCACTTTTCTCATTATCACTTCTACGTGATTTACGTCATGAGTAATTTCTCACAGTAAAGTACTAAGAATACAATGTGATATGATATTATTGCACTGAACACAGCCATTATTTCGTGTGTAGGTTGCTGAATTATCAATATTTTTGAATGGGTCACGGAGCTTATCTACACAAGTTAAAGCCCTGCCCAGGCACGGCAAATGGTATGACCTTTATTTCTGTTTGACTTGGTCACTCTAGAGCTATATGTGTAGTTTGTTCTCCTTAACGTTGTTGTGTCTATAGTTATTTAAGTTATATAGAAGTAAGGGTACTAAATCATCTATGAAAGTTGTCACTAATAGTTAAGTTTCATATAGCTCTTTTAGTTGTAAAGTTACACAACTATATAAAAACATGCCTTTTATAGAAACTGTTAAATGGATCTCGCACATACAAAGTCATATGCTTCTATTCGTCAATATTTCTCTTCTGTGTTGTGTACAGTTATACACAAGTTCATACCTGAAACAGTTTCTTGTTTAGTTACAAATTTCATTCTTAATCTTATTTGAAAGGCCTTAGTTTGTTATCCTTTTGTTATATATATTTTTTCTTTTGAACAAACTATGAAGTGATGTATGCTATTTTGAAACCGATAAGCTTTGTGCTTATGCTATTTAATTTAGTAATCAACCATTTGGATTAGGGGTGTTCACTATTCGGATGTAATGTAACGTCATAAACATAATTTTTGTTTTTGGTTTTGGTTTGGGTCTGGTTATTATCATTATTATCATATAGGTACCGAATAGTATCAACCAAATAGTGATATGCTTTTTTTTCCTTACTATGTATAGGTGTTTGTGTATACACCACACACATTTTATCTACTTTATGTACATATTTAGCATTTTTTGTTGTACTTAATTTTGTTTGTTCTTATTAAATGTCTCAGTTGACAACACAACATGAGTTTGTTTGTTCGTTTGTTTTAAATTGAAGATTACAATATATGTATTTAGCTTTCTTTTCTACTTTATGTATTTTTCAATTTTTGATGAGGAAGATGTCAATGGTTTTGGACATATGATTGGACTATCACAAACTATTTTTTTTGTAAGGTCAAGATTCAAGAAATGCGTTAACTATATGGAAGCTCTCTTTTATTTCCTATTTAATTTAGGGATAGAGTAGTGTGTTGTCTTTGAAAATGAACAACTGAAAATTGACAGATTTAATATTTTATACGTTTTTCTATGAACATATATTAAGTGTGAAATGAAATGAACTGAAGTGTAATTTGGTTTGGTTCGGCTTTTGAGATAGCTTAGATGGCTGTTCTTCACATTTTGCAAACGCACAAGTGACAACCAATTTGTTTCTTCTAATTGGTTTACTTACTTTAAACCGATCCAACGAAACTAACACCCGTAATTGCGATGCTTTTTTATATCTGCAGGGGGCTTTGAAAGTTTCCATGCTTAGTCCAGGAATCATATACGAGCCATATGGTCCCCGTGAGCCCATCTCTTTTTTGCGAAGGTTAGATTTTATTCTTTAAAATCTTATTTTTATTATTATATGCGTTTGCTAACAAAATTTCTGAAACAACTTCTGGGAATATAACTTCAATAGATATGTGATTGCTTGATTTTATAAATGGTGAGAACATGTAAAATTTGAATGAAGCATAAAGAACGAGTTGCTAAGTTTTGCTGTAAGCTAAGTTACCATCTATAGCCTGCAGTAGTTTGGGCATAATGAGGAAGATTATATATTTTAACTAATACTGTTTGGCTGCCAAACATTTGCTGTTTCTGAGTATGAAGTTAAACCTCGGAAGTAAGGCTGTAAATGGACCGAACTGCCTTGTTCGTGTTCGTTCACTAAGGATTGAACATGTTCATGAATGGTTCATGAATGCTTACCGAACTAGATTTCTTGTTCGTGTTTGTTCATTAACTAAATGAACATATTCATGAACACTTACCCAACGTAAACAAGTGCAAACGAACACAATCAAAGGTTTATGAACATAAAGGAACACAAACGAATGTTATATATACATTTTAAAATAAAATCTGCATTTTTCATCAGACAAATTACAAAGAATTCACCAAAAATATATAACTACTTAACTATCTGAACATAATTGACATAATTAACACAAAAATTAAGAAATTTGTCAAGCTTTAGCACAAACTGAAACTAAAATGGTTAAACACGGGAAGTTGGCTGAGGTGTATAGTATAACTATGGTTTCAAATTATTAATAAGTAAAACCAATAAAATAAAAATACAACATAAAAAACCTTTAAATGAAAGAACACAAATGAACACATTAGCGAACGTTCACGAACATAAACGAACGAATGCAACCTCTGTTCATGTTCGTTTGTTTAACTTATCAAACAAAATTTATTGTTTGTGCATTTATTACACAAATGAACATAAACGAACTTCCCGCCGAATTGTTTGCTGAACGTTCAGTTTGTTTACAACTCTACTCGGACGTCTAAACACCCAATTTGCTGGATTGAATGCCTACTAAGATTTGGGTCCTATAGATCTTATTTAGGTAGTTCGTCTGGCTTTAATGGGAAGATGTATTTGAGTCGTAAAAAGCTTAGGTAGAGGCTTGAGTTGGTTAGATGTTATTATGTTACTAACACACTCTAATAATATAGGTTAGCATGCTTGTTGCATTGAACTCTGAATGATGGTCTTAAAAGTAACTGTTTTGGATTCACGATTTGCGGTATCATATGTAGGTGGTTTACAAGAAATGGATGGAGAAGAACAAAAGATGATATCTTTCTAGAGGTTGCACCTTGCTCTTTATTACCAGATTCATGGACTGCATTTTCTATACATGAGTAATACGCATATTTATCTTGATCTGTTCCATGATCCCTGCTTTCTTTGGATTTACACGCAGCTAAAGAATGCCTATGCTATTGCCAAATTGCAAAATCTGGTTACTCAAAAACAAAATTCTACACCGAGGCTGTAAACCTATATAAAGAGGTACGTACACTTCTTACTTTAAATCACTGTGAAAGTTAATCGTCTTTGGATGTGTTTTAACTGTAATATAATAATGCTTATAATTTTGTATTCTTTTAAAAAATTAGATGAAAATTCAAAATGTAATTAGTGATCTCTTTTACAGATAAACATGTTAATGGCTCTTGGTGACAAAACATCGCTGCGAAAACGGTTACTGAGCAATTGTACTCTGTACGTCGTTATATCCGTTTATTCTCATTCACGGGACCATGGTGGAATATATATTATGTTTTACATGCTTTCTATGTGCTTTTCTGCACCACAGGCACTCAAGAGTGAAATTAAGCTTAGAGAATCTCGATGGAGTCGTGTTTACTGGGAACTGATAGAGCCAGTCATTAAAATTCGAACTCTACGCGCTCGAATGGCAAGTATCATTTCATAAGACACTTGTTTCTTCTTTTGCTTATGTTCCTTATAAATGTATGGGACACAATAATTATTATGCTACATATGTATTTAGGCGTTTTAAGGATTCGTCACCGTTTATATAACGCTGCAATTTGATAAGAGCATTTATTTCAAAACCAAATTATTGTTAATTTTTTCATTGTTTTTTTCTTTAGATTGGAGTTGACAAAGATGACCTGAGTAAAGTAGTCATACAGCTCACACTTGAGTTTCTCTCTAAACAGGTACACTAGCTACAGCTTAATCTTAGAGTAAAGTACACAGATGGTCCCTATGGTTGACCAAAATTTTGGATTTGGTCCCTAGCTTTCCAAAAGCACACGGTTGGTCCCTATGGTTTGCACTCTTTAACGCATATAGGCTCCAACTTTTGCCAAAAGTACATGATGGTCCCTGTGATTTGCACTTTTTCATTTTGCACACAATAAATTCCTCAACCCATTTTAGGTATATGAAAGCCTCAGTACTTGTCTAAAATGGCGATGTTGGTGAAGAAAAATAAAATAAAGTAATGAGTTGATACCCCTTAAAAGGGTCAAGTTTGATAAAGTGGCATTTCAAATGTACAAATATGCTGACATGAGTAATTTGTTCATCATATAAGTCATCAGATGGTATAAATTTGTATATATGTGAACAAGATTGATGAGGACAGTGTTTCATGTCAACCAAAAAACAATCTACATAGCCTCCACATATGTAACGAGTGTGCATTTTAAACAACGTTTATTGTTGTTTTCACGAATACGTGCATTTTAAACAAGTTCATGGACTTTTACTACATTGGGTTGAGGAACTTTTTCGCGTAAAATGAAAAAGTATGTCGGTTTTCTATGGTATTAAGTCATATATGTAACATTAAAATTTAGTTCAGCAACATTTAAATTTTAAACTTCAGTTTATGTGAATGTTCAACATGAAACACTTGAAATAGGCATTTACATTTTTCCTTCTGGTAAAATGTAGATTATCCGTATGTTTTTGTTACGTTGCTTTTGTCATATGTATTTTTCTTCTTTGATGTTGAATTTTTTTCATTACATTGTATCACTTGATACAGAAGTTCGAGGCCTATGATGCAAAAGGGGCTGTGGTTGCTGGAAACAAAGATAAGGAGGTATTTGATTGATGCACTTTGAATTAATATTATAACTGTCATTACAATCCAATATAGTGACGGGTTGTTTGGTTAGGTCCTTGTTTGTGATATATGGGTTTTTGAAAAGTCTCAGTTTCACCCTGGTGTTTATTGGCGTCTTTGTGGCAGAATTCCTGTAAAACCAGGTGATATATAACTAAAGTTTAAATTGTTTTCTGCCAGACCCCAAGTCCTATGTAATACGTGCTTTAGGCACCGGACATTTTCTGTCAAACATGTAAAACATTCTGAGTTTAAGAATTTTTGTACGAGTTACAGTCTTTTAGATGAATGGATTTTTATGATCCAAGACGTAGGTTAAACCATCATGATTTTTGTATCCTCGACAATAAATTAAAAAAATACATTACTTTAACGCCAAAACCTTGGATCACGGTTCATGATTTTAACAGTTGGGCTCAGTCTAATTTCATGTTTTCTTTATTTTTAGGCTTTTTATATATTCATTTTATTTTGATGTAATCTGAAAATGTGTGAAACCATGTGTTTTTGTTTATTACTTGTTAACTTAAGTAGGTATTATTTGAATTTTAATGTCTGGCCTAACAGTGTAGCATGGTGATTTTATGTACGAGCCGTTTCATGTATAATTAATTTATATAAGATAACTTTCTGTAATACATCCAGCCTACTAACACCATAGGGCGATTAACATAATAGGACATTTTTTTGACAATTCTGTTACATTTACATGCCTTTAATTTGCCTCTAAGAAACAAAAGAAAATGATGCAAAGACTAGCGTTGTAATTTTATTTACGACTCATTTCATGTCATAGTTATCAAAAGCGTGCGCTTTTGGCACCTAGGCGTTTTTTCTGGGCGATTCACAGTAAATGCGCTTATGCTTCCAAGGTAATTATAGCGTAGCCGAAACCCTAATAATATTTAATATTTTTCTTTATTAATTCGTTATAAAATCCCCTATTTCTGCAGTATTTATAGGGCTTTTACCAACAAATGATATCACAAAAGATCAAAATCTCGTTTAGTAATATTCAGTTCGTATTAATTCGAAAATTCCACTTTTTCTGCGGTATTTACAGGGCTTTTTCTGCAGTTTTTTTTTGCTTTCAGGTTTTACTCTTTATTACTTTAATGAACTTTTTGTTTTCAAATATGAACATGTTGGTTTTGAGTATTTTGTTATCTAAGACGTTTTAAGTGCGAGTATGAACATTTTGGTTTTGAGTACTTCATTGCTTTACTGAACCTTTTAATTATTTTTATTTAGGCGCACGCTTTTTTTTTTCTCAGGCCCACACTTTTTTTGCGCCTATCGCCTAGGTCCTAAGCGGAGCCTAAGCGCCTTGAGTGCGCTTCGCGCCTTTGATAACCATGTTTCATGTGTAGAAAATTCATTTAAGATAATTTTTTAACGCATTCAACCTGCTAACGCCAACGCAATAGGGTGATTACCTGAAACTATAAGAAAGGACAGTTTCTGACAGTTTTGATACATTTACATGCCTTTCTTTTGCTTTTAAGAAACAAAAGCAAATAATGCAAAGACTATGGTTACTCCTATTCCAAGCAAAGCAAAAGAAGAGTTTCTAAAGCAACCCTTATTCATCCTTGTACACCTTCAACACTAGAGAGTCATCAAAGTAAAAGCAACCTTTAACTCACATGGCAGGAATAACCTGACCCTCAAGTTCAAAGATATCTTTTTAGGTTGGTAACATGAAACCTACAGCGATCCATCTCGTTTTGTCAACCAACAATGTTATTCTGCAAACAATCTTAAAACTCCCAAAATAGGAAGAAAAAAAACGTATTTCTAAAACATCATGGTTTCGGGTTGTCTTGTGTGCAACAACTTGTTCCTATACCGCTATCTCAACACAAACAAAAGATGCCCATTTTGTTATCTTGTGACTACTAGTCATTTGGTGTATGAGTCATTGGTACAACTGTTTAGAAGCCATGCTACAAAGACCGTTGTTTTGGGTGAGTCTAGTCCACGCAGAATCCCTGTCATAGAAGATAAACATGACACTTCTGGACCCATGGTTCAAGCCAAGACACATGGTTCATTGTCTTGGGGCCAGGAAGGCGAAAAGGGGACAGGGGAGGTGTCTAAACCGAAGAAGGCACGAAAAACGGTTAGCATCAACCACGAAGTCGAGTATATAGAGGACTATTCAAGCAACAAGAAGAGAAAGAAGGTGATGGAGCAATGGCCTTCAATGGAGATTGAAGGGGATGAGAGAAAGCCATTGAAGTCTATTCTGAAAGTGGGTTCTATGCAAATATGATGAGAAAATGGTTAATGCCTCATGGAAAATAAATTGTGAAGAACAGGGCTGGGATTGGGATTGTATTGTTCGATAATTATAATAAATTATAGTCTTATTTGAAGTTCGGCTTTTGTTTCTATGTTAAACTAAAGAAGTTTGATTTTATTACCTACTGGTATTTACTGATCTAATAAAGCAAAATACAATATGTGAAAACGATGATGAACAGAATAAACATATAAGGGTAATTGGGTCGAGTTGTAGCTTAACTAACCTTCCCTTGTTTTAAACTAGTTTTTGTGATATTTTAGTTATAGTTTTATGGGAAAGGATCAAATAGTTTTTGTGATATTTTAGTTATAGTTTTATGGGAGAGAAGCAATGGGGTTGTGACATGTAGCAACGAGAAAAATAAGTAAGGAGGAGCATTATAGTCAACAACAATTAGTCTCATGAAACCCTAAATCTAGAAAATTCAGTTCTAAAGAAAAGAAAACCAAAACGTCTTTCTCTTTACGATTCATCTCATCCCCACACCCACCACCACCCATCGCCATCACTTCGTCGCCCACCGCTACCACAACCGTCACCCCACCCCCACCACTCTGTCACGTCCACAAATCACAACTCCAACCCTTGCCCAAGATCGATTCAAACTTGACACATCAGCCTACAAAAAGATTAACAGATCGGCATCGATGGCGTTCTCTCTGATGCCGCCGTCATCACCATGATCGTCGAATGAATTGCATTTTGCTGTTATGGGGAATTTTGAATATGCAGAAAGTGATTACGATGTTGAATGAATTGCATTTTGGTGTTAGACACACCTACGAGGAATCTTGTATATGCCTTCATATAAAACTTGATTATGAAGAAAATTCATCTCTCCATATTTACAGACCAACCAAACTTTACAAATACAAGAACACAAGGCAATGTTTTTAAGGTGATTTGAAATTTGGACAATGGCAACTTTGTCACCCAATTGTTTCTTCATCCAATCACAAATATATCTTTATTCTTGCTCATTACTGAATAAAAAAAGATTTTTAGTCCACTGTTGTATTGAATTACTGATCATCTTATCCATTGTCTTTTTTTTTTTATATTGATCCACTATTTTATAATATTCATGCATTATTTTATCCATTGCCTTTGATACCTAATATCTTTCGTTTGGAACCATTTCGTTTTAGATATAAACTAGAATTAAGCATCCGTGCTTTACGGCGGGTGTAAAACCATGTTAAATAGAACCAATGTCACACCACCGCCACCGAACACTAACATTGACTTGACCTAGGACATGCTTGTTGCGACGCACCTGTCAAACAAGAAAAAATAGGCGTAAAAACGTTGAACCACACATGTACGTTGCACCATGTTAACGAACGAAACATAAAAACTTGAACCACATACGTACGTGGCGCCGCATTAACCCGAAAAATTTAGAACGAAATGTAAACGGAAATTTGCGAAAGATTAAAAATTTGAAAGTAAAAGGTTGTGAGGTTAGATTGAAAATAATAAAAAATTTGGGTTAAACTTAAAAAAAATATGTGGTGTTAAAATTACAAAAGGTAAAAACTTTTGAGCTAAAAGTAAAAAGTCAAGGTTTTTTTTTTAAAAAAAAAACTCCCAAAACATAAGGCATACCCCCGTATGCTTAAAAATGTTACTTACTAAGAGTATTTAAATGGATCAATTTTGTCTTATTTTGTTTGGATCAGTTGCTTTTTAGATATAAACGAGTGTTTAACTCCCGTGTTGCAGGATCGGGGGTCGTAAAACCATACTAAGTAGTAGGAAAACGACGACCAAAACCAAGAAAACCCGTAAAACAAAAACCCGAATTTATACTGTTATGTGACGTAAAACGTAGGCAAAGACAAACGCAAACTTATACCATGAACTTAACATAAAACATAGATAAACTCGAGTTTATAGAAAAATGTTAACTTAAAAGACCAAAAAGTAAAAAGGACAAAACTTTCAAAGTCTAAGACATAAAGTATATAAACATGAGGGACTGTATATGTGTAGCACAAAAACCATACTATAACAAGAAAAGAAAAGTAAAAACAAAGCCATCCAATCTTCCTCTGTTATTGTGCGATGAAAAATATGATGGAAATTGAAGAAATGGCAATACAGTAAATATGTTAAAAAAAGGTTTTTTTACAAGGCCTACAATAATAGTCAAAGCCATCCGATCTGTGTGATGAAAAACAATATGATGGAAAATAAGAAATGGCAATATTATAAATATGTTTAAAACAAAGGCTTTTTTGTTTACCGTAGACAAAAGTCTACCGTGATTGTTATTATATAAAATGGATCCAGTGCATTTCAGAGACAAAATATATAACATCTTATATATAAAAAAACATATCATCCATAATTTCATGTTGTTACCTATAAAAATAATATATTCAATATAACATACATTTTTTTATTTGACTCATTGTGTTTTTGTAAGTCCTATAAACAGATTAAACAGGTATAACTAACCTAATCAATAGCGGAAATTATGATTAGGAAGAAGAACAACTTGAATAACTTCAATGATTATAACTTGCATACACCAAAGATGTCAGATACAAGTTTTTGCTTTCAACTCTCTAACATTTTCTCTATGACCTAGCCCTTCTATTTATAAGCATCATTAAGCCCTTTATTACAACCTTAGGCCCATTAGGCACTAGGAAGTCCACATTAACCTCAATGGCCCAAATACATCACTAATGAATAAACCTTTAATGCTCCAAGCCCAACATTCTCCCCTTAGGTTTACTTCATTGTCTTTCGGTTGAGCATCCACACCTAGTCGTCCAGCGATAATACCACCAACCGCAGTAGTCCAATCCTTAGCACAAACCTCGTACAGCTCAGCAGTTCTAATTTGATGCGGCGCAAGAACTTGTAAATCTTCGTCGTGAAAGCTAACCAGATCCACCACATCGTTCACCCTAAACGCCTTCTCTTTGGTCACAATAGCAACGCTTCCGACTTTAGGATCGTATAACCAAAAGTTGAAGTTCTTCAGAATTCCCCTCGGAAAGGTAGGAGTAACCGGGATAACTAATTCTTTATCTATTGGCGGCCACATCACTGATTTGAACCTCTTGCTCGTGTGCGCATCGCGAACTCCCTTAGCCGCTCTCAAGTACGGTTCAGCCGTCTTCATATTCTTAAATCCGATCCTAACCTCGCGTTCAAGCTTCTTAAAGAATCTCCACCCCGGTCCACGCTCTGTAGTGTCATCATCAGTGTATGGAGCTCTCAAAAGACCAGTCAATGCAACTTTAGTCCATGTCTTGAATTGCGTCTCTTTCGAATAGTATTCACGGGTTCCATCCTGGCGCACGATGATCCACATATTTTAACATGATCGTACATCCAACTGAGCACCTTCGACTTGTTTCCCACCTTACTGTAATAACTTGATCCCAACTCCATCACAAATCTCTCGGACTGATTGGTTGGATCCTTCAGCTGAGAATTCTCGTCCAGTGGATTCACGTTAACATTCTTCATTAAGACCATCTGCTTCTTCTTCTTCTTATCAGCAAGACATTTCTGACTAGCGGTAAACTTTCTGCGTGGATCGCTCATATAATCATCGAGACCTGCTTGACGTTCGGCTGCCAACTGCGCAGCTGCCAACCTCTGTTCTTCAGTTTGTTCTGCCATACGCTGTTGTGCCGCATGATGTCTAGTTTCAACGTTCATCGGATCAACGGTAGGATCACTAAACTCCCTTCCAAACTTGTTTTCCAGCTTGCCCCTTAAATCAAACACAAGAGTCATAAGCATCATGACATCTCCCTGCAGCTGATCAATAGTTTGATCTCGAACGTCTAAGCGATTCTGTAGAGAGGCAATCTGAGCATCCTTTAACATAACCTCTTGTTCCAATACAACCACCCATTTCTTCAAATCAACTACATCCACCTCTGTATCATCGTCATCACTGTCCAATCCCCGAACTTGAATGCCCTTTTCTCAGATCTTCGCACATAATCGTCAGCAACATCATCAATATAACCAGCTCCACTACCACCTGCTTCCGAACCATCAGCACCTGACGAACTAACTCCAAACTCCATCAATTGTAGAACCGTGTCAGCAGGAATCGACACAACGGTAGACTGAGTAATAATTGGAGCGTTTGCTGTGCAGATGAAATAGGCGTGTCAACCATCGATGTATGAACAACAGATTCAGCAACGGTAACCTCAGCAACAGTAGACGTGATCAAATCAGAATCAGCAAAAATGAAAACAACGGGAGCTTCAGGTGTACTAGATGAAATGCTCGGCCCAGTTCTTCGCCTCTTGATCAAGGGTACCTCATCTTCTTCGTCTTCGTCATCTTCTTCAATCTGAGAGGTTGGTGCAGCAATAGATGGAATGTCGAGTGGAGGATCACCCTGTTTCTCTTGGATATCTTTCAAGTGAGCTATCAAGGCTTCTAAGTTCTTAGACGACAACTCTGGTAAAGCGGGAGTCAATGTGGCATTAACTTCATCAAGATCGTCAAGGAAAGCTTGGCCAACATCATCTTCATCATCAGTGACTAAATCCTCTACCTCTATCTCCTTTTCTTTTGCAGGTATGTCGTGTTCTTCGGCCACTATAGTGTTTACTGGAGGAGGAGGAGGTGGTGGAACATGCAAACCAACAACTTCAGAAAACTTCCTGAACTTCTTCAGAGGAAAACGACCTACAAACACTGTCTTTGACGTAGAGCGGTTCTTCTTCATTGTGGCAAAAATAGTAGGCCCCATTGCTTCATATTCAGTAGGTTGGCATCTGTAGCATCCCCCGCCAAATCAGGATAGCGGGCATCAAGTATGAGCTGGACAAACATGGATATAACAGGAACATCCGCTTCTTGGACTGCTCTAAGATTTTCTTCATGTTATCGAAGATATAACTAGAATAGTTATACTTCCATTCCGTGACTAACAAAACTATCGCAGATGTCTAGGCTTGATTTGGCTGATCCAGACCGCCCTTGTTTTCCGACACACACTGCATAAACATGTGAACGAGCAACCTCCAGTAGGCCGGAAACATTTTCTTCAACAGTGGCGGATAAGAACCCTCATATCCCATCTCCATAAGCACAGGCAGCACCTTTTCTTTGGCGCAAGTGGTTGGATCACTGAAAGTATCTGTCAGCTGCAGCACCTCTCTCACGCAAGCTTCGTTCACCACAATCTCTTTACCTTGAATCTGGGAACATATAAATGGTCTACCATCTTCACCCCTCTGCTGAATACGTGCTCTTTTCCAAAACGAATGGACTAGATCTCTATATATCACAGGGTTAGCACGGAGGGCATATGCAATCTTGCAAGCGTTGAGCCCCACTATCGTCGCCTGAAATTCCTGAAAGAACTCTGCAGGCGGGTCTGAGAGATACCCAGTCTAGTTGTGGAATTGCTCCTTAACCAGCATCACCGCGTCAAATGCTTCTTCCACCATATCTGTCAAAAATCAACCAAGTTAAATCCAACAAACGGAAGTTAACGGAGTTTAACAATATAGCAGTTAAAAACTAACTGGATGGGTCAAACAGAAGTCAAGGTTCAAATTAATACCAGTTCAAATTAATTAATGGGTTCAACAGTTGAAAAGGTTCAAAACTTCACATCCGGATTACTGACAGTTCAAAATGAATCCGGAATGAACCCTTTAATCAATCCGGATTAAAGGAGGTCAAACAACATTAAAGGAGGTCAAACAACATGGTCAAAGATGCAATCCGGATTATGTATTGTATCTCGGATGGATAGGCATTCCGGATGAAGATCCAATCCGAAATGATATCCGAGTTCATCATTTCAGATGAATACCAACCGGAATGTAATCCGAAATGCTTAAAACTTGAAGATCAATCCAGAATACGATCCGAAATGCATTAAATATTCATTAATTTCATCCGGAATACACATGTTTAATGCAGTTGTACCTAATTCGAAATAAGATGTCCGAAATGCACAATTCGAAAGAGAGAGAGAGAATCAGAGAAGACAATACTAATTCGGATTTCGGATAATCCGAAATGAAATCAGAGATGCCAATATATATTTTCAAAATGGGCTTGGGCCTGGGATTTTGAACCCGGATTGGGCTTGTAACAGGCCCAATCCGGAACAGTAACACAGTGGGCCTGTCCGGAAAAGTCCAAATGGGCCTTTTCTGAAAAGCCCAATCCGGAACAGTAAACCCTTTGGTCCAAAGAAGCCCAATTCGGAACAGTAACATGAGTTTCCAGTTTTCAGACTTAAACCAATTTCATTAGGCTGTCCCAAATCCCAAGGGACACTGGCCAGTCCAATATCTCTTGACAGAAAACATCCCACCAAAATTCATCAAGTAAACTAACCAAGCATCCAACCATCTTTTAACATTTCATATGGAGGAACTATTTAAGATAGACATAAATATGTAACACAGCCTTGCTCAGGGATCAAATCGTTTCAAACGCTAACTAAGGAACATTTTTCAGTATGAGCAGGTTCAGTTGGTCTAAGCGATTGTCAATATACTTGTCCACTTAAATCTAAAACTCAACCCTTGTAGTTCAGGCATTATGATATGCTTAAGGTAATATTATACTAAGATACTCGTGTGTCCCATACCATGACATACCCCCGCGATCAAGGTAAGCACAACAATTCATCGTAGAAGGTGAGTATACGGTGGTCATCTTTATTTTACAACATCAGGCTATTGGTGAACAGGTCAGTACTTCCGTACAGCAGAGAGACCAATAGTGACTGACGAGGGTTAGGCAAATATCTTATGAGGTACGTAAGAACTTAGGAAGAAACTTTTGTTCTCTTAGGTTTTGGCCTTTCCATTTTGGCTCTTTTACAAAGATATCCTGACTGTGCCTAGGTCTGCATATAATCTGGATGCAACAGAAGGGCAATCAAGATATCCCCGGATGACTCAACAGCATAAAGACCCGAAACCTCAGATGTTGGCTATCTATCAACGCAAGATTTAAGACCATAAAATCATACGCCTACAGTAAGTGACCCACTGAATACATAGGTTCGTTATGTTTATATCATTTGACTTTCCCCATCCGGTTGAGTTTTAGACCTACCGACACATCACTTTCGATCCAAATCTTTTCCGCTTCTATACTTTACATTGTTAGTCAAACTTTTTATCACGAAAAAGTATTTCATTTCCCTATCCTTGCAAAAACTGTTTTATTGTTAGATTTTCCCCCTAAATTTGTGCATATATATGAACAAATTTATGAAGCAATGATAAGAAAATAAGAACAATAAACAAACACGAGGACAACAGATGCCTAGGTAAAAAACCGAATCATTTTGAGAAGATCCACAAGCACTTGAAAACGCGCGTTGCTAACAGGTTTCATGAACAAATCCGCCACATTTGCATCATTGTGGATTTGCTCAAGCTTTACGAGACCCTTTTCATAGCAATCGCAGATAAAATGAACTTTAATGTTTATGTGCTTGTTTTTGGAGTGGAAAACAGGGTTTTTAACTATTTGGATCACGGCATCATTATCATAATAAATTGTTGTGTTTAGATAAGTCAAACTGTAATCCGCAAGTTGATGTTGCATCCATAAAACTTGGGAGCAGCAAGCAGAGGTTACGATGTATTCTGCTTCTGCAGTAGAGAGCGAAACCGTCTGTTGCTTCTTGCATTGCCACGAAATTAAGCGATCCCAGAAATTGGCAACCAGCCGAAGTTGAGCGCATGTCCCTATATGTACCTCCAAGATTACTATCATAGAAAGCAAACAGTTCAAATTCAGAATTTTTAGGATACCAGAGGCCTAGTGATGGAGCCCCTTTGAGGTACCTAAAAATTCTTTTAACAACATGTAAATGAGAAAGTTTAGGAGTAGCCTGATAACGAGCACACTAGCAGACGACAAACATGATATCTGGCCGACTAGCAGTGAGATACATGAGTGATCCAATCATTGAGCAATACATAGTAGGATTAACAGGTGTTCCTTCAGCATCTTCATTTAGCAGAGGCCGTTCTGCAATAGAGGAAGCCATAGGCTTGGAATCTGTAAGCTTGAATTTGGCAAGAACGTCGTGGACATATTTTCCTTGATGAATGAGTATACCCTGTGGGCTCTGACGAACTTGAAGTCCTAAAAACATGGTCATCTCCCCCAATGAGCTCATCTCAAATTTCTTTTTCATGATTTCTTCGAATTCGCTGCACAAACCACCATTGGTGGAACCAAAAATAATATCATCAATGTAGATTTGGACGAGAATAATGTCCTTATCAACACGTTTGATAAATAGAGTTTGGTCAATGGTTCCCCGTGTGTAATCATGAGCAAGCAGATGCTCTATAAGAGTAGCGTACCATGCGCGAGGCGCTTGATGCAATCCATACAAAGCCTTGTCTAGTTTGTAAGCATAACCTGGCTTGTCAGGATCAGTAAAGCCCGGTGGTTGTGCCACGTATATTTCCTCTTTCACCTTGCCGTATAGAAACACAGTCTTGACATCCATTTGATAAACAGTGAAATCCATGTAAGATGCGTATGCCAAGAAGATGCGTATAGCCTCCAAACGCGCGACAGGTGCATAGACCTCATCATAATCTAAACCTTCAATCTGTCGAAACCCATGAACCACCAGTCTAGCTTTATTCCGAACGATAAATCAAGTGTCATACAACCAGTCAAAATGATTAAATAAAGTGGAGTAGTCATACAGCCAGTCAGGACCAATGCGTTTGTCCTTGGGATTTTCCTCCAGCCGACCACATTGTAGGTTTCAACTACCATCTTCTTGATCTTGTTATAAACGCGATATGACGTATTTTTAGAATAACCAACGAAAATGCAAGGATCCCCGCGTGCTTCAAACTTTCCTTTAGCGTCCATGAGCAGGAGAACACAAGGACATCCGAATTTGCGGAAATGCTTGACCGAAGGTTTGCGACCTTCAACCACTTCGTATGGAGTCTTCATGTGGCGTTTATTGATCAGGGCATGATTATGAATTTAGCATGCCGTGTTAATTGCTTCTACCCAGAAATGAGAGGTAACTCGGATTCAACCAGCATAGTGTGTGCAACTTCAATAAGTGTGCGATTTTTGCGTTCTGCAACCCCATTTTGTTGTGGGGTTCTGGCTGCGCTGAACTGTCGGTCAATCCCCTTGGAGGAGCAGAAAGAGTTTAAGGTAAGATTCTTAAACTCTGTCCCATTATCACACCGAATAGCCTTACCGTAGAATCTGTCTGGTTTTCCATAAGCGTGACAAATTGTTTGACTAGCTCAGCGGTTTCACTTTTATGTGTGAGAAAGAAAACCCAGGTGAATCGAGAGTAGTCATCAATAACAACCAGACAGTAAGCCTTCCCTCCAATGCTGCAGATGTCTGTTGGACCGAAGAGATCCATATGGAGCAGTTCTAAGACCTGAGAAGTGGAGGGTACGACTTTGGTTTTGTGCGGCTGTCGATGTTGTTTCCCACTCGCGCATGATTCACATTTTTCGATCTGCATGAAGTCACGAACTGGTAGATCTCTGACTAAACCACCTTTTGCAAGACGATTTAAATTCTTCATGTTGATGTGACCCAGTCTGCAATGCCATAGCACGGCGTCATGTTCGGTTGTCGAAGAGAAAAGGCAAGTGAGCTTGTTAGAAGGAGCCTGGTTCATATCAATTACATACGCGTTTCCTTTACGTGCAGCTTTCAGAAGAATCCAATCATCTGGAATGATTAAACCCAGTTTTAGCACCAACAACCTTTCTTTGTGAAGAGAACATCCAGATGATTGTCGCAGAGTTGAGACACACTCAACAGACTGTGCTTCAATTCTGGTACATAATTGACATTATTAAAGCTCAGGGCTCCATTGCAAACAATTCCTCTCATTGTGATTTTCCCTGTTTCTCCACCTGCGAAGGAAACAAACCCGCCATTGAAAAACTGAATGTCATTCAAATGTGAGATGTCTCCTGTCATGTGTCTGGAACAGCCACTATCAATGTACCATAATCGAATAAGAGCTTTTAGTTTAGAAAATGGGAACCCAGGCCATGGAAGATCTGGGCTTGCCATTAGCATCAACATAAGTAACCTCACGAAAGATCAAATTAGTTGAGTTTGACGTTGATGATGCTTTTGATTTATTAGACACGGGGGTAGCAGACTAATTTTGGCCACTGACTTAGGCCTCCAGGTTACCGAATCAGACCTCTGCACATTCCTAGGATTGCTAGAGGGATTCTGGGAAACTGAAGGTCTCAAGGGTTTAACAGATTGTTTCTTGGCCAAGTTCCAGTCTTGATCAGAAGACTTAGCCACAAATCGAGCCTCAGGTGGGCGATTAGGCATGGCCTTCTGATATTTGGAATACAAAATGTTGAAAGAGGTAAAGGTCTTTTAACAATTTTGAGCAATGTGCCCGGGAGATCCATAACTGAAACAGGTCTGCCTCTTCTGGAAGAAAACAGTCCGTTCAGCTTGGGAAATTCTGGGCAATTTGTCTGTCAGTTTCTTGCTGGCGTTTACTGACGGCTGATGCACGGTCTTGGTCTTGACGGTGTCATGCGCACAACCATCAGCACACTTGTTAGTTTTGTGATTTGAATTGAAAGATTTTGGACATGGAGATTTTGGCAAAAATTTAACTGCTATTTGTTCAGCTGGTTGCCTAACAGATTCAGCGTCCGACTGCTGAGTTAATTCCTCAGTTTGATGAGAAGACTCAGCAGTTGCTGTTTCAGTTTTTGTAGACGCTTGTTTGGTTTTCTTCTTTTTAGATCGGCGTGTTCTCCTCTTTTTAGTCTTACTCTTCAAATCACACTTCGTGACATATTTTGTAGAGGACACTGTGGCTCTACAGGGACATCATGTTCTGAAATTTCAGCATATGACTGTGGAACCTCGCATTTTTAGAAGTTTGAGGTTCCGATTCAAGATCAGGTTTAAAATTTTCGTTTGAATCAATTGGAAAAGTGTGTTCATCTTCTGTCATTTCAAAATCAGTCCCTAGTGTTGAGTCGCCCAAGTCTTCTAAAATTATGTCACCATCAACGTTGTCAGAAACAGTTGGTTGGTCGTCGTTCACACTGTCAACCCTAGGAGAGGCATCAACAGACGCAGCCTCTGAAGATGAACATTCGGTATCCTCAGCTGAAGATGAACATTCTGTATCCTCAGCTGAAGCTGATGAAGCTGAATCATCTGTTGATGCAGAACCTGCAGCTAAATTCATTTTCGCATCACACAAGTTATCACCGTTATTAGCATCGTTCAAAACATTAGTATTTGATGAAAAACCAGAATTAAAACTGTCTAAATTCTCAACACAACCAACACTGTTTGAGCATGTAAATTGTTCAGCAAGAAATTGATTTAAAATGTCAAAAGCAGGTTTATAAAATGCATAATCATCAGCTGAATTGTCTGAATGTGTATTCAGACATTCCTCTTCATCACCCTGTGTGATATCCTTAACTAAAATTTCTTCTGCACATGAATTAGACACATTAGTATCGTTCACAAATTTAGTTTGAGTATCAGAAGATTCTTTTTCGTTAGATTTTGTGGAGGATGTGGATGTTTCTGCCTCAGGCACTTCTTTCTCCAATCCATCTGTACTTTCAGAGGGTGATTACCAGTTGCATGAGGAAGTGACGTAGAAGCCACAAAGTCATCATCCCTCTTGAGTTCAGTGGGTTTAGATAACTTTGGGTAATAGGGCGTCCATGGTTTGGATAAATAATCTGACGGTTTACCATACATCATTTTTTCAGCATTTCTACCTCTTCCTCAGATTCAGGCATTCTAGTATAGTTATGATTATATGGTGGAGGCGCCCTATTGTACCCAAGGCCTTTAGTAAAATTATTTTGATAATTAAGCTAGAGGTCACAAAAGTCCTTGACTAGTTTACTGAAAGTTTCAAATTTCTTAATGTTTATTTCATTTTCGTGAAGCTTCCCTGTCAAGGAATTCAGCTTGGCTAAGGCTGCTTGAAGTTCTACGTCCTTTTCAGCTAGTTTTAGCTTGTAGTCGTAGACCCAACATTGCTGTTGGTTCACGTCTAGCTTTAGCTGAGCCACATCCTGTTTCTGAGCTTCGACCTTCTCCATAAGAAGCTTGTTCTTATGTTTAAGGGCGATGTTCTGTGACGCAGCTTGTTGATATTCAGCTACTAGAGTTGAATAGTGGGCACACATTTGTGATAATTTAAAACGACAACTATCAGAACAGAGTATGCGATTTACTGTTTCCAAAAGATCAGGCGTCTTAGTTGTTTACGCCATCATGCAGTGGTTGTTGTTCTTGGATAGATTCAAGGTTTCCATTTGCGTTGCAGCATCTGCCCAGTTGAAACTGTCATGCTGTTGGGCCACCAGTGCTGTGGACTTCCCGCCTGAGCTGCTTGAAGGACTCGTAGTTGACTTGGAAGGAGAGACGGGAACTAGCTGTCTGTCACTGCTCTGTATATCAGCGACCCTGGATGATACATACCTTGACGGTGGCTTCTTGCATTCCCTAGCGAAATGTCCTGGTTTGTGACATCGGTAACATCTAAGTTTGTCCTTTGTGAGACCAGTCTTCAAGTTTGACAAGGGTTACCTTCCATATTTTTTCTGAAACTTGTTGACCTGAAAATCAGCCATTGCTAAATTCCAAGAGATATCGATCTCGACCAGGTCCTCCTCCATGATCTGATCAACTTCTGTTGGAAGAATAGATGGAGGGGTCAGATCACCTGCCAGGAAGGCGTTTAAGCTTTTGATCATTGATGCCGCAATAGCCAGTTTCTCTTCGTTTTCCTTAGTGAGAAACGCAGAGTTGGGCGCGGGTTGAGCAGGTCCAGGGACTGGTGCAACAGTTTGAGGAATGACGCCTTGTTGCATTGTTTGAGGAGTTGCAGGACTGAAAACCATGTTAGGATACTGAACATGGTACTGTGTGTGAACTTGAGCAGCTGAAACCGTTGTAGAATTTGGAGATTGAAAACCATACACATACTGAGTGTTCTGCGGCGTGGCAATAGGACTGTAAACCACATTTGATCCACCCGGTGCTTGTGCATTTCCTTGCAGAGGACTATAGATGAGGTTCTCTGACATTAAAGCCGTGTTCTGCCCTGTCATCCCTTCAGCCATCAAGCTGCTTTGATGGTTGATCTCCCTCTGCTTGTTGTCAATCTCACATGATTTGATAGTAGTTATCATCTCAGTGAAAGTGACATCAATTAAGTTCTTTGTCTTTTTGATCATACCCACGTCTGCATCGCAACTTTTGGGCAGTGAATTTAATAACTGGCGGTTCATGGCACTGTTGGTGAGGGTGATCTCAGCAGAAATCATCTGGGAAACCAGCTTGACATAGCGACGTATCTGGTTTTCGATGGTTCCCCATATATGTGATTGAACGAGCTGAATTGCTGGTTCAGCTGATTCACCCTACTTGCTTTCATGTCGGCATTTCCCTCGTAAAGATTTTGCAACTCACTCCAAACCTACTTTGCGGTTTTACAGTTTCTGACCGCGATAGAAATATCTGGTCGTAGAGCCATGGTTAGAGTTTCAGAAGCCTTCTCATCTTCCTCTATGATCTTGATGTCCTCTGGAGTCCATAGGTGCATGGGCTTGGGAATTTTCGTTTCAGGATCTTGCTCTGTGCTATACCTATGGTTCTTGGACCATTCATGATGCATCTCCACACGCCAGGTTCTTTTGCCTTGCAGTACTGTTTGAAGCGGAACTTCCAGTCGTAGTATTCATCTCTACAATAAACATGGCACTTTGGTGGAAGTGCCAATTACCTGATCCAGCTCTTGGTGGAGGGCTAAAGTTTGCGATTGCAGGGCAGCCAGTGTGGCATTTGTCAGGTCTTGTGCAATCCAGCCATTGAAATTAAATTAATTAAAAATTTACCAAATTGATTTATATTTTAATTAATTTTAAGTGTTTCTGATGAAGAGTACTGAATCCGGAAAGGTCAATCCTGTAGTCACAGATGGTCACCCGGAAAGATTATCCGAAATGGCAATCCTGAAGTCAAAGATGGTCAGCCCGGATAGATTTTCTGAATTGATGAGTAATCCGGACTAAAGAATCCGAAATGAACAATCCGAATTGTTGAATCCGACTTGAAGATCCGAAATAGAAAACCCGAGATGAGATCCGAAATAAGAAGACCGATATGTAGATCCGAAATCCAAATCCGAAATGGAGAATCCGAGATGTATGATCTGGAATAACCAACTCTGAATATAAATCAAGAATCAAGAATCCGGAATGGAGAATCCGAAATGCCTATCTTATCTGCTGAAAATCCGGATAGTGATCCTAATCCGTAACAGTGACCCCGCCTTTTCTGCAACTGAATTCCGAGATTCAAGGAATTCAAACAGTAACTCGGACTACAATCTGGAACAAGCAACAGTCCGGGATCAATCCGAGATGGATGATCTCCTTCGTGTTCTTCGGAATCCGGAACAGTGGTTAATCCGAATTATGAGAACCTTCTTCGTGTTCTTCGGAATCTGGAACAGTACTAGATCCGAATTCTTCACAAGTTCTTCGGAACAGTAGCCTCCGACGATGAATAGTGATCCGGAACACCAAAAACCGATCCAAACAGCAGCAACACACTTCAAAAACTTCTTCAATTAGCAATACCCGGAGCCTGTATTAGAATAGCAGGCTCTGATACCAATTGTAAGTCTCGTAAATGGATCAAACAGGTATCACTAACCTAATCAATAGCGGAAATTATGTTTAGGAAGAAGAATAACTTGAATAACTTCAATGATTATAACTTGCATACACCAAAGATGTTAGATACAAGTTTTTGCTTTCAACTCTCTAACATTTTCTCTATGACCTAGCCCTTCTATTTATAAGCATCATTAAGCCCATAATTACAACCCTAGGCCCATTAGGCACTAGGAAGCCCACATTAACTCAAAAGCCCAAATACATCCCTAATGAATAAACCTTTAATGCTCCAAGCCAATAGTTTTATAATATTTTTTTATATTTTTAGACCATTACGTTTAGAAAAAACATATTTTGTATGGTTTTTTATCCATTGTGTTTTAGAAAAAACACATTTTTTATGTTTTTAGTCCATTGCGTTTTAAAAAAAATATATTTTCTTTTGAGTTTTTAGTCTATTGCGTTTTGGAAAAAAAAAAACACTTTCTTTCGTGCTTTTGCTCAATTGCCTTTTAGAAAAAACACATTTTTTGAGTTCTTAGTCCATTACGTTTTAGAAAAAAACACTTTCTTTTTAGTTTTTAATCCATTGCCTTTAGAAAAAAAAAACATTTTCTTATGTGTTTTTAGTCCATTGTGTTTAAAAAAACACATTCTTTTGTATTTTTAGTTCATTGCATTTATAAAAAACATATTTTTTGTGTTTTTTCCATCGCGTCTTATGCATCGGGTTTTTTTTTTTCAAAAGTATAGCAATAGTATACTCGTTTTAAATGTAAAAAACACTCATTTTTATGGTGCATTTTTTATAAAAAAAATGTCGTATGAAAGAGTTATTATCGTTTTAAAAACGATGGGGAACTAAAGGAGAGAGAAACTATTAACTTGTAAGGAATAGAATACCCTTATTGGAAACTCAAGCGCCTCCCATTTTGATCAATTCGGCCCATTTAATCTAAGCCCTTGATTATTTAATGGATGATCAAGATTGTTTCCCAACCTTTCTACCCAAATAAAGTTCCTAGTATATCCCGACCCATAGTTTTATTTATAATTTACCTTTATAGGGGTTGGTTAACGTACAATATGTGTTAATGTACACAACGTACGAGATTGAGTTACAACATGTGAACTTGATTTTCTCCATGCGATTATAAACATGTTATTTTCTCGTTTTTACAACCCACGCAATTTTTTCATCTTTCAACAAGCTATTTTTTCATCTTTCAACATACGACTTTTTATATTTTACAACATGCGAGTTTTTAGTTATGAAGTTTTTAACGTGCGAACTTCAAATCTCGTACGCTCGTACGATAAGGCATACTGTGAAGATAATTTAATTGAGAACAAAAAGAGTAAAGGTATAATTGTAAAACATTAAATAGTTTTTCATTAATCTCATTTATTATCATATTCGACTAATTAATTAGTTATAAAGACTATCATCTTTCACATTAATTTTTTTTTGCCTACACACATCAAAAGTTATATTACACATTTCGAAATTTATCCTACACATGTTGAAATTTATCATACACAACTCATAATTTATCTTATACACCTGGTAATTTATCATACACTCTAAACTATTGTATTTTATTTTTTAGAAAAAAATATATTTTAAAGATAAGTTACAAATTTTAATGTTTTAAGATATTAAAGAGTAAGACTATAAATTAATGATTTATGTAGAGTTACCATTATACCCTTATAGTAACATTAAATATTTATATTAAATGAAGTAAAATAAAACATTTTTATTGATTGAGATGTCTTCTTTTTTCTTCTTACAACAAATTTCTTCTCATTTGAACTCTCCACTATTATATATATATATATATATATATATAAGACCCTTTTAGGTTTGCTAGTCTAATCAAGCAGAATATCTATTTGCAAACTAACACACTCTTAAAATACTCCTATACCTGCAATTTGCAGGATTTAATCATTTTGCTCTCAGATAAAGGGGATACATCTTACCACCACACTAGTACATGTTTCAGTTCATCTATTAAAATGAGCTTCAATTTAGATGTTAGTTCATTTAAGCCCAAATGAGCTTTTTTAGTAAATCAATCTCGAATTACTCCCAGACAATAAAACTCTTTATACCCCAAAGTTTTTCATACAACTCAATAAAAGCTATATCCGAGAATCCTTGAAATTTTGTGGGCCTTGGGTGAATAGATAATACGGGCCCCTATTTTTCAAAGAATATATAAAAAACTTAAAATATATGAAAATGAATTAGAAACTAGTTTAAGATGTTGTAATGGGAATACTCAGAAAAATTACGTCATAGTTTAAAAAAATTGTACTTTAAGATGATGTAAAACCACCGTAATGTATTCATATTTATTTAAAAAGAAAAAGGAAGACTCTTTTCATAAGAAAATATATATTTCAGGAAGATGCAAAACTCACTATAGAATATTGATTGAATGATGTTTCAAGAATTAATTTAAATAATTATTTTTAGTTAAGTTTAGAAAGTAATTTATTAACTAAAAGGAATGATGTAGTCGACAAAATTAGACATTAAATATCATTTGCATAACAACAAATAAAAGAAAACCAAAAAGTTAAGTTAAACTAGAGAATATGTAAACACCTGGATTAGAACTTGCATCTCCTTGTTGATAAAGCAACAAAATAACCACCAGGACAAGGGCTCGATTGTGCTTTCTACCGATTGGGTGCATATATATTCTACGTTACACGGCGTGAAATCTATACAAAATTAAAAAATTTGGGCCCCAAATAGTTTGAGCCATGTGCCGTCACCCACACCGCCCCCCTCCGGGCCGACCCTGAATTCGCACACAATCCTTCGATCTAAAAACTTCACGGCCTCTAAAACTTTACAACTTTTACACCGAAAACTCGTCTTGATCTTCAACTCTTGATCTTGATCTTAACCTTAGTTCTGCTCTGATACCAATTGTTGGAGACAATTGGATCGATCACAACACTCAACTCAGAAACACTTGTATGAATACATGAACAAGAATGAAAAACCAAGAATATTAGACACAACCTTTTATGTTACTCAAAACCACAAACAAAACATTAACCCTATCAATCTATTTATACTGTTCTAATTACTTGGAAAAGAAGTTATCCTTAACCAATACCAACTCAAACTAAATTAAATAAAACAATTTAGTTAAACTAACATTTATTGTAATTTAATTCATCTAGAATTATCATAAACGACCTTCAACTTTTGCCACCTTTCACTTTTAACCAAACTTAGGATTAAAACCAACAATCTGATATGGTTTAGATGGTCAAAGCGTCAATAGGAGTTAGTTAGAAGGAGTTATGTGTTGGTTAGAAGTTAGTTGGAAGTGGTGTGTGTTGGTTAGAAGGGTTTAGGATATAAATAGAATTGTTGTAATAGAATAGGGTATCTTTTGAAAAGTAATAACAACTTCTATCTCTGTCTCTCATCAACTGCCATTAACAACCTTCCGGAAACTCTTTCAATTTCGAGCATCCCTGAGTGTTAATCAGCTTGTCCATTGTTATTCAATCACAAGTTTGTTCAAATTCAACCCTTAACATTGTTATCAGAGCCGTCTTTCCTAGGACGCTCTCAATTTCAAACCCTAATCCACTAAATTGGGGAAAATAGTCGTTCAATTCAAATTCTGAATTTGGTCATTCTTTCGATCAAATTTCATTCAGTTCTTGTGCGATTCAATTCAAGTTCATAGGTTGATCATTGTTCGATCATTTGTAATTCAAAATGACAAGGAGACATGGAAATCCAGATGTTGCAGAAGCTGAAAAATAGTCAACAGCTTCAGATGAATAGTAAAATTGAGGAAAACTCAAAGGCTTTGGAAGAGATGCGGAACATGATGACAAGATTATCACTTCAATTAACTCAAATAGTGAATAACTAGAGTAATACCAGAAATCAGACAGGAAGTGCAGATGGAGGGTGAAGGTTTCAACTATGCAGCTAGGCTTACGAAGATTGAGTTTCGTCGGTTTAAAAGTGATGAGTTGACTTCATGGTTATTCAAAGTTGAACAGTTCTTTCAACTTGATAGAGTGACAGATGCGACGAAGGTAAGGTTAGCTGCAATACATTTTGAAGATAAAGCGTTACAATGGTATCAATCATTTACCAGACAAAGGGTTGAGGAGAGGTTTTGTCTTGGGTAGAATTAGTGGAAGCCTTGAAAGTTTGATTTGGTAAATTGTTTGATGATCCTATGACTGAGTTGAAAAAATTAAAACATACAACAACGGTTCAAGAATATCATGATAAATATTATTAGTAGATTACAACTGCCTAGGGAATATGCTTTGAGTTACTTTATTGCTGGTTTAGAAGATGAGATACAATTGCAAGTTAGAATGTTCAATCCCAAAAATATTCAAAAAGCCTTTTGTTTGGCAAAGCTGCAAGAGGCAACCATTAAAGCCAAGAAAAACAAATTTGGATTCAAATCAACTATTCTACCCAGTCCAAACAGTAGCAAACAGTTAGCATCGTATGTTAAACCAGTAAAAATGAAGCTAAAAGAGGTGTGGTTAGAAGGACCTTAACTAAGAGTGAGATGGGTGAAAGAAGGTCTAACATGTTGTATTTTAACCATAATGAAAAGTATTCGCAAGAGCATGTGTGTAGGGGTTATAAAAGACCTCAATTATACCATATAGAGGTGGAGTGGTTATAAGAGGAAGTAGAAAATGAAGAAGGGGAAGAAGTTGTGATGGAGTGTGCCCAGATTTTTGTAAATGCGGTAGAATGTAGTGATATGTATAAGTCCATTCGAGGACGGGTCACTTTGGGAAATATGAGCATCAATTGTTGATGGATACTGGAAGTTCTCACAATTTTCTGGATCTTACATTAGCCAAACAGTTGGGTTGTAGGTTAGTTAAAGGGCCGGCTATGTTTGTTAAAGTGGAATATGGGCATGAGGAAGTTTGTGATACAATGGTTAAAAGGTTTCGTTGGGTTATGCAAGGTATTTAGTTTGAAGCTGATGTTTATGTGATGCCTCTTACTGGTTGTGATTTGGTATTAGGAGTGCAATGGTTTACTACTTTGGGAAGCATTAAGATGAATTATAATGACAGGACTGTGGCGTTCAAGTTTAAGGGACAGAAAGTAGTATTACGAGGGCAACAGGGTAAACAACTAACTCAGTTCAGCAGAGGTAGTTTAAAGAAGATAGAATAGCAGAGGGGGGAGTTAGCTATGGTTCAAGTTTGTGTTATTGAGGGGTATAGTATGTTGTGTTGCAGAAAACTCAGCAAACCAATGAGCAGAGGCAACAGTCACAACATATATTAGCTGATTTTGATGATGTGTTTCAGGATTTAAAGTCTTTACCTCCGTCTAGGGGGCAATATGATCATAGGATTCCTTTGAAACAAGGTACTAATGGTGTGAATTTGAGGCCTTATAGGTATCCTCTTGTACAAAAGGATGTTATAGAGAAAATGACAAACGAATTGTTAGAATAAGGGTTAATTAGAACAAACAACAGTTCTTTTGCTTCACCAGTGGTGTTAGTTAAGAAGAAGGATAATACTTGGCGGATGTGCATTGATTATAGGAAATTAAACCAAGCTACCATTCCTAATAGGTTCCCTATACCTTTGGTGGAAGATTTAATGGATGAACTACATGGGACTAAGTTTTTTTCTAAACTAGACTTGAAGTCTGGATATTATCAAATGAGGATGGGGGTAGAAGATGTTCATGAAACAACATTCAAGACTCATAATGGCCACTTTGAATTCTTAGTAATGCCTTTTGGCCTTACAAATGCTCCTTCTACTTTCCAAGGTCTAATGAATCAAGTCTTTAAACAATATTTGAGAAAGTATGTGTTGGTCTTTTTTGATGACATATTGGTGTATAGCCCCTGCTGGAACACTTACATGTCACATTTGAAAGATGTCTTAACTGTGTTGCGACAACATCAATTGGTGGCAAAGAAGAGTAAATGTGAGTTTGGTGCTACTGAATTGGAATATTTAGGACACATAATTTCTCAACAAGGGGTAGCTATGGATCCTGCAAGGTATCAGCTATTCAACAATGGCCTGTTTCGAGAAATGTCAAATAACATAGGGGTTTTTGGGTCTTACAAGATACTATCGATGATTTGTGAAAGATTAAGGCAGTATTACTAAACCTTTGACTCAATTTCTTAAAAAGGATTCTTTTCAATGGTCAAGTATAGCCCAACAGGCTTTTGAACAGTTGAAAAATAGTATGAGTCAACCTCCCGTGTTAGCATTACCTGATTTCAATGAAACTTTTATAGTGGAAACTGATGCTTCAGGGTATGGAATTGGGGCAGTCCTTATGCAAAAAGGGCATCCTATTGCTTACATCAGTAAAGCATTGTCTCCTAGACATATGTGTTTATCTACTTATGAAAGGGAATTGTTAGCAATCATTCATGCAAGTTTAGAAATTGCAGCCATGCTTAGCCCATAATCAGTTTGTGATTAAAACTGATCAACATAGTTTGAAATACCTATTGGATAGTAAGATTTCTACACCATTCACCAGCAGAGATGGTTGTCTAAACAAATGGGGTTCAGTTTTGATATTGTGTATAAAAAGGGGTTGACAATAAAGTTGCAGATGCGTTATCAAGAGTAACTCATGGGGAAGTCTTATAGTTAGTTGCTTCTGCAGTACATACTGATTTGTGGGCTACCATAAGAGACAAGATGTTGATTTGGTAAATATCATCCAAGATTTACAAAACGATCCTTTATCTCATGGGTAGTATAGTTGAAATAATAATGAATTGAGAAAGAGGGGTAAATTGGTCCTTGGCAGTATAGCTCCTTTAAAACAGCAGATCTTGAAATGAATGCATGATTCAGGGCAGGGAGGCCATTCGGGAATTCATGCAACTGCAAATAGGATTGCTAGACTGTTTTATTTGCCAAACTTAAAAAAAAGATGTGATGACTTATATTAAATAGTGTGTTGTTTGTCAACAATGTAAGTCTGAAACAGGAGCTTATCCGGGTATGTTGCAACCTTTACCTATTCCTAAAGGGGTATGGGAAGACATAGCTATGGATTTTGTTGAAGGGCTACCTAAATCTGGGAATAAGGAGGTTATTTGGGTAGTGGTTGACAGATTAAGCAAAGGAGCACATTGTGTAGCTTTACAACATCCTTTCACTGCAGTGGATGTGGCACAGCCATAATTGGATCACATCTATAGGTTGCATGGTCTTCCTAAGTCCATAATGTCAGATCTGGATAAGGTGTTTGTAAGTCATTTTTGGAAAGAGATGTTGGTATTACAAGGAGTAGAACAGAAGATGTCAAGTTCTTACCATCCGCAAACGGATGGGCAAACTAAGGTATTGAATAGATGCTTGGAGAATTATTTGAGGTGCATGTGTTTCGAAAAGCCTAAAGATTGGGTACAGTGTTTACCATTAGCTGAATACTGGTATAATACAACATATCAATCTGCTATTAAATGTCTTCCCTTTGACGTGATTTATGGCCAACCACCTCCTTTACACTTACCTTATCTTCCTGGTGAAAGCAATGTAGAAGAAGTGGACAGGAGTTTGACTGTGCGGGAAGAAGTTATTAATATCCTTAAAGCTAATTTGGTCCAAGTTCAACACCGGATGAAACAATTGGCAGATAGTCATAGGTCTTGTAGGTGTTTTGATATAGGAGACTGGGTGTATTTGAAACTGCAACTGTATAGACAATAGTCTGTTGCACAAAGGGTTAATCAGAAGTTTTCTGCAAGATATTTTGGCCAATACTTAGTTTTGCCTAAAGTAGGAAAAGTTGCTTATACTTTACAGTTGCCGAAAGGGTCATCTATTCATCCTACAGTTCATGTCTCAATGCTTAAGAAGTATCATGGTCCATTACCTAGTCCTTTTCCTATCAGTACTCGCAGTACGGAACAAATCTCTGAGCAAGAACCTAAAAGTGTGATTGAGACCAAGGTGTCTAAGAGATTTAATAGATTGGTTGTACATTGGTTGGTTAAATGGAAACATATTGGGCCAGAGGATGCAACGTGGGAAGAGGCAGCTGTGATGATGCAAAAGTTTCCAACTTTTGATCCTTGGGGTCAAGGATCATCTTTACGGGAGGGTAGTGATACGGTTTAGATGGTCAAAGGGTCAATAAGAGTTAGTTAGAAGGAGTTATGTGTTGGTTAGAAGTTAGTTGGAAGTGGTGTGTGTTGGTTAAAAGGGTTTGGGATATAAATAGAACTATTGTAATAGAATAGGGTATCTTTTGAAAAGTAATAACAACTTCTATCTCTGTCTCTCATCAACTGCCATTAACAACCTTTCGGAAGCTCTTTCAATTTCGAGCATCCCTCAGTGTTAATCAGCTTGTCCATTGTTATTCAATCACAAGCTTGTTCAAATTCAACTCTTTAACACAATCTCTTCCTACGTCCATACCACCATGCCTTAGGATTTATTGTCCAGTATATTTTAATAAATTACGCGTAAATATGTTTAGGATTTAGATCGTGGAGATTCTAATTCACTTATGTCATGTTGAAGCTCTATGTAGAACTTCAAAATCTTAAGCTCCAAAAGCCCATAAGATGTAAACAACATGTGGAGATTTGACTTCCACTTTGTTTTGGGATACAATAACACTCGAGGAACTCCTAGTCCATTTTGTTTTAACGAAAGGACCAGCTTGTTAACCTTTTAATTAAGCCTCTTCTTAGACCTAAAATACCATCATTATGGTTCGAGCTTCTTTTATCTGGTAAGTGCTTATCATTGTGTAAATAACTTATCGATTATGAATGTGTAAATATGTGGTATTTTAGTCCAAACTTTATATTATAGCTTTAGTCATTGTTTAGCCGGCCTGTACTTAGAGACTTCTAAATCTAAGCAATGGTCCAAGGCTTCAAAAATAGGGCCTTCAAATATTTTAAAAATCTTTATATAGCCTGTGTATTATATATTAGGCCCAAATAAATAACTATTTTTTAAATAACAGAGTCTAATTCCAACTCAACTAACATGCAATTTGTATTTAATTTAGGCCGTTGTCGTTATTTTCACTAACTGTAATGTCACACATGCCCATTTTGCTCAATGGTATCACCGATTGAGGAAAAATTAGACATAAAATTAGGGGAAATTAATGGTGTCGCAGAATAATCCAGGTGGTTAACAACTATTTTTTATTGTAATCTCTATATATTACAGTTCACTTAATCACTCTTCTCCCTAAATTCCTAATTGATACTTTGAATCTTTGAATTTTGATATTGTACTTGCGACCGAGACCTAGAAGGAAGAAAGCAGAGCAAAACCGATGTTTTCTTTATACCCATTCAAAGGGCCCCAACTTTATAGTTTGCTTAGTGCCTCCAAATACGTTGGAACAACCCTGTTGTTTAGTCTACGGTTACCGGCTAATATATAAACTAAGAATATATATATAGGGTGGGGTTCGGCTATAAAGTCCATTTTTCTTACAAAGTGTACAAAGTCATAAAACACCATAATTTCAATTATAAAAGACACTCAAAAACAAATAACATAGCGAAGATCACTAAAACACAATATCCAAGCCCTAACAATCCTTAAAACTTCAACCACACCACCGTACAACTATGAATATAAAACACAACATGTACAACTATGAATATAAAACACAACATGATAATCAACATAAAACACACTAATGTTAGTCATTCGATAATGAAAGACTTATCATCCAAAACAGAACACAAAACCCACAAATATGGTGTTTTAGTAATCTCCACTATATTATTTGTAAGTTTTGAGTGTGTTTTATGGATGATATTGGTGTTTTATGACTTTCTACACTTTGTAAGAAAAATGGACTTTGTAGCCAACTTCCACCATATATATATATATATGAATAGTAACTTTAATTTTATAATAATATGTAGCTTTTTATTATTTAATATATTATAATATAATAGTTTATTACATGTTTTTATTTTTTTTTGTTTTTTTAAACCATATATTTCCTTTTGTTGTAAAACAATGGTCTATTAGCAACCAACTATAATAAACATAAGGAAACAATGCTATATAGATCATGTAGAGAACAAGAACATAAAAAACAAGGGAATGAGAATCCTTCTCATTGATATTAACATCATATACAAATGCTCATATATAGGCATTATGACATTGATACAAACATAAATGTAGTATGGGAGTTGGTAATGTGGATAGTCACTAATAAATAATATATTTATAACACTCTCCCACTATCCACATGTGATAAAAGAAAGGGGCACATTATTCTTTCAGTACGCTTATAGATGCTGCTTCGTTAAAACCTTGCCAGGAAAACCCAGTGAGACAAAACCTCAGCTAAAGGAAAAAGAGTGCAGCGCGTATTGTCTTCCCCTGATACTTCTGGATCAGGTACCTTGCCTCGTTAAAACCTTACTAAGAAAACCCAATGGGATAAAACTTAGTGAAGGGAAAAGAGTGCAGCTTGTTTAAAACTCCCCCTCATTATAATATGTATCATTTAAGTAACAGATGCAAATCTTCTATGAAGGTTGTTGAAAACTTTTGTACTCTGCGATTTGTCACTTGATCCTTTAATGTGCAATCCTTTAATGAACATTGATTTATAATCTTCTTTAGTTTCCTCCTTTTGTAAGTAGATCCCATAAGATCCATGAATGTGTTTTGTTACATTTCCTGCATTTACAAAACTAACCAAATTTGTTGAGGGGTTAGTAAAATATGAACCCATATTGTTTGTTTCTTAAGAGTATAGAAAACATAAGTTTTACCCATTACATTATCTCCTCATTGTACACCATTTATATATTGTCAATAAATTCACAATATATGTTCGTGAATAACTAGCAAGATATATTAATATAGTTTGTATTTAACAATGCCACTTCTGGACAATGATCTTTACTTCTTTGGTACGAGATGATAAGAGGCATTTTTTATATCAGCTATATGGACATCATTAAATGTATTTACACCATAAACTTTGTTCGTATGAAAATGCCCACCATCTTCTACATGTATTATGATTGATGGATAATAATACAATTGCTTGTTCTACATATTGAGCCATAAATATGCAATACCATTTATAGTTTGGAAAATATTACTTGAATATTTGAGCTCATTTTGATCTCGTCAGGAGAGTCAATGACATCACCGACATATATAGTGATACTTATAAACCTCATATTGTTCTTTTTAATGAAAACAAATGGACCAACTACACCATATGTTTTTTCTCATCTCTGAGCTCACCAGTGAGTCTTATATCACAATCGATTTGACTATTTTAGTCCATAAATATCTTGTAAACTTTGTAGAACATTTCTTGAGGTTTTCATATCTATGCTTAGATATTTATAATCCATCACGAACTTCTTTCCATCTTTGACTATATAGGTGTATGTGTACACACTTTAGGAGTTGTCATATAACTTTCTTGTTTAAATATTGATTTCTATATCATATCTTCAAAATCCAAATTGTACCTTCTCTTTATTTATTGAGATATCAAAATCACCAAGTACAATTTCTTCTATATGTGTCTATTGGTGCACAAGAAATACATCATTAAGATGTTTTAATTAACTTTTAAGCACTCAACTACTTAGGAAACTCTTTAGAAGTTCCACTTATATCTAACATGTAAAATAATCATAAAGTATTCAAATCCAGATACAGTGATCACATTGTTCCCGAGAACTTACTTTACATGAATTACATAATTTAAATCCTTCAGCACTTTCATGTAGCTTTTAGTTTCAAGTGATAAATAACATTCATGAGATGCATATCAATTCTCTCTTTATATTACTAGAATAATTAAATACTAGAAAGCTATTGCATCCACCAAAGGATAAATATATCTTATCATTAATAATCATAGGTCTTTGCGGAACCCTTGTGCTATAAATTCTTGATTCACATAAAAGGCTAATTGTATCTAATATATTTTGCAACTTCTGTTGTATGGACTGCTAGTTTGAAAGCTTTCCATTTCAATAGAGAATTCAACTCTGCCTCATTTGTATCGTTTCATTTTGGGCAGTCATTTCTTTGTATTTATTCATAGGCAGATTTTGAATCTTGATCCTCATCATTTCATCATTTCAAGCGCTATATTATATACAAAAGTATAATGACGTTGATTTTTGTTTTGATTCCATACATTTCTAGACATGATATAATTTACTAAGAGCTCTTTATTATCAGGTATACCTGAGGTTCTTTTAGAACCATCATGTCTAATATCTCTTCAGGAGATATTATTACTATAACCTCGACTTGACCATCTTAATTACTTGCTCTAATTTCGAGGAACTTTATTACTGGAATCGACTAGTCTACCATGCTTCAAGCGTGTAATAGACTCATTACAAATGTGTTGTTGTCTTTCTGGGGCAAAATATAACTAGAGCATAAGCAGTTGCTTATGTGACTTACTTTGTAACTATATTTAGGTCAGTGAACTCGTCTGATAATTTATTCTTTTATATTGGTAAATGAATTATCTTTTGAACTTCTGATTCATAGTTTACAATTTGAGGATCAAGATAACATAATAATTCATTTCACTTTTCACTTTGCAGCTGCTTTTTATCTCCCCCGAATGTTGGGAACATTCATTCATTAAAGTGATAAATCTCTAACTAACGGCTTTAAATATTTAATCATAGACAACTAATTATGCCCAACATATTCTCAATGTTTTTAGAGTTCTCATCTTTGTGTGGTCTGGTGGATGAATTTAAATATTCATGCCATATAACCAAAAACCTTTGAAGGGACAAATTAGGTTCCAAACCAAAACCAACTATAACGGGGAAGAAATATGATAACTTGTTGGCTTGATGCGAATACATGTAAATTTAAATATAAACATGAACCTTTTGCTCTCATGATTAATTGGTTTTCAATCACTTGTAGACGTTTAGGTGATCGTCTCAACAATAACACTTATGCCAATGATCATTAATAAATGGGAATCAAATTCATCATTATATACAAAACAAATGTGTCAATCTAGAATAATATGCTTGCTATCTTATTAGTTAAGCCATAAACAATCAGTACTTCAAGTTGCGAACTTGATAACCATTTAGACGATGCATCGATTTCAAAATACTAAATGGTTTCATGTTAGGATACATACAAATCCTTTAACATTTCCATAATATTTAGGGATTTATACCCTACTTCAGCTGATAAATAATTAATTTCCACTGACATGTTTAACTATCAAGAAGATATGGTTCTTTAATACATTTCACATCATCAATACTCGGTGTGGTCTAACCGGCCGTGCCAACTAATTAAATAATTATGATCCATAAATTTTTGGTTTTTGACCATATATGTGCACTCTTGTTTGTCTAATACACGATAATAAATACGAGAGAATAATGTATTATTATTTCAAAATTTCATCTTATAACATATTTCCCATATTTTATTCTCATATATTCACTCCCTTAATGCACCACTTCTTGTGGCCAGATTCATTATTGCATGGTTGACTCATTATTAACATGAGGATCATTGCAATTTCCTTATTTACCATGATCACAACCTTTACAAGGATCATTGTATAATCATCACATTATTAACATGGTTGAACTCATTGTTAATATGAGCATTATTATGTTTTTCTCAATTTCTACGATCACAAACTTTAAACCAATCATTATATCGTCACATTCACTTCAGGGAATGGATTATGACTACTAAACTTTCATGGTAGCATCATTACAATATCCTTAGTCATGATTGTGACCTTTACACTAATCGTTATATCATCACATCACTTTAGGGAGTGAATCAGAACCACATAACTTTCATGGTTGTCATTTCAAACCTTATATAGACTTTAACAATCTTGCTACTTCAAGAGCATATTTGAGGTTAGACAATGAAAAATGGTTTTATTCAAGCTGTATAAATAATCGTTTCATCACATATCACATAACATCAATTATGTGACCGAATCATTAAGATTTACCGGTCTAAATACTTACAAGCTTTCGTTAAATCATAATAAGCTTTAGGTAGTTCTTCCAATGCTATATTATAAATAAATATTGATCACAATTTAGTCATGTTTATAACGTGTTTTTATCATATACCGCAACTTTGGTCATTTGATGTTCTTTTTCAAAAGTAACAACATATAGGACACGGTTTATACATAAAGCTAGAATATCAAAAACATGACTTTATAACATGTCCCCAAGTAAAACATGTTTTGATACAAAGTAATGAAGTAAGATGTGTTCATCACTTAAAATAAATACATATTTTATGTATTACCGTATCATGATATAACCTATCACATGTATACTTATATACATATATATGACTTTTAACCCCAAGCATTTCAAATGTGTACAATGTTAGCAAGAATATAATAACATTCACAAATATCCATAGAAACTATTATACAATTATCAATATAGCATACCATCATATAAGACATACTAATAATGCTTTTAATAAAATTGAAATAATAATAATCTTGTAATAAAAAAATCCATATCATTTTCAATATGTTTTGTATGCACTAAAAGTTATCAATTTATCATGTATAATGTGTTCATGGAATGTAATGAGACATAAAGTTTGTTTTTAGGGCATGAACTAGAAAAATTGCCAAGTTCGATTAGTGGAATTTAAATCTCTTATGTTTGTCAATAGATTCCAAAGTTTTTTTCGAATTTTATGAATATAATATAAATGCATATCTTGTCCAAGTGACATTTTTTCTAGTTGTATAATAATAATAATAATAATAATAATAATAATAATAATGAACATGGTTACTTTAATATATATGCGTCACATATACTATTAAAATCCTCTACAGATGAACCTTTGTCTTACATTTGAACTATAAAAAAAACTTTCAAAGTTTTTGGATCAATATGTAGTAAGATTATTTATAAAAGCATACTTCCCTTATACTACATATTTGGGGATGAAAGAAAATACTAACTTAAATTTATATATTTAATTAGTTATTTAATATAAAACACAAATGTCAAATTGATTCTCTAAGTGAAATATTTATTACATCAGAGTGCATTTCTCACAATTACATAAAAAGTCATTCAAACGGGTATTTAGAAAAGAATAAATATGACAAATCTGGATTCTAGCTTAATCTAGATTCTATCATTCACATACGAAATACAAAATCAAATATAACAAAACAAAATTCTAGAAACACATAGTAATAGAATTATATCCATAACCATTTAAATTATAAAATATTTAGCTATAATATGATTTGGAAAAATATATTTATTCAAAGTAATTAATTAGGTCGTAATAATTAAAATTTAAATATCAATAGTGTATTAATCAGTTTTCTCCAATAATTTTGCCGTGACATTTGCGTCATCGGTAGCCGTAACGTGACCCGACCCGATTATGGCTTACTGATTTATCTTCTTATCATTTTATCGATAAACAACTAAATCCCCATTAAAACCTCAGTCGGTAATCAAATACATTATTTAAGAAAGATGTAATGGAAATCCAGCCAAAAGACTAGTTTAGTAATTTTTACGTCTTCGATTGATTATATATCTTCCGTTATATATTTATCCTTTATATGTTATCCCAATCTATTTAATCATCAAATAAACAAAATAAAATAAAGGTAGATGATACTTACCAATCGAAATTTAGGGAAGTCCATCTCAATCATAAGTTTTGGATCCATGACAATACTTACTACTAGAAGTGCTTAACGGGTCATGTTTGCGGGTTAGCGGGTCGTGCTGATAACGTGTTGTAAAACAATGGTCTATTAGCAACCAACACAATAAACATGAGAAAACAATGCTATATAGATCATGTAGAGAACAAGAACATAAAAAACAAGGGAATGAGAATCCTTCTCATTGATATTAACATCATATAAAAATGCCAATATATAGGCATTATGACATTGATACAAACATAAATGTAATATGGGAGTTGGTAATGTGGATAGTCACTAATAAATAATATATTTATAACACCTTTACCATTTTTTTAATAATTGTTTTTTTTTTTTTTCATTTTTTAGAACATATATTAATTTATCAATTAATTTGATACTTTTTTTAATAATTGACGTTTATAATTTTTTTCTAAGAACTTAAGTACGTAGTTGTGCTTGATTTTTCCCTCGACACTCCGTTATAAGTTTTGTTAAAAACGAAGTTGTACTCAAAATAAAGTATTTATTTGGTATCATAAAATGGTACGATGATAAACTAAACCGTTCTAATGGTTTGGCTTTCTAAACAACATGCTTTATTTTCAAATCACGTTTGTTTTACATTATCATCTACTCGGTTTCACCACAAGGCGCGAAGTAAAAAACTAGTTTTTTTTAAAGGTAATATTTTCATAACCGACAAGTGTCGTTCATGTAACACCCCAAAACGGGTTTGGTAATTAAACCCCGTTAATATTAAAGAACTGGTAAAATACCACCAGTGGTAAAAGATTAACCGGATAAGCGTTAGGATTTTAAATAATTAAAGCTAAGGCTGGTTAAAGAGAACAAATACTTTGTAGTAAGTAAAAGTTTATATAAGGCTCGGGTGAGTGGGACCTAAATTGAATCGGGTTGTAACACCCCAAATTTAAGAATTTGACTAGGAATATCTAAACCTAGTTATAATAATAGTTATTTGCTTGTAAGTGTTATATGGGGGATTTAAACAAAAAAACTAAACTTGAGGGACCTAGGATGTCAAAAAGGAAACTTGAGTTTTAAAACAAAAAATAAATATAACACATACTTAGTGTGTGTGTGTGTGTGTCAATCTTCAGGAGAAGAGAAAGAGGGTGAAACCCTAGTTCATCCAAACTCATCAAAATCGAAGAGAAATTGGAGCTCAAATTAGTGCATGAACATGAATTATCGATCACCTAAACTAGAGGATCATAAGGTATGTCTAAAAACTTAGATTGGTGAAAGTTATAACTTGAGACGAGTAGAATACTTGCTATTGGATTGTTGGATTATGATCCAAAGATGAAATTGAGTGTATATGTAAGCTTAATTTCATTAGACATAATGAAAATATAAAATATTTGATGTAAGATTTCTTGTATGTGATTAACAAGTAGTTTATGAAGTGGGTTTTGATAACATGATGAAGTTGATGATAAACTTGTGTTTAGAATCATCATACATGGTAGTAATAAGAAGATACTTGAACAATTTGAGTGTTTGAGTACATGTTCATACTTGCTATGAAATGGGTTTTGTACGATATGATGAAATTGATGATGCATTCATGTTAAATGATGCTTGAAATCATCATGTATTTATGAATGTTTAAAGTATTTAGCTAAGTTTGATGTTTGGGAAGATTCCACATATATGATGTAATAGGTTGTTTTATAGTGATGAAACAATCCCAAGTTCTTGTACGAGATTGATAGATTAGCATACAATGATTGAAATTATGTTAAACTGATGTAACAATTGTATGAACTTAGTAGAGAAATTTAGTTAAAACGATGGTTAGAAATAATGCCTACCGGGTAATTGATGAAATGCCTAAATGAGTTTGTTGAACTTAAATGTGCATTTCATATATTAATAGGCAGTTTGACTAGGCAGTTGACTTTTAAAAGTCCAACTAACCTATAATAAGATCGAATGATAATTTTGATATAAAATCCGTAAGGTGAAATAGTCGTGATAAATGATGACTAATCTAACCATCTTGCGAATGATAAATGATAGTTTGACGCTTGACAAGCTAGGTGGAGGCTTGGGAAGAAGCAGGTCAAACGGATCAAGTACGCGGGAAAAGCATAATCGGATTTCAAGGTAAGTAAAGCTTACACCCTTCTAGTAGAACACCTACTTGTTGTAATGATTATGAACAAGGTAAATTAGTAATTGAAATAAGATGTTCCGATGTGAAATGATACGGGTCGGAACAAGTGAAAATGGTAAGAACCATATTTGATGGTAAAAATGGGGTGAAGCGGGAATTCGATCATGTGATGACGAGTAAACAAGGAATTTTGAAAAGTTGCCTTATGGTGTAATCCATAATGGATATCAAGGGTAAAATGGTAATTTTGGTTACGAGCCGACGGTAAATAATAATTTTGAAAAAGATACTCTATGACGTAAGCCATGATGGGTCAAAAGAACTAAGAAATGGTTTTTAAGTAATATGATAGTATGGTGTAAACCGAAGCGGGCTACGTGGATGAGATGACAAATAAATACCATCTCATAATGATAAAATGGTCATTTAGACCAAACGAGTTAAAAAGGTGATGTTATCACCATCTGACAATAATGACTAATGGTTTCTTGTCGAGTTTTGTGCTCACAGGGAGAATAGCGTATGGCTTGTAATGCTATTAATTGGCAACTAATAGTGCAAGCTAGTAAAACAGGTCAATTATGACCCGAGCCAGGTATGTGCAATGGGTCAAACTTTTAATGAGGATTTAAGGCCTTAAGAGAGTTAAACAAGTAACCGGGTGGACATTGCATCACTTAAAGTACGGTTTAACTAATAATTTGAATTGTAGATATTATATTCTTGGGAACATAATGATTTTTAAATAAAATATGGATTAAAGGGCTCACTTGGTCAAAGTATGCTTTTAAAAGTCCTTCACCGTAAAAATGACTAAAATTGACCAAAACGCCCTCGAATGATAAATTGAGCAAACGACCTTGAGGGTAGTTTAAAAATGAGTTTATAAGTAAGTATACCCTTTCGGTAATGTAAAAGCAAAAGGCATAAGCCATTTTGGTTTATGCCTCTTAATGGGTCTTTTTCGTAAATTGTCAAACCAAAGGGTAGAATTCGGATTAAATGATATTACGATAACAAATCCACCACAAATATAGTTGTGGTGGAATATATATAGAAGTCTTAGGGTGGAAATAGGAGATAAAGAAAGAAAGAGCGAGATTTAAGCTTAAGTGCTTAAATTCTTTAACGGGTCAAAAATGATTATGCGCATAAACCGGGTGATGGTTGCGTAATTCATAAAAGTTATGAATGCGGGTTAAGGATTTCTAGTTAAATATGTAGGGAAATGTTTTACAGACATTTAGGAACAAGTTTCGAGTGAAACGGATGAAAATTGAATAAGTTACGGAAGTTTTCGTAACAAAAACGGCAAACTTGAAAAAGGCTGCAGCAGCCCACCGTAAGCTACGGTGGCCTACCATAGCTTACAGTAGGCAGCTGCTGATCAAGACAGAAACCACAGGCCGTAAGCTACGGTCCGGAGCCGTAGCTTACGGTGGGTAATTTTGAAAAATGTTTTTTTGATGTTTTGGGCCTTCGGGTTTATTCGGTTACGTTATAATCTATTTATAACTAACGTATTTCATAAATTATGAAATATAGGTAATGATTGGGAGCACCGGAGGAGGACCAAGCTCGACGAAGAACCGAACACAATCAAAGTGAAAGCTTCCGCACTTGGTTTTTGTTGTTACGAAACTAAATAATGAAGATACGTTAAAATGTCCAATGTTTATGAAGTTAATTTTAAAAAATAATAATACGTATGGACGTGTATTCGCATTTACACATTTAAAATACGAAATTTTAATAGAAATTAAATAGAGTAAGATAGGGTCTTACAGTTCAATACTTCAATAGGCCGTCTTATCACTTAATTGATTAAGCTAATCAGACCCATTTCAAAAACTGGAAGGGGCTATAGGTAAAATATAAACACTAAGTATATAACTAATTCAAAACAAAATATAAAAGTAACAAATATCTTTTTGTGTAGATTTTCCGATTGCAATATTAATAAAACATAGTGCTCTTAATTAACAAGCTGTAGTAAAAAAATAAGTAAAGATTCAAATCAAAAATTGCCTTCAAGAAGGCAGTTGTGCGGTCCAAATGAAGGCGGTACAGATAGACTCAACCCGACGTGATGATTAGTGTTAAAATTTCAGCAAATCCGGCTGGTCTAGTTCTAATAGGCTTCGGACAGATATAGGATTTAACAGTTCTTATTTAAAATAAAAAAAGATACCGACTTCAAAAGTTAACGATCACCCTCGACATCAAAAATTACAAAGCATGGAGAACACAACACGGTATGGTAATCACAAACCGTATTTACATAACACCCAAAAAAATATATATGTATACAAATTATTGTTTCACTCCCTTTTTTCCTATTATATACTCATTTTATAAACATGGGAGGTGGTTGAACAAATGACTTAAATATTGCCTGGCTGATCAATTTGTGAAGAAGCCGCCAGCAGCTGCAATGGCTTCAGAGCTACTGTTAGTTGCGCAAACGAAGGCCTTAGATTCGGGTCCCTGTGAGTAAAACAAAGAGGAGTCGGTAAAGCAAAGCCCGATCTAGAGGTGGCAAAACGAGTAGGTTGGGGAGCATGTTCCTTTTTTCTAAATTAATATAAATGATGATTTAAATATCATCAAATATACCTGTATGATCAAAACGATAATTTAATTTTTAGACATGACAGTTTAGGTGGTTCTAACGAGATGTTGAAAAAAGAAGGGGACATACGTTTGCCAGCACTCCCAGATTATTCTTCCGACCAATGGGTCGACATCCTTGGGGATGTCCAAGCGGCGATTTTGGAAGCCAACAGCACCCACAACCTGCATTGGGTTCATTCCACTCCAAGGCAGTCTTAGGGTTGCAAGTTCCCACAGTATAACACCAAAGCTATACACATCACACCTGTGAGCATGTAAATAAATAGATAAATATGTTCTTCGCATTTCTTAATAAAAACCAAAAGCTTTCATTTTTGGTAACAATGATGTCATGTTTGCCTGTTAATACTTGTAAAAAATAGGAATACCAACTTTTCAATATCGAGGGGTATTTTAGTCTAAAAGTAATCAAACTTACTTTTCATTGGAATTTTCATTCCGTAGAACTTCAGGTGCCATCCACTCAGGCTAATAACATCAAAGATAAGTTGATGGAAAAAAATGACGAAAGCAAATCAAACAAAAAAAACCGGAAACCAACTAAAATAAGCAAGCTACTCACCGTTCCCGCTGTTGACTTGGATGATAAAAATGTGTTATGCTTCAAGCGTGACAACCCAAAATCGCATACCTGCAACATTTAAACTCTTGTTCTTACTAAAACGAACAAGACAAACAAAACTGTAGAAGTATAGATACCAACACATCTTACAAATATCAACAAAGTATATCCCTCATCTAGTATTTTGGAAAACTACTATCAGAAACCATACATCATGTCTGAAGAGACAGATATATTATTATTTATTGTTATAACCCATCTAAAGAACTGATCTAGCTAACAACTTTTTTTCAAAAAATTATACAATACTTACTAATTCATTAAGTAGAATTTGTCTATAATAGAAAGTGTGTTGATTTTGGTATAAAGAAGAAGAAGAAGCAGAAGAGGGACATATATTACCTTGACATTCCAATCCTCATCAACCAACAAATTTGGTGACTTCAAGTCACGGTGAACTATAGTTGGAACGCTTGTATGCAAGCAATTCATCCCTTTTGCCTATAGAAGGAGCATTTCAAACAATGACAATGCACAAAGATATATAAGCTAAACAGGTATGTAAGCTTCTTACCACATCAAGAGCCATTTTGATTCTACGCTTTTCATCAATTTGGCACTGTGGGCGATGAATGATCCGGTATAAGCTTCCTCTGAAAAGAAAAAAAAGGTTGTGTAATATAAACTGTGTTAGCATAAGTGCATTATACATAATACATCCAGATGCGTCTATGAGTGTGTGTCCACATATGCATGGTGTATGTATGACAAGTAGTAAATGAAGGTATTAATATGTTGACTACACAGATTATAGATTTAGATTATGTGGTCTGTGTAATGCCTGGTTAGAACATTGTACAAGTTTGCTCCATATTAGCAAAAGAATATCACAATCTGTAAACAATGATTTAGCATTTCCAAATTGTCAATCTTAGGCTTTGCCATGGTCATTTATATGTAAAGATTATATTCAAATTTCAGATCTCGAGTAGAACCTATATTAAGTCACATTCCAGAAAAGAGACATGGATATTCTCTCAAAAACAAGTATAAAAAAACTCAAAAAAATAAACTTACCTGGGCAGAAACTCGGTGATAATTGAAAGATTTGGAGGGCGAGTAACAGCGCCCATAAAAAGCACAACATTCGGATGGCGTAACCTCTGCATAATGCGCACCTGTGATGGAAGTACACACGCTTAAAACAAAAGTATACCCTACATGGACATTTCACACTTTACTTATTAAGGCAGTTTACTTACTTCTCTCCTGAACTCCGCTAGAGCAGCACCTGAAAAATCCTGATCAAGGAACTTCTTCACTGCCACTTCCTGTTTACGGCAATATCAATTAATTACGCACCACAATAGTCTCATTCAACATTAAACGTGTTCTAGATGTTCGAAAAACTTCTCCCTCACTACCACGAATTCATTTTTAGTAAAAAAAATAGCCGAAACTTACAGTGCCATTCCAATCAGCATGATAAACCTCACCATATGAGCCTGCATAGAGAAATTAATGTAAAAGTGTACAAAAAGGGAAACTAAAACTCAGAAGAAATTAGAGGTGTTCAAAGAGCTTGCGGCTCGCTCGAAATAAGCTCGGTTGTAAACGAGCCGGCTTGGCTCGATTTGTAAACGAACCGAGCTCAAGCTAGGCTTGGCTCGGCTCGTGACGTGAGCCAGCTCAAATTATTTTATTTATATAGATTAATTAATTTTAATTTTAAATGTATTAAAATAAAAATATGTGGCAGGTGGTTGAGGTGTTAACATTTTAAGTTTAATTAACCAATAACATAAAAATATGGGAAAATAAACAAAAATCATACATCTAATACTTTTAATATGCCTTTCGGTCTTTAAAATATTAGAAAAAATAATACATAGAGATATGTGTGTAATTTTTATATTTTTCTATGTTTTTTATGTTATCAATATCTGTAAAATTATTTAAAAAAGGTTAAAAAAACTAACGATTTTTATGTTATCAATATCTGTAAAAAAATTTAAAAAATAAAAAGTTCAAAAAATTAACGAGCGGGCTAGATTTAGCTCGAACATTTTACGAGCTGAGCTCGCGCTCGACTTTGCAGCTCAATTAAATAAACGAGCCGAGCTGGCTCGTTTAAGTTTGAGCTTAACCTGGCTTAGCTTGGCTCGACTCGGCTCGATTACAGCCCAATACATCCTGAATCTGACAGGTAACTATATCAGGATTGTAAAAGGCGAACATTTGCAGGTTTGAATGTAGAAACTCCTAAACCAATAAACTTATGGTACGAAACAAGGAATAAACAATATAATATAATAGTCATACTGTTTTATAATGTTACCTAGTCCAATTCTTTCACCAATAACCAGATCTTCCCATGGAAGTTCACAGTCTCCAACATCATCTATAACAGGATCAATCTGAGGTGGAACCGATGAAGTTGAGCTTTCAGGTATCGCCAACGTTTGGTTGTTTAGATATTCCGAGGTCTTTTTAACGTCTTGCCCGCTGATCGCATGCACTTTCTCCAGGTCCAACCTCTTATTCCTGGGGAACGCATTGCTATTATTGCCTACCATCCCAAAAGACAATCTATAGTTTTTCCACTCAGCCCATGCAGCTTCAGACTCAGATGCATTTGAAGAAACACTCTGATTATCGTCACTGGTGGAGGCCGGCATGGTAAAATCATTAGTTACACGTTTGTATTCTTCATGCTCCTTTTTCCTTGGTGCTTCGTTAATAGCATGACGGTTCTTCCACATTAATGGTACAGGAGGTCGACCGGAGACTTGATTGTTTTTTGTCCTCTCGTTTTTATTTTCAGCAGAATTATTCTGCATCGAAGCCTTCCCGGAACCTTTAATCTGGAACGGATTAAGCTCTGTGAAAAGGTTTTTTGTATCCTCCACACTGCTCTGAGTAGTATTATTATATGGGACGATATTAACGTTCATTCTTAAGCCACCACCAACTGCATTCGGCCCACGGCCGCCTTTATACAGAGAACTGCCCATTGCTGATGAGGGAATATGATCCAACTGACTAGAAGGCGACACTCTTTTCCCTGCTGCTGGAGACGCACCAACAACGGTGTCACTAGTGCTTGTCAATGATATCAAAGGTTCTTCAACAGCACCATTTTGCATCTCAATGTTTTGACCATTTTTAAAATGGTTTGAAGTAAGCCCAAAATCTGGAAGTTTGTTGGATTTTGGCATGTATGATTTCAAGGAAGAATCCTTAGAGGCACTGAATATATCTGCAGGTATAAGTGTTCCAGGGGCCGCCATCAGATCAACCAGAAATTCCCTGAAGGTAAGAGAAGACCTTTATTTAAGCAGGAAAGGTGTATAATAAGTTCATAACATATAGCCATAATAATCATGCAGTACAACATGATCACTAATTCATTGAGCTATTGTGTAGAATGTTAATATTCTCAGAAAATGTTAAGTTGGATTGGGTGCATGACAGTTTTAAGTGATAGCACATGGCAGTAAAAAGTGAAAGAAAATAGCAAGTAAAAATAATAAAAGATGTATAAGAACAGTTGAAAATGATATAAAGATGATAATATTGTAGCGGAAATACAACAGAACTTCAAGAAAACTGTTTTACAACGGTCTGACACATATAAGATAAGTTACTGCGAGTTTCAGTGCTAAAAGCAAAAGTTCTATCATGGACCACTAACTGAGATTGGTGTACTACTTGGATCAGCTGTATTTCTAAACAAGGAAAATACCTAATAAATTTCTGAAATGGAATAGAGGTAAAATGAGCTAAACTTAGTGCTGACTGTTATGGCATCGATGTGAAGATAAAGTTAGAAAGTAAAAGTAATCCTGAAAATTGTAAATTACTGGAGAAAGAGTAAATGTGAAAGGACCGCATGTTACCTTTCATTATCCAACTTGATAATGTTGACTGCGTCATCCTCAACACCAGTATAGTGACTACCCTTGACAAGCCTACAGGTTATTCCAACACTTTCAGCCAGTACCTGCAATTCACAGGAATAAAAGGATAAGATAAAAGTAAATGCTACCCCCATGCCTGTAAAGATTAAGATAAAACAGCCAACTTAACTGTAAGTAACTGAAACCATATAATGGCTGGATCAAAGACAAAAGAATGAAGATGACAGCTCACCTTAAAAAGCAAAGCGCGATGACGTGACAAGCCAACTCTTAAGGATCCAATAGGGTATATACTGGTATGAAGAGACGTCCTCAACTCTGTACTTCTTTCATTCCATCTTGCCAAAATGATATTAGCATCTCGCACTGGCCCACCCATGTGTTCTGTCACAAGTTCAGCAAGCCTCTGCACTAAAAGATTTACCTCAGCAGGAGGGCAGTCTAATGCAATACAGTGAGCCACCTGCAACAGCTCTTCTAAGGCTGGATCAACTGTTCTGTTAACTATGATTACTTCGAAACCTGAACTACCAGCGTCTGTTTCAAGATCTAACAGTGATGGCATTTTCCCTGTTTCTGTTGAATGCCCATATACGTCATAGAAACCGTCCACTACTTTCTCCTCATAATCAAGGAGGCCGTAATCCTAGTTAACAGAAAAACACAAGTCAAAACATGTAATATAAAACTTTAAAACGAATCATAACAGATTAAGATTAACTCATACAAGTGCAAAACATATTTGTGTCTTCCTCAGCTTATACAAACTGTCAAGTGTGCAACTCTTGATCACAAAATATATGAAGTGTTCTTTTATCATATAGGACAACCAGAGTTAAGTATTTCTCATATGATATAATATTAACCTTATACAAGTATACAACCATGGTGAATATGCTTCAAACTAGTTGTCTTATTCGTTCTTTCCTTCCCGAACAGTTCTTGTTCTTTAATGTGCATTGACATAGAATAATTCAGATGAAGGAGCCTCATAATACCACTAGCGATTACTGATTGGTGTACTAAACGGATGGCCGTGCATCATGCCAAGGTAACCAAATGTTTAAAATAGGAATAGAATAATCAATCTAAAGTTCTAAACACAATGGAAAAAAAAATGATCCAGTTTTACATGGAAACATACTAACATTGCTATACATTTTAAGCAGAAACAGCACAGATGTCAACAATTTGCTGCCTAACATTCAACGACACGACAATGATAAGATATTCATCAAATTAAACTGCTCTCATATTACTCTTCGGTTTTAATGTATATTTTAGCTTCTTTCAATCCCAACTAACTTTATGTCTTGATTCAGATACATTGATGGTGTAAGACAATATTACAAAAAACTAGTCAAGCTAATAATCAGATAAATGACACCTCATTAACCGAAATTGCATCATCTCAGTAACACATGTGTTTCATTAACCTATCTAAATCCTTTAAATTAGCCTATGTAAAACTCTCTAACGCTAATAAGCAGTTAGTCCCTATATTAATAAGCATAAAACCTAATACATCAATGTCCACATAAAACCTCACATTCACTGTGTAAATTTATTTAACCTAGAAACATAAGCATCATCATTAAACAATCACAATCACAATCAAAACAAGTTAATCGACTACCAAACAACGATGCACCAATTATCAATACTCAACTCACCCAATACTGCCGAGACAACTTATCAGCAGCACCATCACCTCTCTCAACCACATGACCACCACTATTATGCTGCCCTAAACTCAACAACTTCGCCGCACGTATCTGATCACTATCCGAATAATCACCTCTGGACTCCGAATTCGACACGCTCAAAGCTAGGGCTAGCTGGACCTGATACTCCTCTTCGGACGAATAATAATCCTGCGGTTGACGAGTCGTAACATTGACGGTAGGAGACGCCGGCGGAGGACTTGCGGCAGCAGACGGCGACTGAAGGGAGGGTTGACCAGTGGCAGTTGACGGTGTACGGTGGTCCGCGGTGGCGTGAGATGATGATGATGCGGTTGTTGATGATTGTGGTGGTGGTGGTGAATCGTTTGATGATCGATTTGGATCGTGATTGGTGCCTATGTGAAGCTTCTTGAAGATGTTCTTCATGCCTTTCTTCTTCTCCATGTGTGAATTGTTTGTTGTTCTTGGTGAGTTTGGTACCAGCGAGGGAAAACTCAACACTGTGGTTTTATTATTATACCCAGGAGAGGGGATATTTATTACATGGTAATTTCCATGTAATTTCTTCTATATAGCTTTTTATTTAGACAATTAAGTATTATTATTATTATATATCTTTTTTTTTACTATTGAGGTCCGATTGTGATCTATTGTAACCGAATTAAGTAACTGAACTGAGCTTAATGTTTCTCGTTTAACACATTCCTTTGAATTTGTGCTTTATTCCACCAAGATCCGGACACCGAAGAAACTTAAATAAGTTCTTTTACTCAAGCATGACGCATTGGTGGAAGATAAATCAAGGAGTAATATTGTATAATGGTTATCTATTTATTATATTGAATAATTTATTACTATGGGTCTTTCTCTGTATATAGAGTACACTATTACACATGAGTACCACATATATATGTTTAAATTTAAATACAATGATGATCTAAAATTCCTCCACAAGCTAAGGATGGGATCAACGGGTAGCTTGGAACGTAAAAATATAAATCTTTGATTCAGAAATGGTTTTGTGAACTTTGCAATCTGATTACCTCATGAAGTTTGCCTTGTGCCCCTTCTCTCTAATAAAATGAAAATCAACTTCAACATAACATACTTTGTCCAAGCGTGAAATATAGGGTTAGCCGAGAGATAAGTCGCACCTAGATTATCACACCAGAGAATAAGTAGGCAACACATATTGTATCTACACAATTTAATTCAGTAATTGTATCGAGGGAAGCTTTGTATATGGACTCAACGGAGTGGATGATCGGTAAACTTTGTGTTGTTTTCTATCGGTTCGTGAAATGAGGTTAGATGCCCAAATAAAAGGCCTATCCTCCGGTGGACCGATGGTCATCCAGGAACCTAGCCCACCCAATCGGCATTAAACAAGGCTCGAGGAGAGCAATCGACTCGTGAGAAGGTGCCTTGGCAGTGAACACTTGAAGATTGGATCCTGAAACACGTCAAATGAGTAGACTGTGATTAATATTGCCTTTTTAAATGTTGTAAAAGTCGTTTAACTGCAAACTAATGATTTTCTGTTGGGGAATGCATGAACTAACACACTTTATATTACATATCGAAGGGTACCAACAACTTGTCAATATTTGAAAGGTTCAGGAAATAGAAAATAGACTGTTTCTGTAGAATTGTATGGTTCAATCCTTGCCTTTCTTATTAATTCATTAACTATATATACACCATATAATCCCTTGACTTGGGGAGAAAGTAATTACAAATATTTACACAGAAATATACTTCCTAAATTACATGGGAATATGTTTTCCATTACACCCACACAATCGAAGCAAGAGGTGGCCGAATGTTGAGACTGGATCTGAAGTCTTCGAAAAGAATCCGTGGTAAAACTTTGGTGAAGATATCCGCCACCTGGAAGCGAGTTGGAGTGTGCATAATGCGGATAGTACCACGCGGAACGTGCTCACGCACAAAATGAATGTCTAGTTCGATGTGCTTGGTGCGTTGATGTTGAACTGGATCCCGAAGAGATAAATGGCGCTGATATTATCACAGTAAACAAGGGTGGCCATTTTCAGAGGGTGGCGTAGTTCAAGAAGAAGGTTTCGAATCAAGCAAATTTCCGCTACAACATTAGCGACCGCTCGATACTCAGCTTCAGTACTGGACCGTGATACAGTGGACTGGCGTTTGGAAGACCAAGAAAGTAAATTCGGACCCATGTACACACAATATCCAGAGGTGGATCGACGAGTGTCTGGACATCCGGCCCAGTCGGCATCAGTATAGGCTCGAAAAGAATAATCGGGACATGCGGATAACGTCAGACCATATGTTGATGTGCCCTGTATGTAACGTATGATGCGTTTCAATCCCGTTCCAGTGATCTATCTTTGGGTCATGCATATGATACAGATTTGTTGAACGACATAAATAATGTCGCGTCGGGTGAATGTAAGGTACTAAAGTGCACCTGCCAAACTGCGATAAAGAGTGGGGTTGTCAAATGGAGCACTGGAGGTGGTGCTGAGCTTGGGCTTGGTGTCAGCTGGTGTAGCTACCGGTTTGCAAGATTGCATACCAGCGCGAGCAACGATGTCCAGTGCATGAAAGTGTTCTAACAGAAACATGGAGTCACATGCGGTGGATACAGTGATCCCTAGAAAGTAGCTAAGAGGCCAAGATCTTTCATAGCAAATTCAGCCACAAGGCTGGACATAAGTTGTAATCGAAGCCTGTCAGAAGATGTAGTGAGAATTATATCATCCACGTAAATGAGTAGGTAAGCAATGTCACCCCCGTGGTGATATGTGAAGAGAGAGTTGTCGCAACGGCTTTGAATAAAACCAATTGACGTAACAAAGTCTGTGAACCTCTTGTACCATGCCCGTGGTGCCTGTTTGAGGCTATAAAGAGACTTTTTGAGGCGGCAAACATGATCCGGAATATCCCTGTGACGGAACCCCATAGGTTGGTACATATAGACTGTTTTAGTAAGGTGCCCGTGTAGAAAGGCATTAGTGACATCCAACTGATGAACTGGCCATGACTTTGATAAGGCCAAGGATAAAACAGTCCGGATGGTGGCCGGTTTAACCACCGGACTAAATGTTTCCCCCAGTCCACACCAATTTCCTGATTACGCCCATCACACACCAACCGTGCCTTGTTCTTTCCAATGTGCCATCAGACCTGTATTTATGACGAAATAGCCACATGCTACGTATAACATGCATGTGAGGTTGTCTCGGGACAAGTTCCCAAGTCTTATTTTTAATTAAGGCATTAAACTCATTAGTCATAGCATTACACCAATCCGGGTTAGACAAGGCAATTTTGGGATTTTTGGGGATGGGAGAAACGGTTTCGGCGGAAAGGTTAAAAATCTGTTTAGGTCTGGTGATGCCAGACAAGGCTCGAGTATGAATGGTCCGGGTAGGTAGAGGTGTGGCTGTGGGATTAGGCTGTGGGGAGGCAGTGTGTGATGTTGGGCTGGTTGTGGGGATGGTACCGTGGGTGTGGTTGGGTCGGGATCTGAAGAGTGGTGAGGTTGTTGGGTCGTGGTAGGGGAAGAGAGGGGCGGGTTTGGGTTTGAGTTATCGGGAGAGTGTGGAGTGGGCGCGGAATGGGCTGTTGGAGAGTTCTGGTTGGGGTTGGGGTGGGTCGGTTGATGTGTAGTGTGGGATGTAGGTGTGGTGTTCTGTTGATTGGAGATGTGAGAATATGGGCTTAAGAAATCATCTAAAAAGGTGTAGGTGTTAAGGTTTGGTTTAGGTTTATCGGAGAATGGAAATATTGTTTCGTCAAAGAGGACGTGTCGGTTGATAATGATTTTATTTGTTTGAAGGTCAAGACACTTGTACCCATGGTGGTTTGGTGGATAGCCGAGGAACACACATGGTGTGGAGCGAAACTCTAGTTTACGGATGGTGGTGTTGGGTATGAGGGGGTAACATAGGCACCCGAACACCCGAAGGTGCTCGTATGAGGGAAGACAGTGGTAGAGACGTTGAGTGGGGTTTGAAAATTATGTAGTTTAGTTGGAATAATGTTAAGGAGATAAGTTGCGGTTTTGAGGGCATGAGGCCAATAAATGTTTGGCGTGGATGAGTGGGCAAGTAGGGTTCGCATAAGGTTGTTGATGGTGCGGATTTTACGTTCCGCTTTCCCATTTTGGGACGAGGTGTGAGGACATGAAAAATGGAAGTGCATACCATTTTGGTCACAAAATTGGAGAAATTGATTATTAGCATATTCACGACCATTGTCACATTGTAATTGCTTGATTTTTCAACCAAATTGGGTTTGAATGAATATTTTAAATTTTGTAAACATGGAGTAAACATTAGATTTGTGGGTTATTGGGTAGGTCCATAAAAAATTGGTGTAGTCGTCTAAAAACAGCACATAATAACGATGACCCCCATTACTAATAATAGGAGACGTCCAACCATCACTATGAACAAGATCAAATGGCATTAAGGTACGGGTATAAGAAGTAGCAAATGGGAGACGTGAATGTTTCCCAAAAATACAAGAAGAACAAACTTTATTTTGTAATCTACCACATTAATATTATTCGAAGTTTTTAAAGATTGCAAAATGACTAGACCAGGGTGACCGAGTCGTTGGTGCCAAGTGTCTTGAGAGATGGCTGCAAAAGTGGAAGCCGATGAGAAATTGGTGATGTTGGATGGGCTAAGAGTGTAAAGTTCCCCCGAGCTATTACACCGTAGGATAGGTTTCTTGGTCTTGAGATCCTTCACACTAAAACCATATGGGTCAAATTCAACAGTTAATTGATTATCAATAGTAAACCGACGAACAAAATAAGGTTTTTGACAAGGTTTGGTGCATAAAGGATGTTTTTAAGTTTAAAGGGAGGAAAGGGTGGGGTTAGGGTGATGTCACCTTGTCCTAAGACCGGGATGGTTTTGCCATCACCAACAATTATATTACAAATAATGCCAGAATTAAAAATAGAGGGGAACTTATCAGATTGGGGAGACATTGTACCTGAAGCACCCGTGTCCATGGTCCATGACTGGTCATTGTGATGAAGAGCCAAGTTGTAAAGAGCCTGTGCAATGTCTGTGGGTGAGTATCATGCCGTGTATGATTGGTCGAGTTCTTTTGAGCAGGATGTGGGCTGAGTATCCCTTGGGCCGAGGGGTTGTGATGGGTTGTATGTTTAGATGCGTTGTTTTGGGCCGAGGGATATGGACATGGAGGCACAGGAGGCCAAGCGGGCTGATTATAATTGGGAGGGGCGGACCATGGAGTTGAGGGCCAATAATTATTTGGGCCATAGGATGGCTAACCACGGGACGGTTGTAAGACTGCCGACTTCGGCCGCGGCCACGTCCTCGGTCGCAACCCCTATAACGATCTGTGGACTCCGGCCGATTAGAGGAGATTTCATGGTTATGGTTTGATGAAGGGGTGCGGTCGATTGTGGCATTGAGAGCGGTGCCAGCGGCTTGAGCCGAGATTTTGGCTTGCATATTTTTTCGGTCTTCTACTCGGCATAAGGTAGGGTGAGTATTGTAGAAGTCGGGTAGGGGTTGTGTTTCTTGAAGGATAAGAGAGATGTTCTCGTATTGGTCATTCAAGCCGGCAAGTATTTGTGAAACCAATTGGTTTTCTGTGGTGTTGGAGCCAAGACTAACAAGTTGGTCACAGAGTTCCTTCATGGCTTGGCAATATGAAGATATGTCAGGGAATTGGTCTAGGCGAGTGTGGCGAATTTGTTTTGTAGGTGGATGGTACGTGAGGCTTGGTTGTCAAGAAATAGGTTTTTAATGGTGCACCAAGCGGCATAAGCCGTGGTGTCGGTTTTCATTACGGCAAGGAGAAGGTCTTTGGAGACGGTCCCATAGATCCATTGTAAGACAATGGCGTCGATACATTCCCATGACTCAGTTTGCGTCGGTTTAGAGGTTGCGGTATCTTTCTCTTTTTTGGAAGGTGTATGGGGTAAGAGGTGGTCATAAACTTCATATGCTTTGCAATATGTCTTGAATAGTCAGCCCATGTGTTATAGTGACTTGTTTGCATGTCAAGGATAAGGGGAATGAACTTTTTGATGTTGGTGACGTTGACCGCCGGGTGAATAATTGATGAGGACATATTGAATTAGGGAGGGGAAAAAATAAATTGAACAAGGTGGTGAGGAAGATGACGGCAATATGAGAGGGAGGGAGGGGATTATGAATGGCATGATACCATGTAGAATTGTATGGTTCAATCCTTGCCTTTCTCATTAATTCATTAACTATATATACACCATATAATCCATTGACTTGGGGAGAAAGTAATTACAAATATTTACACAGAAATATACTTCCTAAAATACATGGGACTATGTTTTGGTATATTCCATTAGTTTCCACCAAGAGATAAAGTATGCAAAGTTCTCATTGATTAAGAAACCGACTTTGAATATGAGAATCCGACTCTTTGAAGAACTTTGAAATATATATTTGTTATAAAAGAATGTTGCACTCCTGTGAGACAATTTCAATGCCCCAAAAAAATCCGGAAGCCAAGACCCTTTAAGGCAAAATTTGTACCAAGTTGCTTAATGATCTTGTTGACAACTTTGGTGTTGTTTCCGGTGACAATGATGTCATCCATGTAAACTAAAATGTATATGATGGTCATCCCTGATTCGTAAATGAATGGAGAAGGATCTGTGTTTTGTACCTGTGAAACCCAACTCATGGACAGTATGTGACATGTGATAAAACCATGCTCTAAGGGGCTACTTTAGGCTATAGAGAGCTTTGTGAAGCGAACAAACATGATTCGGATAATTGGGACAACAAAGTAAGGTGGTTGTTGGATGTAAATTGTTTTTGTTGGATCACCATGCAAAAATGTGTTTTCAACATTTAACTAGTGTAGTGGCCATTGGTTATGATAGTGAGATACATAAATACATACCCGAATGGTAGTGGACTTGATGACTAGATTAAAAGTCTCGTGAAAGTCAACACCCAGTTGTTGCTGAACACCTTTTGTTACAAGTCAGGCCTTATAGTAAGTGATAACACCATTCTAATATTCTTTAACCTGCAAACTTGCTTGCAATCAATGACATTAGCATTTGGTATGTTAGGAACTTAAGACCAAGTACCATTTTAAACAAGTGCTGGAAATTCTTTGGTAATGGCTTAATGCCACTCCGGATGTTTATTTGCAACGGTAAAGGAGGTTGGCTTGGTGAGTAATGTAGAAGATTTTGTGACATGGTAGGAGGAAGGATTGTAGGAACCCGTGCTTTGGGACTCTAATGTGAAGGATGTGCACAAGGTGGTGATAGAGGCGGTGGGGGAGGTGGTGGAATTGAGTGTGACATAGGTAATGGCAACACTGATGAGGAGGGTGTGTCGGGTGTGGTGATGGGATGTGAATGATTGCGTTGAGTGTGGCAACAATTAGGGGAAATAGGTGGTGTGAAAGTGGGATTAGGGATAAAAGGTGTGGGGTAAGTAGGAGATGAAGATGGTATAGTGTGGATGGAAAAATGAAAATGGTCCCCGTTAAAATGAACATGTCGGGTAATATAAAGATAGTCACTAGTCAAGTCAAGTAATCGATAACCATAGGGCTATAGCCAAGAAAGGCACATGGAGTGAATAAAAAATCCATCTTATTATGATTGTATGAACGAAGATGTGGAACGCATTGAGAACTAAAGACCCATAGAAAATAGTAGTCATGAGATCGCTTGAATATATGTTCATAGGATGGCAGTCGATTAGCAATAAGGCATACGATTGATTAGATTTACAATTCTGTCAAAAGAAAAATGTCAAAATCGTCGAGGGACAAAAGTAGGTGTCACATCTTGCCAAGGCAGAAACGCAAAGTGTAAATGATCATGGTTTTCATAGCAATTGTTTACATGAACACTTATATGTAAGAAACACATCTGAATTGTTTGACAATGCTAACTACATGATAATTGTTTGAAGTACAAAACCGAGATTTATGAATATGGCCTAACAACAAAGGCTATACTACAAAATCTTCCAAAATTACTCCTATCATGCATGCATCCAAAAGGTTTGTAAAGCCCAGTGCTTAATTGTTTGTGTTAGCTTGAAAAACATGCTTAAAAGTGTCAACCAAATGGGATGAGTGAGTTCGCAGGTATTATGTTATGATTTGTATAGTCGATACATCAATACCACAATTGTAATGAATTACCATGAGCAACATAACCAACCCAAGTGATTGTCTTGCCCCAGCAATGTTCCATTGGGACATTGTATGTGTGTAGATAATATACAGTCGTTTGGTCACAACCAAGGTTAGTGCTACTAACCACAAAAGGGGGTGTCAACGCAAATAGCGTTGTCAATATTAATTCAATGCTTATCAAAGTTAATGGTCATTTTTAAATGTAGGGACTTATGTGTGATGGCAAAGCAACAACTAATATCATATGTTATGGAAAGCAAGTATCAAAATGTATTGTTTTGCATGTTTTGCCCCAAAAGTATAAAACAGTGAAATAGGGGTCGCAAGACTCATTGTTTAGTTTATGCTTCTACTTGAAGACTTCCGGTAGGGTGTGTGTGCGCTACTTGTCTCCTACAAGGAGATATGCACTATATGACCCTGGATCTAGACCAATGATGCAGACTAGGAATTCCCTAAACCAATATAATACTGTTGATGAGGAGTGGTTGGTGTAGGTCTTGAAAACGGAAACAGTTTATCGATTATTTCCAAAACTAGGATTTTACTTTTTTTCACACTTAATGACTTTCAAAGAGTTGTGATACCTAATATTTTATACCAAGTCGGATCTAGAAGGTGGAATAATATTTTAATAAAATCATAAAAAGCTTTCAGGGCTTGTTGGTTATGTTCCCGGAACGTGTTGGTTTTCACGTAACCTACCATTAATTACTACTTTTGGCCAAAATGGCCCCAAAACTCTAATATTATTTTTAAGAGATTTGGAAACATCAAAGTAAGTTATTTTGAACTTATCCGTAGGATTTTACTCGTTGGTTTTGTAATAAAAGTCGATTTTAAAGCCCGGTTATCAACAAAATTGCCTATAATCACACAAAAACCATATAATTCCACAAAAATATCTAAACCAGGTTTTTGACCCTCTAGGTTTCTGGACAAATATTATTTTTCATACGTATTATGTATTTATTTTGTGAAAATCTAAATAGAAACCTTTAAATTGTATTTCAAAGCCAATATTCAAAATCATAGTTCCACAACTCCAAATCCTTTGAAATTTGGTTTATGAGCTTCATATGACCAATCATCGTTTCTATAAAAAGTTTAGAATTTTCTGGAAACCCTAAGTATTTTATTTATTTCCGGTGGTTATTTATGCCCAAAATTACTAATAATAGCTAGACAACTCAAAAGATTCATGATTTATAGATGGTCGCCTTCTTTAAATGTCGTAAGGTTACTCTATAAAGTTTAGAAAATTTGAGGTTCATAGGTATGGTTTCTACATGTAGGGTTTTTGCTTCTGACATGTTTATCACCACTTTTTCCTTATTAAACACTTACCCTAATCTAGTTTAAGTATAACAACTGTAGATCCATCAAAACTTAGTGGATCTAAACCCTTTAGAACACATCTTGTAGCCTTGTGCTTATTTCAAGCTTATGTTTAACACCTTTTGTTTCCCTATATTATTTTCCAACTTTTTGAAGTCCATTTTCAGAAATAATCATATATTTAATGTTTATGATATTAACAACTTATTGGTGATATTAGCTTAAAAATCTTTCAAAATTGTTAATCTTAACATAAGATGTGACACTTCAAACACTTTAGTTTTGGTGTGTTGAATGTATTTTCATGTTTCAGGTGAATCATTGAGCAAAATCCTTGCACATACATAAACATGATAGATGATCCTTCATCACCACATGAAGATCCTACATTTGTTCACCAAAACCTAACATTATCCAACAAACTCACCTACTTGAATCCATACGCAACATTGTGCCTTTCAAGTGTGATTTGTTTGTTGTCTTGAAGCATGATCAAGATCTGTCATTGCTTGAAAGCTTAAAAAATGCTTTATAGAAGACATGAACACTAGGGTTTTGTTTGTTGCTTGAAGCATGATCAAGATCTTTCATTGCTTGAAAGCTTAATAAATGCTCTATAGAAGACATGAACACTAGGGTTTTCTAGAGAGAATGTTGAGAGAGTACTTAGATTCCTTGAGAGAGTTTAAGCGTTGTTTAAATTGGTGATGTGGTGGAATGGCATTTGTTGGGTCAGTTTTAGAGAGGGAAAGTCAAGAGAAGGAATGGGGTGAGTAGGGTGAGAGTGGGGTGGTGTGACTTGATTGTTTGGGTCTTGAGTGGATGGTTTAGGTTCTTAGGACATAAGGCCCTAGATACCCTCCTAAACAACACATGTCTATAACGGTTTTAAGGTAATCTTATAACCTAAGTTTAATATTTTAGGCACCAAATCTGATTTCGGATTTTAAATAACCCATAAAAATTTAGGACTTTTATAAACTTATGATGGTTGTAGCCTATGTGTTGGTTTCTTTTATCTTACTAGACATTGAAATTTCATGCTAGAATGTGTGGTTTATAAATATAAACATTTATAAGTCTAGAAAGCCATATGGTAAGTAGATAATACTTGTTACTGATAAATTCACTAATTTTATAAAATTAGGGTTTTGTTGTATTGATAATCCAATATCACCATTGTTCGTTTTTAAGATGTCTATTAATTATGTTAGCTTGAAATAGCACTTTCATGTTCGTTGAAGGTAGTATTCACTGATTGACGTACTATAATTGTGTCTAGTCATGTACATGAAACACATTGTATGACCTAATTTATGCCAAACTAAGTCTAAGTGACACATATAAGAATGCATATAATTTGAATGTATGAATGATGACCTGGTTGTACAGGAGCCGTTACACTCCAAAGGTCAGAAGTAAGGTCAGTGTAAACGACATGGCAATATTGAGTTCAATAAGACCATTATGCTCACTAGTATGAGGACATGATAGTTTAAGAATAATCCCAAGTAAGATAAAAAAAAGTCGTTAATGGTTAATAATCACCCCTAGTCTATTAAGCACCCCCTAATGTGTTTGAATGGTTCCGAGTTTAGCATTAAATTGCCATTAAGCTATGGTAACAAAGTTTTTGAAGTATTGTAGACATCTGATTTTTGAGCTAGTGGATAATCTAAATATATCGAGAATAATTATTAACATATAACACAAAGTAACGATGGCCATCAGAAAATAAAACGAGAGTGGAGCCCTAAACATCACAATATACTAATATTAAAAAAGTAGAGCTACAAATTTGGAACTAGGCAAAGAAAATTTTGTAGATATTCCCAAATAAAAAAAATGAAAATTGACAAAAATGTTGTAGTAACAAGAATTCAACATCTAGTAAATCATGCGTTACATGGTTGTTAGCTCACGTATCGTGAAACCATGTAGTGCCGGCATATATAACATATAAATTACATCAAATAAGGCATAAAATCAACCCTTTTTCGGTATAAATGTTGGAAAAAACATGTTTCTTTGTTTACTTTTAAATTTCATGTTCAAAAGAGCTTAAACGAATAAAAGGAGAAAATTAACAGCCGAAACCAACATAAATACAAAGAAGAAGGATTGACACGACCTGTCGAACCCCATCCACATCCAAAACAAAAAAATAACAAAAACAGAAGCTTAGGCACGGGGCCGTGCCCACCAGGCATGGGGTCATGCCCAGTCAAGATTCTCTGCAGATAAAGACAACAGCAACAGACAAACCAACATGGGGTCGTGCTAACCCAACACGGGTCGTGGTCAACTATAAGATTCGCAGAATCTGCGATAGTACAGCAAGTACACTAACCACGGGTCGTGCGATGACACCAGGGGGTGTATTAGTACATGACCTGATATCTGCAGTTAATGAAAGGAGAGAAAGTAAAACCCACGGGGCCGTTCCAGGCCGGCACGAAGCCATGGTCACCCTCTGTTTCTAGCTACAAATAGAGGTGCTTGGTTCATGAGAAAGACATCACTTAGCAAACCACTTCTCTCACACTTGCCATTAGTCCACCATCACTACACACCAACACCCACCACCATCATCTATATTTCATCTTTTAGAGTGTGTAGTAGTCTCAGGATCCAAGATTAATTATAAGAGTTATTGTCAAACAAAGGCCATGCTGGCTAAATCTCTTACATCACTTGGTGAAGACAAATCTTTTATGTATTACTTTTGATTTCCAATCTTTTGCAACCTTTTAACTGGGTATCTATTAATGACTTTAATAACTAGTTTTTTATATTGAAAGTGAACTTTAGTTAAACATTTCTTCATGTTTTATTAATTCACTCATTCGTGTCTTTACAGACTATATAAAGCGCGTTAACTACCTGGAAGGGGGTTGGAAGGGGGTTAGAAGGGTGTTTGGATAAAGTTCTTGCCTCGTTCAGTGTATAGATCCTGCGAGGACTTGGTTCAAGCTTATTAGGACTTCCCTTGAGGCAGATAACATCCAATCGGGGAAGTAAGAACAGCTTGAACCTCTGATAAATAAACTACTATTGAAACTTTATCCGGCCTTGTGGGACTGTATCCCTGCTGACTTAGACCAATATGGCCGAGGGTAACGACGCCTTCACAAGAGGGGCCTACCACCTTTCGCATTAAAACTTATTTTTAATTATCTTCCAATATTCCAGCCTTGCGGGACTGTATCCCTGCTCACTCAGACCAATATGGTCGAGGGTAACGTCGCCTTCACAAGAGGGGCCTACCACTATAACTAAGATAATCTCTTAAAAAGCCCAAAGTGTGGAAATCATCAAAGGATATGTAAAAGAGAAGTTGGAACCAAGTGATTCTTTCTTGTCTATTTATCTTTATTTCTTTATATTTTTACATTTAGTTTATCTTCTTAAAACTTTCAAAACTTTTGTCAAAATTTGGTTAGATTAGACGTTAACGATAAGTCGGTATTAAAAGCTCTTATGTCCTTGGACGACCTCGGTATCTTACCATCACTATACTGCGTCTACGATGGGTGCACTTGCCTTAACGTGTGTAGAGTGATAGTATTGTATCGTATTTTATAAATATAAAACTTGATCCACGAGTAAAATGTGCTTAAAATATAACAAAAATTATAACCATGCTCAACCACACGTCAGCAAGATTGTGTTTTGGTCTGACATGAAGAGTGGAGGGATCTCGATTCGGTACCGAGATGGCATATGCCCAATACCGCATCAATTGCATGTGCCACAAACAGTGCTTTGATTAGATGACCATCCAAACTAATTGTGACCATTGTAAGTAGGTTTCGGTTGTTGGTGTTGTTTTGCCCCACGACTGTAGTTTTAGTTGGTGCCATGACCATGATAGTTATTGTTTGGTGTTCGGTGGTTGTAGAAGGCTTGGGGACCGTGTACACCTATGGGTGTTAACTGAACCCAAGTTGTGAGACCATTTGTTGAGTTTCCTGGAGTTAAGACTATTGGGATGGTGTCCTGGTTGTGTAGTCGTTAGTGGTAGTAGTAAATCCTATGTATGGAATGGGTTAGAAACATGAGAATACTTATCGCGCATGTAGTCATGGTCTCTAAGAAGCCCATGAAGTTCATTGAAAGCACTAGGAACTTTCAATCAAGAAAACTAGAATTGAGGCCATTGTACTCCACATAGACCTGAGATGACAAGCATGATAAGGTCTATATATGATGTGCGTGAAAATATGTTTTCAGTAAATAATTTTCACACAATTTGGTTTTAAATTTATCAAAATGATTTTCACCTCATAACTAAACCACACACATATAAGCAAGTGTACCTATCCTATATGTATTATAGTATCGGTAAGAACCAAGTATCGATCCATGGACACGATAGCTCCTGATACTAAATGTTTGTTACTGTTTAGCCTAAACCAAATATGCACTAACGTTATGAAATGACCTCTAAGCAAGACTAATGATAATGCAAACTCTCAAGTAATTAAGTCCCAATTAAGGTCGCTTAATTTTATAATTACCTTGGAAAATTAAAATGAAAACACTTAATCACCTAAAAATCATGCTTTTGAAGTTCGTTTGCAAGTTAATATCAATCTTTAAATGTGAGTTACTAACTCAGGAAAACTAATATGAAAAACATACTAAATCACCTAAAATTGGTTTTAATTAGATAATATACTAATGTTGTTGTTGATATGAACCATAAGCATGATCATGCTAGATAACAATTTTGGCCTAAATCATCAATCTTACACTATTTTAACATACTCTAGAATCCAAATTAATAATCATATGATCTTTTCAAATCTACGTGCAAGACTACATACGCATGCTCAAATCTTCACCCAATTAATGTTAGCAGTTACCATTCCTAGTTTCATGCCTTGAATCCTAATAACTAGTAGCAAGATTCAACAATCATCATTCACACATAGGTTTTCCAACATATCGTGAGTAAAAACTAATCAAACATTCATGAACTTCAACTTTAAGCATGCATACATAGTCCAAGAACATCACTAGAATAAAAGCATGAAGATTAACATAAACTTGTCATCATAAATTATTCCAAATCATCACATTAATAAAAGCTTCAACATAGTTTAGAGAACTACAATGTCTAGCCCATAAGGATTACAAGAACTACAAGCATGCTTACAAACTACCAAAACTCGTGGCTAGAAATCAAGAGCATTCAAACCATAAGCAAGCAAGGCAAGTAGGTTGGTTGATGATTGATGATCCTCTCTTGATGTTGGAATCCTTCAAGGTTGCTTACAAAATGGGCGGAAGTCATCAAATTTGGGAGAGAAAATAATGGGTTTCCTCACCTGGACTCCACCCCCGTCTTAGAACATGCTGATGTTTTATACAAAAAGGGGCAACATGGTCGTGTTTTGCTGGAGACATGATTATGAAATTGTGAGAAAAAAGCAGATCCAGCCTCTCCATTGATTATTTGATTTCCAAGAGCAAAAATATTGTTCATAGACTAGGTTTAAGAAACTAGAAACATGATTCAGATACGCCATTTGTTTTGAGCTAAGGTTGGAAAGCATGAGTTTTGAGGAAGAAAATTGGAACATGGACATGCCTTTTTGAAGACATGATCATGTCTAAGGAAAAAGGCGAAAGGCACGATCTGATCTAGATAAGGAAAAACACATTTTTCTTTTTAGACATGATCATTTCTTTGTGAGAACATGATCGTGTCTTAAAATAATACACCATCATTAGCATTCCAAATTCATGTAATTCACTAACAAACCCTGAAAATTCATAAATCAATAAGTAAGTGTTGAATTACGTGAAATCTCCAATAAACATATCTAAAACAAGGATAAAATGATGCTACAAAGAAGAAGTGTAATTTTAGGCACATCAATATCCCTATTGGTCCAACAATATTGGCAAGGTCATCAACGTAATCTTGAGCACGAGTTAAATAACCAAAAGGGGTTTGATGTCCTTTCATCTCTATTTTCAGGCGTTGTGTCTTAGGTGTGAATTCCCTAGAAGATGTATGTGGGGGATATGCTCATTCTAGGACAATCCATAGATCACGAGTAGTTGTGCCTAGAACATGTTGAAAAGAGTCATCTAAGATGATGGCGATGATCAATCTATATATATGGGCATCATTGGAGATTCAAGTATGATTGTTGGGATTGTCAGTCTTTTCCAAATGATGGTAGTCCTTTTTGAATGATGGTAGAATGCAGATAGACACGATATTGATCTGTCTACATATACAAAAGGTTGTTGGTGGTAAGGAATAGTCAAATCATAGCCTTCCGTGCCCGTCGTCTGTCGGTCGGTGATAGTGTAAAAGCAAACTTGGGGGAGCTGTGAGAAGTTTGATCAATTGATATCAATCCGACGATGAAAGCCATTATTTGGATGTGTTGGACATTTAGCGGCGACAATGGAAAACTGGGTTGAGTCGGCGGCGGTCCGCTATCAGGAAAGAGATGAGATGGTCGTATTTTAGATGTTGTTGAGCGACGTTAGAAGAAAGACGCCAGTTGCAGTTGTTGTGCGACAACAACCAGGGGTATTATGGTTGTAGGTGGCTAGGTTAATTTGGCTCTAAAACCAAGAAATAAATTGTATAATGAATGAATGTATTGAATAATTGATTACAACGGGACTCTATATACAAAGTACTATAGTATTTCACATTAGTACCACACACCACTACATAGTATGTATATTACAATAATGATCTAATGATGGGAAACAAGTCAGTCATTGATGTAAAATAAGTGTGGTCATCATCATTTTTGTGGTCACCTTTAACTTTTTCCTATGGAGTATTGTATCAAAAGCCAACATGCAAAAATTAAAGTGAAGAATAATGTAATTGAAGTTGGATTTTTAGTATTTAATTAATTATTTTATAACATTCGTAAATATGGATTGTTTGTTTTAAATTAACTAAATAATCTATATTTGTGATAGGTGAGTTTAGTAGATAAATTCAATATATTTTTTTGGGAGAATTATGATAAGAAAATTTTGATATCCACTTGAGGGAGAAAGTTACAACCAACTGCAGGTAAGGTGGGAAAAAGTCAGGTGTGGCCCTTCGTTAAACACTGACCCAACCCAGCGTGAAGGGCATCAAAGGAGGGTGGCATGACTTTCTTCATGAGTGTGAGATGGGAGAGATGGCATGGGCCACTTCCATTTCTTCTTTCAACAAATAACAATCCAACAACTCACCACTTTCTTTTTTTTAATTCATTTTAATTAAACATTATTTTAATGAGTGGGGATAGTGAAACCATGACATGCAATAGTAAAAAATGTGAGTGAGGGTAGCAATGAGGTGGCTCACTTTTTGGTGAAAAATATGTGAGACCGTTACACATAGCCCAAATGAAAGCGCCTCTACTCCCATCAACATGTGTTGATTATCCAAAAAGAAAACGAAGAGGAAAAGGGGATTGAAAGTAGAGATAAATAGATATGAGGGAGAGAGATCACGTGAGAGAGATGGAGAAACGAAAAGAAAAAGGTTTTGTATCGATTGGGAATCGATGTGGCGATTGCAATTTCGCCATCATTAACAGCTGGCAATAGTAAGGTGATCGAGTCAAAGTTAAAGACATCATATGTCGTGGGGAAACAAGATCGAGAGATGGAGGTGTTTTCGGAACATTGGGTAATATAGATTCGATTTTAGAGCGGGATCAAAGTGCAAAAACTAGAACTTATGATTGTTTTAAACAACATGAAGGTGAGATCCAATACCCCAATTGTTATTGATTTTAAAGGTTTTTGGGCTGAAGCACGGGATCCTTGAATACAAAGTCTTCTTCATCGATGTTGTCATCTCCAACTTCGAAATCTTCTTCTTCATTACCTTTGGAGTCCTCTTCGTCGTTGCCATCGTGTCGAATTGGGCGAATCGCCCAAGCATGCTCGACCAAATCCGCCTTTAACGCGTTATGTAATTCCCTGGAACGCAAGAGTTGACCGTGTAAGATTCTCTCCTCCATTGTTGCTTGCGTTCCTACAACATCTTCCGGAAAATAGTTTTGCATATTGCTTTTCCTTCGTCTTCTAAGATCATATTATGCATTATGATCCAAGCATACATCACCATTCTATTTTTTTTCTTTTTCCCATATATGACTAGGATTTCTAACAAAATGGCATTGTTGTCGAAGAACCCCAAAACACCTCACGATGTCCTTTCGCATACTCTTGCAGTTTCTTAAAATATTGTCTTTTTATGTCGAGTGATTCAGAAAACGTTTTCACAGTATTTGAATACTCTGGTACATATCATCGGCCAAATAGTATCCATGTGCGTAGTCATTCCCATTTGCCTGTATCGTACCCAAAATGTAACCCTCTAGCAATGATGAAAACTCAAAAGTATTTATGTTGTTCATACACCCGGCGATACCAAAGAAGGCCGACCACACCCAAAGGGCGTATGAGGCAACCGACTTGTAAAACCAACGTTGGTCCTTTCTGGTCACCGCGTGTATATTGACCTCGTCATTCGGTGAACAATTATACCACCGCCATTGACAACAATCTAAACTACAAATCGTGTCGGGTATTCCATGTTTTTTTCTAAATGCACTTCGTTTAAGTGTTGAAGGTCGTTCTAAGTCGGGTTTCTCAAGTAACTTTTAATATAATTGGCATATACCTAAAAGTTAAAAATTATATATATAACCGTATTTAATTTTTGTAACTTTATTGTACCATGAAAATAAAATTATATATATATATATATATAAGCGTAAGTAAATATACCGTAACAGAAATATTCTAAGGTATTGCGTGTTGTTTTCTCCGTCATCTTTAAATACTCGTTGGTTTGATGTCGTACGTGTTTTCGTAGGCGAGTACACGTAACGCGGAAATTACCTTTTGAATTGAGGTGAATCTTAGACATCCTATCGCGTCGATTTTTTTGCTTAAAGTAGTCATAATTACCCTCCAACTCTTTGTTAATGCGCAAAAATAACCTTTTGCTCATCCGAAATTGGTGCCTAAAAACATCGGGGTTGTGAATTAGTGTAGGATTAAAGTAATTTTTCATTAAACGCTCATTTGCGGCTTCTCGGTCTTGCACAACATATTCTCTCCTCAAGATCGGGCGCGGGGGAGAATGATTAACATGTTCCATGCGTTAATCACGAGGGAACACACAGTCGTAACCACTTCTTCCTCCTCTGCGGCTTCGTCGTAGGAAAAAAAATCTTTGGTATAGATCGATGAATGAATGTTCCGATGAGGCAACGACATTGTAAAGAGTATTTTTTGTGAGTTTGTTGGATGTAGAATGGATTTTGTAAGAGGTTTATTTATTTAAAAGAGTAATATGTGTGTATATATATGAAAACGGTCTTTTATACTTAAATCTTTCCCCATCGAGCCGTTGTGTTTTTCATGAGAATCCGAAATCAAGTGGTATAGTGCCCCGAGAGGCGGTGTGGGGAGGCGCTAAAGGGCGCCATAATAGGCTTTGGCACGATATGCGGTTCGAGTACACATGGTTTTAGCGTGATTGCTTGTTCATTGCGTGTCATTGTTGTTCATCTTGATTTATTGGTCCAAACGCGACAAAATTTTAGAACCATAGCCCAAGTCAAAGTTTTTTTGTTTGTTATATTGCTAGTCTAAGATTTTGAAGTACAAAATCAATATATGATTAACCGACATAACTGAATCAAACGAATGTCCAAAGTCAATTGACTTAAATTGATTCAACCAAAAATCAATCTATTATCATTTTTCTGTTAATCAAAATTTTCATTTTGGTTGATATAGCATCCAAAACTACTTGTATGCTCTCTTACTTGTGACATTATTTGTAACTATAAAACACGGACACGATGGTCAAGTCAGATTACCCATTTTTTAAAATGTTACATATAATCAGGATTACTCTTTATAATGGTCTCACTCTCACCTTTTCATCAACATTCCCCCCAACATCACCCATGTATTTAATTCTCCCATGGTTGTCGCTTCCAGCAACCCACCACCGGAATAACGCGGCGCTAGAAAATACGACAATTGGAAAATCATGAACGACCCCTTGACAGTCAGAACCACTACCCATCGGTGTTAGAGTCTCTCTCTCACACACACACCAAAACCGTCAGCGATGAGACGACTAGACATAAAACTTTTAATTTTAACTAATATTTAAGTTTTTTTTTTCACTTTTTCATGTACCCTAACTAATTTTATGCTCTTTTAAGTTTAATTTTTTTTCACTTTTTTTCATGTACTCCTTTAACACCTAAAAGGTAAAACTTCCGGTATTTTTATAATCCTGCCATTTAACTTTACTTTCAAAGATATAGTAGTCTATTTTAATACCCGGGCCAAACAAAACCATTTTGGCCGTGTGGTTGACCCAGCAAACCCGGTTTCGCCTAGAACTCAGGACCGTGGTCCGTGGACATCCTTATGGTTAACGTAATTCTATCAAAAAAAGATCTATCATTTCACTATTGCAGTTTTTGTGATATATAAATATCTATCTTAACGTAATTATATTAAAAAAATTCTATCATTTCACTATTGCAGTTTTTGTGATAAAAATTTCTATAAAATTTAACAAAATAAATAATTAAAAAAAAACACAAAAGGTATTAATGGGTGAACTCAATCCACTGAACGTTACATGTTTTGAAACTGCCCCGTTAGTAGATCCGTTGTAGCAATTATAACAACTAAATTGAGTGTCAATCTAACATATACCAAGATTTTATTACTCGAAAAACAACAAAAACTGAAACATGAATTGAGCTATAATTAGAAAACCAATGGCTATATTTACAGTGAACTAACGAATTTCAGGTCATAAAGAGAAAAGACTTCTTTGTACATCCGAAGGATTGGCCAACCATCGGCAGAACAACCATGCTGCACCCACCACAAATATAAGGGAAAGCGTGGCCAAAAATCCAAAATGTGATATGTCGTTTGCAATTATAACAACACCCAATATTATTGACTCTGCTAAGCTGGCAATGGAAACCTCGGTTGCCCCGATAAGATTTGCTTTAGAAGGTGGGATCCCGGTTTGTAGAATCTGTGACCCGATTACTTCGTATGACATGTGTCCCAATCTTGATAACACCTGAACATTGAGTCGTTATTTTATATATAACCATTTTAGAGATTGGAGATTTGACTAATGGTAGTTTATTAAAATGCCAACGTCACACAAAGTGGTAGCCTGATTAATGGTCTTTTTTTCTAATCTGAAAAAACTTCACAGCTTCCATTAGAGATGGCATTTTGAAGATTTTAATATGAAATTGTCCAGGGATGTAAATGACTAATAACAGGTCAAATGGGTCGATAACGGATAGAAAAGTGTTTACAATCTCCTATATTGAGGTGTTTAAGAGCTGGATCAAAATTTCATTAGTATTTAAAAAATTGGATTGTAATCATATTTAATGTATTAATGTCAATTTTGTTAGAAAAAGGACAAAAACAGTGTTGGTAGGTCAATCCAATTTGTTTTGACCCATTACCCAGCACGTCCCAACTTGTCTTTTATGCAAACTGTAAGTTCCATATGTTTGTGTGTTTGTAGATATAAGAAAAGAAGACTTACAATAAAACCAAGAAAAAACAGAAGTGCAGTCTGATTTGTAAGAGCTCCACTCCAATAGACACCAACCGCCATTGTAAGAACTGAAGCTTGCAATATGAGTCCAGCTGCTCCGGCCTACAACAAGAAATCCATTACAACTTCATAGTATTTTCGTCTTTTGCAGTTATATTTTTTTAGGAAACGACGCAATAAATGGATCAATCTTAGTTATGTTTTTTTTATCTCTAAAGGGTTAAATGGGTTAATCTAAAAGATCCAACTAGAAAAAAAAAAGGGTCAAAAGTCATCAAAGCTTATTCAGATTCATAAGACCTCCTAATCACTTTTATCATAAATAAATGTCAGATTTTTATTACATGATAAGTAAAAAAGAAGCTTACCTTTAAAATACCAAGGTGCTTGACCATTTGAGCAGACATGAATGTTGCTCCAACACCCATAAAAGCACATAAGCAACTAAAGCCTCCAATAAGAGAAGGACTTAAACCTGAGAAGGATTAAAAACATATCGTTTTAACTTTTAAAACCGTCATATGCCAATGAGCACACAATAATAGGCTTCTTGTAGATTAATTAATATCAAACCGAAAGCAGAATTTAAAAAGAACAGAACATTTGAAATTCTAGTGGTGCAAGGCATCTGCAATAAAACCGAATCTTAAATAAAGATAATATCTATCTATCGAAACGTTAATTCTTCATGTCACAGTAATCGTACATCCAAACACCCGCCTTAAAGGGTTGTGTTAAAAAAAGAGAACGTAATACACCTTGCTGCGTGAGGAAAGCTGTCATTAGACCACCTGGGCAAGAACAGCATTAAAGCAAAGAAGTACATAAGCTAGGCTAGCTGGAAGAACAGGCTGCTTCATGTATTCATCCAATCCGTGTTTAATAGAAGCCATACTAATATCCACTGATCATCACAGAGCACAAGATAAGTAAGAAAAACATGATGTTATAGATATTACTATATTAGTAACATATTCACCTAAATTATCGACATGCGGATCAGATTCTCCGGAGGAAGTTCTGCAGCATGTTTGTGGACATTTAGCACGGTCAAGAACACCATACGATAGCTTGTTGGTTAACCACGTGAGACCAATCTAAAAATATTCAGAATAATAAAGCCCATTATTCGAATACAAATATACAACATATGACTACTATAAACAGAAAAATCATACTTCATTACCACAACAGGCAATGCCCACATCATTAAAGCAGCAGCAAGCTTCAAGCATGTTACTGTTTCATATTTGGATAGAAGAATGCCAAACAGTGAAGCTCCAGCAATCTCACAGAGGAGATCAATACGACTCAGAATAGCATTCGCTTGGGCAAGAGCAATTGGTCTGTTTGTTCCTGCTAACAGAACAACCCAATCACGTTCAACTGCAACCCCAAGAGCGAGTCCAGATAGCCTCTCAACAGCCCCTGCTAAAACTAATACGATGAACCAAGGACGCATGAGTACAGAGGTTTCAAGTGAGGCATGTGCCATATGTGCTTGCATTATCATCGCAGCTGATAACAGTTGAGCAGATGCCTGATATACCCCCAAACAGTTTATTATTATTAATTTCAAAGAAGTTTTATGCCAAATATGACTATATATGTTCAATTATGGAATAACCTGCACAGTAGTCAAAAAATTATATGCAGGTACACGGGGATATAGATCCATAAGTCTGCCAACTAACGGGCCTCCAGCAATAACAGCAACCTGTTGCAAAGTTGCAAACAAAATATAGAAGAAGATAAGGTGAAAGGTCTTTTTATTTGGAACTGATAAAAAGAAGCATACATATACATAACATGTATATACACAGCACACACACATGTATAGGGGTGTTTCATCTTGGAACCAATATTATGTGAGCACCGCGAGAACCGCATAAGCAAATGTGTCGCATGGCATTTAAATGGAAAGGGAAAATTGAAAAGAAAAATGGTTTACCTATCTCTCCTCGCTCCTTTGATTTTATCCCCTCACCGGAATTTAAATATATATATATAAAAATGTGCCCATGTGCATATAGGGTATATATACACATGTGCATTAAGACTTAACCATATTGAAATATACATGCATTATAGTCAATTTATATAGAAAATGATACAATGGTTGAAGCGGTTCCTGCAACTCTCAACATATTTATGATTCTAGAATGACATCCCCCGGCCCCCAATGTGTGGGTGTGTGTGTGTTGCAGCTCATATGAGTTAATGAAACCTTGGTGCAGAAACCCATGACTGCAACTGGAAGAAGGCTTGGATGAAGCAAAGCGATAGCAGCAGGCCAAGCAAAATTCCAAAGCTGTTCAACCAAGTTCCCAGCTAGGCAACTAGCATATAACGCTGATAATCATATATCAACATCATGTTAGGAAAAGATTATGTGACATAAATAGAAGTGTATGCTACAAAAGCATTTTTGTCAAAGAAATCCAAATAAAAGATCTTCAATAGATACTCACTCTAACCAGTTTATAATACATAATGATTAGCTTACCATATAGCCCTGCTGGATGAGCAGGCGTTGCAGCAATGGCATCCTGTTCTTCCTCTGAAAGAATCTGAAGAGGAAAGTGAACTCTGAAATACATAAATTACAAGGGAAGCAGATAAGAAAGCACGAAGGCAATAAATATGATGTTACCGGCAATGTTGTCAAAATCATGTCTACAAAAGTGCCTTCCACCAGTAAGTTTGTTGATTCAGTATCATGGATTTCCGAATCAAGATGGACAACGGGAACTGAACAACTTGATGCCTCTGATGAAGAAGCATCATGATCAACTTCTTCAGTCACAATGTTATTCAAGACTTCAATATTTGTCAGAGAACATCTTGTATACAATTTGTTCAGCCTGTAGAAAGTTGCTGAATTATACAAGTTGTACATTTAAAATATAGGTAATTACTAAGAATTCCATACATTGGCCTAGTTACTTTAGTTTCATTATATTTCTACCTCCTAGTCGTGAGAATTCGATTAATTAACACTTCCAATACTTAAATACTTTTGTTTGTTTTCTAAGGGGAGCCGCACAATCTATTTTAAGAGACGAGTGTTCCACCTCGTTCTTCTTCGTCCTTGTTACTAATTTCAATTTATAACAAGCACTCTAATCATTTCCTTTATGCATTGTACTTTATTCTAAAGTGTTTTATTTCAATTTTACGAAATGTTTCCTACACATATCATGATATAAACTTAGCCTATTAACACAATTACACAAAGAGATAACAACCTAACCTAACTCAAGAACAAAACGCATCTAGAATCAACATACAATCAAATTGATAAACCCTAGAATTCAAAAAACGAACAAAACTACCTCAAATCAGGGCACCGTTGGATGAATCGCCGATGAGAAGAACGTAACGAAGCAGACGAACAACTATAAGAATCCGATTTACGACGAGAAAAAGAAGAACACAACCTAATTGAAGATACACTTGTCGTCGGAGTAACAAACACCGATGCCATGACTGATTTGACCTGTAAAGCACTGCTTTCGCCTTGAAGCAGCTCGAAGTTTCCGTTGGCAGTTGAATCAGTTGACAATTCATGCAGCTGAAATTGTAGATTGATGCCGTTTTAGCGACGAGAATATCATGGAGGAACCGAAAGAATGAAGATACGGTTGATGGAATTTGGGAATATGAATTAGTGACTGTCTCAATCAATCTTATCTTTGGTGTGTATCGAGTTTGAGGGTTGAGTGGCGGATTAAGCAACGGAATAACCAAAATGTTGTAAGTGTGACGTGCCCTGTTATTTGCCAGGATTATAGATGGTTTTTATTTTAGACTTTTCCAGCGATATCACGTCACCAAACAATATTCCCCACGAAAATATAAATTAGGTTGAGCGTGATTACGACACAAATGTATCGATAACCTAAGCGTTACATGAACAATGCAAGATAGAGTAAGAGTAACTAAGCTTGTCATGTCAAAGATAGCTTTAGCTAAGCTTGGTTTTGCGGTTAGACAAGTCTGCCACACCTAAGGTAAGATCGTTTAGTCTTACTTGGAAACAGTTGCTTCATAAGAACCCCTTTTTGATAATGGCAATATAACACATAGAAGAGACAAGTGCAATTAGATGGAGCACACCCATGGTGCCATGCCACCACGCCCAAAGCTAAGTCAGACTATTGCATGGAAGAAGGTAGTTTCTTTCTCACAAGACAAGTAAGAATTGACCAGGTGGGATTAGGGTTCCCAAAAATAAACATGGGGATACTCGAAATCTCTAAGCCTCATACTTGTGCAGAACAACGGTAATATGAGTACATCATTAGTCAAACCAAGTGCATCCAATTCATTTCTTCACTCTCACTTACTTATTATCTCCTATAAACCCTATGCTTATTCTCATATTAAAGAATCCACGAGAAACCCCTTCCTACAATAAGACTAACGGTGTTTTAATCTTAGCAACTACTAGGTCTAAGCTTCAACTATCGTGTATGAGCTTGAAATGTCTACCTAGAATCATCAACCACACTTTTGTTATAGTATCATATACGTAACAATTCGTGGCATGGTGCTTTGATTAGCCACCTCAGGTATGATCATACACTCCCATTCAAACTGTGTTGTACACAAAGTGAATTCATGATTGAGAGAGTGTTTCGCAAGATAAGGATTCCCCTATATCATGACCCATACATCCTACACTGAGGCACTCTCTACCAAGTCAACCTTCTCCGATATATACTCTAGTGTTGAGATTTGTAAGGCAAAACTTCCTACAACTTAGAGCTCATGAACGGGGGACATTCAAAAGGAGCCATCAAAGGGTGTGAGGGTACAACTTGCTTAGGAAGACAAACCCAAGGTCATATTTACACCCTTCTATGCACCTCCTTTATGGAGGTGTGACTATGTTGTTCATGTTCACTATTATACCGGTTGGGTGACATCAGATCCTTATTACACTTTGGTGAATTATGGTCAATAAGACAACCTATTATAGTCATGTTATAACCAATAAAATGACATATACCTTCTATACAAACCCAACGCTCATACCAAGTTTTTACCATGATAGCTTAGTTTGATCTTCGAATATGAAGGTATCTTCAAGATGGGCTAGGTGATCCGGATTATCACCTCCATTCGACCAAATATGTGGAGGTAAAACAGGTTTTGTGCATATACTGGATGGATTGACTCGCTTGTGGTTTGATAGCTTGCTTAATAGAAGTGCACTGATACTTTCGGAAAGGTAAGTTGTTAATTCTTCGTTAACCTTATGCAGTTGAAAGAAGTATATAACAAGATCATGTGGAGCACCTTAACATCAGGCATAATTGAGAAATGGTTGAAAGTGTAAGCAACAATGGAGCTAACGATAGAATGTGTACTTTGGGTTAGTTGGTGAATGTCCGAATCGTCAAATCTAAAGACCATGGAAAAAGCCATGGAACGTTGGAGCGCTTTCTTAAGAGGGGAGTGTTGGTGCATACATGGTCACATATTGTGAAATGCACTCCTTATTTTGATGACAATAAAAAATATAAACATTTGATGCAAATGCTGAATCTAATAATTCACATGCCGTTATCTACATTCTTCTTTCATGAGAAAGGATGTCGAAACGATCAATCAATAAATTAAATCAATCAATAAATATTGGCCATAAGCATCACAACGATGCTATGGTGAGATGGTGCATTGACTGTCCATATGACATTCAAGAACATAATGATATCTTAAAGACAACAACAAAATATCAAAGGTCGATAGGATGCTCAGTTGCTTGAACCATTTATTAGCCCGTGCACATGGACAAATTATGTATTACATATTTTTCAGTATTCATCAAGTATAATACATGGATTATTATCAGTGTTACTTATTAAGATAGGCCGGATTTTGTGATAAATCGGGTTAGTTGTGTGAATTGTCATGTGGTAACAGATACATGTCAGTTATATGAACATTTAACAGATTATATATTTATATCGTTTCTATTATACAAGCCAGTGTAATACACGGGTCTATGACCTAATTCTTCATAATATAAAGAAGTGTTGATGTAATGGTAAATAATGGAGTTAATTTTCTAGTTGGTCCTTGTGGTTTGCAGATATTGCGGAGTTGGTTTAAGACTTCAATAATTACATATTTGATCCTAGAAGTTGTAATGTTTACACTTATGTTGTCCTTATCACTAACCTATGTTAAGTTTCTCCGTTAAGTATGTATGAGATAACTAGATTATCCCTAAACAATTAAAAAAAGATGAGCCCACACCTTATCTTCCTCTTCTTACTCTCTAAATAACCCTACCACCACCTTCATCTCCACCGTCAACCCACCACCTCTACCACCTTCACCTCCATCGTCACCTTCAACCCACCACCACTACTCCACCAATCAAATTCCAACCAAACTACTCTCCAATTTACACCTTTGTTTCCAACATACCCAAATACCAACATAACACATACAAAATTAGAGTCTTTGTGCACCAAAATTACTTCCGAAATCAAACCACATACTCTGCAAGCCAAACATTGTTCTTCATCGGATTTAAGTTGCAAACCAAATATCCTTCTTACGATAATTCAAACCCAATTCATTATATAGCAATTTGTAGAACAATGACTTTTAATTAAACACGAATTCCTCATGTGGGTCGACTTATGAGACAGAAACGGATTTAATTGAAATTTTAAAACAAAGAAGGGGAGTCAATCAAGACCAAACCCGTGACCCTCAAATGTTTGTTTGGGTCGAAAGCCAGGTGAGTCAAATACTCGGTTATGATATCATTCCATATAAAAGGTTCAAACCCATTCTAACATAATCTTGTCCCCCTTAACTAATGAATTAAAATTTGAGATTGTCACCTCGAACCCAAAACTAAAAAACATGTTGAAAATTAGAATAACGTGAATGAAAATCAATTTAGTAATAATTAATGGGACTTTTCATGGTGACAAACTCTTGAGTAGAGTTTTTTATGTCACTTTATTAGTTTTTATTAGAGTTTGTATATCTCTAATTAAATCACTAATTAAGTGAAACTTTTCACTACCCATAACTCTTCTAAAAATGGTAGGCTATGTGCTTCGTTAGTTTTATGAGAAAACTACAAGAGAAAGATAATATGGATGAAGAATTCTTGGAGAAGTTGTGAAGACCTGAACATCTATATGTTGACAACTATAGAGAGATAAGTTTTCTCTACTCGATTCCATCACTTTCGTATCATTATTTTTCCACAAGTTCAAACACTATAATTTTATCCGGTGTAACCTCAGGCGCGTGGCCGTTTCTGGCAGTACAGACTGCTCCGGCTGTTGTACCCTGGGAGACAGACGCGTCATCTTTAGTAGAGGCGCGAAATCTGTTTTAAGGGAAGCGTGTTGAACACGTGCCTCAGCCACAACCTTCAACATCATTTGTTTTTTCTTGTAGCAATGGATATTACAAGAAGGCCTTGTTCGAGCACAAAGTTGATTACTCTATCTTTTGAAGATCTTGCTAAGGAGACTACAAGAATACGTTACTAAAGATCAAGTTGAAGACTTTATATTTTGAAGATATCGATTTGAATCGATTTATTTAAATATGTTGTATTTTATATTTAATTTTGTATGGATTTGTAACGGTACGGGTACTACAATTTCCCAAAATTATGTAAAGAGAGTATCTTTACAATTTTACAATTTTTTTGTAACATTAAGAAATGTTCATACTCTTGGTAGTGTGGCTTGAGGAACCACAATAGCCGTTAGGCCAATGTGCCCAATTAATTATCCGACGGGACAGGCTGATATGCCATACGCATCTGATATGATGTAGGCCAATGTGCCCAATTAATTGTCCAACGGGACAGCCTGATATGCCATGTACATCTGATATGATGTAGGCCAATGTGCCCAATCAATTGTCCAACGGGACAGGCTGATATGCCATGTACATCTGATATGATGTAGGCCAATGTGCCCAATTAATTGTCCAACGAGACAGGCTGATATGCCATGTACATCTGATATGATGTAGGCCAATGTGCCCAATTAATTGTCCAACGGGACAGGCTGATATGCCATATGCATCTGATATGATGTAGGCCAATGTGCCCAATTAATTATCCGACGGGACAGGCTGATATGCCATACGCATCTGATATGATGTAGGCCAATGTGCCCAATTAATTGTCCAACGGGACAGGCTGATATGCCATATACATCTGATATGATGTAGGCCAAGATGCCCAGTTATTGTCCAATGTGACAGGCTGACATGCCATATGTATTATGTCTTAAGTGACAGGCTGATATGCCATATATATATTATGACCAATATGACCAGCCAAGGTGCCCAATTATTATGTCCATTAGGGACAAGCCTATGAACTATATAATTGTCAATGATGACAATGACAGTTGTGACATTGCGATCCACTGTCCAATCATATATGGACTGTGTCCAAATTGTAATTTGCCTATGATTGTCCTATTAAGACCTAGGCCAAATATAGATATGTTAAGCCTAAGATTTGTGATATTATTCACACTAGAATAGGTAATGGATTGACATATCCAATATTGAAAGCCGATATGGTTGATACACCATGGCTAAATGAAGTTTTGTTGGTATATAGAAACCAAGACATAAAGATGGCTAACTCAAACGAAGCACAAAGTAGCCACAAAAATGTTGAATCTAACAAAGCTGAAAACAAAAATATAGATGATGAAAATTTTCAAGCTCGCATTGATGCGGCTGTGGAAAGGGCCATGAGTAAGGCCATAGAAAAGCTAAGAGAGCCGAGTGCCACTCGCGCTAGACCTCTATCTATTCCACCATCTTCAGCTCATAGGGAGAGCTTTGTTCACTCTTCAAATGCGAAGAGTGAACCAAAGAAAAGAGATCTTACTGAAAAGTCCCGTTCTGTTAAGGACGGATGTACTTATAAGTATTTCGTCTCATGCAAACCCCGAGACTTTAACGGGGAAAAGGAGCGGTAGAAGCCCTAAAGTGGCTAGATGATATGGAAACAATTGTAGATATCAACAATTGTGCTGATAAGGATGTGATCAAGTACGTATCACAATCCTTCAAGGGCGATGCCCTAATATGGTGGAAAGCCATGATTCAATCAACAGGTAAGGTGCACCTGTACAACTTGGGATGGTCCAAGTTTGTTGATTTGGTTAAGGAAACTTACTGCCCAACCCATGAGGTGGAGAAGCTAGAGACAGACTTCTTGTCTCTAACAATGAAAAACCTAGACTGTCGGAAGTACATCTCCGATTTCAACTCCCTATCTAGGCTAGTATCCTATTTGATCACCCCCGAATCCAAACGCATTGCGCGTTTCATAAATGGGTTGGCGCCCGAGATAAAGGGCATGGTAAAGGCTGCACAGCCTAATACCTATAGGTCTGTTGTAGACCTATCTCTTTCCCTCACCTTAGATCTGATAAGACAAAAGTCAATTAGGACTGAAACTGACGGAAAGAGGAAACGGGAGGATAATAACTCCCAAAGATTTAAGAAGAAAGGAAATTTCGGGTTCAGGAAGAACCAGAACATGTCCAGTGACAAACCTTTGTGCAATAATTGTAAATATAGGCACTCGGGACAGTGTAGTATAAATCCACAAACCAAACCCTGTGGTATCTGCAAGAGAAATGGGCATAAGACCTTAGATTGCAAGGATCTCAAGGATGCAGTTTGCTATAACTGCAACAAAAAGGGCATATAACGTACAATTGCCCCAAGAAACCCAAAAGTAATGAGGCAAAGCCTGGAGAGGCCAAGAAGGGAAATGTTCGTGCCTTTCAAATGAATGCCAGGGAGGCCGTCAATGACAACAACGTCATAACAGGTACATTCCCCATTAACAATATCTACGCTAGAGTTATTTTCGATTCAGGTGCAGATAAATCATTCGTTGACCATAAGTTTAGTAAACTATTAAACTTACCCATAAGAACTCTAGACAAAATTTATGAGATAGAACTCGCTGATGGAACCTTAGAAATTGCTTCTTCCATTCTTGATGGATGCTCTATATTCATTAAGAATCATTCCATCCCTATCTCTCTTTTGCCAATGAAATTGGCAGGGTTCGATGTTGTCTTAGGCATGGATTGGTTATCTCATAACCAAGCCCGCATTGCCTGTGATAAAAAGCTCATCGAAATCAAAACCCCATTTGGTGAAATGATCACCATCCCTGGAGACTCACACTATGGATTGCCGGACAAGGTGTCGTTATTTAAGGCATCCAAGTGTTTGAGAAGAGGCTGTGTCATTTACATGGCACAAGTTACCATAAATGAACCAGAGCCGAACCTTGGAGATCAACCAATTATCTCGGAGTATTCCGATGTTTTCCCTGAAGAATTACCAGGCCTACCTCCAGATAGGCAAGAGGAGTTCAGAATAGATATCATACCTGGGGCAGCACCAGTAGCTAGAGCTCCATATAGGCTAGCACCTACTGAAATGAAGGAATTAAGGACGCAACTCGACGAACTTTTGGAGAAAGGCTTTATTCAGCCTAGTTCCTCGCCTTGGGGAGCTCCAATCCTCTTCGTTAAAAAGAAAGACGGATCAATGCGGATGTGCATCGACTATCGGGAGCTGAACAAGCTAACAATTAAGAATAGATATCCTCTGCCCAGGATCGATGACTTATTCGACCAGCTTCAAGGGGCTAGTTACTTTTCTAAAATAGATTTGAGATCAGGATATCATCAACTGAAGGTTAGAAGTGAAGATGTTCCTAAGACAACCTTCAGGACCCGCTATGGTCATTTTGAATTCTTAGTGATGCCTTTAGGCTCACAAATGCACCAGCAGCATTCATGGATCTCATGAATAGATTCTGCAAACCGTATTTGGATAAGTTTGTCATTGTCTTCATAGACGACACACTTATCTATTCTCGTAATCAAGATGATCACGAGAAACATCTTTGGTGCATCCTAGAATTATTAAGGCAGGAGAAACTTTACGCAAAGTTCTCTAAATGCGAATTTTGGCTTAGAGAAGTCCAATTTCTTGGACACATGGTAAGTGAGCGTGGTATCCAAGTGGATCCCGCCAAAATTGAGGCCATAATAAATTGGGAAGTGCCCAAGACCCCGACGGAGGTTCGTAGTTTCTTAGGATTTGCTGGTTACTATAGGAGGTTCACTGAGAACTTTTCAAGGATAGCCACTCCTTTAACTTCCTTGACCCGTAAGAATATTCAGTATAATTGGGGTCCAAAGCAACAAGAATCTTTCGAGATTCTTAAACACAAGTTGAGCAACGCTCCTATGTTATCTCTACCTGAGGGTATTGAGAATTTTGTTGTTTATTGTGATGCATCACACACCGGTATGGGTTGTGTGCTAAGGCAAAATGGCAAGGTAATTGCCTATGCATCACGACAATTAAAGGCACATGAAAAGAATTTCACCACCCATGATTTAGAGCTGGGTGCCGTTGTATTTCCACTAAAACTGTGGAGGCATTACTTGTATGGCACAAAGTGTGTTATATACACTGACCATAAAAGTCTCCAGCATCTGTTCAATCAAAAAGAATTGAACATGCGACAACGCCGTTGGATGGAAACTCTTAATGATTATGATTGCGAAATTCGCTACCATCCAGGCAAGGCAAATGTAGTTGCCGATGCCTTAAGTCGCAAGGAAAAGGTTAAACCTATAAGGATTAACGCTAAGAGCATTGAGCTCAGAAATAACTTGAGTGAGAAGCTATTAGATGCGTAGAAGCAAGCCTTATTAAAGGATAATATCCCTAATGAGGGATTAGGAGGAACTATTGATCAGCTAGCGCCTGGAAAGGATGGAATCCTAAGATTTAATGATAGAATTCGGGTTTATATCTTTGGAGGACTTAGAGATCTAATCCTCCAAGAAGCGCACAGTTCAAGATACTCAGTTCACCCAGGTGGTGACAAGATGTATCAAGATTTAAAGAAGAATTATTGGTGGATGGGTTTGAAGAAATCCATAGCCACTCATGTAGCTAAATGTCTGACGTGTTCGCAAGTTAAGGCCGAACATCAGAAACCATCAGGACTACTACAACAATTAGAGATTCCCACTTGGAAATGGGAAATGGTAACTATAGATTTGATTACCGAGTTACCTAAGACCAAATGTGGTAATGACACTATTTGGGTCATAGTGGATAGGCTGACTAAGTCAGCTCATTTCTTGCCAATTAAGGAGACGTATAATTCAGATAAATTGGCTAAAATGTATGTGGACAAAATTGTGTCCCTACACGGTGCGCTGGTATCTATTGTATCTGATAGAGATACTAGATACACATCTCACTTTTGGAAAAGTTTCCAACAATCTTTAGGCACACGATTAAACTTTAGTACGACTTACCATCCACAGACTGATGGTCAAAGTGAGCGTACTATTCAGACTTTGGAAGACATGCTTAGGGCATGTGTGATTGATTTAGGTGGAAGTTGGGATGACCACTTACCCCTAATAGAATTCTCCTATAATAACAGTTATCATACTAGCATCAAGGCTGCTCCTTTTGAGGACTTGTATGGGAGAAAATGTAGAACGCCCGTATGTTGGGCAGAAGTTGGGGAGGCCCAACTATCAGGACCTGAGATTGTCCTGGAGACCACGGAAAAGATTACGCAAATCCGTGATCATTTCAAAGCTGCCGGAGATAGGCAGAAGAACTATGATGACAAAAGGCGTAAACCTGAAAGTAAAGCTTTTCATTCTCTAGAAGTGTAAGGATGAGTCGAAGATGACGCTCATGATCAGATTTAGACTTTGAATAAATAAGAATGTCATCGATGAAAACTATAACAAATCGATCAAGATAAGGTTTGCAGACTCTGTTCATTAGGTCCATGAAGACAGCTGATGCGTTGGTTAAACCAAATGGCATGACCATGAATTCGTAATGGCCATAACGAGTTCGAAATGCGGTCTTTGGGACGTCTTCTTCATGCACCCTAAGTTGATGATAGCCAGACCGAAGGTCGATTTTTGAAAAGCAGTTGGCACCTTGAAGTTGGTCAAGAAGATCATCAATGCGAGGTAAAGGATAGCGATTCTTGATTGTTAATTTGTTGAGCTCTCTGTAGTCGATGCACATACAAAACGATCCATCTTTCTTCTTTACAAAAAGGACAGGTGCACCCCAAGGCGATGAGCTAGGACGTATGAATCCCTTGTCAGTCAACTCTTGTAATTGACTGGCTAGCTCTTGCATTTCAGAGGGGGCTAACCTATAAGGAGACTTTGCAACCGGTGTCACACCAGGTATAAGATCAATACGGAATTCGACTTCTCTAACTGGAGGAAGTCCTGAAATGTCGTCAGGAAAAACTTGCGGGAAATCTTTTACTACTGGAATGTCTTCAAGTTTCTTCTCCATGGTTCCCTTTTTGATGATATGAGCTAAAAACGCGACATAATTTTTTTGAATATATTTTTGGGCTTGAAGACAAGACATTAAGCTGAGCCCCTTCGACGAGGTTTCACCAAAGATTCGAAGAGTCTGACCGTTTGAAAGAGGAATACGTATAAATTTTTCGCGACATACAACTTCTGCCTGATGTTGACTGAGCCAGTCCATACCAATTATGATATCAAAACTTCCCAGCTTCATAGGAATAAGGTCGACTGAGAAATCGTGGTCGTTTAAGGTGAGTGTACAGTTGCGTATAATAGTGCTTAATGAAACTGGTTTCCCGTCAGCAACTTCTACCGTTATGGATTCCATGAGCTTATCCCGATTTTGGTTTAAGATAGGTTCAAATTCTAAGGACACAAAACTTCTATCCGCACCAGTATCAAATAGCATAGATGCATATCTACCATTTATAAGGAACGTACCGTTAACCACATTGCCGTCAGCTCTAGCCTGATTAGCGTTGATATTGAAAGCTCTTCCTCTTGCAGGTGGAGGAGCTTGGTTCGCTTGATTCACCGGGTTGGCTTGAGCCTGAGCATGAATAATGTTTACCAACCTTGGACAAGTGTTTCTGAAATGGCTTGGGTCTCCGCAATTGTAGCAAGCCCGCATTGGTTGACCCATAGGATAATTGGGTTGGTAATATGTTTGGGCTAAATGTTGGGTGGGTGGTAATAGTAGGGTTGTTGGGCTTGACCCATTATTTGTTGGTGGGTTTGGGTTGAAGGCTGGTGGGGGTTGGTTCGCTGAGGCATATGGCAGGTTTGAACAGTATGACCTGCGCGACCGCAGCCGGTGCAATGCTGGCAGGGATAATCAGGAGAATGGTGATATTGGCAACAGTTGCATTTTGGTAACGGGCCAGAGTAGGGTCTTTTCTATGGCGCAGGTGAAGGAGCGACTTGGGTAATGGGTGCAACAGGAATAGGGGAGTTGGTTTGTGTAACGGCGAAGTTTCTGGTGTTGCGCTTCCTCTTGTTAGCAAATTTAGAGGAAGAGATGGAATGGTTTGAAGTTTGACCCTCAACAGGGGCTTTCTTTTTTCTTCTTTAAACTTCCCGTTGCGAATTCGGTTCTCGGTCAGTTCAGTTGCTAGCTCCATAGCAGCTTCAAGTGTTACTGGTGAGATGCTGAGAACTAAATCTTGAATTTTCGAGGGAAGTCCTCGAATATAATGCTCGATCAGACGATAAGTTGGGGTGAACAAGTTTGGAACCATTTGGTTCAATTCCAAGAACCTCTTGTTATAGGTGGTATGATCACCCTCCTTCTGTTTTAAAGCATGAAATTCATCCTCCAACTTTTTAATTTCACTCCTAGGACAGAAACGCCTAGTCATGATTTCCCTTAATTCCTCCCAAGTTAAGGCCATTGCATCCTCAGTTCCCCTCTTCCCTTTTTCAGTATTCCACCAAGTGAGAGCTACCCCAAATAGTCTCCCGGTGGCGTATCGAACCTTGCGATCCTCAGGACAATCGCAGTTGAGAAAGGTGTTTTCCATTTCCTCGAACCAATGGAGGAGAGCAGTGACACCTTCGGTCCCTTCAAATTTAGGAGGATCACAAGATTTGAAATGTTTTTATGAGCACTTGTTGGTAGGAGGGTTGCCGATGTTCTGGTCGTCTTGTTGGGGAGGGTTAGTAGGATTTGTAGCGAGGGCTTGTAGTACTTGGACCACAATGTCAGGCAGTATCGTGGCCATTTGCTTCGCGATTTGTGTGGCCAAGCGTTCCTGAGACCTTCCTGATCTTTTACCCCTTCGTTGTTGTCTGGACGACATCTACAGGAACATACATGAGAAGATTGTGAGTTTATGGTGTCTTTTTAGGTGTCATGTGTCTTTAAGAAAATGAAAATAACATAAATATCAATAATGCAACTACATCCATAGGATGTCTTGGGTTTGCTCATGTTGGGCCTCAAATGTCCCCCATACCTTCACCTATATAGTCATGTGGGCCCCCATGACTATGGGCTTGGTAGGATACACATTAGTATTGGCAATTTAACACTCGCATCACCCGAATGCAAGCCACAAAATATGTTCATGAGATGTTTGGTCGGAACGTGTCCAGGTGTAGACACAATGACAACTCAAAGTGGGGTTAGCTCACACGACGTTTGGTATAGCATGCTTTGGCCTAATAGGTATTTCGTACTCTCATCGTTAGTCCCCAGGTAGGCAAACTGGTCCTTTATTTTGGATTTATACGAATGCCAGCCTAGACAGGACGTTCCGACTACCGGTACTGGTACCCTTCCAGTTACTACATGCCCGTCATGAGAACTCACTTTGATGAGATTTGAAAACACAAAAATCATTGTAAAAGCAATCATGATGTGGTGTGTGCTTTCATGATGTGATATGTTATGAGTATATGATTCATGATAGGCATTATATGATAATACATACTTATGAACATGCTTGCATAATATTGAATGTAACATTTAACATAAAACATATAAACATCATGAAATTTGGCATGTAACACACAAAAATCTTATAAGTTTCTAATCAACTATAGTATAGGCTCTAAGAGTCTACTAACCTATCCAATATCCCTATAGTCATGGCTCTGATACCAATCTGTCACACCCCAACCCGCAGCGGAATAAGAGTCGGGGCATAATTGGGTTATCACCAAAGCTCATGATATTTACTAATATGTTTCATATTTATTAAAGTCAAAGTTACATTTCCAAATATCCAAACATGTCCATACAATACAAAGAAAATAAACCAAACATAACAATCCCAAACTCTAAATCATTTTATTCTTCTAGTCCAATCCTATGTGTTTCTGGCTGCAGCTGGTTCACCTATATCATGCGTAAAATTGGGGGTTTTTGGGTCAGCATAAGTTGGCGAGTAAACCTTGTTAGATAAACATTTATTATTGATTTACTTATTAGTTTATCAATGAAAAATTGTGCATAATCATAAATGAGCAAATGTAAATAATCAAGCAGTGGCAAATAGCAATCACAACTATAACATACAATAACCCATGATAGCATACATTAACATACCAACATCATAAGGTAAATAACATGAATGAAACTGTGCGATCAAGGCTCAATCAAACGGAGCCGATCGTATTGCATGTACTGAAAATGAAAATGTCTGTGCGATCAAGGCTCAATCAAACGGAGCCGATCGTATGTGGGCACGCCAGGTTCACGCTCATAATGTAATGGGGAACATGCTCAACGCTCATAATGTAATGGGGAGCGGCGGCCTATGAAATTGCATGTACTGAAAATAATAAATTGCATCTAACGATAACCACACAACAATTGAAACAAACTGAATACACATGTTCATGATATGATGTATGCACAATGATTTAAATATAATATTTAGCAAGACACATGATACACCCTAAAACGTGATTAAAACGGGGAATTTGTAAGATTCACTCACATTGGGTGCGTTTGAATGGAGATGATGAGATGCGCACGAGTCGGGAGAATAGAACAACGAGAATTACTAACCTAAATAATAACGAAAAAAATATATAGTAAATGAGTGGATTTTATTAAGGATTAGTGGAATTTTTTAGATATATTTTTGTGAGTTTAAGGCTATTTTCTATCTTTAAAAATGTTATTTTTAAGTATTTTTAATTGATTTTTAAATTAAATTAAATAAATAAAAATATAAAAAAAATTGTTTATTTTGCGTTGACCGTTGACCGTGGACTTGTTGACCTGTTGACCGGTTCGGTCAGTGAAATTGTTTGCGTCGGGTGAGGCTCGAACCCGAGACCTCCCGTTCGCGTGCACGCAGCTCTACCAACTGAGCTACGTGTCTAACCCGAAATAATCTTGTTTTTAATTATATTTATATACTAATTCGATTTAACCAAAATTCTTTTAATTTCAAAAACATTTTAATTCGTTCAACCGGTGCCAGTAACAGGTTTCGAACGCGTGACGTGTGACTTAGGGTTGCACACAGTCCACCGCTGGACTGTGTGTCTAACCTGGTTATTATCTCGGTTTTTATTATACTTAACAACTAACGGAGTTAACCCGGTTCAGTTTTAAACAAAAAGGCATGTTATTACATAGGGAGTGCGTGTATCAGGGATCGAACTCGTGACGTGCGTGTATATTTTGCACACAGTCCACCGCTGGACTGTGTGTCTAACCCGTTCATATTACTGATTTTAAATAAACTTATAACTTAACTAACTTCGTCTTCTTCATTCAAATTACAGTCGACTGAATCATTAATCCGTTTCTTGTTTTTACGATTAACAAACATTTTTAAGGCTAAAATAAAATGGCAGAGACGGTGTTAGAAGTAACATACCGTAGGAATGATTTATCACAGAGTTTTCCGGCAATGCGTCGGCTCTGTTTTTGTGCACCTCAACTGAACCAAACAATTAACCATTTTGATTAGTCAATCGTGGAATTGAAGTGATAAACAAACGTTAATAGTGCGATTGAAGGTCCTTACCGTTTCACAGACGGAAATAAAGATTTCCAGGAAATTTCCGGCGAACTGGAATTATCTGATAACGGTGCCTGAATTCGATCTCAAGTGAATGGTTTGAGTTAGAAACAGCTTAACAACTGTTAGACTACAATGGTATTGAAGAACTTACCGATTTGAGGACAAATACGGTTTTCCGGCGAACCTTACAGAAATTTCCGGCGAGTTGATTTAAGCGTTCTGATGGTCTGAAAGTGTGACGAAAGTGAAATGGAATGTTTGCCTGATGTCTCTGAGTCGCGAGAAGGGTTTTGATTGAAGTAATCTGAGCTTTGATTATTTTCGGTTATAAAAACCGATAATGATGAAAATTGATGTTCAATCAATTCCGAATTGATTAAAATCATCGGTGCATCGGTTATAAACCTGGATGTGCGATTAATCAAACGATTAGTCGATTGATTTGCCGATTTCAGTTACTCAGTTGGCGCAACCGGTTTAACTATATTTGCGCATAAAAGTTATTTGTTTCCTAGAAATGACAGATAATAACAAGTGGCGGAGTGGTGATGTGGGTGTGTGCTAAGTCTTTGGATTTATAAACCGGCTGACCCGGGTTCGAGTCCCGGCAGCAACATTTCTTTTTTATTTATTTTGTTTTCACATTTTATCAAATATAATTTTTATAGTTTAGTTTGTTTATTAATTATGTATCATTAAAAACCAAAATAACCATAAATACACAACGTGACATTTATAACTTGATATTCGATTACAAAACGGAGCGGGTTTTGGAAACCCGTTTTTGACAAATGTTACAGATATGTCAACATGCTTAAATCAATAGCCTCTGAGTGACTGATATGTTAACATGCTTGAAATTTGGCCTCTGAGTGACTGATACGTCAACATGCCCAGCCTCTGAGTAACATCGGAATCAACATGCTTATAATAAGCTTCTGAGTGATCCTTTGTGAAGTCCTAACTCTCATACGTGCCATTTGTTGGACGAGAGGGTTCAATTTTGTAAATAGGTGAAAGTTGGATGATGGAGGGATTAAAAGCGTCAACATCTTAATTTATACCTCTGAGTGACCTTTTAACGAACCGAGAGCTCGATAATGTCCGGGCATAATCCCGGGTATGCCAAATATTGGCTACGGAGGGCTAAAAGTGCCAAAATGGTGTTTAAATAGGTTTTTATAAGCTTTTATAAGTTAAGGGGATAAAAGTGTCAAACTTTGAATCTGGCCAAAGGGCGGTCGCAGGCCGCGAGAAGGCCTCTGCAGCAGAAAGTTTTGTTTGGTCTCCAAGCAAAACTCCAAAACCATTAATTCGAAACCATGGCTTCTCTAAACTGCTATGCCACGTTTTGGGACACTTGTAAGCTTCTTCTTACACCCCTAAACACCTGGCTTCACCTCCTTTGAGCTCTCCAACTATAAATATGTGCTTAAGTTCACCATTTCAACTTTCACCTTCCTTATTCACTCTTCTCCCTCCTCTGGAAGTTCCTAACTAAAAGGAGCAATCCAACATAGTTCTTTTGCATCTAGGAATCACTGGTAAGTGTTCCTTCTTTGTGCATTTTCGTTTATAGGCTTTTATAGCCAAACGTCAAGCGTTTTCGTAAAACGCTTTGACTTTCGGTTAAGACCATTATGGTCCAGCCATTGTTCAAAATGAACATGGCTAAGTGATCGTATTAAGGTAGGTGTTAGTCCCTATAAAGGGCACCTCCTGAAGATTACGTTTGCTAGACCAATTAACGGGTCAAAGTTATGATATTAAAAAGTCAAACAGACCATTTTTCAGAAAAATTATAAATTGATCTTATACATGTTATGAAACCTGTTTTGACACTTAAACAAGTTGGTAATAATTATTAGAACATGTAAGTACATGTTCGGCTCGTCAATTTCAGTTCTAGGGTCGGTTCGCAACCGAAAGTCGCGAAGTTTGACTTCTGCTTTGACTTTCGATTCTGACCCAATTAGATTAGTTACTTACTAATCTAAAGTTGCATTATGATCATAATATAATGTAGCATAACCCTCTGAGGTTATATTACATGATCATAATCAGAATCCAAGTTTATGCGCAAGTTCCATAATTATGTCATCTTTGACCAAAATGTCCTTTTTGCATAAAACAAGGTTTTAAATGGTAATGAACTTGAAAATGAGTTTCTACTAATGTAATATTATAATTAGGATTATTTGGGATGTTAAACCAAGTTATAAACTGAGTTTTTAAGCAAGTCCTTAAACTATGTCGATAAATGACGGTTTTAGCCCCTGTGGCTTATAAAATAGTGTTAATCAAATCTTTTCAAGGTAAATTATTTACCTACTGATATGTTATATTAAATAACATATTTTAAACATTTTAATCTGACCTTAACATCAGTTTTTCTAAACATTGCACAAAGACGTCATTTTACGACATAAGCGCCGTTTCGGCGCATAGTATGGTTTCAAACCATATTAATGGACCAAGACTTGTTACCTTCTGATTTTAAAACTTATTTTAAACATATTTACAATAGGTACATGTTATAAACTCAGAATCCCAAATAATTTATAAACTATGTGTAAAATGACCAAAATGCCTCTTTGGTGCATAGTTTGGTCATAAAAGATAATTTACACATATAATTGACATCCTACTGATATTATATCATAAATAAAATATTTTTCCAGAATACTTATGATGGTAAACTTAAAATATATTCAAGTTTCTTTTATACGGTATGAAATTACCAAAAATGCCCTTATGAGGCATAGTTTCGTTTTAAAACCATAACGGGCATAAAAGTTGATATCCTACTGATATCTTAACTTATTTAAAACATAATGGCATATAGAACTTGTCCATAACTTATACGGTTACCCGATATCGCTAATATGCGCACAGTTACGTATATGTAACTATTTTACAGAAATTAACCGAAACGGGTTTAACCTTGTCATTTAAGTCTTAAAATCCAGAATGTTAATAGTTTACCCATATTAAACAAGTCAAGGTACTTGTTGGGATGAAACTACATTCTATCCAATCATCGTTTAATCTAGCGTCATACGTTAAGATCAAGTATGCTAGTCGATCTAAGTCTATAGTTTATGCCATACTCTAGACTAGAGACTTGCCGGTAAATGCTATCTGCACTTAGTCCTTTTGTGTACGGCTGAGTTATTAAAAAATTAAAAAAGACTAATCTGCAGGTACAATACGAAAATAGGCCGGAAGTGCTCGGTAGTGATAGAGGATCTTGCAAATCCTAAATCTGCCCAAAGTCTGTTTTGTATTCTTTCTTGTACAATGATGTTATCAACTGATGTCACGATACTCCCCATCTGGGCCCACCGGTGTATGGATTTCAGGGTTGGAAACCCGGGGTGTGACAGCTACTCTTGCTAGAAGTAGCATATGGGAACAATGTAACAATCTCATGGATATTATTTGGTGGAAAACGACTTGGTGTTGTTGTGAACAAATTTAGTTGTTCAAGTTCACTACTTAAGTAGTCTTTGTAACAACTTAGTGTTATTTTATGTAGAATTGTCCAAGTTTAAAGTTTCAAGATGAAATGAAAAACTTATACTTACAAGTGCATGGAGTCTTATTGAGGGGGTATCTCAAGACATGCCATGGGACGATATCGTTGAGAAGATTTTTGTCAGATTATAAAGTGTTGAAGATAAAAGCACTTTGATATTTGATGTCTACATATCGTCTATGCTTCCGTTTAAATTTCAAAAGTGTTTGGCACTTATGATTTAATTTCCAATGTATTTTATTGATTTGTGTTCAATATCTTCGGATAACATATGCAATTTTTTAAAGAAATAAATCACTAATGTTTATGACGTGTAAATTATTTTTTTGAAAAGTATTATAACGTCAACTATACATTGTTTAAAAGAATATGACTTTAAACAAGATAGTACATGAAAATATTTGTACATAAACAACTTGAGAGTGTTCATTGACTAAAAGTCAAAGATGAAACATCAAATGTATAACCACATCATGAGATATTAATGAAAGAACGTACTGAGTGTATTAAGATGAAATACACAAACGAGATTCATGTTTGAAATACTTCGTTAAAAGTCATTGGAAAATTCACAAGTTTGAATTCTAACATATGAAAGTAGAAGTACTATATGTTATTGTATACCTTTAATAAATCTTGCGAGATTTATACATAGATGCGTCTACCACTTGAATATGGAAATTTTACTTCGTTTGGGAGAGCATCCTAAATATACATATCTCCTAATGAATAACAATAGTTGTGTGCAAATCACTTATGGCAAAATTATGAATGCCATGTTGTTGAGTGTGGATCTAATTGACTCTATCTTCCACATGATAATGATTGTAAACGAGGAACATTCATCTTGTTGGCGATGAGTGTGTTCACCAAGTGACTTGGATTAAGACTTATGTTTAAGTACTTATGAGTCAATGGTAAAGCGTTGGAGATCAAAGGTAAACAAGTTATGTTCCTTAATTGAATGATAAAATTTAGCTATGTGCTATATACAAGAATTTGTGAGACCTTCCTAAATATTGATGTTTTAGGATTATGAATAAGTCTCATTATTTTGTCTTAACAAGGGATGAATGTTGCAAAGTGATATTATGATAACCTTGGGGCTATAAAGAATCAGAATGATGCATCTTCTGTTCACATGCTAAAGTATTGTAGTCTAAAGCATGCTAGACTAGTACTTGGTTAATTATGGATCTTGACGAAGACTAATTAACTTTAAACATTCAAATGTGTACGGACACAAAAAGAATCTGTGTATAGACAAAGTTAAGGGATAATTTTCATTGATTATAAGGAAAAGACATGTAACTTTTGTAGAGTTTTTCCGAAAAGCTAATGAGGCAAACTTATTGTCTAGGCTTATTCTATATGGTGAATAAGAATCATTCTAAGTTGGTGACAAACTTATGACAATGCCATATGTTGCTTTGGTCAGCTCAATTCAATCATAGGGCTAAATTGTGCTTGATTAGTACCGGCTTTCGTTGAACTGAACAAGCGAAATAAAATGTCAGTCTAGTGCTAAAAAGGGCGAATAGCAATCGAGCAAAATGCATGGCTTCGACTCCTAATTCTACCTTTAAAGGGCTTCGTTTCGGCCTATGGAATTTCCGTTCTGTAAAAGCCGGTCTTTGAGAGCATAAAGAGGGCCTTATAATTCATAAAGAGGGTCTTATAATTCAAACTAGATATCAGATGAAAGTGGTATAATTCAAACTAGATAATGCAATATGATTAAATTCACTGATACAATGAGGTTGATCTTGTTCAATCATATTTTGGCATTAAGGATTTTGTAATCCAATCTAACATTGCAAATAGACGACTAAGTGGAAGACACAAAGGTCATAGTCCATAATGGAGAAGTGTTTGCCTTAAATTATAAATGTATCATTCTAAGACAAATATTATAACCAGATTCAGGTGGCCACTAAGGTTATAGTCTTAGAAATTAACAATAGGCAATATTAACTTTCGAGTTACGAACACGTCATGACAATTGATCTCAATTGCAAAATTATCTTCAGTGACTTGTCAATGACAAAGATAATGTTATGGATCCAACATGCTGAGAATTTATTAGAGATCAAGTTGTGGAATGAGACTAAATCCCATGGAAAAAGGGTGTGTGAAAGAAACCTAACTAAGTTGACTGGAGATCCCAAGATCTAAGTTCAATAGGAAACGAATTCATATGCCTAAGGGTGGTCACTGTTGGGGGCATAGCTGATATGCATAAGCTAGTATATATGGTTATATATACCCCTAAACGATAAAAGGGTGTTTAAATACATCCTAGTTCATTCCTATGGAATTCAATGACAAATTGTGAGGCTAAGCATATTATGAGTAAATGATTTTGCATAATCATGGTAACCATGATGCTTTTAATGATTTAAGGAAATCACCTATGTTAGAGAGAAGTGGGGTCCTTCGAATGAAATTGGGGGCACAATTCCTAGAGCTCTCGCAGAACCAGGAAAGTGTTCCACGGCCATTATTGGACACAACTATGAGGGGATGGCCCGACTAAGGAGAGTATTGTGTGAAGTGTATTGTCATCTACACAAATGGGGGTTTGTACAAGGACATCACGTCTACAAACCGCTAGGAGACTAAGTATGCTTCACAATGGAAAGTTCAAAGGGAACCCTACTTATCCGGCAATACTCAACTATCGAGGTTCCATTGAAAATTTTATGTGTTTTGAACGATCTCCATTCATGTGGGGGATTGCTGGAAAATTAGAATAACGTGAATGGAAATCAATTAGTATAATTAATGGGACTTTTCATAGTGACAAACTCTTGAGTAGAGTTTTTTATGTCACTTTATTAGTTTTTATTAGAGTTTTTATATCTTTAATTAAATCACTAATTAAGTGAAACTTTTCACTACCCATAACTCTTCTAAAAATGGTGGCTATGTGCTTCATTAGTTTTATGAGAAAACTACAAGAGAAAGATAACATGGATGAAGAATTCTTGGAGAAGTTGTGAAACTTGAACATCCATATATTGACAACTATAGAGAGATAAGTTTTCTCTACTCGATTCCAGCACTTTTGTATCATTATTTTTCCACAAGTTCAAACACTATAATTTTATCCGGTGTAACCTCGGGCGCGTGGCCATTTCCGGCAGTACAGAACTGCTTCGGCTGTTGTACCCTAGGAGACAGACGCGTCATCTTTAGTAGAGACGCGAAATCTGTTTTAAGGGAAGCGTGTTGAACACGTGCCTCAGCCACAACCGTCAACATCGTTTGTTCTTTCTTGTAGCAAGGGATATTACAAGAATGTCTTGTTCGAGCACAAAGTTGATTACTCTATCTTTTGAAGATCTTGCTAGGGAGACTACAATAATACGTTACTAAAGATCAAGTTGAAGACTTTATATTTTGAAGATATATCGATTTATTTAAATATGTTGTATTTTATATTTAATTTTGTATGGATTTGTACATGGTACGGGTACTACAATTTCCCAAAATTATGTAAAGAGAGTATCTTTACAATTTTTATTTTTTCATGTGCCCGTACAAAACACACTCTTGTTCAGTGGTACCAAGTGAGTAAACGGTTGCGATGAAACTGTTGGATGATGTGATGGTGGTGCTATCAGTTCGCAGTGGCTAGTGGCGGCTTTTTTTTCCAGCGAACAAACTAGAATCGTCGGTTCGAAAAGAGCAAACACTTGCATATGGGGTAGAGAAAATGGAGACGTTGGAGGTGGTGGTGGATTGATGATGGAGGTGACGGTGGTGGTAATGTTTTTTTAGAGAGAGATAGAGGAAGAAGATGAGGGGTGGGCCATATATATTATATATTATATATATACTTTTTAAGGGTAATTTAGTAATTTGATACATATTTAACTGAAAACTTTAACATAGGTTAGTGATAAGGATCACATAAGTGCAAAAATTACAAATACTGGTATCACATCTGACCCTTGGCAGATTATCGACCGAGACATGATGATTTTTATAGCTTATGATAACTATTAAAAAGTTTAAGTATTATTCTTGTCAAAATTAAACCATGTATAAACAAATAAACATCCAAATATTCCAAACAAGGTCCAAAACACAAATATAAAATCTGGTATATCGTCTAAGGCATATCCCTATGTATTCTCATCCTCGTCACTTCAAATATGATCACATATATCATGTGTAAAAGTTGTCTGTGTCAACATAAGTTGATAAATAAATCTTAAGTTTTTAATTAAAATAAACTCTTAATGGATATCAAAGATTACATAACCACTTTACCTATGTTCAAGGTGGTCATGTATAATTTTTTAAAGCTATAGATCATGTATAGCTATGTTCATAGTAGTCATGTGTATACATTTTCTAAAGCTATAGATTATGGCATGCGATGATAGTGAAGATGAATAAAATATAATTAAATATATTAAATAGCAAACTTTGAAAATCATTCAAGCTTTATCAAGAAGAAGTAAATATGAGAATTTAATTTCCTACACTTGTGCCTAACGGATGCTGTATCATTTAGAGTTAAAATCTTGGTATTTTAGGGGTGGGATAAGGTTTAGTAATCATTAGGTTTTTATAAAAAAAGGAGAAATGAAGAATAAGGGCTCAAAATTTAAGTTGAAATTTTATGTAAAAAATAAATGTTATTACAAAATTAGAAAACATAAAAAGCCCCAAAAAATGCTTAAGTTGTTATAACACCAAGAAAGATAAAAGTACTTTTCAAATAGGTTTGGTAAATTAGAACTCGATGAATCGAAACCAATGATGAGTTTTCATTTCGAGAGTGTAAGGTTCTAAATCAGGGAGACCTCATAGCAGGGTTCAAGCATAAAAATATAACTATTAAATGATAAATATCATGCAATCGCAACGGAAAACATAAATATCCAATGTATGAAGTCAACAAAGATTAAAACATAATGATAAGGTCATAAACAAATAACCAATAGTCGATAGGATGTCAGACTTTGAGGGAAGGTAGCCAACGTTCAATCCATGCCAAGGTGATCTCTTATCAATCTTCAAGATCCTATCAAAAGGTTTGCTATGGGTGAAATTTATTAAGTTAAGTTGTTATTGTTGTTATCTTCAACTTTACCATACCATTCTTACACATCAACCCATGTCAACCATTTATGGTTATTTATATCATTTTATTATAAGTTATCAAACCGTTTAGAAATTGATTACAATATATAGTTCATTTACAAACCGTTAATTCTTTCGACTCATTCAAATAAATGAGTTAAACATGCAAGATACACGCTTTTAACTTTGTCCAGATCAAATATCATTTAAAACATACTAATAACAAAAGTCCCTCTGATTTTCCATGCCCGAATACACAAATAATCCAACAATAACTTAAAACAAAGACAATAATACACTTTATAAAGGACTAGTTTTGCCACACTACCAATAGTCTAGCAACCAAGCAGCAATCCCCAAAAACTTATTAAACCATAATTTCACCAACACTTGATCCACAAAACTCACACTCCCCCTCCCCGCCACACACCACCAAAACACACAGAAACAACACACACATATACAATGTCCTTGAAACTGTTACCAAATCCACTTCAATCATCATCTTCTTCATCATCTCAGTTCACGGCATTGTTATCGACCTCAAGAAGCTTCAGTAAACCTAATATTAATCTCCGATGTCACTCTAGATTGATTGTAGTCTCGCGTAGTGGAACCGGTAGGTCCGGATTGGCGGTTAGGGCAAGTGTGAAGGAAGATATGGATGTGGAGGCGAAAGTGAGAAGTGAGTGGGCGAAGGTGTCTGCGGTTTTGTTCGATATGGATGGAGTGTTGTGCAACAGTGAAGAGGCTTCAAGGTTGGCTGGCGTTGATGTGTTTGCGGAAATGGGGGTTCAGGTTACTGTTGAAGATTTTGTTCCCTTTATGGGCACTGGTATGGTTTTTTTATATGTTTGTATAATATAATTACTGGTTTCTATATGCATTTAGATGGTTATCCTCTATGTATCGTATCAGAACCGTCAGCTTTTTAAACACATCACTGGTTTTCTTTTTGTCTAGTTAGCTGAAATTGATATTGAAGTCAAGTTGAATGGAGTGAAAATATGTTGCTATTAAGAAGCATTTTCTCTTTGTTCTTCATATGACAAAATCTCGAGTTAAGATTGATTTTTTGTTCATTGGAATAAACAGAGTTTATTCACTTTTTGATCCAAACATTTTGTAATAACCAGCCAAACCCTTATACAAAGTTGTATGGGCAGTCAAGTTGTTTGTTAATTCTATTATGAAGAAGCGTAATATATCTATATTGGCTGACAGCCTGAAAAACAATCAAGGATTCTAGCACCTACACTATATCGGGATGTAAGGGTGATGCTTTCTTTTTGGTATAATTTTCCTAACAGACACTTAGGTGGCTATGACTTAAGCCATCAAGCATGCTTCTTTTGGCTTTAGAATAACAAAGATCAACAAGACAGTAGCTTGTGCAAGTATTGCACAGTAGAAAAAAGTATGGGTACTGAAAAATGTGATAGGATATATTTGTTTGAAATGGAAAGCACTAGATATAAAGTCTTTTGCTTTGCGATAATTATGTTTTTTCTTTTACTCATATTAGATCCATTAATCCTTAACTTGTCTTTTACAATCCCACACTTCTGGTCCATATTTGAGGATTTTAAATTTTGGAGCAGGTGAAGCAAACTTTCTCGGTGGAGTTGCTAAAGTAAAGGGTGTTGCAGATTTTAATCCTGAGGTGGCTAAGAAGCGGTTTTTTGAGATATATCTCGATAAGGTGATTCAACTGTAGCATTTTCCCTTCTTTTAAGATGGATATATCTAAATAAGACCTTCAATTCGTATATGTTAATTTGCATAAGAAGATTTTGTACTTTCTCGTCCAAAAGTGAATGTTTTCGTTTTGGATGCTGCATTGCTGCTTAGCTAATGTTAAATTTTGATATCTTATGCAGTATGCAAAACCAAATTCTGGAATAGGTTTTCCTGGTGCACTTGAACTTATTACTGAGGTATTCTTGGACCAACAAATACAAGTTTGATATTTTACTTTTTACTTCAGTGATATATCTTCTTATTATGATATTTACAATGTAAAAAAAGTGGCCTCAAAGTAGCGGTAGCATCTAGTGCTGACAGGATCAAAGTTGACGCAAACTTAGCTGCTGCTGGCTTATCATTGTCAATGTAAGTTCTCGTCATTAAAACTGACCGTTTTGTCTTAAGTTTACTTTTACCAACTCATCTTAGTTTCACCATTTCAGGTTTGATGCAATTGTGTCTGCTGATGCTTTTGAAAACTTGAAACCTGCTCCTGACATATTCATAGCTGCCTCGAAGATTTTGAATGTTCCCCCAAGTGAGGTAAACTTGTGTTTTAGGCAATTTATCTTTTTTTTTTGTCATGGTATCATTTCAGGTTATAATATTCTATTCCCTTATGAATTTTTAACAAATCCCTTACTTAAGTTCGAAACTTTGGATTGATATATATGATGGTTATATATCTAATAATATCTCATAGTTGTTAATAGTGAGCATAGTGCCCACTATAGCGAATAGCGTACCGAAGCTGGAGTATGTCGCTATATGATGGTTAGCAACTAAATAGCGGATTTAGTTTTTTTTTGATAAATATAGATAGCGATTTGAAAAAAGAAGCGTATTTAGGGTTTTTTTGTTTTAGGATTGAAAAAAGAAGCCTATTCTTTTCCATATTTACCGGATTTATGATAAAATATACATGTAAAATATTTCTAATTTTTTTTTCTAGTGTATCGCTAAACAAGTAATAGCGCCTGCTATTTCATCGCTATCGTTACGTAGCGTATAGGTAGTTGTCGCTATCGTCTACTATTCGCTAGTGATAGCTATGATATATCTTGATAATTACATGCTTTGACTTGAAAATTTCCAGTAATTTACATATTCGTTTCCCACGTAAGCTTTAATTTAGGGTAAAATTTCTTGCCTAGAAATTGAGTTGAAGTTCATCATTTAAGCACATTGATATTTTAATCCTTGCTCAAATAAAGGCTTGCTTTCTGCAATCTTTTTGATATTCTCACTTATTATTTCAGTGTCTTGTAATTGAAGAAGCACTAGCTGGAGTGCAAGCTGCCCAAGCTGCACAAATGAGGTAAAGTGTGATCGTTTTTTCATTTCAAGTTATTAAGTCGATTTGTCAGCACATATTCACATAACATGCACTTAAATTTGATTTGGAATGACCACATAATTCTACTTAAATATTTTAGTTTACATTGTCTCCTAGATGCATGGAATGACCTGTTTATCTAATATTGATCGATTTATGTTCTATTTTCTCAGCAATCGGTTAAACAGGTTGAACGAGTCAAGTGAATTTGAATGCTTTAACCTCAAAAATTAAACTTTAACTTTGATAGTATAGTTTTTGCAATTATATTTAATTGAGTAAAATTTATATGTATATGTAGATAAAAACATACACTTCGCAGTGGCATAATCACAACTTTTTAAAGCATCATATTTTAAATGTTATAAGCGTAAAAGAAAATATGGTTAAAAGTAATTTAATAATAAATTAATATAACTATAAATTAGAAAATATTAATAAAATAAAAAAAAAAAAAAAAAGACAAAGCAAAAGTAATTAAACAATAAAAAAACCTACACCGACATGGTGTTTTAATTTGTTATATAACACTATGTCACATTCCACACGTAATCTTCTTACAGGGTCAAAAAGAGAATAATGAAAACCTAAGGGGACTAAATGCGAATATACTACTTAAATTTACTATTCCTTATCATGTTGTCAATTACATTAATTACTCTTGGAAACTAAAAGAAGAAAAAAAAGTGTTGATGAACGAAGCCATACCGCGTATAAGTCTCCTGTTCTGACCCATTATTGTTAATGCATATTTGTGTGTCGGTTACTGTACGAATAGGCTAGATTGAGTGTATGATGAATATGTGTGTAATTGATTGAACATGGTTCAAACGAATGTGACAATCGTTTGAAAGGGCCAACCAAATGTATCCCATTCGTTTGAAAGGTTCAAACGAATGGTAAGGCCTATAAATACATGTTCAATCGTATGAGTCATTAAGTATTGAGAGAGAGGAGAAATCACACTTGATTTCTCTCGGTCTAAACGATGTAAACTCTTTCGGTATGGATATAATCAGTGCCGGTTCGTGCGTATCACATTTATTCTATCGGTTTGAGTTACTTATCTTGTATATATAAGCATAACCTTGAGGACTTATTCTTATTGCAGATGCATAGCTGTGACAACAACATTGTCTGAAGATACCTTAAAGGAAGCTAAACCATCACTAATCAGAAAGAATATAGGAAATATTTCACTTGAAGATATTCTTGATGGTGGCTCTAGTTACAGTAGTATGTAGTTCTGAAAATGATATTGTAACTTCATTTTTCATTCAAATTATTAATGCTACTTTTTCAATGTTGATGCTACTCTTCATTCAGTAAACAAGACTTGTTTATGCTTTGTAATGGATGTTCCTTACATTTGATGTTTTCTTCTTTTCTGCTGAACTAACCCGAGGATTGCATGATCAGTTATTTGTATGTTTGCTCTGTGTTTGATTAATTATTTGGCCTTATGTGGTCCCTGATGACTGTACATTGCAGAAACGTCATCTGTGCTCAAGACAAATACAGAGGGTGGTCTCATTTCAAGATGCATATTCTACCAATGATACGGCTGTTGGCAGGTAAGACAGTAAAATAAAAAATAAAACGAGTAAAATGCCATTTTGGTCCCTGAGGTTTGACCAGTTTTGTGACTTTCATCCAAAGGTTTATTTTCCCGCATCTGGATCCAAAGGGTTTGAAATCTTGCCATTTTTTCGTCCAGCCCGTTAACTCCATCCATTTTTCTCTGTTAATTCAGGGGTATTTCTGTCTTTTTTCTTAACTTAAAGGGCAATTCGGTCTTTTTCATATTATGTACAAGTATTTAAAATACCAAATTGCCCTTTAAGTTAACATAAAAGACGAAAATACCCCGACTTAACTGAGAAAAATGGATGGAGTTAACGAGCTGGATGAAAATGGCAAGATATCAAACCTTTTGGATCAAGATATGGAAAAACAAACCTTTGGCCGGAAGTTGCAAAACTGGCCAAACCTCAGGGACGAAAATGGCATTTTACTCAAAATAAAATGGGTCAATTTATGATGCTTTTAAATGAGCATATGTTCATTTCGGATAAAAAGATCTCTTATCTTCACTTTCTTTTTTAGTTTTTTATTGAAGTGCATATGTTAAGCTAGCTATTCTGACAAGTAGCTTTAGTTATGCAAGTCGTGTTGCTTCTGTGAGTGTTTGATTTATGCTTAAGGCTATTCAATATAACAGCTGCAGCACTAATCGATAAACAGGTTGCAGGGTTCTCGGCGACAAGTTATAAGATATGGAAGCCTGGGAATCGCGCTATCTTGTCTCTATTTTGCATCTACAAACATGAAGGTACGAGCTATGAATGGAGAAACCAAACTTAGAAGTCTCTGTGTCAATTTTTGACGCATGAATGGGTTATTGCAGGCTATGCAATATGCATCTCCGAAGGCTATCTGGAACTTGTTATTTGGGAGCAGTAGTCCACCCTTTGGACAGAGCGAAGTTTTGAATCTGTCGATCATCTGGATCGTTTTCTGGTCATATTTGATGTTGTGATGTCAGTGCATTCACGATCTGATAAAACCTAATGCAGAAATGCAGATTGCGTTAATTTCTGAGTTGGTTTCTGCTGGTATGCAGATGGAACTCGTTCCACAAGAATCCAGCAATTTATCAATTATATAGCAGATATAGAAAGCAAGTAAATAAGAAATCCCATTTTTAGAGCTTCCACATTCTAAATTGTCCAAATGCTAACCTTTTTGTGTGTTGAAACTTGAAAGGGGAAACATGACACAAGTCCGGAGTTTCCGTCTAAACTTGATTGGCTAAACACAGCTCCTCTTCAGCTACGTAGGGTAATAAATATATCAGATGGATCTATTCCATTTTCATGCATTTTGAGTAGTATGTTAACACATAGAAGTACTAAAAATCTTTGGACAAAACCTTTGCTTCTCTGTTCTTGAATTTAATATTTGAGATACAGTTACGCTCAAAGCCAAAAAGCCTGATTAGTTACTTTCCAGATGGAGAGTCTATGTAGTCACAATATTAGAAGCACAAATGTTATGACCAAAAGTTAAAGGTGTGTTGTTTTTTTAACAGGATTTGAAAGGAAAGGTGGTCCTTCTGGACTTTTGGACGTATTGTTGTATAAATTGTATGCATGTGCTCCCTGATCTGGAGTTTTTGGAAAAGAAGTACAAAGACATGCCAGTAAGTTCTGCCAAATTCCTTTTAGTGTGAGGAAAGTAATATATATATATATATATATATATAGGATAAGGATCCGTTAGGAACCACCCTTTATCGCGAGAACCAGTGTGAACACAACCAAAAATACCTAAAAAAAATTTAAAAACACAATTTTTTTTATTAAAATCGCTAAATTTCATCACTAAAAAAAGTTTTGAACAACAATTACTGCTGCCCATGTGCATACGCGTGCACTGCACATGTGCATATGTCGTAGTTATGTTTTTTTTTTTGTTAAAGTCGCGATTTAACTAAACAAAAAAACTTTTTTAGCATTTAGTTGTGGGTTTAGCTTTATGTTTTAGTTTTTAGCATTTACCTTGGTGTGTGTGTGTGGGGGGGGGGGTGTTTTAGGTTTTTGGGTGGTGATGGGGTCGGTTTTTTGTTGTGTTCACATTGGTTCTCCCTAAAAGAGTTTATGGTGTATAATTCTTGATGATCTAATTCATGAAAGAGAAAGTTAAATCAGAGAATTGTGTTGTATTAGAAGTTGTGATTAGGGTTACATTAGATGTGGTTTATATAGACCACAATGTTACGCTTCTAACCCTATACTAACACAATATTATATTTTGTCTAATACTCCCCCGCAAACTAAGCACGCGGGAGTGACTTCATTTGAAAACTTAAAAACATAAAAAAAGAAAGATAGTTGGTCTTCGTTCTTTTCCTCCTTGCTTTCGCCTTGTTCTTCAGCAACACCTTGTTCTCCCGCAACAATTCTTAGACAGCAACACTTTTGTGTAGGGTCTTTTTTTTAACTAATTTTTTTTGTTTTTCCACCGACAATTTTAATAGGAATTTGTTTCCCCTTGTCGGTCTTCTCCCCTATCAAGACCTCTTTGTTTTGTTTTGTGAGGTGTTAGTCGCCGGAAATAGGCCACTGTTGTAATGTGGCTGCGACGACTTAGGGTTTCGATTATTGCAGGTTATTTCTGCAACCCTAAGTGCTGGGAGGTATGGTTGTTTGTAGCAGCAACGACTGCTTATTTGTATCAGCGGAAACTGACGGAGCTAGGGTTTCATGGTGATGATAGCAGCGGCTAGGGTTAGGGTTACCCGCGGCGGCTAGGGTTTCTGTTGTTGTGGGGTGGTGGTTGTCGGCTTTAGTGTAAAACGATGGTATTTGTGGTGGCGGCTAGGGTTTCGCCATGGGTGGAAGCAATTCTGTTGGTGTTGTGATGGTTAAGGGCGGCAGAAGGGTAGAAGAGGAAGACCGTGCGCAATTTTGTGGTGGTGGTAGGGCGGCGGTGGTCGGCCGCCCCACTGGTGGTTGTACTCCAAAGCTCTGATACCAAGTTAAATCAGAGAATTGTGTTGTATTAGAAGTTGTGATTAGGTTACATTAGATGTGGTTTATATAGACCACAATGTTACGCTTCTAACCCTATACTAACACAATATTACATTTTGTCTAATAGAGAACCCTTTAAACAGGGAGAATTACAATGCCTACCTATCTCTAATTTAGGAAACACAATCACAATAGAATTCCAATTGATCATCTATCTAAACAATAATAAATCAAATATATAATAATATATATCGCTAAAAGTATCCTCACAATCAATTCTCACTGTCTGAGATTTCCCGTTAACCACCAAACGTGCTTTATACCGTTCAAGTGACCCATTAGATTTAAATTTATGGCGAAAAATCCACATACAACGAGTAACCGGGCGATCAGATGGTCTAGGTACCAACTCCCATGTATCATTTTCCTGTAAAGCACTAAACTCAGCCTGCATAGCATGTAACCAATAAGGGTCGGCAAAGGCCTTGGCATACGAATTGGGAACCGGAGAAATAGAGGTGGAAAGCAAAGTACGGTGGGCTTTAGATCTGGTGGTCATTGGGTGGGTGTTAGTGGAGAGAGGAGGCTGGGAAGAACAACCGTAGGCTGTTGGGCGGGCTGGGACGGAGCTGCCGTAGCAGCATGGGACGATGGGGCAACAGTGGTAGGTTTCGGGCGTCGGTGATAGGTATGTATGATGGGTGGAGGTGGTGTGGGGTTAGGAGGTATGGAGACGGGCTGGCGGAAAATGAAACGGGTGGCGTAATATCATCTAAGAATGAATAAGTGGCGGAGGGGGTTTTAATGGTATAAGGGAAAGTGTGTTCGTCAAAGGTAACGTGACGAGAGATGATGACTTTACCGGTAGTAGGGTCAAAACAGCGATAACCCCGGAAATCAGGAGGGTACCCCAAAAAAATACAACGAACTAAACGTGTGGTGTACGTGGTGACGAGATATAAGGCAAAAGTTGGGGTGAAGAAATTGAGTCTTTTAGTAGGAAGAATGTTATGGAGATAGGTGGCGGTGTGAAATGCTTCTACCCAGAACATTGGTGGTAATTGTGCATGAATGAGAAGGGAACGTATGATATCATTGAGATGGCGAATCATTCGTTCATCACGACCGTTTTGGGAGGATGTCTGTGGGCAGGAGAACCGAAACAACAGACCATGTTGTTGAGCAAAGCTTTTAAAGGCTGGTTGTCAAATTCGCCCCCGAGATCACACTGAAACGTTCTGATGTTGCGGTTGAATTGTGTTGCAATCAAATTATGAAATTTGGTGAAAGCGGTGAATGTTTCGATTTATATTTTAGAGGATAGGCCCACACAAAGTTTGAGAAATTATCGATTAAGACCATATAGTATTTATATCCAGTTTTACTCAGTATAGGAGATGTCCATAAGTCACAATGCACAATGTCAAATGGAGAAAAAGTAAAAGAAGTGGATTCATAAAAAGGTAACCGTTTGCTATTAGATAAATGACATGAATTGCAAAAAGAAGAATGTTTATTCGAGTTACACGGAAAACCAAAATTTCTAGTTAAAACGTCTAAAACTTGTGCTCCAGGGTGCCCGAGGCGGTTATGCCATGGTAAAGTTGAAGATGCAATGAAACAAGCTTGTGGCGGAAGGGTAGGTGGAGTGACTGGATAAGATCGCCTGTGCTATTGTGGCGGGAAAGGAGCCGGCCCGTTTTGAGGTCCTTCAAGGAAAAGCCAAAAGGGTCAAATTCGACAGAAACATTATTATCACGTGTGAAACGGCGTACGGACAATAAAGTTTTGATAATTTGGGGGCTATAAAGTATGTTGGGTAGAATATAAGTTTGGTTATACATGGGAAGGTAACCATTGCCCGAACCCTTAATTGGTGAACACTGCCCGTTGCCGACTAACAGTTTTGCAGTAACAGGAAAAGAATTAGGAAGTTGAATCATACCTTGGTTTTCGGTAACATGACGTTCAGCCCCTGTGTCCATAACCGGATACGGTTCCGTGTAATTTAGCTGCATAGTGTTGAAAGCTTGGTGGAGATCCGACGGACATAATGCATCGATCGGGTTTTGGTGGTTTGGACAATAGGTGGAATAGGCCATTGTGTGGGACAACTGGTTGTTGTTGGGTCTGTGGTTGCATCGGATATGGCAAGTGGGTATTCCACCAGGCCCATTGTGGATCAGTTCTGTGGGTTCTGGGAAATGCTTAGAGCCCGTTAGGTTTCCTGTTGCCACGTCGCCGTCCGGTAGTCTGACCATCGTTGCCCCTTCCACGTCCTCGATAATTGGACGGTAGAGCATTGTGCAGCTGTATATCGTGAGTGTTGCAGGAGAGGGCTGTTGTGTTTGGGTCGTGGAGTTTGGGTTTTGGGTGTTGTTACCAAGACAAACGAGGATTGTTGTTGGCGAGCAGCTTGCCTAATAACTTCATCATTGAGCATTGATCTGGCAAGATCCCAATTTAACATCTTGAGAATTGATTAAAGATGCGGTAGTGTCATATTCCTGAGAAAGCCCATGAACTAACTGCAATACCAAGCGTGATTCCGTAACCGGTTGGTCAACGTCTCCCAGTTGATTTGCTAAATCTTTCAGTTGTTTGCAATAGTCTTCAACGGAACTACAGGCTGCGAGGGTGAGGTTTACAAACCGGGTTTCAAGTGCGGCTGCTTTGGCTTTCTTATTGCTAAGAAAGATTTTCTCAAGTTTTAACCAACTCGTTCGAGCCGAAGCTTCGGTGTCGAGAATTCTGGTTAGCAGATCATCAGAGACAGTGCTATATATCCATTGAGAGACTAAAGCATCCAATTCCTTCCACTCCGTATAAGTTGGATCCGTGGTTGCTGGGGTGGTGTATCATCGATATGGTTGATGACCCGATATGCAATAGAATGGAACTTGAATAATTTTACCCAGGAAGAATATTGACAGATGTACCGTCAAGTGTTCGGATTTTGGATTGTATATTCGAAACAGAGTAGGCAGGGTGAAGGGTTTTAGGGTGCTGGTCATGGGTTTGGATGATGATGTCTGGTCATCGGGTTTGGTCATGATGACCGGCTTTTAAGGAAGTAATCGGAAAAAAAAGGGAAGGGAAAAGAAGAAGATATTCAGAACCGAAGCTCTGATACCATAAAAGAGTTTATGGTGTATAATTCTTGATGATCTAATTCATGAAAGAGAACCCTTTAAACAGGAGAATTACAATGCCTGCCTATCTCTAATTTAGGAAAAACAATCACAATAGAATTCCAGTTGATCATCTATCTAAACAATAATAAATCAAATATATAATAATATATATCGGCTAAGACTCGCATGAACCCTACTCTCTCTCTCTCTCTATATATATATATATTTAGTTACGTAATTATTAACGTGTTCTTTTGTGCAGTTCACTGTCGTTGGAGTGCATTCTGCCAAGTTTGACAATGAGAAAGACTTGGAAGCAATCCGGAATGCTGTACTACGATATGGAATAACTCATCCAGTAAGTGTTAAAATTGAACTTGGTAATACAGTACTGAACTTAAATAAAATTTGCACAAATCCCATGTTGCTTCTTCAAAATTACAAGTGTCACACAACATCTGTATAATTGTTTTATTTTTCTTTCATAACTGTACCATTCAGTCAAGAAATGGCCATCTCAGCTGTTGTGTGTTATCTTATGAATCCTTTTCCGTAATCTTTATTGCAAGTAAATCTGCAACTATCATATTGAACCAGGTTGTTAATGATGGAGACATGTATATGTGGAGAGAGTTAGGTATAAATTCATGGCCGACATTTGCTATTATTGGGCCAACTGGTAAACTCCTTGCACAGTTGGCAGGTGAAGGGCGACGCAAGGTATTCACTTCTTGCAATATTACATACATACATGTTTCATTGTTATGTTTGGATCAGTTAATTCTCTATTAGTGTTTAGAATAGTCAATTTCTTTAATGGTGCCTTTTTGTGTTCAGGATCTTGATGATTTGGTGGAGGCAGCTCTGTTATATTATGGCAAGAGAAAGTTATTGGACAGCACACCAATTCCTCTAAATTTGGAAAAGGACAATGATCCTAGGTTGTTAAAGTCACCATTGAAGTTTCCCGGCAAGCTGGCGGTTGATGTATTTAACAAACGCCTCTTCATTTCAGACAGTAACCATAACCGTATAGTAGGTTACCTTTCTCTGTCTATACCAGTGTTGTAAGAATCGCTAGGCGCTAGCGGGCCGGTGGGGTGAGATTAATCATATACGCACAAATTTTCATGTGTATTTTTTTAGCAAGACAAGTTTTAACACCTCATCGGCTTATATTTTAAATAGACAAGATTAATCATCGAAATTTACAAGGTTTGACCAGAAAATGGCCGGAACCGCTGATTTTTGGCCGATTAGGACTGTCTAGGGCCGCCGTTGACTGTCTAGCGATTAATTGGCCGATTAAAGGAAACTTACCAGTGACTGTGCATTGGTTATATCTTCAAATTTACAAAAATAATTTGGACTGACTTCCAGGTGGTAACTGATCTGGATGGGAATTTTCTAGTCCAAGTTGGGAGCACTGGAGAAGAAGGTCTACGTGACGGCAACTTTGACACTGCAATGTTCAGCCGCCCACAGGTCAACCTCACACACATGACACAACATCTCACTTTCTTTTAAGTTCCTTAATTGGGTGCGGTTTATTCAATGTATTTCGGCTTTCATATTCCACCATGTTTTTGTTGATCCGAAAAGAGTGATTGCGCTTGTTTCCATGTTTTTGTAGGGTCTGGCATACAATGCCACTAAAAATCTACTATATGTTGCAGATACGGAGAACCATGCTTTGAGGTAGAATAATTAGTTGGTTGAACCTTTATTTTTTCTGTTCTTTTTTGGTCAACTTTTAGTTTGGAATCTGCTATATGTTGGAAGAGTTCCTTGAAAATTAGTCTGCCCTTACTTTTCGCTTTCTGTCTGAGCATCATCACTTTACACACACACACGCGCGCGTGTGTGTCAAATGGATACCGTCATTAAGGGATCATGTTGCATACTCTAATTTAAAGACAATCTTTGTGGCTACTGAATACCACATATTTTTGGTTTGTAGGGTGATTGATTTTGTGAACGAGAGTGTGCAGACTCTGGCTGGAAATGGTACCAAAGGTTCTGATTATAAAGGGGGAGGAAAAGGAACCAGTCAGGCAAGATTAAAGATGCATTCGTCTTATCAGAATTACACATCTTGTAAATAATTAAAGTCTGTCTTGGTTTATGATAGATAACATTTGCTCATGATGCATATTAAATATGACGATGATTTTCAGCTTTTGAACTCTCCTTGGGATGTGTGCTTTGAGCCTACAAATCAGAGCATATACATTGCAATGGCTGGGCAACATCAGATCTGGGTGCATAGTACACTAGATGGAGTTACACGCGCTTTTAGTGGTGATGGTTATGAGAGGAACTTGAATGGGTCAAGGTAATATACAGAATACGTGTTGCTCATTAGAGATGAAACGTGTTGAAATTGCCACCTCACCCGCTTCACTTATTCAACTTATCCCCATTTTTTCCATCTGTCTTTTTTCTCTTCCTTCTTTTCTGATTTTTTTTGTTTTTTTTCTTTCAATTGAGACAGCTCTTTGACAACATCGTTTGCACAACCATCTGGACTCTCGTTATCCCCGTGTAATTATTTACTACAGGTTCATACTTTATTAGTGCAGATTTATGAGCAATGTGAATTGCTTGGGTCTATATTTAAAGTAGTGATATATGTTATGAGTTGCATGAATGTGTCGGCCTCTTGGGTCTTATATTAATCATCTAATTAGAATTTCAGATGAAGGACTTGGGGCATACATAATTGTGAGTTAACCTTTTCTGTTGTAGATGTGAAAGAGGCATACATTGCCGACAGTGAGAGTAGCTCCATTCGGGCTCTCAATCTTCAAACAGGTGGATCAAGACTACTAGTTGGTGGTGATCCAGTTTTTTCTGACAATTTGTTCAAGGTATATCCATCTCCAAGGCACTATGGGTTTCACATGTTAACTGGTCAATGTAGGGGCCAGCTGAAACGGGTCGGTTTATGAACCAGAAAATACTTCTCTCTTGTTTTTTCAAATATGATTACAAAAACTATTTAGAGGTTATAGCAGTTGTTTATGCTATAGGGACCTTTTTAACCTATTTGCCCTGTTTTCTTTTTGTTATGTTTTTTAATTCGATTTTACCTTTAGTATTGATGGTATATAAACCAAATTGACCCGTTTGTACATAAATGCATATTAACTAGCTTACGGAAACAAGTGCAAAGGTTTCATTCTGAGACTTGCTCTAGAATCTAGATTATGCAGCCCTAGCATATGGATCGATTAGTTATTGTTAGTTTTTTTTATTCACAAGTTGCAAACCCCTTTTATGCTATTATAAACTTTATTACTATTATATAGTTTGGAGATCATGACGGAATTGGTTCTGAAGTGCTTCTTCAACACCCGTTGGGAGTCTTATGTGGTAACGATGGTCAAATTTATGTGGCAGATTCATATAACCACAAGGTACACACTACTTTTAAGTTTAAAAGTAGCTTCTTTGACTACAAACGTCAAATGTGCTATAGGTATGTCATATGATTAATAAATTCTATATTAGTTTGAACTTGATAGTTACAAGTTGGAGGGCTACTATTTTCGAATAGTGAGTAAATTTGTATGTAAAAAGCCTTTTGTCACGCGCAATTAGTTTCAATAAAACGAAATCAGACGTTTGGTTCATCCTATGAGTTAAAAGTTGAAGTGCTTACGCCAAGCCAGAAAACAATACAATAAACCCTGTCCGTAATAAAGGCAGTATATAGTTACATATAATGATTTTTGCTGTCACATACGTTACATGGATCCAGTTGTCTTTTTGCCAACACCAGCAATGAAACTTGTGAAGTTCACTATTATATTTTTTTTGTTATCTGTTAAAGGACACCATGAACACAATTGGTGAATATTTGGTTGAGGCTGCTAATGTTGACATGTATTGTAGATAAAAAAACTAGATCCAGCTACCAAAAAGGTAACTACAATAGCAGGCACTGGGAAAGCTGGCTTTAAAGACGGAACAGCTTTATCAGCTCAGGTTAGTAAACAAGTGCTTATATAAACCTCACTATGTTTACAAGAATATACTATTAAAATAATTATCTTTTTAGTAGATCTTTTTAAGAGTTTGTTGGCATTTGAATACATTTTGGGTGACTTATGACCCAATTTTAAGTTGAAGCAAGCTTTTATATTTACGCACGGGACTTGTTGGTGATTAGTTATTTATTTATGTAGCACAAATAAATCATATTAGGTTAATGGGTCAAAATTACCACTTTCAGCTTACATTTAACTTCAGGTAATCAAACTCACTAAAGGGAATTGGTAATTGTTATTGATTGAATAATAGAATGATACAAGACAATATATAGAGACTATTAGACCTAGATAAATAAGGAAAAGATAACTATGGAAACTAAAAAATAACAAACTAATAAATAATTCCGGTCTAATACACCCCCGCAAGTTCAGGGCGGTCAGCAATCTGTAACTTGGATCGTAGAAAATCAAACTTCTGTGAAGGCAGCGGCTTTGTGAAAATATCATCAATTTGATCCCCCGTTGAGATGAACTTTACATTGAGTTTGCCCTGTGAGACTTGTTCGCGAACAAAGTGGTAATCGACTTCAACATGTCTGGTGCTGGCATGAAAGGCTGGATTAGTAGTGAGATATGTAGCACCAAGATTGTAGCACCAAAGAGTGGGAGCTCCACTATCCAACCCGAGTTCACGAAGAAGTGATTTGAGCCAAAGTAATTCAGCAACGGTGTCAACAATGGCTTTGATTCTGATTCTGTTGAAGAGCGAGAAACCGTTTTCTGCTTCTTAGTCGACCAAGAAATAAGATTAGAGCCTAAGTAGATGGCAAATCCCCCCGTAGGCGACGGTCGACAGGGTAACCAGCCCAATCAGAATCAGAAAAGGCCCGGAGATCAGCGAGCCAATGAGAATCAGAGAAGGCATGTAAACAATACCCTGTGTTATGATGAATCCAAAGACCCATGTTGGTCGTGCCTTTCAAGTAGCGCAGTATACGTTTGACAGCGGACGAGTGATTTTATTTAGGAGCATGCATGGATTGACAAACCCGATTGACGGCAAAGGCAATGTCGGGTCGAGAAAGAGTAGCATATTGAAGAGCTCCAACGGTTTGCCGGTAACGAGAGGGATCATCAAGTAAAGGGCTGTCATCAGGAAGGAGCACATGAGAGGTGCTCATGGGGGTGGAGATGGGCTTGCAATCTGCCAAACCAGCCCGGTGCAGTATATTAGCAATGTACTTTCGTTGCGATAAGACAAGATCATAATTCTTGTGAATAACTTCCACTCCAAGAAAATAATGAAGCTGACCCAAGTCTTTAAGGGCAAAAAGAGAATTGAGACGCCCAATAATGTTGGTAATAGTGTTGGAATCATTCCCGGTGATGATAATATCATCAACATAAACAAGAAGATAAATAAGTAAGCCCGAGGAGTTGAGAATGAACAATGAGGGATCCGTTTTGGACCCATGAAATCCCAACTGAATAAGAGTGGTAGACAGTTTGTTGAACTAGGCACGAGGTGCCTGTTTAAGACCATAAAGAGACTTGTTAAGTAGACAGACATGATCTGGTTTGTTGGGATCAATGAAGCCTGGTGGTTGGCGCATATAAACCGTTTCTGCAAGATCACCATGTAAAAATGCTGTCTGAATATCCAACTGTCCCAAGGACCACGATTTGTAACAGCTAGGGACAGAATAGTCCGAATGGTAGTCAGTTTTATAACAGGGCTGAATGTCTCGTGATAGTCAACACCATGCTGTTGAAAACCTTTTGCAACCAAGCGTGCTTTGTACCTGCTAATTATCCCGTTTTCATCAGTTTTCAACCTATAAACCCATTTGCAATCAACCACATTAGTATTAGGGACAGGTGGACAAGAGTCCACGTACCATTCTTATAGAGCGCGTCCAATTCCTCGGACATAGCATGGTGCCATTCAGGGTACTTGTTGGCAATGGTAAAGGAGGTGGGTTCAACTAGTAGAGAGGAAGGGGCGGTGGCAGTGTAAGCAGCGGGATTGTACCGATCCGGTTGTTTAGGATGTGGCCCAAGATTGGCAGGCCTGGATCGGGTAGCTGCTGGTTGATTAACAGTGGGGGCAGTGGAAGAGTGAGACGAAGATGATGGACCCGAAAAAGATGATGTGGAGGTGGATTGAGCTGAGTGACTAGTTGTGAGGTGTGTTGGTGCCAGCCGTAGGAGCTGATGGAACCGAAGGAATAAGGGAGGGACTGTCAGCTGTAAGTGGTGATGAAGATGGAGATTCGGCCGGAGAGCCGGGAGGTGGGTTAGGAAAGATAGAGACATAAGGGGAAGAGGATGGTGGTGGGTTAGGTTTTGGTGATGGAGCATAGGGAAAGATGTGTTCATTAAAGCGAACATGACGAGCAATGTAAATACGCTCGGTTAGAGGATCAAAGCATCTATAGCCATGATGCAAGAGGCCATAGCCAAGAAACACGCAAGGCATGGAACGGAAGGCGATTTTGTTGTGGTTGTAGGGACGAAGATTGGGAAAACATTGAGAACCAAAGACCAGTAAAAACGAATAATCTGGTTTTCGGCCATGGTGTGTTCAAATGGGGATTTGTGTGAAGAAACACGGGAGGGAAGGCGGTTTATAAGGTAAACGACTGTTTTAAAGGCAAAATGCCAAAACTGGGAGGGAGGTGAGAATGAGCCATAAGTGAAAGGCCCGTTTCAACATGTCTGTGGCGACTCTCCACAAAACCGTTTTGCTCGCTTGTGTGTGGGCAAGAACGGCGATGAATAATACCGAGATTACGACAAAATGAAGCTAGTGGACGAAATTCGCCACCCCATTCCGATTGGATGCATTTCAGTTTGGTGTTGAACTGGCGTTCAACCATGGTGATGAAGTTGGTTAAAATGACGTAAACGTCAGATTTTTTAGATAGGGGGTAAAGACACATGTAGCGGGTGTAATGGTCAACACATAACAAGAAATAACGGTGACCGTCAAGAGACAGTGACGGGGTAGGGCCCCAAACATCACAATAAAAAAGATCCAAAATATGATGACTACGAAAAGTAGAATCAGGTAAATGCAATTTAGATATTTTTCCATTTGACAAGAACATAAGTGTTTTGATAATTTATTCGAAACTGGTACAAGAACAATAAGAAACAATAGAATTAAAAACTTGAGCATGTGGATGTCCTAAACATTGGTGCCAAATATCTGAGGAAGCCTTGACAACAGTGAATGTAACCTTGGGTAAAGTCTTGAGTTGAGGAAGGCGGATAGAGTACAAACCCTGTTCACTAGGGCCAGTGAGGAGGGTAGTGTGCGTAGACTCGTCCTTCACAAGAAAATAAGAAGAATGAAACTCAAAAAAGGCATTATCGTCAAGGCAAAACTTTTTTGGACACTGAAAAAGCTGTAAAGTTGGCGCGTGGCTGCTGAGTGTGCTGGGATTGCTGATTTGGACACTGAGAGGGTAAGTGGCCTATTCCACACCGATTGCAGTGGCCAAAAACGGTGTTTTGAGTTGAAGCCCAAGAGAACTGCCTGGTGCCACCATTGTCTCTAGAGCTTGGGGTGAAAGATCCACGCGAGTTTCCCGGCTACGATTGTTTCGACCACTTCGGTTGTTGAATGTTCGAGATCCAAAATAGGCTTGAGGTTGTGGGGGTTCGAATGCAGTTGATACCCCAGTTGAGAAGCAGCTAATTGAATGTGTTGAAGCTGCTGTTGAAGTTGTTCAAGGTTGGGTGAAGAAAAGCCTGCGGGTTAGGGCTGAATGTTTTGTTGACTGCATAATCATGATCGGACAACAGCGAATAGATTTCATTGAACAAGATAGGAGGGTTTCTCCCAAGCACGCTGCCTTTTAAACCGGTGTATTCTTCACGAAGCCTACAAGGGTGTGCATAACGAGATCGCTATCTTTTACCGGTTCTCCAATGTTGGCGAGAGCGGTAGCGTATTCTTGGATCCTGTAGAGGTAGTCAATTGGTTTTTTAATCACCCTTCATGGTGATGCGCATGAGTTGGCTTTTGAGAAAGAATTCGTGTGAGGCAGTGTTGGGCGCATAGGCCCGTTCCAGGGACTGCCAAACAACACGAGAGGTTCTACCTTGAACGTGCTGGTAAGATTCTTCAGAGACTGTTGAGATGAGTAATGCTCGAATGTGAGCATCATTTGAAATCCAAGGAGTGTAGCTGGGATTGTTTGTTGTGGCATCGCCGCGGGATTGTACCATCAATGTATGTAACCAAACAGGTTATGGGATGTTAGGAACGACTCAAGCATGGAACGCTAGTAGCCATAATTGGTGGGTTTGAGAGTGAAGGGGAATTTGTGGGAATTGTGGGTTGTCTTTTCTTGATGAGAGAAATTGATAATAGCCGCCATTGAAGCAGGGGATTATTGGCCGGAAGTTTGCGTTGGCTGGAGGTTGAAGATCGGCAGTAGGGCACCGATTAGGGTTAGAGAAAGATTGGGGGTTGATTTGCTCTGATATCAAATCAAACTCACTCGAATTGGTAATTGTTATTGATTGAATAATAGAATGATACAGAACAATATATAGAGACTGTTAGACCTAGATAAATAAGGAAAAGATAACTATGGAAACTAAATCTAAAATAACAAACTAATATATAATTCCGGTCTAATACAGGTAAAGGCAGAATTATGACCCATGTTTTAATATTGTCAATGTTTGTTAATTTTCAGATAAACTGCACAAGATAGCAACTTTACTTTCATTACTATTTATAGCAACACACTTTATTTTTATATGCAAAAATGCAAGCTACTTCCGTTTTATTCTTGTTTATAGCAACCTATCTGTAAAAACCTTGATGTAGCAACTGTTAATGTCTCGTTATCAGTCACGCATAGAAAATGCTGACATGGAAAATTAATAAGTTTGATTCAACTAAAACTATACTTTCTGTTATTATGTCATGCTTATGTTAAAATTTCTGTACCTACTTTAATTTTTATGTTACATTAATTATTTGTTTTTGATGTATTTTGTAGCTGTCAGAACCAGCTGGAATTGTGGAAGATGATACAGGTGATATGTTCCTTAAACTTGTGTGACATTGTATTCATGTCAGGAAGTGCATCATATAACGTAAATAAATCATATGTTGTGATAGAAGTCATGATACAATAGTTCTTGATCATTTATTGTTTCATGCTTCAATATGGTGGTTAAAGTTTTAGATGCAACTTCCACGACAAGAGGTTAACCATTCGTTTTTTCGTTTCTTATAACTCTCAGGGAGACTATATATAGCTGATACAAACAACAGTCTGATTAGATATTTGGATCTCAACAAAAAAGACTCACAAGTTGTTACACTTGAGTTAAAAGGAGTTCAGCCTCCTGCACCAAAATCTAAATCTCCAAGACGCCTTAGAAAACGAACTTCAGCTGACACGGAAACAGTTGTAGTTGATGGCGGTTCATCCAATGAGGCTAAACTTAAATCTTACAATATCCGTACCAGAAGGCTATCATTTCTCAAATGTTCTCTCTTTTAATGGTTCATAAGTAAATTGACATTCATAGAAATCATATTAACTTTTCGTGGTTCTCATAACTCATAACAAACCATATTAACTCTTAGTGCGTCAACTTAACTTTTAATTAATATGTAGGAAGCACGCTCCAAATTTAGCGTGGATATTGATCCTGAAAATGCAGCGGTTGTTGAGCCTTTGGATGGGAATCTCGGTCCAGATGGAACTGCCATTCTACATATTAAAAGATCATCTCCTTCACCTATCACGAGTAGGGTTAGTTGTAAGGTATGCACTCTCCTAGAAAACAATATCTTTTGCATCACAGTTGTTTGTTACTCTTGTTCTATTGAAGTTGTAGAGTTTGACTTGAAACAATAAGATAATGTTTGCTACATAGGCCTAAGTTTATGAAAAAAGAATATTAATATTAATCTCATTGAGTAACACGGATATATGTGTTCGTGCAGATATACTACTCAAAGACGATGAGGTTTGTTTATATCAGTCTCTTGTTTTTGAAGTACCTTTTAAAGAGGCATCTCCGGAAAATACCCTACAAGAAATCAAACTTCGTTTGTTGTGAAGCCAAAATCATCAGAAGGTAGCTTACAGCTGCCGATTGCTCGATGATTGGTAAATGTAATATTCTCTCATACTCGATAAGTTGTGTTGTGTATAGCTGCTATAAACATGTCTGCAAGTACATGTGGAAGAATCATTGAACGCCTATATACATAAAAGTTAGGATCTCACTGTATAGAATACATTACAGTAACAACAATATCTGCAGCCTCTTGGTATGCATCTGGTAAACAAGTGTGCTTAAGTATTCTAATTGGTTGGTACCAACACACTCAACATGCACCTTTAATACACCTTTTGTCTCCAATGGGGCTCGAACCCACGCCCTCTTAGTTGCAGGGCTGTCGTTCAAAGCCCACATGCGATCATGGTCTTCAGATGCTTCCAGTGATAAACCAAAGCATAAAAGAGTGGAGGGATACTTTATGAGAATCAACCAAGACTTTTAACACCTTCATTGAGTCAGGTTTACATTTTTTACGATACCTATCTTACAACATCCACTCGTTCCAGCTTCCATGTAAACATTGTGGCTAATAAAATAGCTCGTGACTTGAAGCTCACTAGAAACTTGCTTGTAAATAAATGAGTTGAGTTGGCTTGTTTGAATTTTAAGCCAAGGTGACCTCGCTCAAGTTAAACAGTACATTTAAGAAGCCTAACTTTTATAGGAACAATTCATCCAACTTTTTTTTGTTGTTATATCTATTAATACGTGTAAGATATATAGAATCTTCAAAATTTCAAAAACAAACAAGCTGGATCGAGCTCAAGTTTAGATCTTTAAGTGATTTTGAGCCAAGTTGAGTTGGCTCGTTTGACTTGGTGCTCGGGCTGTAGCTTGCTCAGCTCATCTTGCCCATTAAGTAACCCCCAATAAACATAATCCTTCTTAGTTCTTAAGGATTGTTAGGGTTTCAGATACGAACTCCAGTCACCTAAAAATTGAAATGGGAAAACAAGCATTTTAAATAATGGTTACATACTTTATTATTGTTCATTACTAAGGCAGACCCATTAGAGGTGCACAAACCGGGTTTTTTTTTTGTCCACACCGGTTCAGGTTAAAACCGTTTCCTGTTTGGGTGAACAAAAGTCGAAACCGTTTGGTTAAAACCGGTTCCTATTTGGGTGAACAATAGTCAATTATTTTTTGTTGAACCGGTCTAGGTTGGTTGAAGGAAGTCAAAGGATTAGGTTTGACCGGTTCCGATTGGGTTTTGACCAAGTTCAAACTTGTTTCAAAGAGGATGGTGGGGGCCATGGATATGAGAACCAATCACATGGCACCTTCACCTTCATTTTCTTTTTTTGTTTAGTGAATAGTATTGGGTGTTTAGTTAACAATGATACATGTAACGGATATTTAGTTAATGGTCAAGTTGTGACGTGACAGCGATATGACAATGGATTAATGGGTATTTAGTTAACCCATAACATATAGTCTTAGACAGTTTTAAGTCTAGTTGTGTGTCACCAATTTTAAAACTCTTATAAACTAGTAAAAGAGCATGTTGTTTCAAGTACGATTTGGTTATCTAGTTTTCAACTAAACCTAATAAGATATCACCAAGGCGTTAAATGGCTCAAACTGCTTTCGTTCATGCATAAAGATTGTGAAGGAATCTGATGCATATATTGCTTATAGCCATTTGTTTGTATATGTTTGTTCTACACATGGGATATGATACTCGAAGTGTAGTTTTATTCATCACTGAACAATACACATTTCCACACAAGAATTTTCTCACATTCATTCACGCTTAGCAATGATAACACATCATAGTTATCTACTTTGACCATCAAATGTTGACCATGACATTTTTGCTACATTGACCAAATTCTATTATAGTTTACATTTTTAAACTACAATTCTAATACACATGTAGTCTACTGCTAACTCTACCCCGCAGTCCTGTGGGACTAGAACCCTTGAAATTAGAAACAAAAGATATGTTAATGGTTAATCAAAACGTCAACTGCAAAATACAAAACCAAAAGCCTGGCTCAAACGAGCAGTATGACAAAGGCTATATCACGGTTATCAAATTACATAAATGGTAAAATCATGAAGAGAAAAACACACTAATTTCAAATAATACCAACCAAATAAAACAAGAATTATACACAATACCATATGCTAGTGCTCAAGTAAACAGAAGCATTTGGTTTATGATATGCAAAACCAAGAACCGCCCGTTCTCTGGTGCTAAGTATGCCCAAAAAATCATCTAAAAACAAGGACGAAACTGATGTACAGTTCTGACAAGTAACGGGGACAGCATCTTGTGGCATAATCATGGTCAAACACCATGAGATGGCCCTGTACACTAGTATTGTATGTTGGCATATAGAGAATTATACCCCCCATGAGTCAGGATCATGTTGTTCCAAGTGGCATGATAATATGCAATCTACCCATCACGCTGATACAACTTGCTAACTGATCAATATCTCAAGACCGCTGGCGAGTGAAGGATGATGGGTCATTTTACAATATGCCGTTTAAAACTCTCTGATAGTAGTCGTATTGTCGTGTTCTCCATGCATCTAAGCTGCTACTGATCAGGGAAAGCACCAGAGACACGCATTGCTGAGAAAACAAAAAAGAATAATAGATTTAGGGAAAGTACACCTTGAGAGTATGTTGTGTGAATATAAACTAACCTCTTCAGTCAAACTTAAGTGAAATCGTTTTCTTAAGTTCTGTATTGTCCGAGGCCCACCTTTGAAACATGGGAAACCAGAGTCCTGATGAAAGATAATAAGAAAAAATAATAACTAAAACATATATTAGGTGACCATAAAAACAATATGTTTCCTTTACCTGCAACATCTCAACAAGTAGAATAATCCGCTCTGCATGCTTCCGACATGTTAGGAAGCCTTGAATGCACAAAACCTGAATCACGAGACAAGATGAGCAACAAACCATGCAGATGCATACGTAAATGTAAAAGTCGACGAATGACAAATACTTTGAAGTAGTCGAAGAACTCGCTTGGAACCCCCTCAGCATCAGAATCCATAACCTAAAACAAGACATGTTTCAGTTAACTTTATTTGTTAAATGAGAGTCTTAGTACAATTAATGTATTACTTGCCTCAAGAAGTTCACGGGTTAACTTGAACGGTGCACTCTCAAAATTAACTCCCCCAGGAGAATTAGATAGCATGAAGCCAAAATCAATGTGTATGATATGCCCATCTTCATCTAGTAACAGGTTGCCATTGTGTCTATCTTTCACCTACACAAAATTCATCAAAAATTTTAGACATGAAGTATCTAACTAATACATATATTTTACTAATTCATCAAAATTAAGTCTGAAGAAGTAGACATAAAGCAGACATGACAACTCAACCATTATGTTTAACTCCTATGCCACAAACAAAATAAAAAAAGCTAAATTGGGTTCACAAGTGCAGCACCAGAACTGAGTTTTAGACATGAAGTGTCATACATACAGATAGATAAATCCAGAAATTCCATTCAGAATGTCACACACGGGATATAAAAGTCAAAACCGCTATTGTGAGTGTTGAGTTCAATTGTACAAACCAAAAAGTTTTGCCAACGTAACTGACAGATTTATGAGATCTAACCAAAAACTAATCAGTTAGACACAGGACCGGCTCTAACGTCTCTTAATGCTTATAAGGTCAAATATGTTAACACAATAGCACAAACCATTTTTACGTGTAGCCAAGCTCAGGGCAATGTCTGTGGGGTTGAGTCCGCATTAAGTAACATGAATAAGGTGATGATACACTGATACCAGCCAATTTACAGATAAACTAGTCGACTTATGTTATTTTTAATCCTAACAAGCCAAAAACAAAACAAAAAATCACCTAGAAAAGGAACAGGTTGAATGCTCAAACAGATTGAAAGTTGTCCAAGTACACAACCCCCTAAATCATTTTATTTGCAACAATTGGATAATTATCAGAATAATCATATATAAAGCAGCTTGGGCAAAAAAGAACGAAGTAGCTTAGACAAATCATGACAAAAGAGTGTTTCAGGTCAACTGGATAGCCTTCAACCCTTACTAAGAAATTACTCATAGGTAGCTTTAACTACCTTATCGCTAAACACGAAACAGCGGGTGCTATCGATAACTAACTATGGTACATGAAAGGGAAAAGTTTCGTGGGACTATTTGTGTGCATTGTACATGAAAGGGAGAGAGAAACCTGTAAGAGATAGCAAACAAGGGAGTATCCAGCCATACTTTCCACAAAGTTCCTCTGCAACAAAAAATTCAGTATTAGAATCCAGACACTCTTGAGGATGAAATGTATAGGTAGAGAAGGATTTTGATTTTAGGTTCCATTTCCTTTTTATTAATGTCTGTAGACAAGTTTTGTTACAGAAAACTAGATAGAAGGGGACATATCTAGTGCACTCATTGGGGTTCAATTCAGGCAATAAAATTTTAATATTTAAGAGTTTAAAAAACTTGTACTTCTACTTATCTCAAGTTTGGAGCATTTACATATTGAACAGATTAAGGAACATGCCTGCGTTTCTAATTTTCGTAAGTTCATTTTTTTCTATATTATATCATGCATATATGGATGCAGTTCAGGTCACCTGCCATAAGTCCGAAACAATTGTCAATTCACAAATATTGTGTAATAAATAAGAAACAACGTGAAAGTCCTATGTATGTATCGACCCATGGATTAGAGGCAGATGCGATCATATACCATGGTTATCCAACAAAAAGATAGCTGTGACACATGCAAAAAACTAGACAACATGACCCAGATAAGATGTATAAATGTTGTATATGGGTCAATAATAACAATAGTTACATAAAAATCCAAAAATCATTCAAATTACAGCTTGTGAAGAAGTATGCACAAGGGAAACACATAAGATACTCCCTCTCAACTGCCATTTACCTGTGCAAGTTTATATGTTGATGAATTTTCTTGATATTTGGCAATGAAAAAGTCACGCAAGCTCGTGATATTGGGGAATCTACTTTTGATAGAATGAAGTGACGCCTACAAGAAACCCAAGAACGGTGTTTATATTAGAGATAGAGGTAATTCATTATACATGAGAGACGGAAAAGATAAGTAACATACTGTATCTGGGATTGTTTCAATTAGAGCTGTGTAAGAAGATGTGACAAGGACTTCATAAGGGCGCAACCAAAGAGGTAGTCCAGCTTCTTGGAATATATCTGCCATGATAAAAAAAATCATCATTGACCGTACCAGCTTGTAAGAGTATGTGTCCTATATGAAATTATAGTACTGACATCGAAAATCTGTATTAAACTAAAGCTACACCTATTCACATAATGAAATTAATTATGTGGTTTTAAGTTTTCCACTTTTAATCACTATCTACACTTGGGTATGCATGCATCAGTGGTATGGACTAATACCACTGATTGAAATAGAAGCAATTTACAAGAAGATTCAAAACTGTTTTTTGTAGAAAAAGTGGCTTTGTCTTATAGTCTCTTAAACAAAGCGTTTTCAATATAATGGTGTGACGATCTAATAATTATACATGAAAAAAATCTATTTAGTATCATATATGTTGCCAGAAAATGAAGACGCAGACAAACAGAATAAAAATATTCATATATGTTGCCAGAAAATGAAGACGCAGACAAACATCTATCCCTACTATATATAACTACACATTGATATTCTGGTTATTTGTTTTTAATTAGACCCATACTGTAGATCAAGCAAGAATGGACATTTTCTGCAAGCTTCCACACAAAAAGTTCGTTTAAGTGTGACAATGGAACAAAAAATCGATAGAAATAGAATATATTACTTTTGTTAATGCATATGTGAATGTAAAAGCATGTGCCACATGGATTGAAAACACTTATCTAGGAAAATAGAACATTTTTTGGTCTTAAATATAAAGGAAGGCTGTAAACACTCAAAACTGTGAATGCCATTGTACTGTGTAATGTGAAGTAATATTGACCGAACAAAGATGAGTTAGTACATTTACTTAACAGAGTTAAATATGTTTTCACAACGAGCCCTTATGATGTTCGAGTATTCAACAATAAGCATCATGTAGACAATCTAATGAGTAAAGAATATCATACCGTAAAAGTGAGAGATAAGTTGTACTGCAAGATGTTCCTGCCTACAATCATCACCACTTTTCACAATAACCTGAAAAAGATAGTTATAATGAAAAGAAAATTTAACATCATCAAAAATAGCTGAACTGTGACAGATAGGTAGGTGTGCTTTTATATAATCTTATCAACTAGTCACAAACATAGCGTCAAAATAATGTTACCTTTCCTCATCTTTAAGGGGGTCACAACTCTTAAATACCAACAAATATGTAAGAATATTGTACTAAAAAAAATTCTCACATAACAATTTAACATCATATCAGCAGTTGTAGCTTGACAACAAGCATCTGTTCATGGCCTTGAAACTATTAGCATTGACTACTTACTAACGACACTAAACAAACCATCTTGAGCGCTCAACCACATAGAGGAACCTATTGGTTGTTTCATTAACAAACTTTGATTCTTAATAAAAACTTCTCGTCGATGGGGGCCTCGTTATAGCATTACTCTAATTGCCTAATACAAGGAAGACAGTTCAGTTATGATGATTTAAAGCAAGTAACAGGTTATTTAGGGTAAGTGGTCCCTCGACTGTATATTCCTATTTAGCAAGTTCAATTAATAAAAAAAATAATTAACTATCCATCTTGCTTGGTTCTTATATAAAAATCCCACACAACAGAGAAAAAAAATATGAACGGGTAACAGTTTGATAAGTAAGAAAGGTGGTACGCAGATGCAAGTCTTACGGAGCACAGGTCCCAACCAGGAAGCTTTCCAAACTCTGAAGCCTGGCGTATTCTATCTTTTTTGGCTTGCCAAAGTTCCCCAGATAACGCATCACTTGCCTTTGGAGTTGCACCGTCTATGTCCTATTTCAAATGAAACATGTCTCCGAGGTTACATGCCTAGAAAAGTTAAAATATATTCATCGCTTTGCTAGTGTTCACCTTCTGTTGTGCATCTGGTGAAGCTTGACCAGACCCCTTTACAGGAAGTCCAGGAGGTGCTTCTCCCTTTAACGCAGCAGCCTGCATAAGCATACAAAATTAGTGCTATCACTGAATACTAGTACCAAATCCTCCTTTACCACAATCATAATCAATTAAACCAATAGTTTAGGTAGCACCATTCAGACAGCAAATACTTGGTCCAAGAACAAACACCTATTACATATACTCCGATTGAACTTCTCTAAGGAAAATAAATACAGCTTCTCATAAGTTGATCATCTATCTCTATCTTGTTAGACTTAACTATAAGCACTCACATGATGCGATCAAAAGCATTAAACTATAAACTAATTATAGCCATAATAATGTAACAACAATTTAATGAATAGAGCAACATAGTCCAGACAACTGTGATCAAATGCCGTTGTCCTTAACTTTTAAGAAGTATACAGTTTTTATGTTATATGTATTATGCATGCATAAATCTGACTCATTTATAAGGCTGGAAAGTAAGAAAGACTGCAACATGTGCGAAACAGTACTTAATAGTCAGAAAACAGTCAAACATGGAACGTACCTTCACTTCCTCGAAAGCTATGTTACTTGGAACACGACGGTGCTCCCTCCTTCGAGGTGGTTCCTGAACCTCTATATCATCCATGCGAACCCCCGAATCTGCAGTCAACACTACTCTCACCCATTCTAAATCACTGCCATCTGGTCGATAACTGGAACACATTCTACCTTGACAATGATGAGGATCAAAACCTGAATTGGATCCTTCAAATTTGATCGAACAGCAGGGAGATGAATTGTCGACAACAAGACACACGTTAACAAACTTTGCTTTTGAGTCCCACAACTGACCCATTGCTTGATCAATTGCATCAGAAGCAGATCTCGACATCCTATCATGACCAGAATGATAAAGATCTTGCCCGTTTGACAACGGATAGGCCCATGGAGGGGGTTTCGGTAAAAACGCGTCTCCATTAGCCAATGGGATTCCGCCCCTTGAAAGTTTCTGAGAAGTAGAGCCATCCTTCACAGTGCTATTGAACAAAAATAGAACAAAGTGAGAAAACAATTAACACATAGGTAGTCCACGTCAGCAGTTCATGTAAATATGTGATTACCTCACGGTTTCACTTTTCAATACTTCAACACATATTAGGTAAGGTGCTTTCTCCCTGGAGTTAAGAAGAACAGCTTCGTCTTCTGGTATATGAACCACACGATACATTCCCTTCCCCATTGGAAAGCACACACCTATTATGTAACCAAAACAAATTCTCAAAACGAGACAGCTGAACAGAATATGGTAATGTATCACTATAGCTAATAGTCTATTAAAACGCAGATAACCAAGTAAACTCACTTCAACAAATGACAATAAAGAAATTGCAGAGAGTTATAGTCCGCAATCATGAACGTGCTATAAAAATAATAAGAGTAAAGTACATGGATAGTTCTTGTGATTTACCAAAATTTTGGATTTGGTCCCTAGCTTTCCAAAAGTACGCGGATGGTCCCTGTGGTTTGCACTTAGTAACGCATTTAGTCCCTAACTGGGACCTGCTAAAACCTTCAGATTTGTTGGTTGGGGACTAAATGCATTACAAAGTGCAAACCACAGGGACAATCCGTGTACTTATAGAAAGCTAGAAACCAAATCCAAAATTTTGGTAAACCACAGGGACCCTCTGTGTACTTTACTCAAATAATAATGTGCATATCATGTATAAAACAAACACACATATTTACAGCATGATAATCCACACCCACCTAAAGTATACTAAACCAATTTACATCTGCATAAAAGAAGGCACACTACTGTAAAATATACGCACACACGCATAGAGGAGAGAGAGAGAGAGAGACCTCCACTACTTTGGGCTGCAGCGACATGCACGTTGATCTCGGTGAGCGACTACAAAGACATGAATCACAGATTCAGTAAAGACAAATTACAATTTGTTCACCCACACAGACAATATAGACTTAACTTGATATGGAGAAAAAAGACAGCACAACCTCACAAAGCGCACTTTTGCGATCTTCAACAGGAAAAACATCAACTAAGCCATATGAAGTCTCACATAATGAGTGAACAAAGTCAAGTGACTCATGATATGTCCCTTTACGAAACTGTGATGCAGTCGAATTTGGTAATGGTGGCTTAAGACTGGAATTCTCATTTCTTTGCTTCTGCCAAAGAGATATTATTAATAAGAATAACACAGAGATAGTCAGGCTACTTTTGCCAAACATTTCATCACACCACAACAGAACAAGCATGCAAAATTACCAAAATATGTCTACTATTGTCTGTTAAGATTGTGTAGGGAGTCAAACAACACACGAGATAAGCTTATAAGGTATTCCAAAGAAAATAATACTCAAATAGCGTACTTGTACAGAAAAGAGAAAACATAATAGTAATTACTCTACTTAGAGGTTTTGATATTATTTGAACACTATGATTTAATTTGATTTCAAGTTAATATTTACCTGTTTAAGTATGTTTAGGTGATCAATGTGATACGAAATTTCTCGAGACACCAATATATGTTAAAAATACAGATATAATCATATGTAAGAGTCGCCACCAATGTGGGCCGTGAGACTGATTTAACTTCCATATAAGCAACTCAACAAATCAAAAGCCTCTTATATGGTCCTAAATATTTTTGTTAAGTCCATTAATACTTCATCAAGTAATATCACCAAAATGCTAAATCATATACAAATAAGGCATAATTCAAAGATCTATTTTGTTTAGATCATGAACAAATTAATTCACCACTAAATCAAATTTTTGAACAGGCCGGCGGATATTGAACAATTTTGCAATAAAGGAAAACGAACTTGGATATATGCATCTCAACTGTATAGCTAAGAGTATGACATATATTAGCTGCAAGTATCCAAAATGGTCAGAAACACAGAACTTTATGAATAGAGCTAAAAGACTACCAAAAAACAAGCAGTCACAATTATATTTACCAACCTCTTTGTTCTTTTTCGATCCATAAAGTTCTGAATCTTCCACAGAACGATCACGGTCTCTGAATAACTTGCGGAAAAAAATTTCTGTTCCTGGACTGCTTTCAGGTGCACCACCATTGATGCTTTCATTTGCTGGTACTGATTTCGTATCATCAGATTGTGAACGAAAGAATCTGCAAAACAAAGGGAAGTCTGAAGATTCTTCTTCCACACCATTCGCAAACCCATTGCTTTCCTCATTAGCAGCTTCATCTTTCTTGTCTTCATGTTTTTCTTTAAAAATTTTCCTAAAGAAACCTTCTTTCTCATCATCTTCAGTGGAATTCGTCACTTTCTCTTCTTCTTCACCTTTATCCCTGAAAAGCTTCCGAAAGAACCCATCCTTATCATCACCTTCAACAGATTTCGGAACAGATTTTTCTTCCATATCCCCTTTATTATCACGAAATAGCCGTTTAAAGAATTTATTATCTGAGCTGGACGTGACATCATCTTCGTCTTTACTATCTTTAAGAAGCCTACGGAAAAATCCATCCTTCTCTTTGTCCTCATCATCTCTCTCAACAGATTTTCGCACATCTTCATCTTTAGAATCTCTTAAAAGCCTCTTAAAGAAATTATCCTTGTCTTGTTCATCATCATCCTTACCATCTCTTAACAGTCGCTTGAAAAAACTCTCTTTATCCGGTTCATCATCTTCCTTACCATCTCTTAACAGCCTCTTAAAGAACCCTTCCTTATCAGGCTCCTTGTCAGGTTCCTCATCATCTTTATCAACAGATTTCCTAAAAAGAAACGCATTCCGTACCTTGGGACTAGGAATAAATTTTTTAAATATCGTGTTATCATCCGGCGACCCCTTGCTACTACCTTCCTCTTGTAAAGGGTTCGTCATAGAGGAGAGAATGAAAACGACTTCTGAGGTGGCGACGTTGCTAAAGACAACAACCGTTGTTTTGAAGATAACAACCTAGTAAGAACCTGGTTCTTACCAGCATTGGTTGCAGGCTCACTTTGCGGTTTAATCAAAGGAGCCCACTCTCCCATCAACGTAGCAGCAATCTGACACTTGTCTTGAATCCTACTAATCCCCTCGTTGTCATCCGAATCCTCAAGCTCGGCCATCAAAAACCATTGCACTTTCAACGCAATCTTAAGCGACTTAGAGCAAATATCAATAACAAACTTATCCAACGACGGACTGGGCTTATGAACAAGCATATAACATATCTGAAACAAGTAACTCTCGATACCAGACAACGGGAGAGTGTACATCCTGTTACACAAATAATCCCTAACCCCTGGATGATCATGCTTATACAAATAACTAACCGCAATCCACTCGCAAAAGAAAGCCGAATCAAAAAACCTAATCAACCAGCCACTCTCTCCTCCACTCTCACTCAACAAATTGTTGCGCGTGATCTCCCTCGGCGACTCGTCCTCTCCGCGAGTCAACCCTAGAATCCTCACCACCATTATTATGACATTAATTTAGCATACTCCTAAACCTAGTTCACAAAACGACACCGTTTCTGTAATCTCTGTAATCTAAACCCTAGGGTTCTCGAAACAACTTCAATTACACAATCAGAGACAGAGTGAGTCGAAATTGGAATAAAACCCTAAGGTGAAAGAGGTGTATCGATCTAAGCTATAGAGGCTATAGTTGAAGATGAGAGATTTGAAATTGAGATCAAGATCTGATGGAGAATCTTACAATCGGAGTTGATTATGCTGGAGATTTGATCGGAATGAGCTATGGCGGTGCACGTGATCGTCGTCTCCGTCGTCGGCCGCAGAGAAGTGAAAGCACAAACTCCCGATTTGATTGCGTTCTGATTGTGTCACCTGTTGGTGGTGGTGTTGTTTGTTTTTACTATAACTTGTATTACCTTTTCTGAGTTTTATTCTATCATGCCAATAAACAAGTTTGAATTTGCATCTTTCAACACATCAATAATATTATGTTATTTTATGGTTCAACGCATCGATACTATGTTATTTTATTGTTATTATTATTTTATTTATTATGGTAAGGTCTAGGCATTAAACGAACATCGATTGACTTTATTTAAAATGATACTGGAATTGTTTCGTTGAACTCTACGATACCAAATTTTAAGTTTTTACTTTTGGATTTTTAGTTTTTAGATTTTAGAATATTAGTTTGTATTATTGTGTCTTTTTAATTAGCGTTGTTCTTTTCTTTATTTGTGTTTTTTGCGACTCATTTTGCGTTTTTTTCTTTATGTTATGTTATATTTATCGGCATTATGTTATATTTTGCTCAACATTATTTAATATTTTGTGATTCACATTTTCAAAATTATGGGTCTTCAGAGGATAACTAACCCTTATTATATTATATTATAATTTAAATTTATTTATTTATTATATATTTTTAATGCAATGTATTTATAATTTAAATTTATTTATTTATTATATATTTGTAATGCAATGTATTAAAACCCAATTTGTTAAATAAATAATTGTTTTTTCCTTTAAAAAGCATTGAATTCATCAAATCTCCATGAAATATATGTGCACTATTATTCAAATTTCTTTTTTGTCTCCACTTTAAAGGCATTTGAATTTTCAAATCAAATGGATTGTTTAATAAATTCAAATTAATGGATTGTTTAATAAATATTTTTGTTTTCACATTGATCTAAGTTGCTGAGATGCTTCTTCTTTCCGATGTCTTTGTGTATTAATGATTATTGATATTGATCACATTTATAATATTATATTATAATATATTTTTGTTGTGTTTGAAAATTAAACTAAGGTTGAAACTTTTGATATTGTAAGTTCATATATAAAATATTGGATGAAATGGATTTGAATAGAGTACATAACCATCCTTCAAAATATGTTGGCAAAGATATAAAAAAAACATGCCGAAAATACTATTGTTGTTTCACGTAAGCTTTTAGCAGGATTACAAGTTGTTGGAATTGTAGTTGTTCGTAAGAAAATAAAAGTGTTTTAGAAAATATTGTATAAATATCTATGAGAAAGACAACAAAATTTGTCAAGACCTCTGCAGTTAAACACTTAAATAGTGCATCAAAGTAAATGGGTCAAATGTAATTTTCTCTCTAAAATTATGTTTATTATAATATAGTAATAATAATATATTAAAACACAACTTTGTTAAATAAAGAATTTTCTTTACTTCTGTGAAGCATTAATTTCATTAAATCTCTCTCCAACATATGTAAAGTTTTATTTACCATTCAAGATATGTAAAGTTTTACTCAATCTTTTAACAGTATTCAATTTTTTATATCTACACCTTCAGCCCATTTGAATTTTCAAGCCAAACTTAATTATTTAATATGTATTTTTTTATTTCACCTTGGTCTAAGTTGTATCTTGTGAGATTTCCCGCACAGAGGTGGTGGACATTTAATCAATATTGCCCCCTTCGTTCCAGTAACGCTACAATATCATCATTCGATATAGTAACCAAAGTCCAAGAGGATACCAACACTTACTTTACATTGATTGAAAACTATAAAAACAAATACTGATACTGGTACCAGTGTTGTTCGGTTACAATTGATTTAGATTGCCACGGTAAAGAATTAAAAATCATTTATATTTGAGCTACTCGACTTTAAATAAAACTTTAATCGACCATAGATAAAAAAACGCACGGCGCAACGAAAAAGATATGCCTAAAAGGATATCGTCACTTGTTTTACAATGATCAAAAACAAATATTGATATTGGTACCAATGTTATTCAGTTAGAATTGTTTCAAATTATCATGGTAAATAATAAGAAAATCAATTATATTGACATGTTCAATTTAAAAAAGAAAAGTTTGATGAAAACATAGATAATATAAGCAAGTCGCAACGATATATTACTAAACAATACGTTATGTTATTAAAACAATGAAAATGGTAAACGGTTTTACTATATATATAAAAAAATAAAAGCGTGAGATATCTTTAATGAAATGTACGTTTGTGTTTTATTCACTTGTACAATACTATTCACAAATTGATTTGGAGTATGTTTATACCTAAGTAAACTGTTAAAATCGTCCCTGAGGTTTGATCAATTTTGCTAGATTCATCTAAATTTTTTTTTCCTCACCTGGACCACTGAGGTTTATAAATTGTTGCTAAATCCATCCAAATTTCTAACACTATTAAAATTCAATGTTAAACTAGGGGTATTCTTGTTTTCTCTTTATTTATTTAAGATATCTAATATTTTTATTATTTATTATTATTATTTTATTTACGTCTTATTTTATAAAATTATATATTAATAAACAATACTAAAAGATAATAATGATGGTAGAAAAATATAATTAGAATCAGTATTATTGTATTGCATTTCTCTCTTTTAAAGTGAATTAAAAACTGTTGTACATATATTTGAGAATGAACAATTACTAAATAATTTTTTAAAATCCCTACCACCAAGTTGGAAGGTATATATAATTGTCACCATGAATTTAAATGACTATAAGAAGCTAACTCTCACTAAACTTAATACTGAGTTAAAGATATATCTAGATAAGAAGACACAGGGGTTCAAGCATGTTGATGAATATACTCGTGGTTCCTATAACTAATAACTATTTTAAAACGAGTATATAGTTTTTCTAGTACCTTACCTTAGTTGGAAACGTTGGATATCAGATATGGACTAATAACAAAATAATCAAATGAATGAACAAGAAAGATAACAAAAAAAGGTCAGAAAATAATATTGCTGCTTATGCTTGTTAGTCTATTTTTTAGTGTTTTTTATTAATATATTAAGTTTATAAACTTATATATGTCTAATACTATTATTTTTATTTTATAAAATAATGCATAAATAATAAGAAAATAGAAATATTAAATAAATAAAGAGATGACAACCATATCCCTCATTTAACATTGAATTTTAATGGTGTTAGAAATCTGGATGGATATGACAATAATTTATAAACCTCGGTGGTCCAGATGAGAATAAATTTTTTTGAGTGAATCTGACAAAATTGACCAAACTCTAGTAACGATTTTGGCAAATTCACTCTTTATACCTAGAGGTAGATAAAAGTACTAAACACTTCGCAATGGTATAACCTTGAAATTTTATAAAACATAGAATTTTAAAAGTTATAAATGAAAAACAAAAAATATTAATAAATAATCATAATATAAATAGGGTGAAAAAAAGCATGAGTAAAACCTAAAGGGCCATATACCGATGAAAACCTAAAGGAAAATATGTGCCCACCTAACCTTTACTATTCCTACATGTATTAAGAAATAATAATATACTAGTATTTAGGATTCGTACTTTGTGCGGGACTGTTAAATCGTATAAAAAGTAGATGTAAAAACATTGAACCACGTAGATGCATTTAGACTGTAATGTCAAACATAAAAAAGAATAATTAAGTTGACCTAGGATTCCCGTGTCGAGCCGTTAAATCACAAAAAAAATAGGTTGAACCACACACACACCTTGCAGCTTATACCGAGTCTAAGAAAAAATATAAAAAATTAGACAAAAAGAATAACCAACAAGCACAATTTACAACCACATAAAGCATCACTTGTTTGTAAAAATTGAATGGTAATATTGTCAAAAAAAACTTAACGTCTATGTCACACCCCGATATTTATCACATCGCCCGGTGGGCTCGGTTGGGGAATATATGACAAAATTGATATCAATACACAATATGGTATAGCGGAAGTCTTGATTTAAATTATTACAATATAAATGTCCGGATGTTTAAAATATTATACAAACGGATAGTATATGAAATGATCCATAAGCGGATTGAAAAGTTACAAAATGAGATAACATACTATAGGCTTCTATGCAGGGAGTTGCAAATTCCTCTTTAAGCATTACCGGGCACCTCCAGCCTATTTCGTAACCTTGCAACCTGTCACTTAGTCTTTTGAAGATAAGTCAGTTTACACTGGTAAATACAAATAACCGACTCTTTTTTAAAATATTTCAAAATTGATTAAATGCACAAGGCACATGTATTTTCATAAATAACTCGGGACAATTATAATAATCTTGTATAGAGTTTTACATGCCTGTCAATACATATGGGGTCTGGTGCAGAAACCGAATAACATGATTAACCGACACACCACTTTAATCCACAAAGGGGTATCCCCAATATGGGTAAGAAAACATTTTAAAACAGCATTAGCATCTGTCAGGTGTATGCCTACACCCTGTGCTTAGTCGTGGCCATTAGCAACTTAAATGAGCCGAGGATTTGCAGGACACGGTCGCGTTAACCCCCAATGTTTAAGTTATCAGACAAAACAGATTAAAACGGGTAATGCGGATTTTCTATTCACAATCCGACATATGATCCCATACCCGACAAGCGGTAATAATTTACCGTATCCCAAGCCCATATAGGGAAAATAGGTTACGAGTATTTACCTAGGCTAAAACTCGTCTTAATATGCAAGAATTATAAATAGCTCAGCCGTAATCAATTAACTAAGGTTGGTTGCAATTTACCGGAAGGCCCTAGTCTGGAATAAATTTGTCAACGGGTCCTTTTTAAGTCGTAGACTTGGACCGGTTAACTTAAATTAACAAAAACGGTACGATACGTTTAATTAAGCGATGACCGGAATAGAATGTGGTTTAAACCCAACAAGTACTAAGACTTGTATAATATGGGTAAACAATATACATTCTGGAATTTGAAGTAAAAATGATAAGATTTGATCCGTTTTGGTAAACTTACGTAAATTAGTTACATAAGCTTAACCGTACGCATATAAGCGATACCGGATAGTCGGATGAGTTATAAACAAGTTCTATATGTCAATATACTTTAAATAAGTTGTAACATCAGTAGGTTATCAACTTATATGACCATTAAGGTTTTAAAATCAAAATATGCACCACAAGGGCATTTTAGTCATTAAGTGACATAATTTACGAACTTGCATAGAAATTCTGTGTTATGATCAAGTACCTTATGTGGAAACACTTTAATTATGTTATAATATCAGTAGGTAATAAGTTTTGATTGCTAGTTATGGTTAAAAACCATACTATGCACCAAAAGGGCGTTTTGGTCATATTATAACGTAATTTACGATCTTTAATCAAAACTCAGGTTATGAACAGAATCATAATACCAAAATATGTTAATTATATTAAAATATTAGTAGATAAAGCATTTGCAAGTTCATTGTTGATTAAAATCATGTTTTATGCAAAGAGGACATTTTGGTCAAAGTTAGCCATATTATAAAGACTTGCATATAAACTCAGAATCTGATTATGATCATGTAGTATAACCTCAGAGGGCTATCCTACATTATAATATGATCATAATACAACTTAAATTCAGTAGCTAACTATGCTAAATCGAGTCAGAATCAAAAGTCAAAACAGAAGTCAAACTGCTCGACTTTCGGTTGCGAACCAACCTTAAAACTGGAAATGACAAGGCAAACATGTTCATACATGTTCTGATATTTATTACCAACTTATATAAATGTCAAAACACTGATTATAACATTTATATAATCAGTTTATAAAGTTTACATTAAAATTGACTTTTGACTTTTTAAGTAAATAAACTTTGACCTGTCATTTGACCTAGTTAACGTGATTTTCAGGAGGTGCCCTTTTGAGAGATTAATACCTACCTAATTAAGATCATGTAGCCATGTTTGACTCGAACAATGGCTGGACCATAATGGTCTAAACCGAAAGTCAAAGCAAAAATCGTTTTTGCTTGACTTTCGGGTATTAAAGCCTATAAAACGAAAATGAAGAGGAAAGGAACACTTATAAGTGATCCTTGGACGAATATAGACTGAGTTGGATGTTCCTTTCAGTTAAGAACTTCCAGAGGAAGGAGATAGAATGAATTCAAGAAGGTGCAAGTTGAAATGCAAGAAATGAGCGCCTATTTATACTTGAATGAGATGCTTGAGATTGTTCCAGGTGTTAAGAGGGTGTTTATGATCAGTACATAGAGGTGTACAAATCAGTTTTTTTGATAACCGATTCCGGTTAAAAAACGGTTTCGGTTATTTTGGTTAGAAAAAAATCGGTTAGTGAATAACCGGTTCGGTTTTTTTTTGTTGAAAATAGTAACCGGTTATAACCGGTTGTGTAACCGGTTATAAAAAAACCGGTTTTTGAAATAACCGGTTAATTGGAAAAAAAAACCGGTTGAAAAACTGGTTGGCTGAATATGAATTTTTTGTTCTTGGTTTATTTTTTTTATGGCCGAAAAGAAGTATGGTAATATAAAAAGTTAACTACAAAAATCTAAAAATTTAAATTATAATATGATTAACTTTTGAACACACGATTGTTACATAACGGTGAACCGTGAAAGTACGAACGATAAACGTAACAAATGAAGTGCGTAAACTTAAAATATTAATCCGCAAATACGTCCGCTAATATATATTTTTTTAGTGGGACTACAATAGAAATAACATATCTTGAGTCTCGTTTAATCTTCTTCGCTCGAACCCGAAGTTGAACTATTGCGAAGGAATTCATCCAATGCGGCTTCTCCGTCGGTCATTGGGGTAATCAATTCGGCTTGGACCTCGTCCTCGTCCTCGTACACTTCTCCTTCGTATTCCAATTCATCCTCGAGTGTGCGTATGTGTTGACATCTCTCCGCTGCATCCAATTAATCTTTCAAGCAAATCGACATCTCAACCGCCTTTGGTGTTAGTCGAGCGCTCCTTATCGAAATCACCCTGCCACTAATAGAAACAGCACTTTCTGAAGCTACCGTGGAAGCTTGGACCGTTAGTAAATCTCGGACCATTGTGGCTAAGATTGGAAATTGATCTTCCTTACTTTTCCACCAAGCCAACAAATCAAAATTTTTAAATTCTTGTGAGGTCATCGTTTCTAGAAAGTTCGACCCACCATACCGACCAAGTTCGCTACTAGTACTGTTACCACGGTACATTTGACTCGACTCATCAAACAATTGGTTATAAACATACAAATCTTGATCTTCCATACTTGAAGAACCTTCGCCGAAAGCGGCATTTCTCATTGACTCGTGAATCTGTGACGTGGTTGCACCATATTTTGTTACATAAACGTCATACATTTTTGAAAGTTGATCGTTGAAACGAATTTTTGCGGCTTCACCAAAGTTAGGGTCTTGTGCGGTGTCTAAATTCAACTCGTTTGCAATTTTTTCAATCAAAGACCATGTTCCAAAAACATTAAAGCAAGGGTTTAAAGCGGCGGCACAAGTAAAAACCGCGGGTAGTTCGCTAAAATATTTTCTTAGTTTTTCCTATATTGTTTCTGCTATATCACAATATGGCCTACCTCTAACTGAAATCTCGTTTAATTTTAAACACATTTTAAACAAATTGTGAAGCACCAATGAACTTGTAGGATAGTAAACCCCGATAAAGTTTTTGTTGATGTTTTGAAAACTTGAAGCAATTGTGTAACCGTTTCAATAGTAGCCCAACCCGATGGTTGGTAAGGCGAAACCTTTCTACTACTAGACAAGGAGTTATGAAATTCTATTAAACTTTCTTTTTGCAAAATAGCTTTTTCAAACATGGTGCAAGTCGAGTTCCATCTATGAGCAACGTCCCAATTGGGTCCTAAGCATATTCGACTCGCTTCCTTACACATTTTTTTATATTTTAAATGTCTATGCGTGTGACTATATATATGACGTAACATTTTTTTGAAAGCTTCCTTTTGTGGTTCAATAACCTTTAAACCGTCCTGAACGGCCAAATTTATGATGTGTGCAATACATCGACCATGGAAAAAATACCTTCACAAATCGGTTTGTATTTTAATTTTAAATGCATTACTGAAACCGTATTGTTTGAGGCGTTGTCAAAAGATATTAAAAAATCATTTTTTTCCAATTTGTATGTTGTAATACATTTGTCGATTGCTTTATAAATAGCTTCATCGGTGTGAGGGTAATCAAATAATTTAAACAAAATCGTGCGTTTCATCATTTTCCACGCCGCCAGTTCAATCCAATGGGCGGTGACACAAATATATGAGTCGGGTGAACCGTGCGGTACGGACCAAACTCGCTAGTCAAGTTAACACCGGTTTCTAATTTTTCAAAATAAGAAATTAATTCTTGTTTAGCATTTTTCCACAATTTCAAACAATCCCTCCTAAGAGTAGCACGACTTAAATGGGTGTATCGTGGTTGGAGAGTTCTTTGAACCATCTTTGTGTAGCGTTGGTTGTCGAAATGGTTGAACGGCAAACTTTCTTGGATTACAAACTTCGCCATTTCCACCCTAGCCATTTCGTAATTATAGGCGAACAAAGAAGCGCCTTCACTTACCATAGAGGCTTGACCACTAGGGTTGTTGTTTTAACGCCTTGCAAAACGGTTTTTCGATGTGTTGTCTTAACATGTGTTTGCGGTTTCGGCGTAGAAACCATTACAATTGTGACAACGTGCTTTTTTTCTTCAGTTGGCCATCTCGCACAAATCGGAATGTGCCCAAACTTTGGGGTTGCGCTTTGTTGGAATAACACCGAACCTTGAGCACTAGAGCTTGCCATGCTTTTTCAAGAAATATCGAACAAGATTGTGAGCGTTTTTAAGAGTTTTTTGAGGTTTAGAGAGTGGTGTGCTTGAACCTAAACACCCACACCCCTTTTATACTAGTTGGAGATGATTTTTAGGCCAAAAAACTCCAAAAAAACGGCTAGATTGGGTCCAAACGGTCATATGACCGTTAATCGAAGCTGGGCAAAAAAAGCCGGTTTAACCGGGTTTTTTTACTGTTAATGGTTAACCGGTTAACTAACCGGTTTTTTGTAATAACCGGTAACCGGTTTTAAAAAAAACTGATTTTGTAACCGGTTTTCGTTCCACAATCTGTAACCGATTAAACCGGTATGTACCCGAACCGGTTTCAAAAAAACCGTTTCCGGTTTCGGTTATATAACCGGTTTTTTTGTACATCTCTATCAGTACACATGTCCTAAAGTATGGCATGAGCAGTCATGAAGCGCATGGTTTCAAGTTAACGGTTTCTTGGAGTTTTGCTTGAGCTCCAAAACAATAAAGCTCAAGGTTTCAATGTAGTGGTTTCTTAGAGTTTTACTTGGGCTCCAAACCAATTTTTGTAGCTGCCACTTTTAGTCCCTCGATATTCATACTTCCATTTATTGACAAAAATAGTCCCTCTCGACCAATATTAGGCACAAATGAGAGTATGGACACGTGTCAGTATATTCCGGACACGAATTTACAAGGTGTTACAATCTATATAAGGAAACCGACAGTATAATGGTAAAACTGAAATTTTAAAACCTATGAATTAAAGAGTATATTATATATACAGGAGTAAAAAATTGAAACTTGAAAAAAATAAATAAAAGAAAACTAATCTGAGTTACTCACATTAAAAAATAAAAATTAATTAATTTATTAAAAAGAACCTTGAGTATGTGATTCAGTACCTACAAAATTGAATAGTAAATATAAGACACAATTCAAACTTGTTAATTAATATATAGGAAATATTAAAATAAAAAACACAAAAAACTACATATATTATTATAAAAGTACAAACACTATTCTTCATCAATCTCTCTCTCTCTCTCTATATATATATATATATATAAAATTGTACTTCTTATTTCCCATGTCATTATATATTTTTGTTAAATACTTAGGGCCCGATCTTCTTGGTGACTCGAAAGTTTTCTTTAAAAAAATATTATACCCATATCTATATCTATACTTACTAATATAGTAAAGCTATTACATCCTATATGTCATTCACACACCAACTCTCCCTATTATCTTGACATGTGTCATTTAGTCCTATTGATTTTTTTAACTCACTTGTACATGTAGCAAGCATACAATATTCAACGTTGTTTTTTAATAGAGATAGATGTTGGTGCATGTTATGTGACAATAACTTTGGTCTGATCTTTGGATATCTTAATCAAGACTTGGCTAGAGAAATGAAGCTCAAGATAGATTCCGAGTTTGGCGTATAATATGATCTCCGAGTTTGTGAAAACAAGGAAAGTGTCTGAGTTTGTAATTACAACATGAGGAATTCGAAGTTGCGGATTAAATGAGGATTCTGAATTTGTTACATATAGTGTATTCTGAGTTTGTTAGTATTTGTATTGAGTCCGAAGTTATGTTATTACGTGACGTGGGCCTAGCCCGGTTTGCATGGTTGTGTGTATGTAAACAGTTCATGTATTAGGGTTTGAGGTTAGACAATATAAGATAAGTTACATAGAGTTTGTGAGAGAAGACACAGAGAAAGGTTTTGAGTTCTTGTGATCTTGAGTGATTGTAAACATTGTATTTGATAATCACAGAAGATCAGTTTGAAGTATTTTGTGGGTTCTTGATAATAACTTGTTTCTGTGTTCATGTGATCTATCAAGAGGATTCCACACTCTTGATTGATTGTTTATCTCGTATCGATCCACGTGTAATAAGGACCTACAATTGGTATCAGAGCATTTACTTTCATTGTATGGGTTAAGATTGATTTACACGAGTCAAGTTTTTGGTTAAGGAAAACTTTCTACTGTCATCCTTCTTGATCATTAGGGTTTCCTATATTCTATGGGTAAATTTGCATTACCTTGAAGTCATAGTTTTGTGATTAACCACACAAATTTTAGGAAGTATGGAAGATGTTCTGAATTTTTTACAAAGTTCCAAACTTGTTACCAGGTTCTAAATTTATAATAGTTCCGAATTTGTCAATTTTCCGGAGTTGTGAACTAGTTCCCGATTTGTTACTAGGGTTTTTTCCGAATTTGCTGAAGTGTTCAACGTTTAAGTTCCGAATTTACTCAAATTTCGTATTTACATTGGATTACGGACTTAAACATATAATAAGAGTCCGAATTTAATCATCAGACTTATTCAAAATTCAAGGTGTCAGATCAGACAATTCCGGATTTGATACAAGTTTTCCGAATTTGTGAACCAATTCCGAATTTAATCTGTTCAGGATTTGACCAGCTGTCCGAATTTAAAAGGTATTACGAATTTGAGGTTTATGTTAAGTATTCTGAATCTAAACTACACAATAGGTTCCGAATTTGAAGTTCTTCGACTTTAGTGTTCCGTGTTTACAAGTCACTAACTTATTTCACAAAGTGGAAGTCTAATCAGCTGACGTATTCGGTAAGAAACGCTTTTGAGTGCAAACTTTGTTCAGTGAACAATCTTTAAAAACCTACTTTTGATGAAGATTATGATTAGATTGACCCTGATGACCTAGAGGAGATGGATCTACAGTGGCAGATAGCCATGATCTCTAGAAGAGTTAAGAGATTCATGAACAGGACAAGAAGGAAGTTCGTTGGACAGAATATTGGTTTTGACAAGTCCAAAGTAAGGTGTTATAATTGTTAGAATTTTAGACACTTTGCTAGGGAATGTCAAAGACCAAAAGCAGAGACTTGTCCTAACTCATCATTTCAAAATTCTCCTGGTCAAGGTTCAAGCAATAGGAATGCATCTAATAACATTGGCTCAAGAGCTTTGATCTCTACTACACGAGAGGGATCTTATGATTTGAGCATTCATCTGGAAGGTGATGGAAACATCACAACATGCTTTCATGGAAGAAATTGCCACAGCTGATGATGCAAAAGAAAATGGTAGATGCTAAAGTTGAAAAGGTTGATTTTGATCAGACAAGTGTTCAAGAAGAGGAACTTGTAGCGAATGAGACAAAGTTTGATGAAGAGAAGGATGCTGAAGACAAGAAGAAGGCCACTGAATTTGCTGCTTTCATGGCCGACTTGAGCAAAGCAACAGGATAGGTAAATTCTAATCCTGTTAGTTCAGTTTGTTTAAAATGTCGTGAATTCAAAGGTGAGGTTGATAAATTAACAAAACAAAATCAAAGTCTGATAAATGATTTGTCTAGCTTAAAAGAATCTAACTTCTTTGTAAAAAAATGAGTCTTTATATTTGAAGAAAATTAAAGGTTATAAAACTGAAATAAACATTTTAACTTGCAAATTAAATGAAAAACTTTAAATTATTGACTTAGCTCATGATACAATGAGTGAGAAAAAAAAGAGATTTTTGAAAATGCAAAGATTTGTCAGACGTAGAATTAAAAATTGTTGAACTTTAAAAGAAATTAAATCAATTCAGAGATTCCTCAAACACAAGATGGGTAGCTTGAAGAAAAGTACTGACAAGAAGAGTGTGGGCTTCCAGGGTTTCAATGAAGTTCCACCACCTCTTAGTCATGATTATTCATTTTTTCCAGCAGAAGATGATTTAACAGACTTTACACCTGATGTAGTGGATCCTATCAATGTCAACAAACCTAGTAGTTCCACATCAGAAAACGGTAATGAGTATGAAAATGATGTTGATGACGTGAATAAGGTTAATAATAGGGAAACAGTTTTGAAAACAAAGAATGCACCTCCTAAAAATTAAAAAAAAAAAAAAAAAAAAACTTTTGTTAAAAAGGTCAATTTTGTTTAAGGATGTGACATGGAAAATGATACAACTGTTATTGAAAATGAATCGAATGTGAAGTTTGCTAAAAATAAAAACATAGAAAAATCTGAAATTGAGCAAACTAAACAAGGTCCTTCTAAGACATAATCATCATCACCTAAAGGATCTAGTCCAAAGGCTTCAGTTAAGAATTTTTCGGCAAAAAGATCGTGCTTCAAATGTCATACCAACGGACATGTAGCAAGTTGTTGTCCTAACAAAAAGAGTGAAGCACAAGTGAGTGAGAAAAAGAGAGAAAAATCACCAGAAAATAATGATTATGGTGAGCAAAGAGTGTCTAACTCACCAAAGACATCTGCTCCTAAGTAACAAAAGATGTTGTCGGTGTAGATAAGGCTGAAACAACAGCTCAACAAGTTCCTCGTTTTCAAAGAAATCAACAAAGGTTTCAACCTGCATCTACATCAGGCAGATATGAGAGACCTAGAAACAGTTCACCAAGAATGAATAATTTTAATGGTCAATCAAGTAATTTTAGATATCAAGGTCAATATCAAAATCGATACCAGAATAATGGTGGTCGAAATTTTTATGACAATGACTTTAGAAATTTTAACAATCAAAATTCTTGGAACCAATCGAGAGTTCAATCGAACTCAGGATATGTGTGTCAAAACTTAAGGTCTCAAAACCAAAATTTCCAAAGGTCACAAAGTCCAAACATGTATAGGAAACCTCATGACCAGAGACCTAGTCGAAATCAAACACTATTTCCATCATCAGGTCCTAGATCCATGACTCCAGTTAGGAGTGATGGATATTGGATGGATGTTCCTTTAGTTGATGAATCTGAAAGACCCAAGACTATTAAGGCTTGGGCCCCCCAATCTAACTAATTTTTATTGGTTTGTGCAGGAGCTGCTAATGAGGATTATCAACTTGTGGTATGTTGTTAGTGGATGCTCCAAGTAGATGACGGGGGATGCGAGATTGCTGACTACATTTGAAAATATAGATGGAGGTTATGTCAATTTTGCAAGTGCTAAAGGAGGTCATATATCAGGTCGAGGAAAAGTGACCAAAGGGAATATCACATTGGAAAAACTGAACTATGTCGAGCAGCTTAAGCACAATCTGATAAGCGTGTCACAAGTCTATGACAAGGGTCACTTGGTCCATTTTACTAAGTCTGAGGCTTTGGTGTTGAAACCAAGTTTAGTGATACCAGACTATTGGATAGTGATGGGAGTACCGAGGAGGAATGACACTTATGCTATGGACATGGGTGCTAAGGATTCCTCGACGGTGGTTGCGTGTTTATTGTCCAAAGCATCTGAGGATGAGCCAATGTTATGACACAAACACATGGCCCGTATCCACTACCGAAAAAGGAATTACATAATTGAAAACGGTTTAGTGGAAGAGGTTACTAGTTAGCGCTGCAAACGAACCAAACGTTCAACGAACAGTTCGTGAACCGTGCGACCAGAAGTTCGTTTGTGTTCGTTCGTTTATTAAACAAACACGAACAAGAAATTTCGTTCATTTAGTTAAATGAATAAACATGAACGAAGGTTGCATTCGTTCGTTTAAGTTCGTGAACGTTCTAATAACGTGTTCGCTTGTGGTCGATAGTTCATTAGTGTTTTTAGTTTTTATATTTATTTAAATATATCAAAATTATGACAAATTAAATATCTAATAAGTGTCAGTGTATTACATACATGAACGATTGTTTGTGTTCGTTTGTTTCCATTGTGTTCATGAACATTAGTTTGTGCTCATTTGTGTTCGTCAACGTTCGTTGCCTAAAATTAACAAACAAAAAAAAACGAACACGAACAAATTCATTTCCTTAACAAACGAATACAAAAATAAAATCTCGTTCGATAAGTTTTCGTGAACGGATTGCGAACACATATATTTTTAACAAACGAACACGAACAAGGTCTTGTTCGTGTTCGTTTGGTTCGTTTATAGCCCTAGTACCAGTGCAAAGGTTTCATGTGGAAAATAAATGTCTTCCTTGTCAAAGGTAAAACAACATAAGAAACCTCGCAAATCTAAAACAGTAAATTCTATAGATGCCATTATGAATTACTTCACATGGATTTGTTCCGTCGAGTGAACGTAAGAAGCATAGGGGGAAAGTACTACTGCTTAGTTGTCAAAGATGATTACTCATGTTATTCATGGATTTTATTTTTAGGTACAAAAGATGAGACAATGGACCTGCTAATATATCTTTTTACAAAATTGGAAAATGTCTATGATGCACGCATAAAGAGGATAAGGAGTGATAATGGCACATAGTTCCAAAATCAGAACGGATCTCTATTGTCCTCACAAGGGAATAAAACATCAATATTCTGCTCCTTATACACCTTAACAAAATGGCGTCGCTGAGAGGAAAAACAGGACGTTGATTGAAGCAGCTAGGACTATGCTTTCTGATTCAAAGCTTTCAGTTCTTTTCTGGGGAGAAGTTGTGAATTACAACTTGTTATGTGCTAAATAAAGTTTTGATTGTTAAACATTTTAATAAAACTTGCCATGAACTAATATTTAACAAGAAACCAAATTTAAAAGGCTTTGAACCATTTGGATTACCCTGCACAATTGTGAGAAATAAAGATAAACAAAATTTTAGTGAAGTAGCTGACGAAGGATACTTCATAGGTTATGTACATGGAACACCGAATAAAAGGGGTTTTAATCTATAAAAACTGGTAAAATTGAGGTTGTGTTTAACGTTGAAATTACTACTTATACACCTCAACAATCAACGGCTGGTTCAACTATATTATATGATTATGATAGTGTTTTTAAATCATTTAATATTTGACGTGAGCAAGACGTGAATGATTTTTTACTATATTTTGAAGTATTTTTCACTCGTTTATTCAAGATTTAGTTTTATAAAAACACGACACTCTTTACAACACTCTAGGGCAAGTGCACCCATCGTTGATGTAGTATAGTGATGGTAAGATACCGAGGTCGTCCAAGGACACAAAAGCTTTTAATATCGGATTATTGTCAACGTCTAATCGACCCAAACTTTGAGAAAAGGTTTGAATAAGTAAATTAAATAAGTAAAATAAAGTAAAAAAGAAACAAATAAACAAGATAGAATCATTTGGTTCTGACTCATCTTTTCTACATCATTTGATGATTTCCACACCTTGGGTTTTTTAAGATATTATCTTGATTACAGTGGCATGTCCCTCTTTTGGAGGCAACGCTACCCTCAGCCATATTGGTCTGAGTCAGCAGGGATACAATCCCGCAAGGCCGAAATATTGAAAGATAATTAAGTAAGTTATTAATGCAAAATATGGAATTTCCCTCTTTTGGAGGCAACGCTAACCTCAGCCATATTGGTTTGAGTCAGCAGTTGATACAGTCGTGCAAGGCCGGTTTAAAGTTTTAATCTATATAATATAATAAAATTAGATGGATTTGGGATACGTGGCATGTTATGGTGTAGCCTCAAGCTGATTTTGGGGGGAATGCATCTCCTTCACTTAATTATTATGCAGGATCCATTTTAGTTCGGGTCATCCATTACCTAATTCTTGGATCCTTATAAAAGCATCCTTTCATTCAGAATTCCTAACCCCAATTCATTCTTCAGTCTTTTCACTTTTTCTCTCTCTAGCTTCACTTTACATCGTCTTCAAACTTGGATCTATGGATTATATGCAATGAAGAACTTAATAAATCAGTGTTTTCATATGACAAGTTCAAAGATCTATAATCGAAGATTCATATTCATCGATCGATTGTAAGAGTTAATCTAACCTTTTTCCTTTTCATATTGTTCATATATATTATCTTAGATTGTTGATTTTTGATGTTATTAATATTGTTTGTATTTTAGTTTTTCATATGATTAAGACTGAGCTTAACAATAATATAATGATTAGTTATCATTCATATTCAATAAATTAATTGTGTTTTTTTATTTTTACATTGGTTGATTTCTTAATTTTCATCAAATCAGACTTGTGATTACCAATTAGGGTTTTTCTATTTCTCATAAATGGAGAAGATGATCAAATTCCATATTAATGATTTCATTACTTAGTTAGATTGATAAGCTTAAGTGTGTATGTTTTTTTATTAAGCTTCGGTGTCCAGATCTGATCGACATCATTATGTATCAATATAGATTTGCTTAGATTTTTGAGTTTAATCGATGTGGTTGATGTTCATGGAGATTCTACAATTTTGATCTAAGGTATGTTGATTCTTTTGGTGTTTATTTACTTTTATATGTTAATCGAAGTTATTAATCTTTTGTTTTTTCATTAAATTCTAATCATTAAAACTCGATCTATATGATACGTGGTTCTTTTCACTCCGATTCTTCAATCTTAATAAAAGGTATGTTTTTCTTTCATTGATTTCATGTTTTATTGTTAACATTGTATTAATTTTGTGTTTTTTTTTGTTTTCGGTTAACATCACTTCTTTAGATATATCCGCATCTATTCATCACCAAAAAACTTCATCATCGACTCAGGTATCTTTTTATGTATTTTGTATATGTTCTTACTTTATGTGTTATATTAACGTTCAAGATCGACTCAATCTTTTGAAATATTTGAATTTTTTGGTATTGACTTTAAAAACAGGTTTGAAGATGATGGTATTTGATAAAATTTTATGTAGTATATTTTTTTTCATGATTTTAGTTGATAGTATCTAGTACTAAACAAATTTGTTATATGGATTATATATAGTTTATTATCTACATGTAAATAATTATATTTTTTTTATTTTATAATAATAACAATAACATTATTTATGTCTTGGTTTTTTTAAATTTTTATCTATTTTTGTAAAATATTATTGTATGTTATAATTAGATTTTCTATTTTGTAAAAGATTATTGTATATTAATTGCATTGACAAAATAATTACCATATTAAGCTATATATATTTTGAAAATTTGAAGTTTGAAATATGTTTATTTATGGACGATTTAATTTGTAATTATTATTCATTAACGTTCTAATTTAACAACCTTATAATCACAACTTATTTTATTTGTTTGTTGTCGAATATAAAAAATTTAATCATGGAGGTATATAATTATGGAACAAATTAAGACCAATCAAATTATTATTTTACTAACTTATAATTTTATAGCATAGATTATTTTATTGAAAAATTTGAATTTTAAATTTGTTAAGCATTGTCGAAATTATTACCAAATTTTGTTATGTATTAAAATATGAAATTTGAGATATGTTTATTTATAACGGATTTCTAAATCAATTTCATTTATTCTTTAAATTGTAATTATCATTTATTAACTTCTTAATTTAAGACCAATCCAGTTATTATTTTACGAACTTTTAATTTTACAGCATAGATTAATAACTAATCAAGTTATTAATTTATATAAAACTCATTTTAAAATTTTATTGAATAATTAGTATATTACGATTTATGTTCGAATTTAACATCTCTTTCCTCAATTAATTATTTGAATATGTTATTATTTAATAAAATCATTAAAATTGTTTCAATATCTTATGTATTTATATTTTATTCATGTATTGTAGGTGTTGAATTCTGGAGGGATTCTGAAATCATATCAGAATCATTTGGTGTTCATATGTTGGAATTTCAATCTATTTCTCTTGAATTTTTCTAATGTTATATCAAATGTTCTTTTTAAATTTTTTTATAGTTTTGATTACCAATTTTTAAAATTAGGTTTATGTATTTGTTTTCATTACCATTTTTTAAAGACTACCTTTTTTTACCTTTACTTGAATAAAAAACTTAACAAGTAAATATATATTTTTTACACTATCGTTTTTATTCCTTTTCTCATTCAGGGTTCTTTTTTTAATATAAGTATTGTCGAGTACTATCAAAATCAATAAAAACTTATAAACAGGTAAATTCTAATAATTTAAGTACGTTAAATTGAAGAACCAGTTGTTGATATTAACGTTTTGAACACCAGAAGTACATTTGCTGTTGGGGAATATGTTGAAGATCTCTATTCTCATCACACAAGCATTGAGGTAACCTTTTTAATTAAAAAGGGATCTTTTCATGTATCTTTTTTGTATAATTAGACGGAATCACATGATATTATCATTGAATTGCAGAGTTGTAACGCCTCAATTTTTCGTATTATCCTTAATTAGAAAGTGTAAACGTATTTCTATTTATGGAAACTTGTATTCGTATCGTGTTCGTATTTCATTCCCAACCTTGTAATCTGAGACTTTGATTGTAATAAAATTCATATTGAATACATACTTGTCTTACATGCTTACGATCACTAAATACCTGTTTACATGCAAACTGATACTTGTTATACGTACAAATACTCATACATACATACTCGATACTCAAATTATGCTTACATACATGTTATACACTTAAAACATGCCAAAACACCAAGTTTTAGCTTAAAATGAAAGAAAAACCAAGTTCAAGGACTATAAATGACAAAAATCAAATAAGTTTCCTAACCGGAGGTTCTCGCGCCCCGCGACCGTCTTCCTTTATTTCTCTCGCGGCCCGCCAGAGACCTTGATCCGCAGAAAGTAAGAATCAACTCATGGATTGGGCAAAAGTGTGTTAGTTGGTTGTGTTTCTTGCATTTAATCACCACCCAACTCACCCTAAACCTCAGCTATAAAACCCACATCATTCTCCATCCACTTTGCACCTCACAAACACTAATCTCACTCTCAAACCTCCCTAAACTCAGCTCGAATTTAGAAAGTTTAAGACTTTCAAAGTGAGTTCTAACTCACCTCTACCTCACCTCCCTACTCTTTTCTTTCGTCTTAACACTTGGAACACCTCTAGGAGTGTTTCCATAGGTTTTCTATGGAAAACCAAGATGGAGCATCACCATATTTGAGGTCACAAGTGTAAGGAACTTTATGTTTTTATACAAACCTTTGAAAACCTTCTTTAAAACTATGTTTTCTTTAAACAAACTTGTGTCCTTATGTCACCAACCAAATCCATTGTTGGTGACCTTAACCAAGGTTGTTTCACACAGATGAGGAGATGTTTATTCACTCCAAACTTTCTGTTTTGATAGGGTTTTTAACCCACAAGTGTTGTATCCTTCCAAACTTGTTCTTGTAACAAGACTTGTATTGGTTGTGTGTGATTACTTGGAAGCTTGCGCTATCCTACCTTCAATCCACCACCCCACTTAATGATTTGTCCCTTGAATGATATGCACTTTTCATTTCCATTATAACTTATTCATGACCATCTTTGTTGTCCTTGTGTCAACTTGTGCATTGCTGAACATACGAAAGAGGTTAAAGGAAGGTTATTCTCCTACCTCCATGCATAACTTTTATAACTTCCATGATAAACATGATATACTTATTACTTATGCTATATATAGAATATAAAATATATATACTAACCGAACTCGTGATGATAATCGAATGATTGTTCGTCATGTACTAAGTTACATCATCTAGATACTTAACTTCTCGTTGCAATTCTAATGGGTATCTTAACACATCGACCCGAATGGGATTTATAGTGTCAAAAACGAGTATTAAGTTTAGATGATTATTTTCTCGTATACATACTTTGGTATATTTAAATTCCTAATCCTCCGTTATCATCCGAATACTTACACCTATGTTTCCTCATGTTGGGTAACTCGGTGTTCCACCTCCAAACAACCAACTCTTCACGGAATTACCAAGTGAAAGCTTTGCAAAATCGTGAGTACACTCGAACACCCTTTTTACGCTTTACACTTTTGGGTGCAATATGTTAATCTATAAAAAATACACGCAAATCACACTTATACTTTTATGCAAACACACAAACAATCCATCATACATGCTATAGTTACGTGATACACGATTTGTATACTTGGAATATTCTTATGTGATACTATTTGTCATTAAACTTTGTTTAAAGCCTCCCCTTAACATGTATAGAGCTATGGAGTAACGCACCACCTGTATTCTTGAGGTCATGTTAAGTTTATTCTATTTTGCGGTGACACGTGAGGATTGACTTCGCATGCCATGTTTACATTAATCTAGTATGCTAGCTTAACATGTGGATTTGTTTAAACGATGTTATACTTATGCTATAAAGAAACTTGTGTACTCGCCAATGCTTTTTGTGTTGAACTATACTTTTAACACGTTGCAGGTTGAGGATGTTGTATATGACGAAATCCTAGTAGGGACGACATAGAAACGCATCTAGAATGTTAGGTTTTATGTTATTGTTAAACTTGTCGTATTTGATTTATGTTGTATTTGACAATGTGATCAATGAAATGAAACGAGTTTTGAATTTAATATTGTCGCAAATAGTGTTATGATGTCTCGAGCAATCTATTTCGTCTCACTTTGATGTTTCCGCCATCGGTTGGGGTGTGACAAGAGTTATGGCATTGTTTCAGTAAACAAGGATGTGAGTTCTCATTTCATGGACTAAATGTAACAGTACTTTATATTTCAGTTATTGGCTATAGAGATAGGAAACTGTTCTCATCTCACATCATCTATAGAAATCAACTACTGGTCCAAACCTTTTTTTTCAATTTGAAGTGATGTTTAATATCTATATTTTCCATACTATATAATGCTCAAATTTTATACAAACTATGGTTTGGTTTGGGACCAAACCGGTTCGAAAGGGGAAGCGGGTCATTCGCATAGGCATGTCTTTGGTTTGTTAGTATTAGTTTTTCAGTTTTTCCAGTTAGAATACATATATATGCTTGGCAAAGTGGACATGTTGGATTGGGTGTAGGATCAAATTGGGCCCAGCCAAAATAGATTCTAAACAAGACAAGTTTGGAAAAAAATTCGGGTCAAAACAAGTTATGCATGCAATGGACACAAATTAAAGAGTCATTTTTACAAAAAGAAAAAAAAATGACAAATTGGCATATTAAGTCAATTAGGTGACTTTCAATGGTATTTTCATCAAAAATCACTATTGAAGCCTTTACACTCCATACTTATGCTCACACAAGTTTTGGATATTGTTCAAAACAAGTTTTAACCATTTATGTATGAATTCAATGTATGTTTAAGTAGTAGTAACATATAGCCTATCATGTGACCGAACATGTTTTGTAGGAATAACATTGCAACATATATTCCTATAATACAAGGATTATGGATTTTGTAACACCCTAAAAACGTGTTTGGTAATCAAACCATGTTAATATTAAAGAGCGAGTAAAAGACCGTTAGTGGTAAAAGTGAACTCATAAACAAAATAACTAGGAACAAATTAACCTAGTTAATAACATGTATATAAGTAACAAGACAATAAGTTGTAGTCTCATTTATAATCAAAACTAAACTTGAGGGACCAAAACTGCCAAGGAGGGAAACTTGTTTATTAAAACATAAAATTAACACATAATACACACATAGTGTGTGTATATGTCGATCTTCAGAGGGTGCAACAAGGGCAAACCCTTGTTGATCAAGAATCATCAAAATTGAAGGGTGAATTGTAGTTAAATCTTATGCATGAACATACAATCGTGATCATCTAGGCTTGGAGATCATGAGGTATGTTGTAAATTATGTTTTAGTCATGATAATTATGTGAATGATCTTGAAAGTGATAACCTTGAGTTCAATACTTTGTTAGCGTGGTGGAATTGATAATGAATTATGTGTATAATTATCATACCCATAAGTAAATGTGAAATACTTGAACAATTTTGAGATTTAAATAAGTGTTCATGTATGACATAAAGTGGGTTTTTGATTATATGTTGAAATTTATAATGTATGAGTGTTTATGATCATCATACTTGTATGTATGTGTAAGATACTTGAACAAATTAGAGATTCGAGTAAGTAATCATACATAACTTGAAATGGGTTTTGTATGACATAATGAAACTAATGCCACGTCAATGTTCATAGGTGTTTGAGATCATGTTGTCTACTGGTTAGTGTGTAGAATTTGATTATATTAGGTATTCGGATGAATGTCTAATAATATGATTAAATGGGTTGCTAAACCCTTAGTTCTAGTACAATGAATGGATAAATTAGCATTGATAATCGAAAGTTAAGTTAACTTGGTGTTAACAATTGCTCGAACTTGCTTAAGCAAAAGAAATGACGTGAACTTGGTTGGGAATTTAGATAAGAGGGTAGCTTAAACATATCGCATGCTGGGTAATTGATAAATGCCTAAATGAGTTTGTTGAACTTAACTATGCGTTTACAAATGTTAATAGGCAGTTGACTTTTAAAAGTCAAACTAATCTATAATAAGATCAAATGGTAATTTTGATATAAAATGCGTAAGACGGGATAGTCGTAATAGAAGATGACTAATCTAACCATCTTACGAATGATGAGTGATAGTGTGACGCTTGACAAACTAGGTGGAAACTTGGGAGAAAGCGGGTCAAACGGATCAAGTACGCGGGAAAAGCATAATCGGATGCAAGGTAAGTAAAGCTTACACCTTTTAAGTAGAATACATACTTGTAGTATTGGTCAAGAAAAAGGTAGACTAGTATTAGAAATATGATGTTCCGATGCGAAGTGATTTAGGTCGGAACAAGTGAAAAATGGTATGAAACCATGATTTATGGTAAAAAGGGTAAAATGTTAAATTAGTCATGCGATGGTGAATAAACAAAGAGTTTTTGGAACATTACCTTATGGTGTAAACCATAATGGGTAATAAGGGGTAAAATAGTAATCCGGTTATGAGTTGATGGATAAATAAAGAGTTTTGAAAAAGAAACCATATGGCGTAAGTAATAATGGGTCAAGTGAATTAAGAAACGATTTTTTAAGTAATATGATCACACAGAGTAAAACAAAATGGGCTAAATGGGTGAGATAGCAATTAAGTGCCATCTCACAATGATAAATGGTCATTTAGACCAAACGGGTCAAATGGTGATATTATCACCATTTGACAATAATGACTAATGTTCGCTTGTTGAGTTTCATAGAAAGAATAGAGTATGACTTGCATCACTATTATATAGCAACTATTAGAGCAAGGTATTAAAATGAATCAATGCTATGAGCCGAGCCAGGTACGTGTAATGGGTCAAACTCTCAAAGAGGACTTAAGGCCCGTTGAGAGTTAAATGAGTCATCAATGAACAATTGATTACCTAAGGTAAGGTACATCTAATAATCTAAATCGTAAACATTATGTTCTTAGGAACATAATGATTTTAAATAGATTATGGTTGAATGTTCTTATTTGGTCAAAACATGATATTGGAAGTCCTTCGTCGTAAAAGAAGTGCCTAAGTTGACCACAATGCCCTCGTGTGGTAAAATAAGTAAATGACTCTAAGGGTAGTTTAAAAATGAGTTTATTAATTTAGTAGACCCTTTCGTGTAAAAGCGAAAAGCATAAGCCTTCTTGGTTTAATGCCTTTTAAATGGTTTTTTTCCGTAATTTGTCGAACCGAAGAGTAGAAATTGGATAAAATGAATTTACGATAACAAATCCACCACAAATAATGATGTGGTGGAAAATAGATGAATATCTTAGTATGGAAATGATAAGATAATAAGGTTTGGTTGAAATAAGCGTTGGATTTCGCTAAGACAACCAACGGGTCAAAATGATAAAATAAATAAAGGTTTGGTTGAATAAAGCGATGTATTTCACTAAGGCAACCATACGGGTAAAATGGAGTTTTAATGCATACCGAAATGGATGCGTAAATGCGTAGTTTGGTTTAATTGTGGTTAAAGGGTAAAATTAGAAAATATGAACATAAACCGGGAGTGGATGCGTAATTCATAAGAAATAATAATCCGGGTTAGGGATTTCGGGTTAATATGTAAGAAAACATTTTACGGACATTTAGAAACAAGTTTCATAGAAAACGGATAAAAATTGAATAAGTTACGAAAGTTTTCATAATAAAAACGACAAGATGGAAAAGCTTGCGGCAGCCTACCTTAAGTGACGGTGGCCAGCCGTAGCCTACGGTTGGCAACTGTTGAACGAAAACAGGAAATTGTGTTTTACGGACGTGTCACCGTAAGTCCCGAGTCATGTTTTAAATGTTCGGGACTTGAAACGGGTCGAACGGACAAATAAACAAATATGCAGCAAAATTACTGCAGAAGGTACCGTCACCGACGGTACAACCGGTCGTCGCCAACGCAACACCTTTGTTCCGACATGTTAAACTACTGCCTACCGCAGTCTTGACCAGACGCAACTATCTGTATGGCGTCGCCGACGCGGCTATATGTCGTCGCCGACGCCACCACAGAGATTATATTTTCTGATTTGATTTTTTGTCAAGTCGAATCTGTTATGCTTTCGGAAATTGCTATAGTGCTAATAATTGCAAATTTCCAGTTTAGGGTAATCGCAAGCACCTCCGGATGACGATCAAGCTCAATGAAGAACTGAAACGATCAAAGATCAAGCTTCCGCATTTGGTTTCAATGTTACGGAACTAATCAGTAACGTCATGTCAAAATGTTTAGTATTGATAAAGTTTTAATAAACTCGAAAATTTTTAGTGACGTGTATTCGCATTTACTCGTTGAAATGCGAAAATTTTACTATAAATTTAAATATATTAAGACAGGGTCTTAAGGATTTTGACATAGTAGACATCTTCCAAAAAAAGTTTTTTTAGTTTTAATTTTATATTTGAAAGTTGAATATCATTATCATTCTAAAATTAGTATATATTGTGAAATGAGTTGGTGAATACCAAATTAATATATGATTTGTTTATTTGGAAAACTCAAAATCCCCTATTGTATTTTCCCAATTTTTATGTTGTGGTCAAATGTATTGGTTAACATTCAGATGTTAATTTTTTTTTATTTTATACTTTTTGTGAACATATCTTTCATTGGGAGCTTAGTTACCTTGTGATGTTATTTAATGTTTGTCTTTTAATTTAAAGATCTATAGTGATGGTTGTAGCCAGAAATTCTAGATGGCTTTGAGAAAGAGTAACTGTTGTTTGTCTGAAGAAACCTCAATTCTTAATCAAAGTAAAAAAAATATAGTGTTTATACTTCAATGCATTTTAACTATATTTTCACTTTGTCAATAAGTAATTTATGTAATATGTAACTTTTGTATTTATATTATTTATACACTTTGTGATAATGTAGATTAAAATTTCCGACCAGCGAAGTTCGCTGGTGATAACCTAGTAGTAGTTTAATTATACGGGATTCAAGCCGTTCTTACTTCCCCCGAATTGATGTTATCTGACTCAAAGGAAGTCCTAATAAGTTTGAATTAAGTCCTTGTAGTATCTATACACTAAACGAGACAAGAACTTTACTCAAACCACCTTTCTAACCCCTTCCAGACAGTTAACGTGCTTTATATAGACCGTAAAGACAAGGATGAGTGAATCAACAAAACATGAAGGAATGATAGGACAAAACTCGCTTTCAATATAAAAAACTAGTTATTAAAGTCATTAATACAAACCCAATTAAAAAGTAAACCGAAGGTTGGAAATCAAAAGTAATACATAAAAGATTTTGTCTTCACCCAGTGATGTAAGAGATTAGCCAAGCATGGCCATAGTTTGACAAAGACTCTTACGATCAATCTTGGATCCCGAGAGTACTAAACACTCTAAACTCTGATGTTTGTGGTGGATGATGATGGTGGAGTGGTGGAAGGTGTGAGAGAAATGGTTTGCCAATGGATGAATTGGAATAAAACCAAGCACCCCTATTTATAGCTAGAAACAGTGGCTTCACACGGCCCTGTGCCCTGTGCGCAAGGCCCCGTGTCTTCCTTCTTCTCTGTCTTCATTTAATGAGCTTGTTAAATCAGATGCCACACGGCCCCGTGTGTCAACGGCACGGCCTCGTGGCCATTGTACTTATTGTACTATCCAAGATTCGCAAATCTGGAAGTTGACCACGGCCCATGTCCACTAGTCACGGCCCCGTGTCTCTTGCTTGCTTATGTTTGTCTATTCTGTTCTGGAAACTTGAAGGGGCACGACCCCATGCCGACCAGGTACGGCCCCGTGCTAGACTTCTGATTCTTTGTTTTTGGCTTTATGGTGAAGCTTGGAGGGTTGGTATAGTGTGTCATCATTCCTTCTTCTGTACTTATGTTGGTTTTTGTCGTGAATTTGCTTCTTTTGTACATTTAAGCTCTTTTAATCATGAAAATCAAAAGTATACAAAGAAACGCACTTTTTCCAACATTAGTACCTAAAATGGTTGATTTATACTTTATTTGATAACATTTATATGTTGCATTTGGCGCATTTCAATATTCCTGAGTTTTCCAATGCAAATGAATCACAATTGATTCATAGTGTGATTAGTGAGGATGAAGATGGTGACCTGATGCCTAGATCGAGTATATCAATGACAGATGCTCCGGGAACTTCCTCCAGTGTAGCTGAACATGATTCAAGCGACAGCGAGTCTGAACCTATTGAGGGGGATGACTTTACTAATCCGTTTGCGAATTAGAATATTCTGGGGGAGGTTGGATCCAACCTGGGTGACAATTTAGTGGTTACACCATTGCTACAACACGAGCAAACAAAGATCAACCAATGATCATTGGAGATCATGCTGCAGGTGTTCAGACAAGAAGAGGTGTGATCGAGGGTTCCTGTTTGTTTTCTTTAAAATAGAAGACTCAGATTCTGAATGAGTGTTTGTATAGTTGCTTCATTTCCCAAGAGGAGTCGAAGAATGTGTGCATGGCTCTGAATGACAATTCATGGGTTGAACCTATGCAAGAGGAGTTAGCTCAGTTCAAGAAGTTGAAAGTTTGGGAGCTAGTTGACTTACTAAAAGGAGAAAAGGAAATTGGCACCAAGTAGGTGTTCAAGTGCAAGATGACCGAGGGATTGTAATGAGAAACAAGGCTCGGTTAGTGGTTAAGGGGTTCAATCAGCAGGAAGGGATTGACTATAACGAAGTGTTTGCACCAGTGGCAATGTTGGAAGCAATTTGTCTATTTCTAGTCTTCGCATCATTCAATGGCTTCAAAGTTTACCAACTTGACGTGATGAGTGACTTTCTTTACGGGAAAGTCCAAGAACTGGTGTATGTCTCACAACCAGATGTGTTTACTGACCCAAACTATCTAGATCGAGTGTATAAACTGGATAAGGCATTGTATGGATTGCATCAGGCACCCAAGGCATGGTACGAGACACTAACATCTTATCTGTTAAAGAATGGTTTTGAAAGAGGTCAGATTGACAGTACACTACTATCAAGCGAAAGAGGGAATATTTTATAGCTGGTACAGGTATACGTGGACGACATCATTTTGGGTCATCTGATGAAAGCATGCGTCATGAGTTTGAGCTGGTAATGAAGAGCAAGTTTGAAATGAGTGCGATGGGTGAGTTGTCCTACTTCTAGGATTTCAAGTTGAACAAAAGAAGGATGGGACGTTTATACACCAGACAAAGTATGTGTATGGCATTTTGTCTCGTTTCAAAATGGAGGACTGCGCTACTTTCAACACACCTATTTGTGAGAATCACAATCTTGGTCCAAATCATGAGAGTGTGGAAGATGTTGATCCAACCCAGTATGAGGAAATGAATGGTTCGTTAATGTACTTGACTGCTTTGAGACCAGACATCATGTTCGCTGTGTGTCTCATTAAAAGATACTAAGCAAAACCAAAAGAGTCATATATGAAAGCGGTGAAGCGTACTCTTCGTTACTTGAGGGGGTTGACCTCGTAACACCCTGTAAAATCGTGTCCAATAGTATAGTGACACGTGTTGTATTTTTAATATAGTCTATTAAAAACCAATAAGGACTAATGGCGTCAACATGCTCAAGTTGAGCCTCTGAGTGACGAATCGATGTCAACATGCATAAATAATAGCCTTTGAGTGACTGATATGTCAACATGCTTAAACCATTAGCCACTGAGTGACTGATACGTCAACATGATTGAAACTTGGCCTCTGAGTGACTGATATGTCAACATGCCCAGCCTCTGAGTGACATCGGAATCAACATGCTTGCAATAAGCCTCTGAGTGATCCTTTGTGAAGTCCTAACTCTCATACGTGCCATTTGTTGGACGAGAGGGTTCAATTTTGTAAATATGTGAAAGTTGGATAATGGAGGGATCAAAAGTGTCAACATGTTAATTTATACCTCTGAGTGACCTTTTAACGAACCGAGAGCTCAACAATGTCCAGGCATAATCCCGGGTATGCCAAGTATTGGCTACGGAGGGCTAAAAGTGTTAAAAGGTGTTTTAGAAGGCCTTTAGAGGCTTTATATAGTTCAGGGGTTAAAAGTGTCAAACTTTGGAAATGGCCATGGGGCGGTCGCGGGCCGCGAGAGACACGGCCTGTGTCTCTTGCGCCCCACGAGACAGGCTGTGACGCAGAAAATTGTTTTGGAGCTCAAGCAAAACTCCAAAACCATTTAATCCAAAACCATGGCTTCTCTAAACTGCTATGCCACGTTTTGGGACACTTGTAAGCTTCTTCTTAGTCCCCTAAACACCTGGCTTCACCTCCTTTGAGTTCTCCAACTATAAATAGGTGCATGAATCTTCATTCCAACTTGCACCTTTCTTCATTAAATCACTCTTCTCCCTCCTCTGGAAGTTCCTAGCTGAAAGGAGCATCCAACTTAGTTCTCTTGCATTGTAGGAACCTCTTGTAAGTGTTCCTTACTCTTGCATTTTCGTTTATAGGCTTCTATAGCTAAAAGTCAAGCGTTTTACGGCAAACGCTTTGACTTTTGGTTAAGACCATTATGATCCAGCCATTGTTCGAAATGAACATGGATAAGTGATCGTAATAAGGTAGGTGTTAGTCCCTATAAAGGGCACCTCCTGATGATCACGTTCGCTAGACCAATTGACGGGTCAAAGTTATGATATTAAAAAGTCGAACATGCCATTTTTTGGAAAAATCATAAATTGATGTTATATATGTTATGAAACCTGTTTTGACACTTAAACAAATTGGTAATAATTATTAGAACATGTATGAACATGTTCGGCTCGTCAATTTCAGTTCTAGGGTCGGTTCGTAAACGAAAGTCGCAAAGTTTGACTTCTGCTTTGACTTTCGATTCTGACTCGATTTAGATTAGTTACCTACTGATCCAAAGTTGTATTATGATCATAATATAGTGTAGCATAACCCTCTGAGGTTATATTATATGATCATAATCAGAATCCAAGTTTATGCGCAAGTTCCATAATTATGTTAATTTTGACCAAAATGTCCTTTTTACATAAAACAAGGTTTTAAATGGTAATGAACTTGAAAATGAGTTTCCTACTAATGTAATATTATAAGTAGGATTATTTGGGATGTTAAAACAAGTCATAAACTGAGTTTTCAAGCAGGTCCTTAAACTATGTCGATAAATGACGGTTTTAGTCCTTGTGACTCATAACATGATTTTAATCAATCTTTTCAAGGTAAATCATTTACCTACTGATATGTTATACTAAATAACATATTTTAAACATTTTAATCTGATTCAAATATCAATTTTAGTAAACATCGCTTAAAAATGTCATTTTACGACATAAGCGCCGTTTAAGCGCATAGTATGGTTTTAAACCATATTATTGACCAAAACTTGATACCTACGGATTTCAAAACTTAATTTAAACATAATTACAGTAGGTACATGTTATAAACTCAGAATCCCAAATAATTTATAAACTATGTGTAAAATGACCAAAATGCCCCTTCGGTGCATAGTTTGGTCATAAAAGATAATTTACACATATAATTGATATCCTACTTATATTACATCATAAATAAAATATTTTTATAGAATACTCATGTTTATAAACTTAAAATATGTTTAAGTTCCTTTTATACGGTATATAATTACCGAAATGCCCTTATAAGGCATAGTTTCGTTTTAAAACCATAACGGGCATACAAGTTGATATCCTACTGATATCTTAACTTATTTAAAGTATAATGGCATATAGGACTTGTCCATGACTTATCCGGTTATCCGATATCGCTATTATGCACACAGTTATGTATATGTAACTACTATACAGAATTTAACCGAAACGGGTTTAACCTTGTCATTTAAGCCTCAAAATCCAGAATGTTTATAGTTTACCCATATTATACAAGTCAAGTACTTGTCGGGTTTAAACTACATTTTATCCGATCATCATTTAATCAAGCGTTATACGTAATGAGCATGTACACTATTCGGTTTATAAGACCGTTAGTATTTAATTGGCTAGCTTATGCCATAATCCAGACTAGAGCCTTGCCGGTAAATGCTATTTGCACTTGGCACTTTTGTATACGGCTGATTTATTTAAAAATAAAAGAAGAAGACTAGCTCAGGTAAATAGTCTCGACTTATTTTCCCTATACGGGCTTGGGATACGGTAAATTGTTATTGCTTGATCCATTGCAAGGTTAACTTTCCCAAGTTAATAGAAGATTTTGGTGCCATTTGCACTTTAAACCATTTTTAATGTTTTCAAAATGAGTCAGTTGGGTGTATTTACCAGCGTAAGCTGACGTATCTTCCAAAGGCTAATCTGCAGGTATGATACGAAATAGGCCGGAAGCTGCTCGGTAGAGAATAAGAGGATCTTGCAAATCCTTAGATCTGCCTAAAGTCTGTTTTGTATTCTTTCTTGTACATTTTATGATCCGCCTGTGGATCTTCTATTACAAGCTTGTATATTATTTTGTATTTTCGAACATTCGGTTTGTAATAGTAATTTTACTCCAAGAGCTTCCGCTGTGTCGTTTTTAATTGACTATGATGCTATCAACTGTTGTCACGATACTCCCCACCCGGGCCCACTGGTGTTTGGATTTCGGGGTTGGAAATCCGGGGTGTGACAGACCTAAACTTGGGTTGTGGTATCCAGCTGATAGTGACATGAAGTTTGTTGCATTTACTGATTTAGACTTTGGTGGTTGTCAGTTCTTAGGGGGGAGACTAGTGTCTTGGCAATGCAAGAAGCAGGCTCCCGTGTGTACATCTACGTGTGAAGCTGAATATATTATTGTGGGTAGCTGGTGCTCTCAGGTTCTCTGGATACTTGGCACTTTTGTATACGGCTGATTTATTTAAAAATAAAAGAAGAAGACTAGCTCAGGTAAATAGTCTCGACTTATTTTCCCTATACGGGCTTGGGATACGGTAAATTGTTATTGCTTGGTCCATTGCAAGGTTAACTTTCCCAAGTTAATAGAAGATTTTGGTGCCATTTGCACTTTAAACCATTTTTAATGTTTTCAAAATGAGTCAGTTGGGTGTATTTACCAGCGTAAGCTGACGTATCTTCCAAAGGCTAATCTGCAGGTATGATACGAAATAGGCCGGAAGCTGCTCGGTAGAGAATAAGAGGATCTTGCAAATCCTTAGATCTGCCTAAAGTCTGTTTTGTATTCTTTCTTGTACATTTTATGATCCGCCTGTGGATCTTCTATTACAAGCTTGTATATTATTTTGTATTTTCGAACATTCGGTTTGTAATAGTAATTTTACTCCAAGAGCTTCCGCTGTGTCGTTTTTAATTGACTATGATGCTATCAACTGTTGTCACGATACTCCCCACCCGGGCCCACTGGTGTTTGGATTTCGGGGTTGGAAATCCGGGGTGTGACAGACCTAAACTTGGGTTGTGGTATCCAGCTGATAGTGACATGAAGTTTGTTGCATTTACTGATTTAGACTTTGGTGGTTGTCAGTTCTTAGGGGGGAGACTAGTGTCTTGGCAATGCAAGAAGCAGGCTCCCGTGTGTACATCTACGTGTGAAGCTGAATATATTATTGTGGGTAGCTGGTGCTCTCAGGTTCTCTGGATACAATAGCAGATGCAAGATTATGGTTTGAATTTCACTCGTACCCCTATAATGATAGACAATAATGCCACTATTTCAATCACAAACAATCCCTTACAACACAGTAGAACAAAACATGTTGACACTCGTCATCATTTCATACGAGATTGTGCTGAAAAGAATCTGATTGAACTTTATAGAGTCGACACATTAGCTAACCTGGTAGATCTTTACACAACAATAGTTGACAGGGCTCGTTTTGCACATTTAGTCGAACTCAACGAGATGAGGATACTGAATAACCAGTTTTTCATAAGAATTTTGTAAATATTTTTATTGCTTTCTTAAAAAGAAAAAAATTAAAAAAATAGAAAACCATAAAAATATAATTAAATAGAGAATCAAAAATGAGTTGTCACTATGTGAAAAAGGAAGAGATAATAGTACAGCAGCAAGTTGGACTATCACACTGAAACTAAATTACATTGCTTAAGTGTGATAGTAGCTCCATTATATGATGTGCCAGTAGGCAAAAAGCGTGAAATAATTAACTTACCAATGTAATATAAACCTAACGAACTGCGTACCAAGTGGGAAACATATCAGTGGCATATGATTTTATAACCTTAAATTTTGCGTTGAAAGATTGCTGAGGTTTTAGGTCTTTATACTGTTATTTCATTCAGGGATATTAGGGTTATCCTTCTATTGCATCCAGATATATGCTGACCTAGGCACAACCAATATATCTTGAAAGAGCTAAAATGCCAAAAACCCAGCAATTGAAGAAGCTCTCCTACAGAGTCATTCAACTATGCAAAATGCATAAATCGTACCAAAATTTGGTATTTACCTTAACACTCGTTGGATATTGGTTTCTTTATTATATGAAAGTACTGACTTGATCACCAATGTTTTGACGTTGTAAAAAAAAATAGGATGAATTTGGTATCTCACCAACTACGATCAATCTTTGTGCATACCTTGATCGCGAGGGGCATGCTCTGAAGTGGGACACACTAGTATATCAATATAGTATTACCTTAAGCGTATCACGTGGTAATGGAACTTGAAATTTTCTTGTGTTGTGTTTAAGTGGACAAACAATACTGGTAATCGTCTTGGACTACTTTTCATGAAAATTATATAAAGAATTATCTAAAAGTGTGAAAACAATTAATCTTGGCTGATGTGATCTTCTTACCAGTGATTCTCACAAGGATAGAATATTTACTTTCAATGTTCATTTTATTTTGTGTTATTTATTTTCTTTCAGAAAATATATAAAAATCCAAAAAGGTTTTCCTTTTCTATAAAATTCTTAATATACGGAAAATGGTTGTTTATGGAGGAATTGTTACTGATGGGGGAGATGTTGTTAGAAGACGAGTTCCAACTTTTAAAACCTTGTAGGTTCTAGTGTGTTGGATAAAATTTTTGAGTGTTGGTTTGGAATGAGAATTGCTTAGGTGCTGTTTGTTTTTTAGGATGTAAAATATCTGCAATCTGCGGACCACATGTAAATCTATAGAAGAGAGGTGACCAACCTGCAGTCTGCAAGAGAGGTTGTTTTAAGTAGTAGACTTCTAAAATAATTGTGGTGTACAGAGTGTGGGTGGTGCTAGAAGGTGGGGGACTGAGTCGAGACAGTGGGTTGGCGGCGTGGTGGTGGTGTGGCGGTGTAGGTGATGGTGATGGACAGTGTGGCGTGGGTGGAAGGTGTGGTGTTTAACCCTGCAGACCTTAGAAGATCTTAGAAGTGCTGGGCAAGTCTGCACAAGAAGAGCTCACAATATTTTATGAAACTATCGGAAAGTAAACAGTTTGCGGTTGCATGTCTGCGCTGGTTGTGCACGCCGAAACCTGAGGTTTAGAAAAAAACAATACTAATATGTGATACAGTTTTCATCTTTGATTAATATTGTTTACTTGTTGAATCTTATGATTTCTGAGACGTTTGTTTTAAGTACTGGATGTACAGGATGCGAGAAAGTGATGTGAAGAGATGAGAGTTACTTGTTGCTTGGTGATCCTCCTTCTACAGCAGAACGAGATATGAAATATTGGATGTTATTAAGAACTTGGAGATTTGGTGATGGATGCACAGCTTAGGGGGAGTCTGTTGGTGAATAATGTGTGTTGAAGCCTTAGCTATCCAAAGACCTAAGAATGCGGATTCTGAAGGACTAAAGTTCATTTTGCAAGTCATTGTCAAAGAGGTTTGCTGCGTTGCAATGTCCGACTTGGTTGATCTAGGAGACAGAAGACCTGCAGGCTTCAGAAAAAACAAAAATTCCTAATTTATATGATACATGTTTTCCATCTCTTGATTAATAAAATTGTTTAACTTTGTGAAAAATTCTATTTTGGATTTAATTGAGGTTTGATTTTGTACATGATTGTATACATGTATTGGAGAAAGTTGATGTGAAGGATAGTTGTGTTATTGTTGCTGGTGATCCTCCTCAATTGCAGACGGATAGATGAAAACATACTTGGATTGCTTATTAAGAACTTGGAAGATTTGGTGATTGGATGATCAGCTTAGGGGGAGTCTGTTGCTGACATAATTCTTGTTGAAGCTTAAGCTATCCAAAGACCAAAGAATGCGAGATTCTGAAGACTAAAGTTCAATTTTGCAAGTCATTGTCAAGGGGGGTTTGTTGGTGCATGTTATGTGACAACAACTTTGGTTTGATCTTTGAATATCTTAATTAAGACTTGGCTAGAGAAATGAAGCTCAAGATAGATTCCGAGTTTGGCATATAATATGATTTCCGAGTTTTTGAAAACAAGGAAATTGTCTGAGTTTGTGATTACAACATGAGGAATCCGAATTTGTGGATTAAATGAGGATTCCGAATTTGTTACATATAGTGTATTCCGAGTTTGTTAGTCTTTGTATTGAGTCCGAAGTTGTGTTATTATGTGACGTGGGCCTAGCCCAGTTTGCACGGATATGAAAACATACTTGGATTGCTTATTAAGAACTTGGAAGATTTGGTGATTGGATGAATCAGCTTAGGGGGAGTCTGTTGCTGACATAATTCTTGTTGAAGCTTAAGCTATCCAAGACCAAAGAATGCGAGATTCTGAAGACTAAAGTTCAATTTTGCAAGTCATTGTCAAGGGGGGTTTGTTGGTGCATGTTATGTGACAACAACTTTGGTTTGATCTTTGAATATCTTAATTAAGACTTGGCTAGAGAAATGAAGCTCAAGATAGATTCCGAGTTTGGCATATAATATGATTTCCGAGTTTTTGAAAACAAGGAAATTGTCTGAGTTTGTGATTACAACATGAGGAATCCGAATTTGTGGATTAAATGAGGATTCCGAATTTGTTACATATAGTGTATTCCGAGTTTGTTAGTCTTTGTATTGAGTCCGAAGTTGTGTTATTATGTGACGTGGGCCTAGCCCAGTTTGCACGGCTATGTGTATATAAATAGTTCATGTATTAGGGTTTGAGGTTAGACAGTTTGAGAGAAGTTACAGAGGGTTTGTGAGAGAAAACACAAAGAAAGGCTATGAGTTCTTGTGATCTTGAGTGATTGTAAACATTGTGTTTGATAATCATAGAATATTAGTTTGAAGTATTTTGTGTGTTCTTCATCTTAACGTGTTCTATGTTTGTGTGATCTATCAAGGGGATTTCGCACCCTTGATTGATTGTTAATCTTGTATCGATACACGTGTGATAGGGACCTACAATAGAGGAGGGAGGTGTGTGAATACTAACACCCTATTTAAATTAATCATTCTTTTTTTTTGGTTAACATTTTTACTTTGAGTAACATAACTATTAGTAACGGTATTGTAAATTTACATAACTACAATTTCTATTTAGATGATTCTAATCACTTAATGCCCTCCCAATTTCTTAAATTAGAGCTGAATTGAGAAAAAATCTAAGTCAATATTTGTTTTTAATCAACTTTATTTTGTACTGTGATACTTAGGGTGAACGGGGCGGGTGCGGGGTGAACACCGCCACCACCGTCCCCTATCACTGTGCGACAAGGTTATAAATCGGGGAGAAGTCACCGCTCTACATATAGCCGTTGGAAAGTGAAAAGTACCGTTGGACATGAATGTTTTTTTACTTGAACATCAGATTGCAAAGGCTATTGATCATTATTCTGTTTGATTACTGGGTGGAGAAAACTTGGGGAAGAACTCTTTTGGCTATAGTAAATGCTTTCTTTAGTATTTAAAATGATTATAATTAATTGTAATGTTTTTTTTAAATTAAATGTACTTTTATTTTTAAAATTATGTTTCATTTATTAATTAATAGTTTATAAAAAAAAGAAAAAACATTAGTTTATCCCATCTCATGAGTGGTGACCGCCGCTTATGTTTTTTGGACAAGAGTGGAGTTAGAGAGGGGAATTAACATGACAATATATGATTGGGCGGGGGGAAAGTTTACCCCATCCTATGAGGGGTGCACCCCTTTCACCCTTAACGTACAAAATTAATAAACAAACGCATGTTTCAGCATATCCGCTCTAACTTAATGTAACCTATATAAGCATTGCGGTTACAAAAAAAACCGGAATCGAACTCGGGGTGGTTCATTTAGTGAGGGTTCCTCTTAACAACTACGCCTTCCTTTGTATCATGACCTAGCGTCGTCAAATGTACACTAACTCGAATTTATACCATCAAATGAAAATGTATTTTATTTGACCCCGCTCGTTCTGAGAACAATTTAAGTATAAAATGTAGACCAACCGAAAGGTATACAAAAATAAGAATGAAAATATATTATATTTGATTAGAATCGTTTCAAAAAAAAAATGTACAAACGTCAATTTATATCATTTATGTTGAAACGTGAATTTATACCTACACATAATAATAAACATGAAAATATATTATATTTAACTCGACATGTTTCTGAATTTTTTTCATGTCGAAACATGAATTTAAAATGACACGTAAATAATAACACCATATCATAAAATAGGTTTACGCGAAATAAAAGAAATCAAAAAGGGAAAATACACGAAAAAAAAACAGAAAATAAAAAAACAAATAAGAGAAAACAAAAAGTGGGAAAACATGAAAAAAAAATAGAAAAAGAAAAAGAACAAGTAAGACCAACACGAAGAAAGAAAATAGAAAAAGAAAAGGCATGACACTGACAATTAAATGGAAAAAAAAACCTTAGGGCTTGCAATTCATAGAAATCGAACCAGAGCTATGAAGTTAAATCACCAAAGCCTTATCCAATCCATCCAACCTTTATTTAGTAATTAGTTAATAACTTTGTAGCGAGTGTAATATATATCAAAGAACGGGTTGGTGGCTTTTGATGTGTGATAGCCATAGACATTTTTTTAAAGTTATATAATAATGTTTTAAGTAAAAAAATATTTTTTTATGATTTGTATTTATATTACTAAAACGTATGTTATCTTGAACTAATTTATAAACTTATTATATTTATAAGGTATGCACATTTATTTTTATCATCAATATTTTTAAAGATTAACAAATAAAATATGCTATGTAGAATCAATTTATAGCCTATTTAACTATTAGTATTAAGCCAAATTAACTTAACCTATTTAAAAATTTTAAAAACTTTTAATTATTAGTATTTGAACTTAATTTAGTTTTATTATGTGCGCTACTCGACCCGACCCAAACCGATTTTTTAATCTTTAGTTTCTGACAACCGACCTAAAAAATGTTTACATTCTATGAAATTACGACAAAAATTATTTTTAAAAGTTACCATTATAATTTTGGTCTAGATCTGCGACCGAAACTAGTTTAATTTAACATAATATAGATTGCACAATTTTGTGTAGTAACTAGGTATAAATTACGTTTTTAAATTAATCCAAATTTTTTAACTTCAAAAAATCATTATTTAAATTTAATAAAAAGTTAACTTTAGTCATTTAGCATACACTCGACCTACACTAGCAGCTTGCACGTTTTGGTCAACCGTTAAAGCAATTTGTAACTCACGCATTAGAACTTGTACATTCCTTTATATTCGTAACCGTAACCGACAGTGACCAGAATCGGCAACCCCTCAACCTCTAAGATGATGCCACGTGTCCATTTGTAACAGAATATGCTTCTTCTTCCTCCCGCCCCCAAATCATGAGAAAGTTTATGAAAATCTCATTTTACCCCAAAATCTAACCTCCGTTTCTCTCTCTAAATCCATCGATAATCTCGTTCTTATTCTTGCAGACGATCGCCTAACAAGATCGTCGTTTCAAAATATCTGCATTCAGGTTATTATTTTCAGTTTTATTCGATCCAAACTTCATTCTTTTTCTTATAATTTGTTATAAATTGCGTTGAAATCATCAATGTCTACGTAATTTTTAGGTTTCTAGCTGTGTTTTTTTTAATTCGTAATGAGGATTTTGGATTAGGCTTTGCTGAATGTAAACTGGATTTTGAATGATTTCGTGCCGTTACATGCATTTGATTGTTAAAACCTAAATATCGAGTTGAAATCATCAATATCTTCGTAATTCTTAGGAATGTAGCTTTGTTTTTGAATTCGTTATGGAGAATTTGGATTAGGTTTTGTTGAATGTAAACAGAGTATGAAACTTGAATGATTTCTCACCGTTTTTGTACATGTATTTGATCGTTAAAACCTAAAATCGGATTATGTGTTTCGTTATGTACAATCGAAGCTTTGTTAAACCGGTGAGTTTCGGTGTGTTCCGCACGTTTCTCGCAGCTTCGATTGAGACTGTTTTTTCTCGTTGATTTGTGAATTTAATCGTGAAAATGTGAACGCAGGGGTTTTGTATAATCGGATTATGTTTTTGAATTAATGAACTGTACGTGCTTATCACAGGATATGAGTTCAGATTAGTTGTTGCATTATCTTCAAGTGGAACTCGTTTTCTCTCCTCTGTTCATCATGAAAACCTAATTTCAGGTAATTAGTCTTGTTATCTGCAATCAAATCTGTTTTGATTTTCATGTTTACTGCATTTCGAACGTGTTGATGAGGTTTCGTAATGTGTACTATATATAGAGTAAGAACATTTGATTTACTTGTATCTAGATCGCACTCTTCATTTAAAAACTTCAGGATAAGTTAAGTGAGAATGAACATCTTAACATTTATAAGCTAGGGCTTAACTAGATTAGATTAAAGTAGCAAGTGTGTGTTTGTGTGTGTGTTACTGTTAGGGTGATTCAGCTATCATTTGATTGGGTCGCTGGTTTTGATTTGAATTTATTTTTCAGTTTGACCAAATTTTGCATAATCTGTAACAAGTCCATTAACAAAGGAATCACATAACATTTTGTAGCGAGAGTCGGTTGGTATATGATGGGTTTGTGTAACCGTTTAAACCAAAGCAAGTCGGCATGTTGTTTAGGCTTCAGTTTTAATTGTTTAACGGTCTAGCAAACAATTTGGAGCTTGGATCCCATTTAACCTTTTTATTTATTTTTATTTTTGAAATATGTTGTTTTATATGTAATATAGTTATCAACAATCCTGGAATTCCAACTTTGCTTAGCTAGTTAAAATGAATATGTTTGTGTAACTTTTAGTTTGAAACCATTCCAACTGAAATTGATTAAACCTAGCTGTTTGGATGTGTGACTTAGGAAAAGAGTATGAAGAAGTAAAAGGAGGAGAAAGATGGAAGAAGGCAGCGTGGGAAAGACAATAGGAAAGTCCACATCTTCGTCTTCCCATGGGACCGAGGGACCACAAGGGCTGACAAGGAGACCTTCCCGAAGCGCTGCCACTACCACCTTCTCCTTGGAGGTCTTTGATAACGAGGTTGTCCCCTCGTCCCTCCAACAGATTGCCCCCATTCTTCGTGTAGCAGCCGAGGTCCAAAATGACCGACCTCGTGTTGCTTATCTTTGTAATTCCTTTCCTAATCTCTTTCACTTAATTAATGCTTGGATTCATTCGCTTAAGTTATAGTTATCACTGCATCCTTATTTCTTGGTAAACTGAATAAACTGTTTTGTTTTTATTTTATTTTATGTTGTGTATGAAAAAAAGGTCGGTTCTATGCATTTGAGAAAGCACATAGGTTGGATCAAAGCTCCAATGGTCGTGGTGTTCGACAATTTAAGACCGCTCTACTTCAACGCCTAGATAGGGTATATTATTCTCTTTTTCAAGTTGTTCAATGGTTGTTAATTAAAATATTCTTTTACTTGCTTTTTAGTTTTTGATAACCAAATTTGAGACTTACAAACACCAAAATATCACACAAAAAGGGGCTAAAACAAATTAATACAAAAGCCTATAGCCAATGCTACACCATGACTTGGTACACAGACCGAATCTAGACCAAGCATAGGCTGAGCACTCAACGCTGAACAATCATACAACATCGAGTAAGGGCCTGGAACCTGACAAATCAAACATTAACCATCGCCTCCGGTACTTAGACTTATGGACAATGTGTTATGTTTTGATACTATGGATACTTCAAATAAACATACCATAACCTAAATCAACGTAATCGTAACATGTCCGACAAATAAACATACCTAACCTAAATCAACATAATAGATGAATACACAACTAAACATAACTGATAAAGTCTCAACAAAGATGCTAAGTGTTAACCTATTTTATTAAACAAAACTCTTTATCTTTAATCTTAGTATGAACAATAATATAATATTGATGTGGTGTGATGATAACATTAGATAACATCAAGTGAATTCACTCTCTAGCTTTTCTTTTTTTTTTTAAATTATAGATTATAATTTTCAACTATCAAAGGACTCTTTGTAATTTTAAAGAGACTGAGGTAATATCACTTTTATTAATAAGAAATTTTAGTTCTATGATATAATATTCAATGACAATTATACTTTAATTTAATTTTAATTTAATTATATTTTTAATTTTTGTTATGACATTTTTAATTTTTGTTACGTAATTATATTTTTAACTGTATGTGTTAACATAAAATTATTTAAGAAAAATTTAGGTTTATGCATTGTTCAAACTTACGGATCATTCCATTGACGCAATAAGCAATATGATGGAAACATAAGTATCCAATTGGGGATTAGGGCAGGGCTCATAGGTCTTTCGACTGACTCTGGAATTAAATCTTGCAATATATGACTAGTAATCAGCTCATGGAAAAGGATTTGTCTTCCTAAGTTTTGGTGTAAATTGCATCGTTCACTTCCAAAATTTTGACACATCCAATAACGAATGCCTTGATTTTGGGAATGTTCGTCATCAGGACGATGCCCCCAGTGTGGCCGCTCGTGTTAAGAAGACAGATGCGCGGGAAATTGAGAGTTTCTACAAACAGTATTATGAAAACTATGTCAAGGCACTCGATCAGGGAGAAAAGGCAGACAGGTAATTAGAAAAGAAAAAAAAGATTGTACAGAAATGATAACAGATTCACATCTTCTACTTATTGTTTTTGTTACCAGAGCCCAACTGGGAAAAGCTTACCAGGTGGCTGGAGTGCTTTTTGAAGTACTCTGCGCTGTTAACAAGTCTGAAAAGGCTGAAGAAGTTCCTGCTGATGTGAGCTCCCGCCTTTTTATAAAACTGGTTATTTTATGGTGTTATTCATTACTCAATGTAAATGGTCTTTGTACGCGTAGATCATTGCATCAGCAAGAGAAGTTGAAGCAAACCAGGTGTTATATGCTCCCTACAACATTCTGCCTCTTGATTCTGCAGGAGAATCACAATGCATCATGCAGTTTGAAGAGGTACCCCACCTTTTATAGTTTTATTTACTTTGGTTCTCATGGGGAATTGAAGTTTGTACTTTTTAATTATCTATATTTGTGAAACCGCAGATTAAGGCAGCAGTGTCTGCTCTCCGGAACACGCGTGGCTTAAATTGGCCTCCCTCTGTTGATCAGCAACAGCAGAAGTCAGGAGAACTGGATCTTCTTGACTGGTTAAAGGCAATGTTTGGGTTTCAGGCATGTACTGTTTCAAGTAGGGGTGTTCAAAATTCGTTTCGAATTCGAAAATTCGAAATTCGATTTAATTTGATTCAGTTATTAAGAATTCGTTTCGATTATCAAGAATTCGAATTCGAGTCCAGTAAATCGGATACGAATTTTTAATTTAAATTCGATTCGAAATTCGAATTAAACTATACATATTTATTTATATTTTTATATATAATACATATATAACTTTTATTGGGCTATAGGATAAATAAATCTATAAATTTATTCTAAATATAAAAATAGACCGTTACCAAATCCGTTACAAAACCCATAACTTAAATGAATTCATTACATATTCTAACTGAATTTGAATAAAAAAGAATTTATTCGAATACGAATTTTTAATCGAATTAGAATCGAATACAAATTGAGATTTTAATTCGAATACAAATTCGAATCGAATTGGCTGGTTCTTAATCGAATACGAATTCAAGCAAAAAATAGTTATTCGAAAAATTCGATTCGAGCAATTCGAAAATTCAATATTCGATGAACACCCCTAGTTTCATGATTAATTCTTTACTAGAATACCCGCTGTTGACTAGTTGTTTATTATATTTCATATTTTACTTCATGTTTGATCTTTTCCAGAAAGACAATGTTAGGAACCAGAGGGAGCATTTGATCTTGCAACTTGCCCAGCCTCATGCAAGGCTGGTGCCTAAGCCTGAGCTGAGTAACAAGGCATGCACCTCATGTAAAACCTACTTCTATCCATTTTGAGAGAACCTTCTTGACTCTAGCACTTGTTTATGTATTTACTATGATATTATATTGCTTAAGTTTCCATCCAACACCCCTAATTGAGGGTCACTATGTAACTTTTACATAGTTGGTGAGGTCATGGGCCGTGATGTCCATATGCATTAACTATGTTCTTATTCCTTGTTTATGAACTATCGTCACATTTTAGTCATCTTAAATTCTTCCTCTATATATCTGTTTAGCATAAAGGTATACGTTTGACAATATAACTTCTAAAGTCACTGTGATGCAGCTTGATGATCGAGCTATTGATGTAGTTATGAACAAGCTCTTCAAAAATTACAAAACCTGGTGCAAGTTCTTGGAAAGAAAGCACAGCTTAAGGTAAGCTGTACCATTCAGTAATGTTTTTCAATTTATTTTTTTTCATGGTATTGATGCATCAAGTTTTTTCTTTTCTATGCTTTATACGCTAAATACTTTTTATTCTTTGCAGGCTGCCTCAAGGAAGTGAAGAAGGGAAACAGAGGAAACTACTCTACATGGGCCTCTATCTTCTTATCTGGGGTGAGGCTGCTAATGTACGCTTTTTACCTGAGTGTTTGTGTTACATCTTTCACAATGTAAGTTTCCCATCTGTATTACACTTCTAAAGTGATATCTGATCATGACTATCATCCATGAAACTGAATATTGCTATACATGTCATGACTCACTCATGATGACGTTAGATGGCATACGAACTCCATGGCTTGCTGGCTGGAAATGTGAGCATTGTGACTGGAGAAAATATAAAGCCTTCTTATGGTGGGGACGATGAAGCCTTCCTTCGCAAAGTTATAACTCCAATATATCGAGTCATAGACAAGGTACTTCTGCTGCAACCCCAGCTAAATATAGTCACACACGATTTCTTGCTTTTGTAGGATAATAGTGCTTTATGTAATGATCAAGGAAACAAAGAGAAGCAAAAATGGAAAGACTCCTCACTCTGCTTGGTGCAATTATGATGATCTTAATGAGTATTTCTGGTAATGTATTGAAACAATTAGCAAGAAAAAAATATGGTCTCAACTCTCAAACATCCAATATGTTTTCTGAACAAAATTTTTCTTTGTTATCATAGGTCAGCAGATTGTTTTGCTCTGGGTTGGCCTATGCGTGACGATGGCGATTTTTTTAGTTCAACACGTGAAATGGCGCAGGTTCTCCTCTTCTGTATATAATTGCCGGTGGTAATACTTGAGGATTTTGTTACTGAAGTCATACGCATGTGATGACAGGGGAAACAGTCATCTAATAAGGCTGGGAGCCTTGGAAAATCACATTTTGTTGAGACGAGATCATTTTGGCATACATTTCGAAGTTTTGACCGTTTGTGGACATTCTTATTATTAGCTCTTCAGGTAAGAAGCAGCTAAGCATACAATACCTCTCTTCTGAAATTGACATTCTGTGGAACTGAATCACTGATATTGTACTGTTCAACTGCAGATTATGGTTATCCTTGCATGGAATGATGTTCCAATATCAAATATTTTTGATAAGGAGGTGTTATACAAAGTATCCAGTATTTTCATTACAGCAGCATTTCTCCGAGTCTTACAAAGTATGTTCTTTTGTTTTTGTTCTTATTTTTGTATATATTGGTTTTCTATATGCTGGTAGTTTGAAGAATCAAATTAAATTTGTAGAAAAAATACTTCAAGTTGTTAGTAATGCAGGATATTCACATATTCATAATTATCTTATGTTTGGTTATAGGTTTATTGGACATGATTCTGAACTTCCCTGGATATCATAGATGGAAGTTCACAGATGTATTTAGGAGCATTCTGAAAATCATTGTTAGCCTTGCATGGTCCATTGCTCTTCCACTATGTTATATACACCAAAATGACAACATCTCATTGCCCTTTGGGAAAGTAGAAGATATTCTTTCTTCCCTTAACCAATTTGAGAGAATTCCATCTTTATATCTCATGGCTGTGGCACTGTATTTGCTTCCGAATTTACTTTCAGCAGCGCTTTTCATTTTCCCTATGCTTCGACGTTGGATTGAAAACTCTGACTGGCTTATTGTAAGATTTCTTCTATGGTGGTCACAGGTACCAACTTTTTCCTATTATCCCTTCTCTTAAAGTTCCAATGCACACTCGTTTTTTACTAGTAATGTATGGTGCCATGATACCTACGTCTACGTGAAAAGGCTAGCATGTATATACCTGGCATGACAGTGCCATATGTCCTGATCTTGGTCTTCAACTACTATCAAACTAGCACTGTCTTGAACTTCTAGCTTTCCAGTTGTCAATATTGTTAGTGCATTTAGAAAAAATGTTTTTCAAGATAAATAGCCCTGCTCATGTACTACATATGATGATGCGTATTACTTTTGAAAGTCATAAACTCATACTTCTACCTGAGATATCAAAGTGGCATTCTTTTTCGAAGAAAAAAATAAAAAATAAAACAATGTTATTGTACCTTTCATGCTAATTCAAAGTATTTTTTCTTTCATATATTGTTCGCATATATTTGCTATGTTCTAATCCATATATGTATTACCTAAGTAACTGCAAAAGATATTTGGTCCATCCTTTTTTTACAATAATCAAAGATTTCCTTTTGTTGCTATAGAAAGTTTCATTTCGTTGTTCAGCCAGTTAATAAAAGTAAATTTCAACCATCTGATAATTAATAATCGTAGATAATTAGCTCATGATATCAGAAATATATCTAATATGCGCATATTACAAATACTCAAAAGAGCTGTAAATTAGCTTTCCAGTTTCTCAAACACGTTATTTGGTGTTTACTCTGATGCTGCAATGATTCTTGAATTTCTAATAGATTGTACGGTTCATGGAGCCTCTTTTCTATAGCATATATCTGTTAAATGCAATGTGAATATGTAATAATATACGGAGGTGAAAGTCTGACAGGCATGCTATGCTATTATAAGAACATTCTATGTTTCTATGTCAATTTTTTCCGAAAAAGCTGCTTTTTTAATAAGACGATTGATTTATGTAGTTTTTCTAGGACTCAATTGTGATTGTGCATACACATGTGTAGATTGGTAAAACAGACATAATGATTTATACTCTTCAAAATGCTGTTGTATTTTTATTGCCTCCAGTGCGCTCTAAATTATAACGTAATCTAGTTAAGAAGCCTTGCTGATTGCCTGAAGTTTGCTACATGGATCCTTTTCTTTAGGTTGGTCTGATCTAAAGCAGCATAGTCTTCTAATCCGAAAACAACCATAAACACTTAGTTTTTCTGTCCTAGTTGGTTTGGGTATTGCGACAGTCAAAATTGCCAAGATACTCGTATGTTCTTAAGATGGAAGACTCGGTAGTCTATGCTGTACATGTTTTAGTATATTTGGGCAACTTTCAGTAGCATCCCTCCATCTGGCTTGTGATTTCAATCGTTAAGTATTTTTTTGTGACCCGTTAGCAAACAGAACTGGCACACACACACATGTATGATGTATGTATGTGTAAAGAGAGAGAGCGTACACCATATATATAAAGAGAGAGGGAGGGACAATATTCTTTTCCATTTTTATAGAGCATAACCTTTATTCTGAATTATATGGTTCTCTGCAGCCCAGAATTTATGTTGGGAGAGGAATGCATGAAAGTCAATTTTCCCTTCTAAAGTATGTTCAGTCATTGTTTTCACTGCGTTTCATTTCGTAGACACTTATCTAAAATTTACTGCTACATCTTTTTGTCAATATCAGGTATACTTTCTTTTGGGTGCTTCTTCTCTGTTCAAAGTTTGCTTTCAGCTATTTTGTTCAGGTGTTTTCTCTCTCTCATTTATATTCCTTTAGCGGGAATCCATGGAATAATGGAATCTGTTACATTTAAATTTTCCGCTTTACAGATAAAACCTTTGATCACGCCAACAAAAGATATCATGAAAATCAAACGCGTACAGTATGCATGGCATGAATTCTTCCCAGATGGTTAGTGATTATCTAAAGATATATATATTTCTTTTTTTGCTATAATTTAAATAATTTGCATAAGTATGCAGCTAAGAACAACTATGGAGCTGTTGCTGCACTCTGGCTACCTGTTATTTTGGTGTGTGTTTACCTTACTATTTCTTTGCTTAATTTCAATAGTTAAAGCTTTCTTGTTTCTGGTTCTGTTCCTGTTCATTTTCCTTTTCTTACTTGTCATTGCTGACTTGCTGTTGCTGTACTATTTTCATCTTTGATCATCCACCGGGATGATGGGCTCCATATTTTTTCTCAGGTTTACTTTATGGACGCTCAAATATGGTATGCTATATTTTCAACTCTGTGCGGTGGTATTATTGGAGCCTTTGATCGTTTGGGAGAGGTACTTAGATATTTTCTCCTTAAATATCCAATTATGTTTCTTTGTTATGAAGACATGCATTGCATTAGCATAGCATAATGTCTTTATGTTAAATCTTAATTAGCTGAAAAAGCCAGAAGAACAAATAATGGAATACTTTTTCTGCTTTAAATTAACATTGATCCCATAAACTGTCTTGGTTGTTCAGAGTGTTAACATCCCTTTCTATTGTGACAGATACGAACATTGGGTATGCTAAGGTCCCGCTTCCAGTCTATACCTGGTGCATTCAGTGCGTGTTTGTTGCCATCTGAGAAGGCTAAGAGAAAGGGATTTTCTCTGTCTAAGGGATTCTCAGAGGTATTTGAAGTTATCTCAAGTGTAACATTGATTTTCAAGGAATGATTTATAGGAATATTTTTTTTATACCATACGAATAGGTTACACCAAACAGGAGAACTGAAGCAGCAAAGTTTGCTCAGTTGTGGAATGAAGTTGTATGTAGTTTCCGTGAAGAAGATTTCATAAGTGACAGGAATGGCTGATCAACAAGCTTTTTGTTCTGTACCATCTCTTAGTTTTTGTCCAAAAATTTCAAACTTAGCTACGAATTTACCTACTGCAGGGAGATGGACTTGATGTTAGTTCCGTATTCTTCGGATCCTAGCCTTAACCTGATTCAGTGGCCACCATTTTTGCTTGCTAGCAAGGTTAGTTTCGCTTCCAACATACTCTTTACTCTATCTAGGCGACACATCATTTTCTGACTTACTGTTCTTTTTCAGGTTCCAATTGCACTTGACATGGCAGTTCAATTTCGATCCAAGGATACTGATCTTTGGAAGCGTATATGTGCTGATGAGTATATGAAGTGTGCTGTCATTGAATGCTATGAGTCTTTCAAACTTGTCCTGAATGCTTTAGTTGTTGGACATACTGAGAAAAGGTTGTGTAATCTCTTTTTCTGAAATCTTTTAAAATTTCTTCACCTTTCCTGTTTTTACACCAAAATAGTTGATTAAGATATAATGAGGTTAAACTCAATACAAGTTTATCTCATAGAAATTGCAACATCTCCTGTAACTGTATTATCTCTGTTTTAGATATTTAAAAACATGTTTTAATATCTGTCATTGCATCTTGGATTTTTTGCTATTATGACAGGATAATTGGTACTATAATTAAGGAAGTTGAAAGCCACATTTCCAAAAACACATTCCTTACAAATTTCAGAATGGGCTATCTACCTACTCTACGCAACCAATTTGTGAAATTGGTGGAGATTCTAGTGAGTTCATAAGCAGAAGTTAGTGCTCATTACTAGCTTAATTCTGATCATATTAACATGCTTTCAATGTTGCAGAAAGAGGGTGATGAATCTAAGCACAACACTGTGGTTTTGTTGCTTCAGGATATGTTAGAAGTAGTTACCCGTGACATGATGATCAATGAAATTCGGTTTGTGATTTCAGTATTCTGTAGCTTGTAGTGATTGAAAATGACTACTAGTACATACACCACAATCGTCTATGAAATATTTTCAATAACTTTTCTCTGGTACATTCTACATACAGAATACTGATCTTGTACATGTTTGTTTCAGTGAGTTGGTAGACCTAGGACATGGTTGCAAGGATTCAGGAACACAGCTTTTTGAGAAAGCAACTGACTCGAGACCTTCTATCAAATTTCCTCCTCCGGTTACTGCTCAGTGGGAAGAACAGGTTTTGCATATGGTCCTAGTGCATGAATTGTGTACAAAATGTGTATTACAAATGGATTGGTCATAACTGAATTGTTATCCTTACAGATAAAGCGCCTGTATCTTCTCCTCACAGTAAATGAATCTGCCATGGATGTGCCTAAAAATCTTGAAGCACGGCGAAGGATCACATTCTTCACAAATTCATTGTTCATGGATATGCCACGTGCACCTCAAGTCCGTAAAATGCTATCATTCAGGTACAATAAATTTGCAAAAAAGCTAAATATATTTCTACTGAAGATCTTGACAATACAGTTTGGACATAATTTACAACAATGTGTATTGTGATTTTGGCTGACAAGTGATTTTTTTTTCTTATTACGCCTCTGGATTTTTTTTTGCACATAGAGGGCAGTTGAACCTCTAAGCCACTGGCAAATCTAACCATATGAATGTCATCTTAATGCTGCAGTTTTTAAGGGGATAAAGGATTAATGTACATACAATAGACAGACAATTTTTTCTTATATAAGCACAATATAGTCACAATTAATTGGAATTGCAGTGTCATGACCCCCTACTACAGTGAAGAAACTGTTTATTCAAAGAGTGACCTTGACATGGAAAATGAAGATGGTATATCTATCAAATACTACCTGCGAAAGATTTTCCCAGGTTCTAATAATCTAAATGTCACCTCTTTAATATGCACAACATCTTACGTATGCATATATGTTTGTGCGCTTACCTGTAATTGGAAATATTGCTTTCTCAGATGAATGGGAGAACTTCATGGAACGCATCAACTGCAAAGAAGACGTTGATATTTTTGAAAATGATGAAAACATATTACAGCTCCGTCATTGGGTCTCCTTAAGAGGACAGACACTCTGCAGAACAGGTGATTCAATACTAGTTTATCATCCAATAATTCACTTACTTTATTTAAGTCCTAATAGATGTTGTCTTTCCAGTTAGAGGGATGATGTACTATAGAAGGGCATTGAAGCTTCAGGCGTTTCTTGACATGGCCACTGAAAAAGGTAAAGGGCAAATCCTTAAGTATCGGCAATGTCCTAATGTTGGTTTTTAAGTTGAGGAAATAGTATACTACTTTCTAAAGATAATATTCTGGCTTAATTCTTTATATGCAAACCATGCAGAAATATTGGAAGGTTATAAAGCTGTTACCATTCCATCAGAGGAGGACAAGAAAAACCAGAAATCCTTGTATGCTCGACTAGAGGCCGTGGCTGATTTGAAATTTACTTATGTTGCGACATGTCAAAATTATGGAAACCAAAAGCGTAGCGGTGATCGTCGTGCAACGGACATTTTAAATCTGATGGTTAAGTAAGTATTTCATGTAAAGATAGAGATGTCTCACATATTTTCGTGATTTAACAATATAGCCGTCTCCCTCAATTGTTTGTGTACAGCAATCCAGGTCTTCGCGTGGCCTACATTGATGAAGTTGAAGAAAGAGAAGGAGCAAAATCACACAAGGCCTACTATTCTGTCTTAATTAAAGCTGCAGACAATCTTGATCAGGTAGCTAACCGTATTATTTTACCTAAAAAAATCATGATTTCCATTTGATCTTTCTCTACCAGACCAGAACATGATACTGGATTGAAGTGCTGACTGCATCTTGTTCTCGTTGAAAGGAAATTTACAGGATAAAGTTACCTGGCTCGGCAAAAATAGGAGAAGGGAAGCCTGAGAATCAAAACCATGCCATAATATTCACAAGAGGGGAAGCTCTTCAGACTATTGACATGAACCAGGTATATGCCTATTAGTTATTCTTTTCACTTCAATTCAACAAAATATATTTTTATTGTTTTTGATGTCATGTTGCAGGACAACTACTTGGAAGAAGCTTTCAAAATGCGTAACCTTCTTGAAGAATTTAATGAGGATCATGGAGTGAGGCAACCAACTATTCTGGGTGTACGTGAACACATCTTCACAGGAAGGTTCAGTATTTGAACTGGCTTTACATTTCTGTTGGGACTTGAACATAGACTCATATCTGGTATCATATTTTTGCTGCAGTGTTTCTTCTTTGGCATGGTTCATGTCAAATCAGGAAACAAGTTTTGTTACCATTGGTCAACGTGTACTTGCAAGGCCACTGAAGTACGTTATTTCTTTGAAACCTCATTAAAAGTAAACAGATTACTTTTTATGATGTATTTTCTTGCTCATACTTGGGGTGCTTTGTTTTGAAAAAAAGGTACAAGATTTATGCTCCATTAGATTCAGAAACAAGGGAAACATATAACCAAGACATCTAGTATTGTGATTGGCCTAGGGTAGTACTTTGAAGTAACCTAAGACAGTATATAATATCTATCATCTTTTACATATCAATTATATTTACATGATCTTTCCTGAACGAGAAAATTATGTCCTTGTTCTTTTGATGCTGATAAAAGACATAAGAAGCTGCTATTTTGAACTACTTGTACATTCTTTCAGGGTTCGATTTCACTATGGGCATCCGGATGTCTTTGATCGAATTTTCCACATCACACGAGGAGGTATTAGCAAAGCTTCAAAAGGCATTAACCTAAGCGAGGACATCTTTGCAGGTGTATATATTATCTTTGATGAACTTTCTATGGCTTATTCATTAGATGTTCAACAACTGTATTGAGACTTATTGTGATATTGGGTTCAACTCAACACTGAGACGTGGTAACATAACTCACCATGAATACATACAAGTTGGTAAGGGAAGAGACGTTGGCCTCAACCAAATCTCACTCTTCGAAGCTAAAGTGGCATGCGGTAACGGGGAGCAAACTCTAAGTCGGGATATCTACAGATTAGGCCACCGCTTTGATTTTTTCCGGATGCTATCATGTTACTACACGACTACCGGCTTCTATGTTAGCTCCATGGTAAGCTTTTTAGCTTGATATGTTATGTAGGTTTAAAACAATCCACCACCCGTCATAACTATATGGATTGATAGTCAATTACAAAATCTTTTTCCTCCTTCCCAACTTGTTCTATATGTGCCATGTTGTACCAAATTATATTCTCATTTTTTTATTTTACAATTGAACTCAGTGCTAAATATACTTGTTTTAGAAATTAAAATAGCCAACTAAAAGTATGGTTAGCAAATATTTAGATGTTGGGTTGGGGCTGACACGGGTTTTGTGTTGATAATACCATCCAGCTGGTGGTCCTTACGGTGTATGCATACTTGTATGGAAGACTGTACCTGTCTCTGAGTGGATTAGAGAGAGCAATAATGAAATCAGCAAGAATAAGGGGAGATACTGCTCTGAAAGCAGTGATGGCTTCTCAGTCTGTAGTTCAATTGGGTCTTTTAATGGCTTTGCCAATGGTCATGGAGATTGGACTAGAACGAGGTTTCCGAACAGCCATGGGTGACTTGATCATCATGCAGCTCCAGTTAGCAGCTGTTTTCTTTACATTCTCTCTTGGTACGAAGCTACACTATTTTGGACGCACTATTTTGCATGGTGGGGCCAAGTACAGAGCCACAGGGCGTGGTTTTGTTGTGAGACACGAGAAGTTTGCTGAAAACTACAGAATGTATTCAAGGAGCCATTTCACCAAAGCCATGGAGTTGTTCATTTTGCTAGTGATTTATCAAGCATATGGGTCGGCTGCTACCAGTAGTACTGCCTACTTTTTTCTAACTGTTTCCATGTGGTTTCTGGTAGTATCGTGGTTATTTGCGCCTTTCCTTTTCAATCCTTCAGGGTTTGAATGGCAGAAAATAGTGGAAGACTGGGAAGATTGGTCAACATGGATCAGCAACCGTGGTGGTATTGGTGTTCCGGCTAACAAGAGCTGGGAGTCCTGGTGGGAGGAGGAACACGAGCACCTCCAGTTCACCGGCCCTATTGGACGTGTAATGGAACTAGTTCTTTCTCTCAGATTCTTCGTCTACCAGTATGGGATTGTTTATCAGCTTAGAGTCAGCCAAAATGATAAAAGCATAATGGTACGTATCTCAACTCATTTACTTATCAATGGGTCAATTCGGGATGTGTATTAGCTCAAACGGGTCAAAAACATCTCTTCATAATGCCATTAAAAGATTTTGATTATTACTGTAATTATGTTCTCTTCTATATTTATAATCCCATCTCATTGTTATTTTTTAAACGTGGAAAAAAGTGTTTGTGGGTCAGCACAAAATTGTTTTGACCAACTTGCGTATGATGCCACCTGTACTCCAAAATATATTTTTCCATCGAATCAATTATGAGAGTTTTCTGTTGGAACGATTGCAGATCTACGGGCTATCTTGGCTCGTCATTCTTGCTGTTATAGTCATCTTAAAGGTCTGTTCCGAAACCAAATTCTTGCCATACTGCTTCTTTTACCCTTCTCCTATTATGTCATACCAAGTGAGTTTATGTATTTGCAGATCGTATCCATGGGTCGGAAGAAGTTCAGTGCTGATTTCCAGCTAATGTTCCGACTGCTTAAGCTGTTCCTCTTTATTGGATTCATCGTGACGCTTGTGATTCTCTTCCAGTTCCTTGGACTTACTGTCGGGGACATCTTTGCAAGCTTACTTGCATTCATGCCAACTGGATGGGCTATCTTGCAGGTACACATATATGCTCGGTTTTTATAATCATATTAATTTATTACAATAGTTTAACAAATGAGATGATGATGATGAATGCAGATAGCACAAGCATGCAGATCATTAGTTAAGGCACTGGGAATGTGGGGTTCAGTGAAAGCACTGGGGAGAGGGTACGAGTACATAATGGGGGTAATGATTTTCACTCCGGTTGCCATACTTGCATGGTTCCCGATGGTATATGACTTCCAAACTAGACTTCTTTTCAACCAGGCTTTTAGCAGAGGGCTACAGATCCAACGTATTCTAGCTGGTGGCAAGAAAAACAAATAGGAAAGTAAATGTAGAATATCAGAGTAGATTAATCAATCATTTGTTGTTAAACTGTAGCAATCATCAATAGCATAAATTTCTTAATTGGTTAATATGTGTTTCAATCCTTAACTTGTCCATGGTGTTAGGAAGTAGATTTCTGTTCTGGAAAATTAACACACCTTGTTCACCGTCGAATCTGCAAAGAGTCACGTTCTTAAGTGCACCAACAACTTGTTTACTTACACAGTGGTGGATCAATAAATTCTTTTACGAGGGTGGAAATTTTTTGGGATCGATTGTGTTTCACTATATTTGCGTCAGGTAGGATTGTGTCATATAATAACAAAACAATCAAAAGTTCAAAAAAAAAAAAGTAATCATTAAATAAATTGAAAATCTGATCAACTAAATAAATAAAAAAAATCATCAAATATCTCTGGAGAAGGTGCAACAATTCAGGTATGCAACAGACAAATAAATTAAGAATCAAGGATTCAAGATTAGAGAATAGAAGTGGAAGTTGTGATAATTTTTGCAGCCAACAAGAAGGGCAAAAGGGCGGCTGCAGTTGATCGGATGCCTACAACTCCATATTCGATTTTCTTTTGGTCTAGTTCAGATTGGGTCACATTTTTTCTAAATGTTACGACTAATGATCTACATTCTAGACACACTTAGATGAAGCAAGACGAACTTTAAAATTTGAGTAATCTGGCAATTTTAGAGTGTTCAAATAACTAGGCAAACCTCTATATTTATGATGTATAACCTATGACAAGCCTCATGAAGGCCTGCAATAATATTTTTCTAATGACTGTTTTTCAAAATTCCACATATTATATAATGTTATTTATCTAATCTAATATTGCTTTTACCTATTTGTAAACAAATAATATATTAAAAAAAAGATAGGAAATAAAGTAAGAAAGAAAAATTAAATAAAGTAATGAATTTTGAATCAAATAAACCAATAAAACTATATATAAAACTTAAGCACTATTTTTTTAGTAATGAATAAACCAAAAATAAAAGTAGTTTAAGTTCCTTACATTTGAATGTTGGTTATTAACCTGTTTTTACATTTGACTATTAAGGTACATCTCTTTGCTCTGTGTTTACAAATTAAGACGACCGATCAGTTTCAAAGCCACCCTCCACTATTGTCCAATTCACTAGAAAATCGTAAAAATAAAAGATCAAATATTAGACTAGTTTTTTAATTCTTACTTTTTATTTCCTCAACACTTCTTCTTCTTCAACTAAAACAAACAACCAGAGGTTGTTGTTGCTCACCACCGTCCGCCACCCACTTCCTCCGATCGGAAAAAGAAGTTTTAACCTTCGGAGTTCAGACTTCTGTTTTAGGTTAGTGTCAAGATTTCAAGGGGCCGGTAGAAACTCCATCTTATAAATACTACTAACCTTCGAGAAGGCAACACACTTAGCTAGATATATTTTTTTAATATCCCGGTTCGGGAATGTAGTCTAGTAGGGGTATTATCGGGATTGGGTTTTCTGAGTATTATTATTACCTAGGTTGGTTTCGGGTCTAGGTATTGGCAAGAAAAAAACATACCAAGTGTAACCGGTTCAAGGTAGGGTTCGGATCTAGGTACCCATACTCGAGTTGGGTTCGGGTTCAGGTATTGGTTAGAAAAAACCATACATGGTGTAACCGGTTCAGGGTAGGGTTCGGGTCCGGATACCCCATACCCAACCCAGGTGTAAAAATACGTTATATAAAAAAAAACTGGTTTCAAGGTATAGGTCGGGTTTTTAGGTAGAGGTTGTTTTTGGGAATTGGGTAGAGCCGTAGAGAAACTTTATTTTGATTTTAACTTTAATTTTTTTTGTTGCATAAAACAGGGTGGAGTTAGTATAAAAAGGGATGGTTTTGTGAGAAGTGTTTTAAGCCATTATATCTTGTAGTTAATGGTTGAGATCAAGAATAGCTTAAAATGTAAATTATGTTTTTTTACTAATTTGGTTAGATTAGGGGTAATAGTGTCTTTTTATATTGTATTTTTAAATAAAGAAACTGACATCAACTTTAATGCACATGCAAGTTCCACCCATCTTTTTTGAACGTCAATAACTTTTTATACGTAACGTTTTTTTTAAAATAAATTACACCATAATAACGAGTTTTTTTATCTTTAATATGAGTATCATATTGTTATATCTATATAGGTAATTTTTTTTACATATAGCATGATATGAAGCCTACTCAAATGCATGATTAAAACACCATACGAAAACATATATTGGAATGCAGGTGTAAATGCATGTTTAAAACACCATGCGAAGAACATACGAAAAACACATACTGGACTGCATGTTTAAAACACCATAAATGCATGTTTAAAACACCATGCAAAGAACATACAAAGAACACATACTGGATTGGAGGATTAAAACACCATGAATGTAGGTTTAAAACACCACACAATATATTTTCGCACAGAAAAGAAAAGAAACCATATTACAATGATGATGATAACTTCTTGCGATATTGAAGATTTATACGAGATAACAAATAAATCACAGATTCTTAAAGGATCTTTAGAAAAAAAACAAATCGGAATCCTAAAATAACTCTCAGGCGATTATGGAAATATTTATAATTTAATTGAATTATTGAGTAAATTACTTTTTTACCCTTTTGAATTAATATAACTCAAGGACACATGTCAGCCCTACAATATTTCTTACACTTTTCACACTCAAGACTCTTTTTACAGAATCCTCAATTGCATAAAATTTACATTTATAAACCTTTTATTACATAAAACATAGATTTACATAATTTTGATTGAAGAAAGTACATAAACATAAACAAAAAACATAGATAGCTTCGATAACTTGATCGTCTTCGTTTAGTGTTCGTCTCAAGGTTGACATTTTTGCAAATGTTTTTCAAAGTCGTTATGGAACCTAAGTTCAAGAAATAACTGCACACATCGAGCCTTGCTTGGACCGAATGACATTTTACATAACTCGAAACGAGTCTAAATAGATGATAATCGAGTTTTAGAACCTGTGTCATTGGAAGAGGAAGCCATATCTGTAAAGATAATTAAGGATTTTTTTATCATTTTCAAGTGTGTGACTAAACCAAACATCAAAAATCTATTTGTGGGTGTAGAAATACATTTTAAAATAAAAAAATGGTCAAAGATGGTCTTCTAAAAGGCTATATAACCATTCCAAACATCCAAATATCGAAAAATTAAAAAAAGGTTATACTTGGTGAAAACCCGGTCAAAACGTGGTTCGGGTATTATAATACCATGTACCGGTATCGGGTACAAAAAACTCGGTCATGTTATGGAATAAAACCTAGGTACAAGTATTGTAGTAATCGGGTATCGGGTATAAATCGGATTGGGAAATACCCGGTCGGGGTTTTCAAAATGCTAAGGTTACTGATGTGTATGCTACGAGTAGGGTCGGGTGCGGGATGGGGTATGAAATACCCAATTCATAAAAAACCCAGTTCCAGGTTCGGGTTTTATTCACCACTAATTGTGAGGCACTGGCTTGTAGTTTTTTAACCCACCCAAAACTTGAATGTTTATATTTGCTAGTATGTTTCCATATGGTATAACATGAAATAAATTAACTAGGCTATTTAACCTAGTTATCTACTTAGTTGAACAAATAAGGGATGAATGTTGGGACAATTGTGATCATGTGACAAACATGAGGGGTTGAACTTAGAGATTTGAGATGAAGTTAGGATTAAGTAGAAAGTTCAGAATTTTGGTGGGTGTATGTGTGTGTGTCGTGTGTATAGAGATGGAGAAAGAGGAGAAATCCTCTCAAAACAAGAAAGCAAATGCCCCAAATCAAGGTTAAATTAGATGATAAACCTTGCATGATAGAAGATTTCTCACCATCTAGCTCTAACAACCATGGGGTAAATTACAGAATTTAATTTGGTGACCTTGGAAGTGTTAAGTATGTGACAAATCTTTGAAATTGTATGAAATTGAGCATGAAGGTGTGTTACAATCACCAAATATAACTTGGATTATGAATGATTTTGATTAATTTGATATTTGGAGGTAAAACCCACTTCTAGTGGTGATGATTGCGACATGGGTGTATCACCCATGCCCAATCCTTGTTCAAATCCTTATGTGTCATCTTGTATATAATGGATTCTTGTAGGTAGATTGAATGTGATATGAAATTTGTTGATGTTTTGATTATATTTGATGAATGAAAGCAAGAAGTAGGAAGATAGGCGTGAAATACTTGTATATTATGCTTAGACAGTAGTACGTACGCCAAGTGTTTGATGAAAGGTCTAAATAATAATATTATGTGAAAACATATACAAGTAGTGGGTGAATACGTAGAATGTAACAATGAAGTAATTAATGATAGGTTGGCATGAGACCGGTGCTTTCGATGGATTCCATGTGATTATATAGTTTGGTGAAGTGATTTTATAGAAGTATGCTTTAGGAGCTTGTACTCTATGTTTCAATGGGTAGTGCACACCATGTGTAAGACTACTTGCTTAATGGTGATTTAGAAAGGAGTGTCTACTAAGTGTATAGCTTGTGGACTTACTAGTAAAGGGTGATAATAGGATTATGTTAATTTGACTAGCTTGAATGCGGTTGTAATTTTTATGATCATGGAAGCACTAGTATGTGTTGAATTAATTATGTATGTGTATGCATGTAACTAAGTGATACTAGTATTGTATGTGTCCTACAACCTGAGTATGATGTGCAAATGGTATCGTTAGTATGATCGAACATATCAAGATGGGTACATGTTGATAAGTTGAAAGTGTGTATGGAGGACAGTTGACTTTCTGAAAGTCAACAATGTATGAATAGTATGGTTAGACATTTGGGAACGATTATAAGAGTTGAAAAATCATGTGATATGTACAAGATCATTTATGTGTTGTGTATGATGATAATTGAGTTGTGTGGATGTGGTGATAAGGCGACTATTAATCTATGTCTTGTATGTGAAATTTGGCTAATAAAAATCAAGTAATGTGTGAATGGAAAGATGAATGTTTGTATGAATGAGTATGTGTGCTAATCATAATGCGATTGTGATGAAATGAAAGGATAGAAATCATGTTAGCATGGACTCAAGCACGGAAAGCTAACGGGTCAAAATGAGGCAAGGAAGCAAGCGTGAACTCGGACGCTTAAGGTAAGTGATTCTCGAACCAAATTCTTATTATGTAATGTGGTTTTGAACATAAAGAGATGGGAATCATGAAAGAACGGTAAGTGATGGTAGGACTAAGGTAAGCGAGGTCGTATTGGACTATATGTAGTTTGATCATAGTTGAAAGCGTTTGGTAAAACCAAACTAGTCAAAGATTAGAAGTAATGTGTCGAGATGTGGAATTTAGATGTCGGGGCATGGGGATAAGTGTAGGAATGATTTGGGGGCTTGGAATAATGTTATTTTATGATTTGGGAAGTCTAGGATACGTGAACGGGGGTCGAAACAGTGAAAAGAACGAAATCCAGGCGCTGGTGCTGCAAGCGGCATCACCGACGCTGGGCAGCATCTGGTCGACGCCTAAAGCTGATGTCTACGCGCCTACCGACGCCAGCAGCCCCTTTACTTCATTTTCTTCGATTCCGGACCCCGTGGACCCATTCCCAAGCCCTGTTAAACTCCCATAATGTACCCCAACCTTACTGATATGCACCAAATGCAACATATAAATTATATCAAATAAGGTATAAATCAACCCTTTTTAGTACTAATGTTGGAAAAGTATGTTTCTTTGTATACTTTTGATTTTTAGGATTAAAAGAGCTTAAATAAACAAAAAGAACAAATTAACGGCAAAAACCAACATGAATACAAAAAAAGAGAAGTTGATACATCATACCGACTCTCTGAGCTTTACCCCAAGACCAAAAACAACAAATTAGAAGACAAGCACGAGGTCGTGCCACCAAGGCATGGGGTGGTGCAATACTCCAAATTCCATGAAAAAAAAAGACAAACCGAAGTAGACAAGATACATGGGGCCGTGTCCCATAGACACGGGCTGTGGTCAACTCCCAGATATGCAAAATCTTGGATAGTACAACAAATACAAGGGCCACAGACCCGTGTTGTTGACACACGAGGCCGTGTGAGCATACGGACTAACACAACTCATTAAATAAAGACATGGAAGGAGGCACTGGGTTGTGTGAACAGTTTGTTTCCAGCTATAAATAAGGGTGCTTGGTTCAATTGCAATCCATCCCTTGGCAAACCACTTCTCTCACACCTGCCACCACTTCACTACCACAATACCATCATCATCGACTACATTCATCCATCATCCATCTTTAGAGTGTGTAGTAGTCTCGGGATCCAAGATTGATCATAAGAGTTTTGGTCAAACAAAGGCCATGATTGGCTAATCTCTTGCATCACTTGGTGAAGACAAGTCTTTTATGTATTACTTTTGATTTTCAAGCTTTGGTTAACTTTTTAATTGGGTTTGTATTAATGACTTCAATAACCAATTTTTTTATAATGAAAGTGAACTTTATTCAATCATGTATTCATGTTTTGTTAATTCACTCATTCGTGTCTTTATGGTCTATATAAAGAACGTTAACTGCCTAGAAGGGGGTTAGAAGAATGGTTTGGGTAAAGTTTTGCCTCGTTCAGTGTATAGATCCTACAAGGACTTGATTCAAGCTTATTAGAACTTCCTTCGAGGCAGATAGCATCAAATCGGAGGAAGTAAGAATGGCTTGAATCCCTTATAAATAAACTACTTTAACTTTAAACCGGCCTTGCAAACTGTATCCTTGCTGCCTCAGACCAATATGGCCGAGGGTAGTCTTTCGTCAAAAAGAGGGACATGCCACATTTTACATTAATAACTTATTTAATTATCTTTCAATATTCCGGCCTTTCGGGACTATATCCCTGCTGACTCGGACCAATATGGACGAGGGTAGCGTTGCCTCCAAAAGAGGGACATACCATTATAATCAAGATAATCTCTTAAAAACCCAAAATACCGAAATCATCTAAGGATACGTAAAAGATAAGCCGGAACCAAGTGATTCTATCTTGTCTATTTGCATCTTTTAGTTTCTTTCTTTATTTTAATTACTAAATATCTTTGCTAAAAATTTGGTTAGATTAGACGTTGACGATATTTTGGTATTAAAAACTCTTGTGTCCTTAGACAATCTCGGTATCTTACCATCACTATACTACGCCAACGATGGGTGCACTTACTCTAGTGTGTTGTAGAGAGTGATAGTGTTATATCGTGTTTAATAAATTTAAAACTTGATAAACAGGTAAAAGTGCTTAAAAATATATTAAAAATCATACTACGCTCCAGTCACCTCATTTACCAATTTTTTTTTGTGAGGTACATGTGAGTATAGAAATCGTTTTTAAGCTCCCTAAATGTATCACAAACTCATTTAAGGGTTTTTAGGAGGTGCGGTAAGAATGGGGCGCGTATGCTATTATGTGTGGGAATGAAAAAATATGTAGGCATTTATGAATGGATTTAATTGCATGTTAGTAGATGGAACCCATAAGTAAACATGAATAGAAATGAGTCTGCACGTAGGTTGGTACGTCCAAGACTTATATATAGTAGTTTGTGACAAAGAATTGTTAGTATGAATATGTGAAAATGTAAATTGTATGTATGTATGTGTGTATGGGTGTATAGGTGTATGGGGTTAATATACATGAGTATTAACGATGCTAAGCGGGCTGCCTTTGAGAATACAATGAAATGCAGGTACATTATTGTTGACTCATTGAAGGTTAAACATCGAGATGAAATGCTTGAATTCGAAAGATAGCCGAATGGATGTATATGAGGATAGAATGCGACGTGCATCCTATAATTATGAATCTTAGATTATATATAATGTCACCAAGCAATAATGTTGTGAATGTATGTGGTGAGTGCAAGTTGTACGAAGTTATGGATCATCGTCATGAAGGACAAGTGAGTAAAGATCGAGTTAAAGGGACATGAATTGTACGGAAGGGGTGGTCATGTAGTTTGTATTAACATGTTATATTTGGTACATTAAATGATGTAATTCTTTTAAAGGAGTCTCTTTAAATGGTTTTCAAGTATTTTAGAACATTTATAAAGAAAAAATTTTATGGTATGTATTCCGCTGCGTATTTTGGGTTATAACGTGTTTGGGTCTTACAAGTCTAAAAGACCGTTCACTACACAAGGTCCAAAATGTAATTCCTTTGAGATAGTATGATGTTAGTGTTTGATCTCTATGCCTATGAAACAACATATACCGAGACTTTTGTCATGATATCAAATGATCACACATTGAGCAACGTGAATCAAGTTTGCGTTCAAAAGGTATAAACACATCATCACGATTCAAGATCACATATAGATAGATATTGTAAGTATTGGAGTGAAACCCCTATTTAATGTGAAAACCTAGCAAACCCAATCGTGTGGCTACGATTGAGCCACATCACCACATTTAATGAGAAGATTCTCATGTCTTCAAGGGTAGTTTTGACATTTGCACGTTGTGTTCCCCCATGTACTTACACCAACCCCATATCTATAGCACAAGTCCCTTCAAACCCACACCAACCTATCACATTTTGTACTTTTCTCACCAACCAATCTTCTTATCTCGATATTCGTCTTCTTATATCATTCTTACTCTTTCTCTTTTGAAAAAAATGCAGGCTCCTCATGACTTTGTTGCTAATCTTGAAGATTATACTCCTCCTCGATTTACATCTAACAACTTCTCCAGAGATTCACCCCCTTGCGTTGTTCAGTTCAACCAGCATAACATATAATTAGGTTATGGTTAAAACATCTGTTTGTTTATACTTTTTTTGTATCGCTTTTGTCTTTTTCGGGTATTATGGTTTGTGTTTTGCGTATCTTTGTTGTGAAAACATGTGTATTATTACATTTGTTTTCTAACTACGATTATAAACTTGATTTTTTGTTTACCAAGTGTAACAAACTTTTACTACCTTTTTTTCTTCATTTTTCTTTTGAGTCATTTTTAAAACTTTTACTTTTGGATTTGCTAGACGTTAACAAAGAATCGTTACTAAAAATCATGTATCCTTAGACGCCTCGGTATCTTACCATTACTATATTACGCCAACAATGGGTGCACTTGCCCAACGTGAGTTGTAGTGTGATAGTATTTTATCGTGTTTTTATAAATATCAAAACTTGAACTAGTGCATAAAACAACTAAAATTAACCATCTTTTTATAAGCACACTGCTTCACCTCAGTTGCATTTTAGTCGATGTTATTGCCAAAGGTGTTGTTGGTGGTAGTGGGTGCAAAAGGGTGGAGTTTTACCCGTTTGATTTTCTTGTGGGTTTTTCCTTTTAAAAAGACGATGTTTTTTCTTTTGGAGAACCCCATTTCTTCTTTTAATTGAAAACACGTTTTTGGATATTCATCTAAAAGGTGTAGTGAATGATGCGAGAAATTCGCCGGAAAGGTGTGGTGGTGTGGTTGTAGAGAGAGAAAAGACAGAAATATTTATGTTATTTAATTTTTTAATAAGACTTGTACATTTTGCTTAAAAACTTATACATTAAAGAAAAGGAATAAATACCTATCACGTGGATGGTACATGGTGCACTTCTTGGATAGGGTGGGAAAAACAAAATTGAAAACTGTTCAGCATAGCAGACGTGCACCACCTTGGGCACGGTCGTGCGTATCTGGGCAATCAGTCTATTAATTAAGCTCTGTTAAATTAAGCTGAAATACGACTTTTTAATTTAAACACTTGCTCTTTTTATCTCATTAAATCTAGCCTTTTAAGTAACTGGATGAATGATATGAGAAGAATTTTAAATCACAATATGTTTTTGGCAATTTTCTCACAAAAAGATTAAAACAACAATTTGAACCAAACTCGAGAGAATAAAGCAACATATGACTCTAATAATTTTGTTTTAAAAACAGTATTACATTTGTTCCAAGCTTATTTTAATGTTATTTATTTTTTATTCCCTTATAAAGTTTGGTCCAAAATTTTCATATGATGGATTTTGTTCAAGCCTATTAAACTAAATACAGAAAAATGTAACACCAAAGTGTTGTATAGGAAGTTAATATTATTATTCAATGAATGAACTATTGAGGGGAAACCTCAATATATATAGGAAACAAACGTTAATAAGACACAGAAACCTACTATGGGCCATATACTAATAAAACATAACAATAACCAACACTTCTCCTCAACTTGGAGCACTAATGTCAATCATGCTCAGCTTGTTACAATCTTTGCTCTAACTTATTACAAATAAAACTCAACATAACCAGTAATAATACTAGGACAACAGGAAACATGATCAACATCGGGATTCTTGTAAGAACAAGACAACAGATAGATAGACATCAGACATGCAACCAAAATAAGATTCTTGTAAGAACAAGACATCAAACATATAGAAACAAGAATAGGAACAACAACAACAACAACAACAACATACAACATCAGGTGTTAGATTCAAAAACGGTTCCAATCATTCGAGTCATCCTTATTTTCAAAATGAGCCGTGTTGACTTGTGGATTGGGATCAGTCGACTGAGAGATCAACAACTTTTGGATTCTATTATACTCCTCCTAGCTAAGCATGTAAGTGGGAGCAACAATAGTCTGGTCAGGATAGGGAGGTGGCTGAGATCCAGGAGGACGGTTTAGACAATTCCACTTTGTGTGTCACTCTTGCTTACAATTAAATCAGAGAATTGTGTTGTATTAGAAGTTGTGATTAGGGTTACATTAGATGTGGTTTATATAGACCACAATGTTACACTTCTAACCCTATACTAACACAATATTATATTTTGTCTAATACTTACAAAAGTGACTTATAATAACATTACTTCTTCCAACACCTTTCCTATAGGCCATTTGAGAGCCGCCTAGCTTAGTACGCTTACCCATGGATGCACTGGTAATTGTGTCCATGGCAGATCCAACAGCCATGTCAAAACAGGTACATCTATAGAGGAGATGTCGGTGGAGTTGCTCAGGAGCAAGGGTCAGGCACTGGAGTACTTGGATGATAAACCAACAATGAACATCGTAACATCCATCTTAGTGTTGCGTTCCTCCTGGACCTTCAACTCAGTAGTCGGAGGGTACAAAGCACGTAGTTTGTTTTGAAGTGTTAAGAATTGGGTAAAGTAATCAGTGAAAGTAGAATCACCTTATTACTGTAGGCCTGGACCACATAATATGCATATGACGAAGAGTCATTCATTGAGAAGGATGAAGAAAAATGGTCCCACGTTTCTTTCACAGTGGGAAAGTTTTGAACAATAGCGACTATCTGTGGCTCCATAGAGTGGGAAAATTTTGAGCAATAGCGACTATCTGTGGCTCCATGAACATTCCCATTGTCATTAATACGCCACTCCTAAGAAATTGGAATAGGAATATATTTAGTCAAAATGCTCTTCCTTGTCGACGCTTGCAAGACCTTTTTGAACAAAAAGGCTCCACGAACTCCAATTGTTGGATTCAAGAAGGCGTAAAATATAAACATAATTGATTATACTTGGAACAATAGTAGTCTCATTCTTCTTCTTGTGGTCTCCCTCTAAAACAAAGAATCTTAACAGATAGGAACATAACCAAAACACAAATCGAAAAAGATAGAGACCATAGGGGTGTTCAGATAGGTGAACAATGCTAGCCTGAACTACATCACGATGAACACTACTCACGGAACAGTCCCAGCATACACGATGAACAATACGCGATTCGGAAGCGGAAAGTAGAAGTGGCGGCTAAGGTTTGTACCAAGAGCCTTAGCTCTGATACCATGTAAACGGAATTAATATTATTACTGAATGAATAAACTATTAAGGGGAAGCCTCAATATATAGGAAACAAACCCACACAAGACCTAGAAACCTATTACGGGCCTACGAGCCATATACTAAGAAACCATAATAATAACCAACAAGTTTAAAACAAACCATCACTGTAGAAAAGTTCAATAAGATGCAGAAGATGTCATAACTGTGAGTGATTGGGGGCTTTAATCCCTTTAGTTCTCACTCATCTATTGTAGCAAACATTTGTATTCTATTTGTATCTAACTTCACCTCAGATTGGTGTTTTCTTGCAGTTGGTTGATCCTAAACAAAGCCGAAAAAGGCCAACTATACTCCCAAGACGAACTCCTCGAAAAGTTTAAAATGCTGAATCCTAAACTCCAATATCCATCCTTGAGGATGAGGAAAACAAATGAGATGAACTCGACGTCCCACAACGGTTGTTGTTGGAGGCCGACTTGCTAAATATCGAGTCCATGTTAACCTCTGATTCATCATCATTAAATAAATCCAATTGATCTCCAAATTCCATACTTAAGCTCCAAGGATTGTCTTGTTCAAATTGGAGATTTTGCATCTCAGGCAACAACCCTTCATCTTCTTGTTCTTTGGATATTACGGCATCATTTAGATTTTCTTTCGACGGTGCGTATTTGGAAGGAGAGCATCCATGTTTTTAGAATAACTGCTGATATGAAAGTTGGTAACAGCAGATTCTCCTCGGACTTTATTGCTGCCTTGTCATATGCTTTAGCAGCTTCCTCTTCTGTGTCTAAAAACATGAATATAAAAAGTTAAAAATTGATTAATATCTTAAGATTAGAAAAACAATATTTAAAAAATAATTCCTTTTAAATAGGCGGAAACAATATTTATATTTTTGTAGTAAAATATTACTTTTTTTTTTCTGTTAAACCGTTTTATTATTAAGTTAATATATTATCCTTATCATATTTTTATATTGTTATAAATTGGCAAGATATATTAGGTAAAGCTAGATTTATTGGTGTAACAAAAATACGTTTATGAAAAACTTTGGATTGTGTACATTGGTGGTATGCAGTTTAGAAAGGGCACTAGGGCTGTTCCAACCTTTATAGAGGTCCAAGACGAAATGAAATTTTTAGATCCTTTTTTCTTCTTTGATTATATATAAACGATACTCCTTTTATTTGTATTTGAAACCAAACAAAAATCTAACAAGGCTATAACAAAGAGTTGTTTACTTGTATAAGGAATAAGTTTTCACTAATATTAATAGGAATTGTATAAATGTAAAACAATAAGTTTGTACTAATATTAATAGTTAGCATATTAATTTTCTTTTAAATGAGGGCGCTATTTTGTTGAAGGCTCTAGACCCAAGCATAAGTTATTTGTACTATATTGATGGTGATTAAGTTAAAGCCGATAGTAACAAATATAATTCAAATTTTCATTTTCATTTTACTAGTTTCAACAATTACCCAAAATTCAGATTATATCCACGATTCTTTTTGGATTAGGGGTTTTAGGAAAATCACTTGCAAATGTTTATATAAATATCTACACACATGCATATATACAATAAATATATATACATATTAAAGATAATAAACTTTATTTATCTATGAGGATATCTTGGATTTAAAAAAATAGGGTTTCGAAATAAAGATAATATGTATCTTCCTCCGTGGTTCCATATTTGGATACCAAAATTATAGAAACTCATTTCTCGGCCAAGAGGTCATATATATAGGTTCTTTGGCTTCATTGTTCAGAACTCATGAGCGTATAGAAATCATATGCAATTCTCTCTAAGTGGTAGAATGTCTGTTGCATGTTTTTAGGGTCTTTTGCTTACATTATATTATATATACACATATTTCAGGGAAAACTTGAGGAATAGTATTGGGTTTATCGTTGGTGGAGGTAGGTGACAACTTCCTTATATTTTATCGTTTATTTTTCTTCATATTAATATGTATAGATACGTAAAGGAAGGAAAGGTTATTTTATTCTTATATTGTCTAAAACAATGTATTTTTTATGAAAATTTTATGGAACATATACAACTTTGTCAAGCGTTTTTAGCTAAAAAATTAAAAAAAAGAGCTGAAAGAATTTTTTATAAATAAAGAAATTCCAATATAACATGTGTATAAGATTATCTTTATAACAATAACGTTTTGTAACATATGAAACATTTTTTTATTTTTTTAATATATTTTTTTTGTTTTACTCAAAACACTAAAAAACACGTATATTATATATTCTGATTTTTTTTCTTTGTTTTTTTTTAATAAAAAGACGTTTTAGATAGTGTATAACACATGTGTTTAGTGAGAGTGTCCAAAATTTTCTAAGTTAAAGTGGGTTTGCATTCTAGTTTTATTAATAATCTATGGGAGAAATGTTTTTAGGAAGAATTATTCTTCCAAGTTCTCATACACAACTTTTATACTTAGGTTGAAAGTCTAGCATCACTAGGATCTGGAATGGGTACTTGTAGAGGGAAAGCTTCTTGGTACGGTGATCCACATTACCAACTTCTGTTGATAACAAGTTTCAAAGTTCGCTAATTTCTTTTACTTGCATCATTTGTGGAGGATTATAAAGGTGTTTAATATCGATGTATTTTTTTAAAACTTTCATGCATTGAAAATAATATTCAAACATTTTTAATGCAATCGTCAACATTTCATCATAGGTTAGATAGTTACGAAATCCTAGTAGTAGTATGTTGCATCATCCCTTGAGATGGTTAATATCGTTTCTTATAAATTTCTATGCTATTTTATGCTAGGTACAACTTGTGTGTGATTGTAATTACTAAGAGTTCTGAATTAAAATTATTGAAATAAAAGCATTATAAGATTTCTGAAACTTGGACAAGCATTATAGAAAGAAAATAAGATTTGTATTATGAATACGACATATTATGTTCATTTCTTCAGATTATCCTTATAATCTGTGCCTCATAAGAAAATACAATCATCTTCTGCGTGGATTATCACTATAATTTATATTTATGATCCACAGTCCTCCACCACTAATCAAATTCGCTCAATTTATTCAAGTAAGCTCATGGTCGGCGTGGATAAATCCATGCTCACTACGCATGGATTGAGAGGGGGTGGTTTACCACACGAATCATGTCCCATGTGACAATCAATGGCCCAAACCACCATCCCCACACCCCAAACCTAAGTGAGTTTATGTTAATTCTCATAAATTATTGAAGTCTTGGATCAGAGTGGAAGTAATGTGGGAAATTTTGCGCCATGATGGGTAAGTAGACATAAGTTAGCATTAGAAAGACCAAAAAATATATGTATATACATAATGTTAGTTTACTAACTGTCTCACCATCAAACAAAAACTAGTTTAAATATGCTATGTAATCATGTGTCACATTAGTTTAAATTTGTTTTTTTCAACAACAAATTTGGATCACTGACGAAAAATTGAAGTATCATCGTGCCACTAACGGAACTACTCGATCATATCCATCTCCACTAGGCTATAATGCATATACACCAATTAAGAAGGAAACCCTATAAATCTAGGAAAACTCCTCTTATAAGATCGAATAAAAACCTCATAGTTTCTATGCGTTATCCCACCTTTAAAATGTCAAATAAATATGCTATACAATCATGTGTCACATTAGTATTTCCCAAGTCATCATGAAAATTCTCTTTCTTTTAGGACCTATCAAAACATAATATAATGTCTCAAACCCCTCATTTGTGTGACCAATTAATTCTAAATACAACTTTTCTTACAGTTGAAATTAACAAATTATAAAACGTTACATGCACCATTAATTCTATAGAATCAATGTAAGAATATTATTCTAAATAATGAGAAAATATACGTACCGAAAGTTCCCAAGTAAACGTATTTGTTTCCATTGACACGTCCTATTCGAACTTCCCACTTTCCGTTACCATGATGCCTACAAAAAGCAGATTATATAATTTATTAGATTCGTGTTTACCTTAACAGTTAATTTGTTTACTTTCCAAATGATATGATGTTTATCTTTTGGGTGGTATCTCTTAGTTTAGTAAGCATATTTTGAATATCATACGTGAAATAACAAGCTTTGACTCGATGGACCATTGGAGATTTCTAAATAAAAAATTGTTCGGTCGACAAAATGAGTACAAAGAAAGTCTTTTTGATTCAGTTATTTCAATTTCTTTCTTTGGTTTTATTCTCGTAATTCCTAGTGCAATTTTGATTTGGTAGGGTGGCTTAAAAACCCATGTAACTTTCTTTGTTTTTTAAGCTATTTGTTAATCAGGTTGGTTAATATAAAGTATACCTTTCAAATAACAATAACATAATAATAACAACAACAAGAAGCTCTGATATCCAGTAAAATTGCTAGGATAATTCCAATTTAATTAGCCACGATTTAAAATTTTCGTTTACAAGCATTAGCCTACATGTAAAGTAACACTTCATGTGTTGTAGATGCATTGGATGCCCCTAATTAGAGAGATCACATGTAGTTGCATTGGATGCCCCTAATTAGAGAGATTATATTGTTGCGTGTTTTGTTTGCAACTCGTTTGTAGAAAGTTAATCTAGTTAAATGTAAAAAGTTAGGGTTATTTGACATTGTTTAAAATGTGAGGTATAGTAAGGTCAGATTCAATAAACTAGAACTGATTTGAAATATGAAATTCAAGAGATAACATGTTTATTGAACAATGAAGAGAATTGAAACTGTAATGAATCCTCAAATTTCTTCAAGCATATGTATTCAACATTTCATACATAATCTGAAGCAATTTCAACCAAGGGAACTCAAATCTTGGTCTCCATCCCTCTCTTTCACCACCACAGCAGCCATCGTGGATACCGCCATAACCACCTTTGTTAATTGTAATACATGGTCATAATGGAATTACTTTGAGAACTTTAAATATGAAAACCGTGAAAACTTTTAAAAAACCAAAAAAAAAAAAAGAATTTTCTATACACTAACCACAATTATTATTACAATACAACATTTATAAAAGAATTTGCCCTCCCAATAATTTATCGCTACTCTTATGTGTAATAAAAAACAAGTTACACATGTATAGATATTATTTATTTACGAATGCATGTGAAGTGAGCGTGTAAACTTACTTTTTAGTCTTGTATTTTAATAATAAGTATATATATATATATATATATATATATATATATATATATATATATATATATATATATATATTAATGGTTTTTGACGTACTTCATTCAGTTCTCGCAAAATATAAAGTTCTCAAGATAACTCTCCCATAGTCATGATATGAGTTAATAATTAATATAACTAGTGAGATTTCCCAGCACGATGCGGCGAAAATTAGGCCGATATTGGCCACATTCATAACTATATCAGTATGTAGATACCGGCACTTGATTTAAAGTCATGTTACGCGCAAAAAGAATGCGTTTTATATTGAAAACCAAAAAAACGAATACCAGTTCTGGTTCCTTTAATAACAATACTGGTAACGATGTTCATAAAAAATCATAAAAACGAATACTAGTACCAGTTCTGTTTATAACAATACGGGTACCGACATTGGTATAGGTTCGATTTATTATGATACTATTTCTAATAAAATTCTTTTTTCAACAAAGTTCGTGAAGGAACGTCAAGAAAAAAATATATAAACACACAGTCGTGTAAAAAAGATAATGAACATGAAATATCAGAAGAAAAATAAATTAAATAAAACTAAATGTTAAAATCGTATATTATTTAAAGTATAATAGTTGAGATTGGAACACAAATTTGTTTTACATATAATTTCATAAAGAATAATATGTTGCTATTAATAAAGGTTCTATTTTTTTTATTTCACACGTGATGTAGTGGGAATTCCGTCGGTATTTGTTCGGTTTGTAATAGTATCGCTATGGTACTGACATTCGGTTTAAAGTCAATGATATTCACAAATAAATGCATTTTTACATTAAAACCATAAAAACAAAGACCGATATCGCTTCTAATAATAACAATACCGGTACTGATATCGATAACAAAACATAAAAATGAATATCGGTATCGATTACGATAATAACAAAGAATATTGTTGTTGGTGTCGGTCCAGTTCGTCACTGTGCTATCTTAAATATTTTTTTTTCAACAACGTTTATACAAAAACACGGATAAAAAGATTACAAACACAATGGCGTAATAAGCTTAAGAAAAAAAGATATTATTATTAAAGTATGAGAGACAAAATAAGAAATTATAAAAAATAAAATAATAACACAAAAAAATTGTTTTACTATTCATTATGAGTTTAAAATTAATTAACAAGTCTTCCTTTGGTAACTGGTACTTTACGCATTATCGGTTGTACCTATGCAATGTTAATATTAGTCTTAATATTAATATTTTAAATCAAATGGTAAAAAACACTATTTCTTGCATATGAATTTTAATACATTATATATATATATATATATATATATATATATATATATATATAATGTTATTAAACTATGTCTATAATGTAATTCTTATACACAATGTTTAGAAATCCTAGAAAATCTATTAGTAGAGAAAAACCTCCGAAGAATAAGAGATACAAAGCTAACGAGAGTGCCAAACAAATATCTTTTGTGACATGGACCAGATATACTTATATCTAACTTTATGTTTTATAACTTGCTCCATATTTGTATGAATTAACATATTTTTTCTAGTATAATTATGGAGATTGCCTGTACTCTCTTTGTTTCATCATATTTTCTATTATTTTTTTAACCAATTAAGCATATTTTGACATGGAATTATTATTTTACAAATAAAACCATAAGATATATCTCTATATGTAATGTTGAATAATAATAAAAAAAACTAAATTTATATGGTTCGTATGTAGTAACGGGCAGGTGTTTGAATTTCCAACAAGATATGAAACATAATACTAATTTAACACGGATCTCACAGCTTTATGTAATTATATTTAATATGAAGGTAGGGGTTGGGGTCAAACCAGCAAATACATTTAGCTAAATAGTCTAAATATCATGTTAACAGGTTAAATTTTATTTTAATTCACTTTTTCAAAAAATATTTTTGTATTTTCAAAGTTATCTTGTACACACATTTTTGTTTTCGGTTATGTATTTGCAATTTTAAACTAGTAGTATGAAATAATTAAAAAATATTAGTTTATAAAATGGGTGTTCACGACAACTCGCGAGTGCATTAGTGATATTTTGCTTTATAGACCTTATATGATTTTTGGATTTGACCCTTTAATTGAGAGTGTTCTTTAGGGCTTTGTATTTTTAGGTTGGTTTGTTTAGGTTTTTGGTTGGGTAAACGTGACACTATAGCTAACCATTTAAAGTTTGGGTTATTCGATTTTCGAATTTATGTGCAAATGAAAAAAATGTTTTTTTTAACTATCATCAAAATTCGTATTTCTATTAAAAAATATCATCAAAATTCAAATATCATTTGACAATGTGATATGATAATATTTAAAACCACAAGAACTTAATGTTACAAGTACCACAGACCCCAAATTAAAACAGATTTATAAAAAAAAGACTAAATGTTCGGGTTTTTGCTGGAAAAATGTGTCCCGATAATCAACCCATAAAAGCTTCGGGTTCAGGGCCGGCCCAAACCCAAGTATTTTGAGTCTTGGACTTTGGGCCTCCATTTTATAAGGGCCTCCATTTTAAAAAAAAAATTCAGGGTTCTTGGGTGTTCGTGGCTATAATAATAATTGTTCCAGAAGACAGGGTACGCTCAATAAGAATTCCAAAACATGGAAGAAACAATTAGTTTCTAATTGAAATTGCTAGTTTTTTTCTTTATTAGAATTGCTTTGCTAGTTTCTAATTGAAATTAGTTTGTTAGTTTATAATGTCAATAGAAATTTTAAGTATAAATCCGGTCCCAAGGCCGAGTAAATGAAGACTGTTTGTTAACTTTTTTTGGTTTTAAATCGAAGAAAGAATGAGTCACAAGGGCCTCGGATTTTTACTACGCTTTGGGCCACCAAAATGATTGAGCCGGCACTGTTCAGGTTGGTTGGGGTTTTTTTTCTAGGTCGAATTCGGATCGGGTTTCAAATTTTGGCTAAATATGGACAGCCTTGCTTTGATCCGTTTAATCCAATATAAGAAAAAAAAAAGGGCAGCCCTACTTCGATCCGTTTAATGCAAGAGAAAGAAAAAAGAAAGAAAAAAAAAAGAAAACGGATTTAGTTACCTTGCTACTCCTCGGTATTTGGATGTGCCTATTGAAAATCCGCTACTTTTCCTTCTCAAAAAAGCTACGTATTCTTCAGTGGACATCTTTTCCATTTCCTCCATTTCATTTTTGTAGTTATTCACCTACATTCAAAATGATTACAAGTTTACAAGAAATTACAAAATATATAATCCCCTTTAAATTACGGAATTCACAAACTATTATCTAGAACTTAAATCAGACCTGCATTATATATAATACTAGAGTGAGTTCAGTGGATAACTTCAAAAAAAAAAACTAGATAACTATTAGTTTTAAATATTAAAATTAGAAAAGTAAAACACATTTACCTACGTTAAACAAAACTTTTTAAACTTTCAACGATAATAAATGCAAATCATAAATTTTATATACGGTACAAAATATTCACGTCAGTATTTTGCGTACTTATGACGCCTCTTTATAAAATTTTTACTAATTCAAAAATAGATAATGAACTTTTTTGAACGCAAACTTAAATTAGACCTACATTATATATAATAAATACTAGGGTGAGTTCAGTGGTGGAACTTCAAAAAAGTATAAAACTAGATAACCACTAGTTTTAAATACAAAAATTTATTAAAATCAGATTTAAACAGTAAAAACACATTTACTTACGTTAAACAAAACATTATAAACTTTCAAGGACGATAAATGCAAATCATCAATTTTATATACAATACTAAATATTCACGTCAATATTTTGCTTACTTGTAACGCCTCTTGATAATTTTAACTTGAGTTAAGTGCTATTTACATCACTGTGGTTTGTTCACTTTTGTCATTTAAGGTCAATTTTCAAATTTGCACTATTTTCCTCCCAGACATTTTGGAAACGTACTATTTCAGTCCAAAAAACTAACCACAGTTAAAAAATTCAGGTAGCTTAGGGGTAAGCACAATAAAAAATTGTAGCTGGTTGGAATCGAACCCATGACCATCTGCTTAGAAACAAACAAATTTTACCCCTAAGCTAACTAAAATTTTTAATTGTGGTTATTTTGTGACTGAAATGGCACATTTTCAAAATGTCAGAGAGAAAAATGGTGTAATTTTGAAATTTGACTTGAAATGACAAAAATGAAAAAAACATAGGGACGTAAATGACATTTAACTAATTTAAAAATTAAGAATGAATTTTTTTGAATGACAAACTTAAATCAGATCTACATTATATATAATATTAGAGTGAATTCAGTGAAGAACTTCAAAAAAATAAAAAAAAACTACATAATATAAAATTTATTAAAAAACATTTTTATACATGAAAAAAACACATTTAACGTTATAAACTTTCAACGACAATAAATGCAAATCATAAATTTTATATACGATACAAAATATTCACGTTCATACTTTGCGTACTTGTAACGCCTCTTTATCAAATTTTCACTAATATAAAAATAGATAAAGAATTTTTTGAACAACAAATTTCTTTTTAATCTTTGTCGTATGTGAAATTTGAACTCAATAGCTCCCCATTTCAAACCCAAATATTTGAAAGCTTGTTTTATTAATGGATTATCACTCCATTGGTAAATAAATGATAAATTAAATAAAAGTATCACAATCACATGTAATTTAAACAATTTTTAATTTCTTTACCTCAAAATTAAGGATGGTTTCAGGTCCCCAATACTTAAGAGCAGCAAGATCATGAGTACGAGCAGCGGCCTCTTCTTCAACATATGCCTCTGAATCAATACATTTAGGAACATACTTAATGAATTTTGATAAATGTAAAGAATAATATTTGTTGCACATCAGTATTAATTAAATTATTAAATGAAGGAAAGTGATTAACATATAATATACAAGTGCTTTACGTAAATAAGCACATGTCCAAAAGCACATGATGTTAGACATTGAAAAAATAATAGTTTATACACATGGACACACACATTTTGAGCTCCTGACCAATTATATAATAACGAAGTCCAATATGAAGTTCAGTACAAAATATATAAAATAACGTAGAATTAATCTTTTGGAAAATATAGCGAAGTCCAAAATGAAGTTCAGTACAAATTATATAATCTATGTATAATTAATCTTTTGGGAGTAATTATAATTTCAAAGAAATGTCAAAGAGTAATTTGTTGATTTGATGTTTATTATATAATAACTTTAGCTAGATTCTGATCAACTTAGCTAAAAGTTTAAGTTACTGTACAAGTTAAATTTTAACATATAAAATATATTTAACTGAGAAGTGAAAGAGTGATTTTTTTTGAATTTTTTCCTATTTTATTAATCACGTATTTTAGTGCTAGATAAAAAAAATCGTGATTTTACACTAGTAGAGTGATTATATAATTTTTGTAAAGTAATTATAATTTTTTTCATTTTGTAATTAAACATAGTACTTAAGCAGATGATAAGAATATTTAAGAAAAATTCATTTATTTCTCACGTTAAGAGTATTTTGTATGTTAAGATTCATTCGTATTTTATCCTTATATCTTATATAAAATTTAGAAAAATTGTATAAATAACCGCAAATCTATAACCTAAAAAGTATAAACCATAATAGCCTATAAAAGAATCACACATGATAACTATCATTTTTGCTGCATAAACCAATAGTTTACGATTTTTTAATTATGACTAATTACATAAAGATATGTAGGTCATCTTCATGAAAGTTATCAAACTAATTTGTTTATATATATTTTTAATCGTATACTTGTATATGTAAGCAATAAAAATTATATATGTGTAAGTTATATAGTAAATGAACTTTCGAACTAGATTGTTCACACACATATATAAATTAATATGTGTGTTTGTGTTTTTTATTTTAGGAGAGAGAAAGTGATAAATAATTGTCATTACATTTATATATTTTGTTATAAAAAATTTTAAGATTGGGAAATTTATGGTTTATTTTTTTTTTCCAAGGTGTTCTCACGGTATATATGTGTAATATTACACAAAATAAACTTTCGATTTATGACATAAGTTTTATGAAATCACTTTTATGTCACTAAACCGAAAACGTCAAATTTTCACATTCTATTTTGGTCACATTATTAATGCTATGTGTAATATTTGTGATATAATAAATGTTGTAAATGCATAAACTTCATAAAATAAATATATTGTGAAATCTGTGAGGGGAAAATCGAAGACACTCTTTAAACAATGAAAGGATCACGAGATGCAGCTTCTTTTGGAGATTTCACAGAAATATTTTTTGTGAAGATTCACGAAGTTTGTAAAATAATGTAGGCTCATTATATTCTTACACCCTAAAATTGTATTTATGTATTTTTTTTTACTCTAACTCTCTATGTATCTATGTATATAGAGAGAGAAATAAAGAGGAATGTGTGAATACTAATACCTTTGATATATTCATTGTGTGACCAAATTGGATACTATTAGATTGATAATGTAAAAAATACATAACCTTTTTAGTTATTCAGTTACAATAAATAAATTGAATTTGTGAAAGTAATATTCATGTATATTTTAAAATGATTAGAAAATATTAAATGCAGACTTAGTAAATAAATTAGAATACATAACGTGAGTACACATTATATACACCCCCCGTTATAATAAGGAAAGGTTATTTCTAAGGCTGCATGGTGTCCCCCAGCATAATTTCATTGTTCTAAAATATTAAAAACTAAGTTTTTTACACATGGAGAAAACTTGAAAATTAAACAAATAATCTTAAAATAAAATTAGGACACCAATAAAAGCTTTTTAATAAAATTATGACACCAATAAAACCTTTTTAATTACTTTCATTAATTCAACAAAAAAGTAAATCCAATTAAAAAAACATAAGAGAGTGATAGAATGTATACCCAAATAAACTAGATCATCATTATCCTCACCAGCAGCAGCAGCAGCATGGGAGAAACAAAACATGGATTGAAAAATCCAAAATTAAAGAATACATGGTCAGAAAATTCATAATTGAAGTAAATTAAAATCAAGAAATAAAGAACACATAATGCAGATCATTTGTCTCTTAACTAATTAAACTGGAAATATTATTATTATTATTATTATTATTATTATTATTATTATTATTATTATTATTATTATTATTATTATTATACATATAAAAAAACAAACCTCGTTTGCCCTTCTTGTTGATGTTCTCAGCTTTCTTGTCCCAAATATGAGCTTCAAATTTTCCAGACAACCTATGCCTGTTTAATTTCCCATGCATGAAAATCAAATATTATAATTAAAAAAACTATTGTATTCAAGAACGTTGATCAAACTTTTTCAAATTCTATCTTTGAAGAAATATTACTTGGTAACACCCCTGAAATTAGAGGTTCTGGGCACAGGATTTTCTGCAGTAGAAGCAGATTGTTTCTTCTTCTTTCTGGTTTTGGGGATCATGGGTGGCTGGTCTTTGATGCATTGAGAAGATGAAGAAGAAGATGATGCAAATTTTCTCTTCATTTTATGAGATTTCTCGTAAGTTATATTTTTAGAGAGAGAAGAGAAGGTGAGTTTTAGAGAGAGAGAGAGAAAAAGGATTGTGAAAAAAAGATGGCGAAAAACCAGAATATTTATAGGGGATTGGGGTTGGGGTGCTATATTAGTTAACTTGAGTTAAGTTAGATTTTAACCAAATTGAGTTTCATAAATTTTTGCATATGAAACCCCTAACTTTGATTGAGTGGTACTTTTAACTCCTTTTAATTTTTCACTATATGCTTTCTACTCATCATTGTGAATTACTTTACCTTCTTCTTGGATGACAAATTACATATATGTTAACATGAGTTATAAATTTAAAGCCTTTGATAAATGAATGTAAACACCAACATTGGTTAGTGCTAGGTTAATTGTCTAAGTTCAAATTACATTTTATACGAAAATATGACAGAATAACTCATGATAGATTAACAATGTTGATTTACTTTTATTTCATGTTGGTAAATATTCTTTGATTTCTATCAATTCGATCATCAAAGTTAAAATAAGTGTTTCATAACTAAGTGTCCAATTCTAGGAATGATATATACTTGTGTAGCATTTGTAGTTGTAATTTTTTTATATCTTTTGTGTTGCTATGTGACATACATGTTTGTATAACTTATGTTGTTGATGTACTCCCTCGATCACCAATCTACAAACATCTAAAATATACACAAAGTAAACTTTGCTATAGAACCCAATTCGTTCTAAAATCAGTACTAGATGCCCTTCCGATTTACTATATGTCCCTTTACAAGGTTCCAGTTTCGGTTATCAAAAAGATGGAGTCACTAAGGAAAAGGGTTTTTTTGGAGGATATGATGACAAGAATGTTACCCATTGGGTAAAATGGGAACAAGTAACGGCCTCAAAGAAGAAGGGAGGGTTAGGCTTCAGCGCATTTTATGACACAAATATGGGCCTAATGGCTAAATGGTTCTGGCGTTTTAAAACTGAGCAACACAGGGTGTGGTCAAAAGTTATTACGGCCCTCCATCAATCGGAATGGAACTTGGCCTAATTTCCATGTAAACTAGGCGTTGGAGGGGTCTGGAAAAACATTATGGGGGCTGAAAAGGACTTAAGAAATAATTGTGCAGGTCAACCAGCTGATTAAAGGTGTAGCTCGCTGTGGGAATGTTATAAAATTCTTGACTGACACATGGATCGAGGGCGAACCGCTGGAGTCACAGTTCCTAACACTATTTAGTCTGGAATCAAACAAGCAGGTTCAGGTTATGGAAAGGATAAGAAGTCAAGACAATGAGGCAGAGTTTTCCTAGGCATCGCAAGCCTACCAGTAGAGAGAGCAGAGCTGGAATTATGTAAATCATTGTTGCAACAAGTTCAGCTGAATGGAGGGCAGGATAAATGGGTCTGGACTGGGGAAACAAGTGGTAAATTATCGGTTCGGTATGTCCATTCCATCCTAAATTCTAACCCCTGGATGCCTTATCTACACCTACTCTTTGGAATAATTGGTTGCCTACAAAAGTTAATATATATTCTGGAGGTTAATTAGAGGCAAAATCCCAACCAAAATGGCTTTACAAAGAAGGGGTATTTCGGTGAACTCGATTTCTTGCCCCCTCTGTGGAGATGCGGATGAAACAATGGACCATATCTTCCTCATGACTCTATAAAGGACAAATAATTAATTATAGTCCCTTAGCTTGGCAGGTAAAGTTTTCTCTCTTTCGCTTCTTCGTTCCTGAACTGGGCTTTTGTCTCTTGACTGGGCTAGCCGTATCCTCACTCTTTGTGATCACAACATGGTCTAATGATCAAAACCTTTCTAGCATGACATATTCACTCCAAGTTACTTAATTAGTTTAATCTATGAGCATCCTTTTGATCATTTACTTACGCATTAGACTGTGTTAGATGTTTAAATTCCACAAGTTTATAAATTTTAAACTAACTTTACTTGTTTGTTATGAAACCTTCAAATAAGGTTTATAACCTTATCAATATTTTAGTGGCAAATCACTAGTGGACATATTTTAGGTCACTTAAAACCAAGGTTAACCAGATGTTCAATCATTTTCTTTAAATTTCATCTAACCAAACTAATATTAGAATTTTCATCCAAATACCCAAAGATGATTATAATAAGTATAAAAGCCACAACTAGTATTCATAAAATAAATATTATAAAATCCCACCCTGAGTTCATAATCACTTACATACAAGAACACAATTATTCTAGGTAGTTGGAGTGAAGTTAAAATACACAAGCACTAATATTTATACAATACAATGACTACATTCACAAATACTATATTGAAAATAGGCAAGTATGAATCTTTTTAATAAGGTGTACAAAACGGCCACTTACAAAGCCTTCACTACTATGTATGCTAAAACAACTTGGGGTCGTAAAAAGAATACCAATAATTGGTATATACTTAAAATACGTAGAATTACCACCAAACATTGGTATGCACTTAAATTCTAATAAAATATTCCCAAATGACTAAATCACCATTTACATAGAATTAACACCAAACATTGGTATGTAATTAATTCATCAATATCATTATCTAAGCCTTGCCTTATAGTCAATCAACTCAACTCGTTTGTTGCGTTTTACCACTAATTTCTAAACGTGACTTAAACTCAAATGATTATCAAGTGTGGAATATAACTTGGTTAAGTAGATTTTGGCCTAATCATTGACTAATACAAGAAGTAACTCAGCACCTTACTAATCTTGTTGAATTAAATAAAGTCTCTATCATGTTATTATCTTCATTGAGAATATTTCCAAGCTACTAGATATCACCACTTAGCCCAAAACAGAAATTCATGGGGGTTTGATATTAAACTCCAACTAATACTTTACGAATGAAAACTAGGGTGAGATACTACTTACAACGATGGTTTGATACAAAAGCCTATCACTTGAAACAACATAGGTTTCTAAAGGAACATGCAACCACAATTTGGGGATTTATCCATTCCTTCTTTCATGGATGTATTCTCAAGTACACACAATGCGTTCATATTCTTTTTCTACTTCGTAGCGACCCAGACACCCTACTAAATATTTCTAGATATGATTCTTGAGCTAAACGACACTTTAAACCCTTGCATTTTTTTAGCCTTACACTTTGTGCTATAATTGGTTATTTGAACTTTAACTCCAAGTTTTGACCCATATTGACATTTTAGTCCTACAAATGGCTTAATAAAATATCTAGTTTTTGAACTTTGGAATAGCTTGATGTTACTATCAAAACATGTTTTAATATGATTACTTTTATATTAAAACATCTTGATGTTACTATCAAAAGCTTTAATCGGATAATTCGAAGAGAAACAAGAACAAGTATGTGTTTATAGTATTCAAACATGTAATGTAAGTGTGTGTATACATGAAATCATTATGAATGGCTTATTAATAGTATTTTATAGTTGAACACCCATTTGTTGTTGATGCAAAGTTAGTGAGGACCACTTGTTTACTGTTAATAGCTGTTGATGGTTTCTACTGATGAACCAAACAACCATATCAGTTCCTGCTAATGAACTAGCCAAACAAACAATCAGAGCTTTTTTAAAATTTCAGTAATGTTTATTCTTATATCCCTTTGACATTAAGTAAATTCAACTAACTAAAAATGCCTCAATGACACTAAAATAAACCAACAAAATTCACCCTAATACATGACAAATAAAAAACCTACATCATTTTCATTAAATAATAATACTAAAAATAATGCCGTGTAAAATTCGATGCTACAAATTGTCCAAAGTGTTTATGATTAGTAAATGTGTGGAATAAAGCATTATATGATGATCATGAAACATCAAGGATTAGTTGTGAAAAGTGGTGAAAGATGAATGACCAAAATATAATGAACGCTATTTACTAGTCGGTGATATTGGTGGAGTTTAACATCCGAGAATTCTAGAAAACAATGTATAAAGGGTGACACGTGTCGGGAGACAAATAACATAATGACACGGTTCTCAAGATTTGTTATATTTACGAGTTTGCTCCAATCAGAATCTTCTAACATCGACAACTTTCTTTTGACTCCTAAATATTCGTACCAAGAAACATTTACAAACGTATAAACAAAATTCAACTAAATTATAAATTTAATTCAACAATATATAATACATGATTAATTCAATTCTCTTTCTTTTATAAGCCTACTAAATAAGTCAATCACATATTTGATTCATACCAACTAATCATGTATATTTCATCTATTTATAGTAACATAGCTTAAATCAAACTCAAATATATTTGATACTTGTTCAACTTAACTTAGGTGAAGTTTGTTTATTTAATAGGTAAAATTGTCTACAGTCTGCGGACCACTTTTGTAAAAGAAGAGGTGGGCTAAATCTCTGCAGTCTGTAAGAAGAAGACAATTTTTTTTAAGTAATATAGACTTCTAAAATAAACCGATGGTGGTGTGTCGACGGTGGTGGTGGGTGGTGGACATAGACGGTGGGTGGGGGTGGTGGACAGTGATGGTAGACGGTGGTGGGTGGTGGACGGTGGTGGTGGGTGGTGATGTTTAACTCTCTGCAGACCTTAGAAGATCTTAAAAGTGGTTGGGCCAAGTTTGCACCAAGAAGAACTCTCACAGAAGTTTTGTTAATGAAACTTTCTTAGAAAAACAAATAGTCTGCAGATGGCCATTTCTTCGCCCTGGTCTGCGTGGCACAGACAAAAGAGTCTGCGCAAATATTTAAAAAAATAAACACCACCTTAGTAAACGATGTGCGATCATTTATACACATTTTAAGCATATATATATGATATCTTCAGGAGCATTTTCACGCAATGGTGTTGCCTTCTTTATGATTTTATAGTGACATTTGTCAATTTGGTGTTATACATGCTAAAAACAGATTAAGAATACAAGAAAATAGCTAAAAATTTCCAAGCACGGTCATGCAAGACCATGCACGCCCATGTTCCCTAGAGATAGCCCAAAATCATGAATACTAACGAAGCATGACCGTGCCACCATCATTTATACAAACACGCCTGTGCAAACAACATTTGTATGAACACACTTATGCATCTACACGCCCGTGCTGATATGATTTGTTGACTTTACGCCAGTTGTGTGCGCGCATGCACAATTGCCCTCGATCAAATTTTCACACTATAAAAAGATCGATGGAGCTTTTCCACAACTTCAACATAACATTCCAGGGAGGAACCCTAGTAGGTTTAATCCCTCTTCTACTCAATTGTAAAATATCCAAAAGGTTCTCTACTTAGATCAATGTACTTTTGCTTTGGTTAATCACTAGTGATCATACCATTGTTAATCCACCGAGTGTTAGTTATTGAATCATGGCCACTTTGTGGCTAGACTTCTTGCATCACTTTGGTGTAAATGAGATGTTAATTTATAATATTCGAAGTTGTGTTGAATGTTGTGTTCATATGTTAGGAAGTTTGTAACTTGATTATCCTTTGTTAAATGTGAGTAGTATTTGGATGTGATGATGCATGAGATAACACTTTTTAGATTTTTTGCATGAGTGTTTAAAGTGAGAGCTTAGAGAGAGAAAGTGAGGTTTAGATCTGTGTGATCTAAAACCAGCTTTTGTAATATCCGTAAAAAACGGATTTACCAAACCCGCTCCGTTTATCAACCGAACAGTCAGTTAAAATTTTCGTTGCGAATTAAATGCCCAAAATAATTTTAAACGATACATAATCAATTATTATGCGGGAATATATAATTAGTTTTTGAAAAACTGTTAAAAATCGCAAAATAAAAATGTTTTGGTGCTGCCGGGTTTCGAACCCGGGTCAGCCGGATTTTCCTCAAATTCTTAACGTGCAAACCATCAACCGCTGCGCCACTTGTGACTTTTGTTTAATATTAGAATCATTTAATTGATATCATGTTTTTCCAAATTCGATATCGGCGCCCTGTATCAGCCGAACTTGAAATCAGGCATCAATCAAGTTTCCGTTTCTGTTCTTCGCGATCAAGAGTCTAAAGTTTAACCGTTTTCAATCAATTGGTCAGACTTAATCGAACAGTCAAAGACCAATCCGGAAATCAAGTCGGCCGAAATTTTCTTTACCAAATTCAGGGAATTACTTGTTACTCTATAAATACAACCCAACCTATCACAAGAGAACTCGCACCACACACTTCTTCTTCACTCAAAAAACTTTGTTTCTGTTCGCCGGAAGTCCCTTCAGTCGCCGGAATAATTTCTGCATTTCGCCGGAATTTTGCCACCGGAAAACCGAAACCTTGTTTCCAGTTGGTATGAGCTTCTAAACTCTCCTATATCTTATGTTTAATACGCTCTAATCTTTTATGCAACCCAGATTCTGTTAAAACGTTTTTAACAGATCAGATTCCGGTTTCTGGGTTCATGTACGAAGAAGATGAAGTATCTGTATCATATATGTATAACTAAAATCCAGTTATTTACCGGGTTAGACACACAGTCCAGCGGTGGACTGTGTGCACATTTAACGCTAAGGTCTCGAGTTCGAGTATTGTCCCTCACACGCTGCCTTAATAAAAATTTCCTTTTTCCGCAAAACTGAACCGGATTGATTTAGATATATGTTAAGTATATTGATAACCGAGTTTATAACCAAGTGAGACACACAGTCCAGCGGTGGACTGTGTGTCCGCTAACCCACAGGTCCCGGGTTCGAGACCTGTGGAGCGCACCGGTTCTCGGGATTTAATTCGTTTTTAAGATAAAGGATTTCTGTTTAAAATCTAATTAATATATATATATATATAATTAAAATCGGATATATGACGGGTTAGACACGTAGCTCAGTTGGTAGAGCTGCGTGCACGCGTACGGGAGGTCTCGGGTTCGAGCCTCACCTGGCGCACAACAATATGCCTTCGAACCGGTCAACGGTCAGTCAAAGTCAACTGTAGCAAAAATCAAATATTTTTTTTATTATTTTTATTTAATTATTTTAATTAAAAATCAATTAAAAATACTTAAAAATAACATTTTTAAGGTTAGAAAATAGCCTCAAACTCACAAAAATACACCCAACAATCCTACTAAAATAGATTAATAAAATCCGTTTACTTACCAAACCATAATGCGATTTATCTAGGTTAATCTCACTCGTGGTTAAAACCATTTCGCGTGCACTCAACCTCATCAACCGAACGCACCCAATGTGAGTGAATTCTTACAAACTCCCCTTTTTATTCATGTTTTGGGGTGTATCATGTGTCGCTTAAACTAATTCTCTTATGCAAATTCGTGCTATACCATTATATGAACTAAACTAGAATGTAACTATTGTTGGTTGTGATGTATTACATATTGTCAAAGTTGTATGCAAATTATTTAGGCCCATCAGTTCCTCGTGGGAGACGAGAACAACGCGTGCCTTAAAACTCATTCATTAGGCCCATCAGTTCGTGGAACAACGCGTGCCTCAAAACTCATTCATTAGGCCCATCAGTTCGTAAGAACAACGCGTGCCTCAAAACTCATACATTAGGCCCATCAGTTCGTAAGAACAACGCGTGCCTCAAAACTCATACATTAGGCCCATCAGTTCGTAAGAACAACGCGTGCCTCAAAACTCATTCATTAGGCCCATCAGTTCCTCGTGGGAGACGAGTCGAACAACGCGTGCCTCAAAACAATCATTTGGTGTTTGTGTGTTCAATATTCAATATTATGTGTTGTGTGAATAAATTTACATCTACATTTACTCATATGTGGTATGCACATTATTTATAATCAATTGGATAAACTTGTTCAAATGTTTTTCCATAGGATTCACTCGCCAACATTATGTTGATCCAAAAACCTTTTTACACATGATACAGGTGAACAGGTTGAAGCAAGGAAAACATAGGATATGCCTTAGAAGAGAACCAAGAAGCTTAGACTGATAATTAGAACATGTTGTATCATTTATTGTAAATTTCCATTAAATTGTATTAATGAATATGAAACATATAATAAATGTCATGAGCTTTGATGATAACCCAATCATGCCCCGGTCACCTTTTCCGCTGCGGGTCGGGGTGTGACAGATTGGTATCAGAGCCATGACTATAGGGATATAGGATAGGTTATTAGACCCTTAGAGCCTATACTATAGTCTGCCTAAATTTTAATTGATTAGGTGGTTACATACAAACTTGTGATATTTATTTGTTTCGTATTACAGTCAAACATACATGCTTATATACATATTACATATATCGATGTTCATGTATTCAATTCATTTTCATACTCTCATTATTCAAGGATTTTGTTGCAATTTTCAAATCTCATCAAAGTAAGTTCTGCGACAGGCATGTAGTAACCGGAAGGGTACAAGTACCGGTAGTCGGAACGTCCTGTCTAGGTTGGCATTCGTATAAATCCAAAATAACGGACCAGTTGCCTACCTGGGGACTAACGATGAGAGTACGACGGACCTATTAGGCCAAAGCATGCCACACCAAACGTCGTTCGAACTAACCTCACTTTGAGATGTCACCGTGTCCATGCCTGGGCACATTCCGAATATCATACGTTACATATTTCTCGATTTTCTCCGGGTTTTAGTGTACGTAACCAGGCTAACACATGCGAACCATATGAAAAACCCGGTAATCATGGGGGCCCACATGATTACGAAGGTGAAGTATGGCGGCATGCAAGGCCCAAATACGAGCAAAGCCCAAGACATCCTATGGATGTAGTAGATTTATTTTTCTATATTTATTTTATGAACGTTCATTCCCAAACACGACCCGCGATCCCAAAGGCATCCAACTCATACTCTTGACATGTATTCCTTGTAGATGTCTTCTAACCTCGCCCGTAGGAAGATGAGAGCAGGAAAAGCCCGTGAACGCATGGCTGCCCAAATCGCTCAGCAAATGGCGACCGTAATACCCAACATCGTAGTTCAAGTTCAACAAGCCCTTACCGCTAATTCCGTTAACCCAACCCAACAAGAGGATCAAAACACTGTCAACCTTTCAGTCACTAAATGCACCTACAAACATTTCAAATCCTGCGATCCTCCAAAATACGAAGGTACTGAAGGTGTCACCGCTCTCCTCCATTGGTTCGAAGAAATGGAGAACACTTTTCTAAATTGCGATTGCCCCGATGATCGCAAAGTGCGTTATGCTACCGGTCGTTTACTTGGAACAGCACTCACATGGTGGAATACAGAGAAGACCAAACGAGGTGTTGAAGAAACTATGACCTTGACTTGGGAAGAGTTGAAGGGAATCATGACAAGACGGTTTTGCCCAAGAAGTGAAATCAAGAAATTGGAGGATGAGTTCCATGCTTTGAAACAAAAGGAAGGCGACCACACCACATACAACAAGAGATTCCTTGAGTTAAATCAAATGGTTCCCAATTTGTTTACTCCCCTCTACCGTTTGATCGAGCACTACATTCGTGGTCTTCCATCAAAGATTCAAGACTCTGTAATAAGTACCTCGCCTGCAACTTTGGAAGCAGCAATGGAGCTAGCAACCGCGCTCACTGAGAACCGAATCCGAAACAAAGATCTCAAAGAGGAGAAGAAGAAGGATAAAGCATCAACCGAAACCTCAAACTCCACACGAACCGAATCCTTTACACCACCTATTTCCAAGAGAAAACGAGACGGGCAAATTTTCGCCGTCACCCAACGCAACCAACCAGCTTCACAAGTTGTACCTCCTCAAACTATCCCAAACGCTCAAGTAGCACCCAACTCAACTTACCCAAATAAGAAACCTTACATTGGACCTCACCCTCAATGCAACACCTGTTTCTATCACCATCCATCTACCTCACCCTGTCGACTATGTGCGAATTGTGGACGCTACGGTCATTTGAGCAAAGTTTGCCGCACCGCTCAAAACCAAACCTCAGCCCCTACTCAACCCATGATCCAAACATATCAACAACCTCAATACCCCATGTACCCATATGTTCAAGCTTGTTTCAATTGTGGCGACCCTACCCATTTTAGAAATACGTGCCCTCGTTTGGTTAACATCATAAACGCCCAAGCTCAAGCAAACCCAGTTAACCAAGCAAATCAAACAAACCCAGCTCCACCGCCAGCAAGAGGAAGAGTTTATAACATCAACGCCAATCCTGTTGAAGATATTAACGGTCCAAACCAACCACTTAACTAGCCTTCTCTCACCAAGAATCAAGATTCAACTCCAACCACTTAGTTTTTATGTTTTTCTTTATGTTATCTCAATTTTCACGTATCTCAATTGGAATTTTATCCAAGAATTTTAATGCAAATTACTAGTTCAGTTTGTTTTATACTCATTGATTTAATATTCATATCATCATACTTCACGACATATCTCAATTTCACCATTTAAAGAAGTTGAGTTGTGTCTCACTTCTACATAGACTAACCTCTCCATCATATTAAACGAGAGAGGTAATGTCATCATTCAAACATGTATACTATCAGAATTAAAACTCAAGCGCTGGTTGTTGTGTTTGTTTATGTTCTAGAGTCACATAGAACCAATCATAACTTACTGATAAAACCAATGAAAATTTGACAAGAGTATGGTGGATACGCCGCTGGTACTTCCTATATATAAGTATTCTTGTCAAATGATCGGAGGCATTATCAGGCGGTTATGAAAGGTTCCATGTTTAGGCTGTTGGTGTGCTTGTTGTTTAGATTAAGTTTATCATTTTCAGTACATGCAATACAATCGGCTCCGTTTGATTGAGCCTTGATCACGCAGACATTTTCATTTTCAGTACATGCAATACGATCGGCTCCGTTTGATTGAGCCTTGATCGCACAGATATATTTCATTTCAGTATTTTTATGTTTGATGTATTGGTTGTAGAGTTATAGGACTAATCATAATTCACTGATAAAACCAATGAAAATTTGACAAGAATATGGTGGATACGCCGCTGGTACTTCCTATATATAAGTATTCTTGCCAAAGGATCAGAGGCGTTATCAGGCGGTTATGAGAAGTTCCATGTAGGATTTAGTGTTGCCTTGGTTGAAATTTGTGTTACATTTACATCATCTCACTATTTAAAGAAATTGGATTGTGTTTCATTTCTACATAAACTAACCTCTCCATCATAACAAACGAGAGAGGAACCATCACCATTCAAACATATATGCTATCAGAATGTGGATTCAATTATTAGTTGTTGTGTTTATTCGTGTAGATTGTAGAATTTCTGCCTTAGGATATAACCCTAAGCATATTCAAACTTTTATGCATGAAATCAAATTTAGCAAATCAATTCTGCTTATCAATACTTTTACAGTAGGCAACAAAAAGCGATTCCTGAATTAGGGTACTTAACCTTTACAAGGAACGTTACCGCCTCAAACAAAAACCTAAACCCTTATTTCTTCTAAGCATGTAACTGTCAAACTAAACACCATCATTCTTTAGTCAAATATATCACTATTTAAATTTCGGGACGAAATTTCTAAAAAGCAAGGGATACTGTAACATCCGTAAAAAACAGATTTACCAAACCCGCTCCGTTTATCAACCGAACAGTCAGTTAAAATTTTCGTTGCGAATTAAATGCCCAAAATAATTTTAAACGATACATAATCAATTATTATGCGGGAATATATAATTAGTTTTTGAAAAACTGTTAAAAATCGCAAAATAAAAATGTTTTGGTGCTGCCGGGTTTCGAACCCGGGTCAGCCGGATTTTCCTCAAAGTCTTAACGTGCAAACCATCAACCGCTGCGCCACTTGTGACTTTTGTTTAATATTAGAATCATTTAATTGATATCATGTTTTTCCGAATTCGATATCGGCGCCCTGTATCAGCCGAACTTGAAATCAGGCATCAATCAAGTTTCCGTTTCTGTTCTTCGCGATCAAGAGTCTAAAGTTTAACCGTTTTCAATCAATTGGTCAGACTTAATCGAACAGTCAAAGACCAATCCCAGAGATCAAGTCGGCCGAAATTTTCTTTACCAAATTCAGGGAATTACTTGTTACTCTATAAATACAACCCAACCTATCACAAGAGAACTCGCACCACACACTTCTTCTTCACTCAAAAAACTTTGTTTCTGTTCGCCGGAAGTCCCTTCAGTCGCCGGAATAATTTCTGCATTTCGCCGGAATTTTGCCACCGGAAAACCGAAACCTTGTTTCCAGTTGGTATGAGCTTCTAAACTCTCCTATATCTTATGTTTAATACGTTCTAATCTTTTATGCAACCCAGATTCTGTTAAAACGTTTTTAACAGATCAGATTCCGGTTTCTAGGTTCATGTACGAAGAAGATGAAGTATCTGTATCATATATGTATAACTAAAATCCAGTTATTTACCGGGTTAGACACACAGTCCAGCGGTGGACTGTGTGCACATTTAACGCTAAGGTCTCGAGTTCGAGTATTGTCCCTCACACGCTGCCTTAATAAAAATTTCCTTTTTCCGCAAAACTGAACCGGATTGATTTAGATATATGTTAAGTATATTGATAACCGAGTTTATAACCAAGTGAGACACACAGTCCAGCGGTGGACTGTGTGTCCGCTAACCCACAGGTCCCGGGTTCGAGACCTGTGGAGCGCACCGGTTCTCGGGATTTAATTCGTTTTTAAGATAAAGGATTTCTGTTTAAAATCTAATTAATATATATATATAATTAAAATCGGATATATGACGGGTTAGACACGTAGCTCAGTTGGTAGAGCTGCGTGCACGCGTACGGGAGGTCTCGGGTTCGAGCCTCACCCGGCGCACAACAATATGCCTTCGAACCGGTCAACGGTCAGTCAAAGTCAACGGTCAAAGTCAACTGTAGCAAAAATCAAATATTTTTTTTATTATTTTTATTTAATTATTTTAATTAAAAATCAATTAAAAATACTTAAAAATAACATTTTTAAGGTTAGAAAATAGCCTCAAACTCACAAAAATACACCCAACAATCCTACTAAAATAGATTAATAAAATCCGTTTACTTACCAAACCATAATGCGATTTATCTAGGTTAATCTCACTCGTGGTTAAAACCATTTCGCGTGCACTCAACCTCATCAACCGAACGCACCCAATGTGAGTGAATTCTTACAAACTCCCCTTTTTATTCATGTTTTGGGGTGTATCATGTGTCGCTTAAACTAATTCTCTTATGCAAATTCGTGCTATACCATTATATGAACTAAACTAGAATGTAACTATTGTTGGTTGTGATGTATTACATATTGTCAAAGTTGTATGCAAATTATTTAGGCCCATCAGTTCCTCGTGGGAGACGAGAACAACGCGTGCCTTAAAACTCATTCATTAGGCCCATCAGTTCGTGGAACAACGCGTGCCTCAAAACTCATTCATTAGGCCCATCAGTTCGTAAGAACAACGCGTGCCTCAAAACTCATACATTAGGCCCATCAGTTCGTAAGAACAACGCGTGCCTCAAAACTCATACATTAGGCCCATCAGTTCGTAAGAACAACGCGTGCCTCAAAACTCATTCATTAGGCCCATCAGTTCCTCGTGGGAGACGAGTCGAACAACGCGTGCCTCAAAACAATCATTTGGTGTTTGTGTGTTCAATATTCAATATTATGTGTTGTGTGAATAAATTTACATCTACATTTACTCATATGTGGTATGCACATTATTTATAATCAATTGGATAAACTTGTTCAAATGTTTTTCCATAGGATTCACTCGCCAACATTATGTTGATCCAAAAACCTTTTTACACATGATACAGGTGAACAGGTTGAAGCAAGGAAAACATAGGATATGCCTTAGAAGAGAACCAAGAAGCTTAGACTGATAATTAGAACATGTTGTATCATTTATTGTAAATTTCCATTAAATTGTATTAATGAATATGAAACATATAATAAATGTCATGAGCTTTGATGATAACCCAATCATGCCCCGGTCACCTTTTCCGCTGCGGGTCGGGGTGTGACAGATTGGTATCAGAGCCATGACTATAGGGATATAGGATAGGTTATTAGACCCTTAGAGCCTATACTATAGTCTGCCTAAATTTTAATTGATTAGGTGGTTACATACAAACTTGTGATATTTATTTGTTTCGTATTACAGTCAAACATACATGCTTATATACATATTACATATATCGATGTTCATGTATTCAATTCATTTTCATACTCTCATTATTCAAGGATTTTGTTGCAATTTTCAAATCTCATCAAAGTAAGTTCTGCGACAGGCATGTAGTAACCGGAAGGGTACAAGTACCGGTAGTCGGAACGTCCTGTCTAGGTTGGCATTCGTATAAATCCAAAATAACGGACCAGTTGCCTACCTGGGGACTAACGATGAGAGTACGACGGACCTATTAGGCCAAAGCATGCCACACCAAACGTCGTTCGAACTAACCTCACTTTGAGATGTCACCGTGTCCATGCCTGGGCACATTCCGAATATCATACGTTACATATTTCTCGATTTTCTCCGGGTTTTAGTGTACGTAACCAGGCTAACACATGCGAACCATATGAAAAACCCGGTAATCATGGGGGCCCACATGATTACGAAGGTGAAGTATGGCGGCATGCAAGGCCCAAATACGAGCAAAGCCCAAGACATCCTATGGATGTAGTAGATTTATTTTTCTATATTTATTTTATGAACGTTCATTCCCAAACACGACCCGCGATCCCAAAGGCATCCAACTCATACTCTTGACATGTATTCCTTGTAGATGTCTTCTAACCTCGCCCGTAGGAAGATGAGAGCAGGAAAAGCCCGTGAACGCATGGCTGCCCAAATCGCTCAGCAAATGGCGACCGTAATACCCAACATCGTAGTTCAAGTTCAACAAGCCCTTACCGCTAATTCCGTTAACCCAACCCAACAAGAGGATCAAAACACTGTCAACCTTTCAGTCACTAAATGCACCTACAAACATTTCAAATCCTGCGATCCTCCAAAATACGAAGGTACTGAAGGTGTCACCGCTCTCCTCCATTGGTTCGAAGAAATGGAGAACACTTTTCTAAATTGCGATTGCCCCGATGATCGCAAAGTGCGTTATGCTACCGGTCGTTTACTTGGAACAGCACTCACATGGTGGAATACAGAGAAGACCAAACGAGGTGTTGAAGAAACTATGACCTTGACTTGGGAAGAGTTGAAGGGAATCATGACAAGACGGTTTTGCCCAAGAAGTGAAATCAAGAAATTGGAGGATGAGTTCCATGCTTTGAAACAAAAGGAAGGCGACCACACCACATACAACAAGAGATTCCTTGAGTTAAATCAAATGGTTCCCAATTTGTTTACTCCCCTCTACCGTTTGATCGAGCACTACATTCGTGGTCTTCCATCAAAGATTCAAGACTCTGTAATAAGTACCTCGCCTGCAACTTTGGAAGCAGCAATGGAGCTAGCAACCGCGCTCACTGAGAACCGAATCCGAAACAAAGATCTCAAAGAGGAGAAGAAGAAGGATAAAGCATCAACCGAAACCTCAAACTCCACACGAACCGAATCCTTTACACCACCTATTTCCAAGAGAAAACGAGACGGGCAAATTTTCGCCGTCACCCAACGCAACCAACCAGCTTCACAAGTTGTACCTCCTCAAACTATCCCAAACGCTCAAGTAGCACCCAACTCAACTTACCCAAATAAGAAACCTTACATTGGACCTCACCCTCAATGCAACACCTGTTTCTATCACCATCCATCTACCTCACCCTGTCGACTATGTGCGAATTGTGGACGCTACGGTCATTTGAGCAAAGTTTGCCGCACCGCTCAAAACCAAACCTCAGCCCCTACTCAACCCATGATCCAAACATATCAACAACCTCAATACCCCATGTACCCATATGTTCGAGCTTGTTTCAATTGTGGCGACCCTACCCATTTTAGAAATACGTGCCCTCGTTTGGTTAACATCATAAACGCCCAAGCTCAAGCAAACCCAGTTAACCAAGCAAATCAAACAAACCCAGCTCCACCGCCAGCAAGAGGAAGAGTTTATAACATCAACGCCAATCCTGTTGAAGATATTAACGGTCCAAACCAACCACTTAACTAGCCTTCTCTCACCAAGAATCAAGATTCAACTCCAACCACTTAGTTTTTATGTTTTTCTTTATGTTATCTCAATTTTCACGTATCTCAATTGGAATTTTATCCAAGAATTTTAATGCAAATTACTAGTTCAGTTTGTTTTATACTCATTGATTTAATATTCATATCATCATACTTCACGACATATCTCAGTTTCACCATTTAAAGAAGTTGAGTTGTGTCTCACTTCTACATAGACTAACCTCTCCATCATATTAAACGAGAGAGGTAATGTCATCATTCAAACATGTATACTATCAGAATTAAAACTCAAGCGCTGGTTGTTGTGTTTGTTTATGTTCTAGAGTCACATAGAACCAATCATAACTTACTGATAAAACCAATGAAAATTTGACAAGAGTATGGTGGATACGCCGCTGGTACTTCCTATATATAAGTATTCTTGTCAAATGATCGGAGGCATTATCAGGCGGTTATGAAAGGTTCCATGTTTAGGCTGTTGGTGTGCTTGTTGTTTAGATTAAGTTTATCATTTTCAGTACATGCAATACAATCGGCTCCGTTTGATTGAGCCTTGATCACGCAGACATTTTCATTTTCAGTACATGCAATACGATCGGCTCCGTTTGATTGAGCCTTGATCGCACAGATATATTTCATTTCAGTATTTTTATGTTTGATGTATTGGTTGTAGAGTTATAGGACTAATCATAATTCACTGATAAAACCAATGAAAATTTGACAAGAATATGGTGGATACGCCGCTGGTACTTCCTATATATAAGTATTCTTGCCAAAGGATCAGAGGCGTTATCAGGCGGTTATGAGAAGTTCCATGTAGGATTTAGTGTTGCCTTGGTTGAAATTTGTGTTACATTTACATCATCTCACTATTTAAAGAAATTGGATTGTGTTTCATTTCTACATAAACTAACCTCTCCATCATAACAAACGAGAGAGGAACCATCACCATTCAAACATATATGCTATCAGAATGTGGATTCAATTATTAGTTGTTGTGTTTATTCGTGTAGATTGTAGAATTTCTGCCTTAGGATATAACCCTAAGCATATTCAAACTTTTATGCATGAAATCAAATTTAGCAAATCAATTCTGCTTATCAATACTTTTACAGTAGGCAACAAAAAGCGATTCCTGAATTAGGGTACTTAACCTTTACAAGGAACGTTACCGCCTCAAACAAAAACCTAAACCCTTATTTCTTCTAAGCATGTAACTGTCAAACTAAACACCATCATTCTTTAGTCAAATATATCACTATTTAAATTTCGGGACGAAATTTCTAAAAAGCAGGGGATACTGTAACATCCGTAAAAAACGGATTTACCAAACCCGCTCCGTTTATCAACCGAACAGTCAGTTAAAATTTTCGTTGCGAATTAAATGCCCAAAATAATTTTAAACGATACATAATCAATTATTATGCGGGAATATATAATTAGTTTTTGAAAAACTGTTAAAAATCGCAAAATAAAAATGTTTTGGTGCTGCCGGGTTTCGAACCCGGGTCAGCCGGATTTTCCTCAAAGTCTTAACGTGCAAACCATCAACCGCTGCGCCACTTGTGACTTTTGTTTAATATTAGAATCATTTAATTGATATCATGTTTTCCGAATTCGATATCGGCGCCCTGTATCAGCCGAACTTGAAATCAGGCATCAATCAAGTTTCCGTTTCTGTTCTTCGCGATCAAGAGTCTAAAGTTTAACCGTTTTCAATCAATTGGTCAGACTTAATCGAACAGTCAAAGACCAATCCCGGAAATCAAGTCGGCCGAAATTTTCTTTACCAAATTCAGGGAATTACTTGTTACTCTATAAATACAACCCAACCTATCACAAGAGAACTCGCACCACACACTTCTTCTTCACTCAAAAATCTTTGTTTCTGTTCGCCGGAAGTCCCTTCAGTCGCCGGAATAATTTCTGCATTTCGCCGGAATTTTGCCACCGGAAAACCGAAACCTTGTTTCCAGTTGGTATGAGCTTCTAAACTCTCCTATATCTTATGTTTAATACGTTCTAATCTTTTATGCAACCCAGATTCTGTTAAAACGTTTTTAACAGATCAGATTCCGGTTTCTGGGTTCATGTACGAAGAAGATGAAGTATCTGTATCATATATGTATAACTAAAATCCAGTTATTTACCGGGTTAGACACACAGTCCAGCGGTGGACTGTGTGCACATTTAACGCTAAGGTCTCGAGTTCGAGTATTGTCCCTCACACGCTGCCTTAATAAAAATTTCCTTTTTCCGCAAAACTGAACCGGATTGATTTAGATATATGTTAAGTATATTGATAACCGAGTTTATAACCAAGTGAGACACACAGTCCAGCGGTGGACTGTGTGTCCGCTAACCCACAGGTCCCGGGTTCGAGACCTGTGGAGCGCACCGGTTCTCGGGATTTAATTCGTTTTTAAGATAAAGGATTTCTGTTTAAAATCTAATTAATATATATATATATATAATTAAAATCGGATATATGACGGGTTAGACACGTAGCTCAGTTGGTAGAGCTGCGTGCACGCGTACGGGAGGTCTCGGGTTCGAGCCTCACCTGGCGCACAACAATATGCCTTCGAACCGGTCAACGGTCAGTCAAAGTCAACTGTAGCAAAAATCAAATATTTTTTTTTATTATTTTTATTTAATTATTTTAATTAAAAATCAATTAAAAATACTTAAAAATAACATTTTTAAGGTTAGAAAATAGCCTCAAACTCACAAAAATACACCCAACAATCCTACAAAAATAGATTAATAAAATCCGTTTACTTACCAAACCATAATGCGATTTATCTAGGTTAATCTCACTCGTGGTTAAAACCATTTCGCGTGCACTCAACCTCATCAACCGAACGCACCCAATGTGAGTGAATTCTTACAAACTCCCCTTTTTATTCATGTTTTGGGGTGTATCATGTGTCGCTTAAACTAATTCTCTTATGCAAATTCGTGCTATACCATTATATGAACTAAACTAGAATGTAACTATTGTTGGTTGTGATGTATTACATATTGTCAAAGTTGTATGCAAATTATTTAGGCCCATCAGTTCCTCGTGGGAGACGAGAACAACGCGTGCCTTAAAACTCATTCATTAGGCCCATCAGTTCGTGGAACAACGCGTGCCTCAAAACTCATTCATTAGGCCCATCAGTTCGTAAGAACAACGCGTGCCTCAAAACTCATACATTAGGCCCATCAGTTCGTAAGAACAACGCGTGCCTCAAAACTCATACATTAGGCCCATCAGTTCGTAAGAACAACGCGTGCCTCAAAACTCATTCATTAGGCCCATCAGTTCCTCGTGGGAGACGAGTCGAACAACGCGTGCCTCAAAACAATCATTTGGTGTTTGTGTGTTCAATATTCAATATTATGTGTTGTGTGAATAAATTTACATCTACATTTACTCATATGTGGTATGCACATTATTTATAATCAATTGGATAAACTTGTTCAAATGTTTTTCCATAGGATTCACTCGCCAACATTATGTTGATCCAAAAACCTTTTTACACATGATACAGGTGAACAGGTTGAAGCAAGGAAAACATAGGATATGCCTTAGAAGAGAACCAAGAAGCTTAGACTGATAATTAGAACATGTTGTATCATTTATTGTAAATTTCCATTAAATTGTATTAATGAATATGAAACATATAATAAATGTCATGAGCTTTGATGATAACCCAATCATGCCCCGGTCACCTTTTCCGTTGCGGGTCGGGGTGTGACAGCTTTGTCTAGAAGATGTGTACTCTTTCGGTATTGTAACATTGTGTTAATTGTATTATATTAAAGAGTTTCCTCTAAACTTTCTATTATTTTTTACGTTTTACGTCTTGAGCAAGTGCAATGTTTTCGATGTTCGTCATCGACGTAGAAGGTCACGAGGATAGTTCAGAAGTATTGATTTGGACGAAGTATTGGAAAGTTCAGAAGTATTGATTTGTTAGTAGTATTGAAAAGGTCAGAAGTATTAAATGTTCAATAGTATTATGAATTGATAAATATTATATGTTCAGAAGTATTGAGTTTTCAGAAGTTGTTATTCTTATGTAGTATCTTTAAATCTTAGTGTGAAGTCACGCTTTGATTGATACTTCGGAAAGGATTAATTCAGAAAGTTGTAGTACGGAAGTTAGTTTATTATGAGATTTACCAAAGACTTTCGAAGTTTGCTTGTTCCAAAGACTGTTGGTTCCGAAGTTTTAACTAAAGTTCTGAAGCGTTGGATAGTTCGAAAGATTATATACATCAGGTAGTGGTTCGGAGAACTCTGAGTGTTCCGGGTTATAGTGGTTTGTTCATTGTTAAGTTCCGAAGAAATGTAGTTTTGGATTACTTGATGTTCTAAAGAAAAAGAGACTTGGACTTAGGAGTTTTTGCAAAGAAAAGGGGGAGTATTTTTTTTAAAATTATTTGTTTCTTTGCAAAAACAAAAAGCTCGCGGTGTATAATAGATACAAGTTCGTGTTGTAATCTTAAGATTAGCTAAGGGTTGATCTTATCGGTGGTGAAATGTTTAATACACGAGGCAATTATAAGCTCACGTGGGGATTGATTTTTGTCAAGTATATCCATGTTTTAATCAAGTGTGTTCATGATGAAGTTGATTTCTCGATTGACAACTAGTTGAAGGTTGAGCCTTTATTTTATGCCAGTTAGAGTATAGAAAATTAGTATTCTTGGTCCTTCTTCCAAGATTCGGTGCTAGTTGGATTCTCAAAATAACTTGGAGGTTCTTACATTAAGGAGGAGATCGGAAATGAAAGCCATCGGGAATTTTTTGGATTCGTGAAGATATGAGATTGAATCATGAAGATACGCGACGAAATGAGATCATACATGTAAGGTTGAAGACTTTGATCAACCTTTGGTGGATGTACGTTTTCGGAGTTCAGTTTGTTATTCACTTATCGAATTGAACTTCATGTTTTGTTGTGAAGTTTGAAGTATTTGATGTTGGGCATTGGAAATCCGCCGTTTCTATCAGTTGGGACTCGCAACCAGTTTTCCTGCTCCACTACGTTTGACCATGGCTGTTCGTTTGTGGTGGCTGGCACAATCGCATATAAGCCAAATTTTTAGGGGCTGGTGCTAGGGGCTTCCTCGTACTTCGTGCATTTGTGTAACAGCCCTCAAAAAGGTCCCGCAACCATTCTTAGTCGAAACCCCAAACGTGCACCAAGAGAATTAGCACGAAAAATCAAAAAGAAAATTTTTATTACCTCTTGTGGGCCGCGACAGACTCATAAGAATCCACCGCGGGGCGCGAGAAGTATGAAAGCCGCTAGAGACAAGTGTAGGCCACGTGTCAGCCACGTGTCAAGCCTACCCATTGAGTCATGCCACCTATGCCCTAGCTACACTCCCTCGCGAGTTGCGACAGGTAAGCCCTGACTTGTCGCAGGGCACGAGAAGCCCTAAAATCAGCTATAAAAGGGACGTGCACTGCACATTTCAACTCACTCACTTCTTTTCTTTCTCTCTCGATATTCTGGTGTAATACTACTATTATACCCGAAGTCCTAAACCTCTGGCTGTAATCAGGGTGCTAACTCAAATCACTGTATGATACCTTGTCCGATTGATCCATAAACAATTCAACGAATGTTTAAGTGTTGCCTGAATAAGGCTATACTTTGTCATCTACGTTAAGGTTTTGATCTCGTGATTATCGTTAAAGTTTGAAATGGGTTAATACACTAATACGTGTTGCATTGTGTGTTTAATTAGGAAACCAAGGCTTAGACCAGGAGGCTATTAAATTAAATTTGCAAGGTGAGTCATTTTCTTTTATCAAATGCTTTCAAAACCCTAAATGTTTTCCAGATGTATTTATAGTGATTAAGTTTTTGTATTCTTAAGTACTACCAGTATGTGGGGTTTTGTATATATTACTTGATAAGCTTTGCTATTGGACAATTGAGGGCAATAGTGATATGACCATAGTCACAAGAACTGCCATCGAGTGACAAATACTGATTTGAGTAATTAAAAGATATAACGAATGTAAAAACCATTAGTGCTGTAATTATAACAATATATTTTAGTACAAAAATTGAATGAACTCACAAGTATTTTTTGCTGACCAAATGTTTTAAAACGCGTTTCAGGTAATTTACAGTGAAGAGAAGATAAAGTGCTATGAGACACTCAAGCTTAAATAAGTGGCTACGTAACCTGAATAAAACATGTTTTGTAATAAGGGTTTATCACTTTGAAAATCCTTTATGTAAATATGGGTTTCATCCCACAGTTTATGAAATGAAAATTATGGTGTTTTGAAAACTTTGATAATTTTTCCTGACACTTGGTACTGATGAAAATTCCGATGCGATAAAATTTAATAAACACCGGTACCACTTTATTTGCTCATGGCTCCCGCCCAGGGTGGGGTCGGGGTTTGTAACAGAAGGTGACTATGGCATACCCATTGTCGTGTCCGATGGGTCTACACCAGTTCACCAAATCATCCATGTTATAGAATTTCTAATAAAACACTTTGGGGTTATAAAATCATTTTATAAACGTACGACACATTAATGTATATAAATAAATGTTATACTTGGTCAATATTAAACTCACTAGGTTCGTCGTCACCTTTACCCCGGACATCGGTCCTCCATTACCAGGCGACGATTCTCCACTACCGGACGGCGTGGATCATTTCCGTGATAGTCACCTAGCCCAAAATCATTGGGGTTTACTATAACATTATTACCCTATTAGGCATCCAAACCCCACGGATCCTAACTGGAATCAGACGCAAGACTTAGATCGAATGGAAGATTTAAATCAAACAACCTTGAATTGTCATTTTGATTCAAATCATACGTTGTTTGATTAAGCTCGCTAGTCGAGTTTCTACCGAAATAATATTGCCCCCAAAACGACATTTTTAGCGTAATATAACTTGAATACAAAGAGGATACAGAAGAAATGAATAGAAGTTAATGAAAATGAATAGGATTATAATCGTTTATATAGTAAGTTTTTAGGAAATATTACGTCTTATCAAATTATTAACGCACGCATCAAGGAATATTACGTCGAATCAAATAACTCACACGAGAATCGAAGAATCTTACGTCGAATCAAGGAACCTTACATCAAGTCACACATGTATCAAGGAATATTACGTCGATTCGCACACGTATCGCGAACTATTACTTCGAATCAACAAATTAAACAAAAAATAAAGCAATGTATACATGCCGATAACGTTATACGACCCGTATACAATGACCATAAACAATGTATACGAGCATCCCAAAATCGTATTTTTACAGACTGTATATGGGCCATATAACGTTATACGACCCGTATACATGATGTGAAAATAAAATTTTAGGTGTGACTTTATTATCTCCCTTTATAAATGGGCTAGGATAGAAAGAGAAAACAAAATAAATTGACCTGATACAAAATTCGAATTAAGTTTGGTTCAAATTATAGATTTCTAGATTCTCTTTCTAAAAATGAAAATCTAATCAAAGAAGCAAGACTTTAATGATATCTAGATAACTTATTTTAAGAAATGCTGGTGATAAAATGTCATAAACAAATCAGGGGTTTTATCAAAGTAGCATTCGAAAGCGTTTCCGTTGAAATTGATGACTGGCCAGGGTCATTAGCATTACGACGCGAACATAGGTGACCTTTTGCATAAGTTGTACCAAAGTGGGGAGGCTTTGTTCATAAATAAAAAAAACAATGAAAATATAATTAAAAATGATAAATAACGGCTGTACATAGTTTGGGGCTTGGGATAATTTCCGTAATCCAAGGGAAAAGAAAGATGCGGGCAGCGGCCTTTGAAACTCCACCTCTCTCAGACGCTCCGTCGTTCAACCATCATTCCGGCCACCGTCTGCGGCTGCGGCTTCTTCAATTCATATAACAGTAAATGCGTTCTTACTATTTCACCTCCAGCTTCTTACAGTTATCGCCACAAAAGCAAGCACTTGAATGTTAGGGTTAATGCTGCTGCAAATGTCCCCTCCGATGATCCTTACAACTCTAGTAACCAAATTGCTGTTCTTCTTGAAGTTGAAGGGTAATTTATTTCTTTAATTTTAAGTTACTTTCTTATTAGAACCATATTATGAATTTTGTGGTTAACCTAGGGCTGCTTAGGGCATGTTTGGGGAATTGTAGTTAATTTCATTAGAAAATGTGTTTGTGTGAAGCCTTTTTATGTTGTTTCTAGAGTTCTAAGGTTCTAGGGTTAATTATGTCAAAAAGAAGTAAATTTAAATTCCATTTCACTCTGTCAACCAAACAAGCAACACATTGTGCTTCATTCAAGATCTAATTTCTTCAAATGGCCCTTAAATATATATATACATTGTTGTCGAATGCACAATCTAGTAACAGCATAGGACTAGCTTACTACCTTGATTTTAAAAAGCATGCATCTGGATGCGGTGCCTTATGCAATTGACTAGTAATTGAACAACTTTTACCGCAATGGCAATGGGTATGAGTTTTTATGATTCAGCAATGAGTTGAGCATTTGAACAAGATTGACTAGAGATGATGAAAAGATCTTATATTTTAGTGTTTTAAAGTTGACGGAGTGGAATATTATCTATAAATAATCCTGTAGTATGTTTCACAACCTTGGTTAAATAAGCACGTCTGAGGCGCGAGGCGCAAACCTCAGCACCTTATGTAGCCTGAGGCGCAGGTTGTACAGAAAGTGCAGCTGAGGCACGTTTTTTAGCTGAAACATCCACTCTGAGGCGCGCGCCTCATGTACATGACCCATTTTTGTGCAGCAGATTGTTGTACATCATGCTTTTCAGCTTGTACATGTATGTAATTTCAATATTAAAACATATATACAGCTTATTTGTGTTTAAATATCAGCTAAATGATACTAGAAACCTATATAATATATTAAAAAGTTATATAATCCCCTTGCGCCGTGTGTACGAAAAGCCCACCGCTTTTGCGCTTTGCACGCTGTGTGCGCATTATGCATAGGCTTTTGGGATCAAAACGCATCGGATCGCCAAACGCTTTTTAAAACCAAGCTTACTACTATCTTATATGTTTGAACTGTGGGATTGATCTAGTTATATTAAGTGTAGTAAAGTTGGAGCTAATTTAGTGGTTACATTTTTCTCATTAAGTTGCAATGAGTTGATTTTAAGGTCAAGCTGTAAGGCTCCCTCATTGAGACCGGAGTGGAATCTTGTAAAAGTTAATTAACTTGTGGTTTTTCAATGATCTTTGACCATTTATTAGGGTTCTCATGGATGTATACCGTGATTGCCAGCGCGAGGCCTTTAATCTAGGTGAGCCATAACAGTAAATTGATGGGTGTTTTTTTATTGTTTCTAAATATAATTTTGTATGATCCCGCAGGAGTGGGTAGCAAGTTCATAAATTGACTTTTTGTGTTTCTTATTTGTCCAGCATTTAAGAACATGGGATTGGATTGTGCAAATTGGACGGAACCAATCTACTTAGATCTCGTAAGGTGTGATATCTATTAATTTCATATATGTGATTATTTTGTTGAACACTTAAACTGCAAAACCAGATGGCATGGCCATTCTAAAACATTCTTGCCATTGTTGGGACAAAAGTACATAATGAAGTTGTTTGGATCTTCCTGTATTCTCTATCTATTTGTTTTACTTCATTCCACTGTACTACTTCTATGTTGTCGTGTTTAACTGTTTCCGATAGTATTTATATTGAATGTTTTTCTATTAGGGTCTGTTAAACTTGGATGCTAAGTAGTTAATGCAGTAAAATATCGGATATCGGTCAAGGACCAATATTTGACATATCGGTTATCGCGGTGGGATATCGGTAATTTTAATATCATGCTAAGTTTATATATATAGCAATTTAACACTAACAATTTAGTACTCTCTTATCATTAACAAACTAACCTTTCGCAACTTGCAAAACACTAACAATTGTAGCAAGTAGGAAGTGATTAAGGCTTAAAACACTAACATTTAACACTAACAACTAACAATTAAGACTTAAAACACTAATAGCAGCAATAAGAAGTAAGACGAATGGTAGAACTAAGAAGAAAGGTACTGATATCGGGGAAATCGGTGATCTATTGGTCAAATATCGGTCAATATTGCCGATATTATCGGTACCGATATTCTGGATGATATTTTGCACCGATATCTCACCAGGGGACTGATAACCGATATATCACTGATATATCGGGATATTAACTACATAGCTTGGAGGGTCTTTTGGCATTGTTTTTTTGTGGTATGGGACTAACGTTAAAACCTGAAGTTGTATGTCGTGAGCAACTGTAGGCTGATCCTAGATAGCATGATCATAGTTGTTAAACTTGTACAAGTTGTGCCAAAACACCATAAAACATAGCAAATGGACACTTTTAACTCGCAAACAGACCTGACTTGTACCTTGACTCATGATTTTTGTGGTTGACTCAGACCTAGTTGAGTCAGCTTAACTCAACTCAACAAAGTAGTATCACATGCCATCATTTCAAGGATTTGAGGGTTCTTATTATGATTTTGCACCTTGAACTGAGCCTTACCTTTTCGATTTTTAGTTGAGTTTGTTGCGCAAGATTTTAGTCTTAATCATTCTCAATTTCATATTATAAACAGTTGACAGCATTTGCTGGGTGCTGCTGTCATTTCTTTTGTATTAAAGGGTGCTACATTGATGAGGGGTGTTTGGGTTTTGGGCATCTGAACTTAGCCTGTTGGCTTTCTTGGTGGAAATATTATGTTTATGTTATGATTTGAAGATCAACCAAACCCTTAAGTGCATAACTTGTGAGGGAAAGTGAAATCAGGATCTAACTGTCCACCACTTTGAAATCTATTATTAATCTGTATAATGTATAATATATTAATATTATGGATTTCATTTAGATTTTAAATTTTGTTACAATAGTTACTTTTAGGGGCATTGCATGTGTATTACACACACTAGCTTATTTACCTGTGCATTACACGGGTAGATTAAGAAAAAGTGAAATTAATTATGAAATAAAGTTTACTGATTATTAAGTAACAAACTTAAAATAGTTGGTAGTTAGTTGTAAGTAAAAAACGAAAAAAACAGGTAATTTAATAGAGAAGGATTTAATTCGCGTATATAAATTTGTATTTATATATGCCAGATAAATACACATTATAATTACAAATGTAATAAATGACAATTTATTTCTAAGAAAATTATTTATTACTTATGTTTGTTTTGTAACTAGTTGATTATGGAAGAGGGTAACATAAAACTTTTGATAATACTATAGTTTACATGTTTTGTTAATTATTTCGTCATGAAAAATAATACCATAAGATAGCATAAAGTTTCAAAGAAAATGAAGTGCATGGTAGATGGAGAAAAAGACCACTTTGATTATTCTTGGAACCATAATACTCGTTTGTGTTGGAATAAGAAAAGAGCAGTAATTACTCCTTTAGACCTTTTATTTCATCTTTTTTTTCTTTTTTGCGATGAACTTGCAAGAAAGGTTTTAGTATCTTGTAGTCACTTGGGTTTCTTTTCTCTAAATCTAAGAAACTTCAGTTTTCATATGTGACCCAACTTGTAAATAACCATCAAACTTGTGTGTTTGCTATTGGTGATTCTCACGTACCGATTCACTTTGTAGGAAATGCTTTGGTGGCGAGGAGGAAATGCTAACATTGTACTTTAATAAGGTAATTTATGAAAAAATATGGCTAACATATATTGTCGTTCCATGACATGCCGTTTGCTTTTGCTAATCCATCTCTCAGATAGGTTGGCCTACTTCCCTCCCCACTAATGAAAAAGGAAGTTTCATGAAAAGAGTTCTGCGAGATAAGGTATGATTAACATTAATATTTTTTTGGTTTCTTTTAGTTTTTAAAGTTTTTTTAATTTAAAATATCATATCATCTATATGGCTTTTGATCATGTGGCATGTTTACCGTAGCATAAAGCCAATAAGGATTATGCAGTTTGTAATAAACAGGCCTTAAGTGCATGTATATGAGAGAATCACTTGACATTTGTCTACTTAACTAGTATTGCTTCACAAATATCTAAGCAGATTGCGTATCTGCCTCTACCTAATCTTATTAATTTATTTTTCTTATAATTAATATCATCTGATTTTTTTTATTATTATTATTATTACGATTACTGCCTTTCTTTTTTGTTGTTGATATGCCAAGACAATGGGACTTGTTGGCAGCAAAAAGCATTGGAAGATATTGTCAAGTCAAAATCTTTGCCTCTAAGACCTGGTGTTGAAGAGTGAGTTGTCTTAACACTTCTTTATAGATGATATTAATCCTTACTTCAGTGTGTACTATATCTCAATCATGTTTGCTTCAGTTATAGATGATGAGCATGGTTCTTAATTTTTGCCATTGGCACATTACGGATTTTGTTTATCTCATGATTTACTTGATTTTCTTGTTCATACTCACAATTGGTGAAATGTTCCCCTAGTTTATAATAATGTAGGTTGTGTATTGCTTCTTGAATGCAAGCATAGAAATCTAGTGCTAACAGACGCAAAATAGGTACTTTTAGATCATGATACTTAATCTGAGTGTTTAATGGGGAATTTCTTATAATGTTAGTCTACTAATGTTCAGCGTATTGTGTGGAGGATTTGGCCTAGGGCAGCCGGCCCTAATACTCCAAATCAGTTAATTTGGCAGGTTGCCTAAATTAACGTTACTAATCTAGTGATTATAAATATAGAGGTCATTGTAACCCATTTATTTAAACAAGTAACGGGTTGTAAATGGGTTGTCGTGTTGTGAACAGGTTGTAATTAATTGGTTATATGGGTTGTAAACGGGTTGGCTTGTGGACCTTATAAAATCTACATTTTTTTTACAGGTTGATAAGTCAATTTGTTTAATTTAACGGGTTGAAAAGATAAACCTGAACAAGTCCTGTACTCCTGTTTATTAAATGGGCTAGATATGACAATTGATAACCTGATTATTTTTATGTGAGGTTCTTGTCGTCTATTACTCCCTTTTGTACATTTGTTTTTCCATCTATTATATTGAAATGATAACTTTTCTTTCTAATATAACAATTACTTTTCTTCCATCTTCAGATTTATTGATGAGGCACATAACGATGGTGTTCCTGTGATTGTACTAGCCGCTTACAGTAGAAATGGCGAAAATGTAGCAAGGTCAGTCATCGTATTCAAATTCATGTGATTACGCTTATAATTTTCCAACTTATAAAATAATTCACAGAGATAAAAATGAATAATATTGTAGAAAAAGTGACACCGTAGAGTATGATTTTACACAGCACCTAAAATTTTATGAGGCTCATAAATCTTTTCTTGTTTAAATAATTTTCAGGCCCATTATTGAAAGACTAGGTGAAGATCGAATGTCAAAGATGAAAATTGTTGGGAAAGCGGAGGTGGAACAGAGTTTTTATGGGCAGCTCGTTCTTGGTAAAGGAGTTGCTTCCAGTTTGGACGAACAATTACTTAATGAAGCAAGAAAAGCTGGTAATCCTTAATTTCTTTTGCAATATGTTTATGTTTATACATGCGTGCGCACACACATTTATTCTTAGAAGCTTTGATGATGACAAGGAAGTGATTTTTTGAGTGAACAGCATCTACTGAAAAGCAAAAAATTGCAAAAGAGGTCGCCTCTGTGCTTAAACTGAGTGTTGACATTGATACAACTTCAAGTGAAAAGTAGGTGCATCTTCACTTTTTACTGTGTGTTTTTTTGTGCCTATTCATTATTGGTATGACTTATTTAAAACCTTAGCAATTACACATAAGTATGGTGTATCTATTCGTTCAGCTTGCAGAAAATTGTGGCTGCACTGAGAGCAGGAGCTGAATATGCAGAAGTACCTGTTCCTAATTGCGTTCTTGTTGCTGGAAGTCTTCCTGGAGTCGCTGCAGCTGAGCAAATCGGCATGCCATGCGTTGTTCTTCGCAGCAAGTATTATGATTATTTAGTTGATATTTTTTTTACATTTATTGTATTTTGAGTAAAATGTCATTTTCATCCCTGAGGTTTGGCCAGTCTTGCGACTTTCATTCAAAGGTTTGTTTTTATGTAACTGGATCCAAAAGGTTCGAAAACTTGCCATTTTCATCCGGCTCGTTAACTCCATCCATTTTTCTCTGTTAAATTAGGGGTATTTTAATCGTTTTTGTTAAATTAAAGGGCAATTCGGTCTTTTTCACTTTATGTACAAGCATTTAGCATAATTTATAAGTATTCTGTAAAGACGAAAATATCCCTAACTTAACGGAGAAAAATGGATGGAGTTAACGAGCCGGGTGAAAATGGCAAGATTTCAAACCTTTTGGATCTAAATGCGAAAAAACAAACCTTTGGACGAAAGTCGCAAAACTGGCCAAACCTCAGGGACGAAAATGACATTTTACTCTTGTATTTTTTAAAAATAAAATTAAAGGTACCAACTATAATTGAATCTGAATTCCTTGATTTCTATTGATGAAGTAGAGAACAATATATAATACAAGAACCTAACTAATTCAGGGATAATTCCTAACTAATTCAGGGATAAAATATAAACCGGATATACATAAGAAATACATAATGTTGCTGTTGACCGAATGACTGCTGAGGCCTGTGAAATTGACGTCTTGGCTGTTGTCGGTTGTTGTTGCGATAATGAGGGGGGTCCCGGCGGGCCGTAGGTGGCTCGCGAGAGACTTGGGCAACAACAGCCGGGTTGGGGCAATAGAGTCCCGTGCGTGTTGGCGACGCAGATCTGAGTCGAGCATGTCGCAGGCATCTTCCCATGAGGGAAGGGTGTTATTGATGATAGAGGCTTGAACATCGAATTCCGGTGGTAAGCCTCGAACCAGCTGCAGGACAAGGCGATCTTCTGTGACTGGTTGTTCAACAGCTTTCAGTTGGTCAGCCAGATACTTGAGACGCTGACAGTAGTCTTGGAGGCTGGGCATGGAGCGCAAGGTAAGATTGACAAACTCTGTTTCAAGGGCTGCTGCACGGGCGCCCTTGTTGTTCAGAAAGATTTTCCGAATCCGGGTCCATGCGCCATAAGCTGTTGTTTCCTCATCAAGAATACGTGCCAGCAGGTCATCTGAAAGTGTCCCATAGATCCACTGAAGCACAAGAGAGTCAATTTTGGCCCAGTTGGCGTAGTCCGGATCTGTTTTGGCAGGCGGTTCAGTGCCATCAATGTGGTGTAACACCTCGTAACCGCGTGCATGCAGGGTGAACAGCTTGACCCATGATGCATAGGTGACTTTGGAACCATCCAAAACACGAACTTTGTGCTGGATGTTAGTCACCGAATAAGCAGGGTGAAGGCTGTCAGTGTGCTTGGAGGATTCTGGTTTGTCTGACATCGAGATGAACAAAAGAAGGAAAAAGAATCGGCTGCAGGGTCCGTGGACAGGGGCTGCTGCGAATTTGTTTTAGGTCAGAGCAGTAGGAGTAGGCTCTGATACCATATAATTGAATCTGAATTCCTTGATTTCTATTGATGAAGAAGAGAACAATATATAATACAAGAAGCTAACTAATTCATAACTAATTCAGGATAATTCCTAACTAATTCAGGGATAAAATATAAACCGGATATACATAAGAAATACATAGATATACATAAACTATAAAACGGATATACATCCGCTAATACCAACTTGATAAATAAAATAACACTACAGTAGTAACTGTAATAATAATAGTATAATTTTTTTAATCAAATTCTGAAAGTGACCCTGGACTTTTTGCAGAATTTAATCAAATTCTGCCGTTTTGTGATTATGTTACAGATTGACATCTAGGGCCGAGTTTCCTTCGGCGAAGGCTGTACTTGATAGTTTTGGTGCTCCGGATTTAACAATTTCGAGACTACGACGCTTGAGGTCTTCCTGAATGCTATTCAATTTTGTTTGGGCACTTGTGGAGATGAAAATAACCGTCGCGAGCTATATCCAATTGTCAGGAGATTGTGTTCTTGTGCATAGATTGTGTTTCACTTGCTGCTGTTCTAAGATGATCATCAAACAAACTTTTATGGTGGTACAATTTTAAAAAAGTGGTAACAAGCATGGAAAGTGAATTTGTATACATTTGTTTGAGTCTTTGGCCGGCCCAATACTATCCCACAAACCAAGACCAACTGTCACTTAGACTTTGTTAAAAGTTAAAATTGACCCGAGGTTAATGGAGTTGAGCTCAAGCCTAAATTGAAGCATACAAACACCTTTGATTAAGCTCGACACCGAGTTTATTCACTAATACAAGTTATAGGAAATGGAAAGTGTTGTCGAATCTCATTTTTTTGTGTAGTTCCATTTTACAAAGCTCTTAAGTGCTCACCTTTGTCAATGGTCAATCTAAGTTTGTCCCAATTAAAAACTTGATCAATTTTGCAATCCGTTCTTACATTAATGGGTCAAAACTTCATTTCTACCAAAAGTTCAAAAGAAACCCACATGAATCACCCATAATTGATGCTGAAGTTAACTTTCAAAAAAAACTTCTTAAAGGGTCATGAATCTCTATTTTCTATTCTCCTATTTCTTTCAATCAAGTATCCCAAATAAAGGGATTGAGTTTGTAAAAATTAACTACATAACCCCTCAACATACGTACATTTTACTTTTTACATTTATCCACAACTCGAATCGTTAATCAAAATGGTTGAAAGAAACTAAAAAGAAGCTAGAAGAATATTAGGGAGAATTAGACTCGAATCATACTTTTTCATAGATAATCAAACAAACACATACACACTACTCAATATACTAGACCCATTACTTAAAAACTACCCACTAATGCCCACTATTAGACAATTAATATATAACTAGTTGTTTCCCCCCATGTTGCAGTAGTACATTATCGGGGGCATTTGATTAGTATTCGTTAGGTTCGTTATATTACTGGTATGATACATGCACTCGGTATATAAATTAACACATGTTTTACATCGATCGAAAACGAAAAAGAAAAACAAACACCGATACCGAGAACGATGTTGTACGAACGATATCAACTAGTTTAGCTCGTCACGATACTGATAATGATATTCATTTATAATCGCAAATAAAGTTGAATAAATAAAAAAATCGAACCGGGAACCATAAAAATGAATACAGGTACATGTACCAATGTTGTTCGGTAGGATACGCCAGTTTATTGAAAGCAAAAACAATTAAAATAAGTACTGGTACCGATACCGATGTTGTTCGGTTGGTTTTGGTTTGGTTAACCACGGTAGCAACACAAAACTCATTACCAAATAGAACCCATACAAATGAGTACATGTACAGGTACCTATGTTGTTTGGTACGATGTGGTAGCGAAACAATGTCAATTTATCAAAAACAAAAATAATATAAATAAATATTGGTTTATCGAAAGCAAAAATAATATAAATAAATATTGGTACCACTACATATATTAATCGGTTGGTTTCAGTTCTTTTTTGGTATGAAAGCGGCACAAAATCAATTTCAATAAAATTTATATTGCAATGTTGAAAAAAAAACCTACTGGTTTTGGTTCGGTTTAGTATGATAGTGGCACCGTTTTCAATAAATTTATACGGCAATGTTAAAGGAATAAACATAGAATGCAAGTTATTTGAAAAATAATAAAAATATAGATAAATACAATATTATTAAAAAATTACAACAATTATTTCAAAATTAAAAATCACTATTCATGGCAACTTTGTTATATATATATATATATATATATATATATATATATATATATATATATATATATATATATATATAGTAATGTGAGAGAATCATAAAAAAACTACATATATATGAGAAAACTAAAAAACTAACTAAAAAAGGTTAAAAACCATGCCAATTTTTTTTCATAAAAACTCGCTACTTATTATGTATAATTGTTTTTTCAAAAAAAAATGTACAAAACATGTGCATTATATGTCTTTCACAATGTGTATTATATGTTGTACATGTGCATTATATGCTTAAAGTTAGCATTTAAGTTTAGCTTAGCTTTTAGGGTTAGGTTTTTTGGAGGTTTAGGATTAGGATTAGGATTTTTTTTTTTTTTTTTGGGGGGGGGGGGGGGATGGATTAGGTATTTCCGTATTTTATATATATATATATGAGAGTGAACACTAGTGTATTTGCGAAATGAGCGAACTAATCCTGACCATTGATTTACATACATGTAAGGCCAGAATTTCATCATCAAATCGTAAAATACACTAGTGTATTTCATCATCAAATCCTGACCATTGATTTACACACGTGTAAGGCCAGGATTAGTTCACTCAGTTCGCAAATACACTTGTGTTCCTATAATTATATATATATATATATTAATATATATATATATATATATATATAATATATATATATATATATGTATAAGGGTTCTAGAGTGAACACTAGGTTGAGAGTGAACTGCTCTTAACTAATCTGAGCCATTGGATTATATCATCTAGAGATTTTTAAACAAATCTAGAGATTTTTAAACAATGGCAAGATTTTAATTATAATGTTGTAACTTTCCTTTAAATTAATTGACATAGGTAGTTGCGTCTTTCGTAAATTACATTTATTAAACAATATAATCAGAATTCCTAAAATCTTGCTAGTTTCCGTACATACAAGATACACAATTGTTAGTGTATACACATGTGTACAGTCTCGATAGTATCAGTTTATACAAGATACACAGATGTTAGTTTATACACATGTGTACAGTCTCGCTAACTATCATTTATACAAGATACATCGCTGTTAGTTTATACACGTGTGTGCAGTCTCGAAACTATCAGTTTATACAAGATACACAGTTGTTAGTTTATACAGATGTGTACAAACTTTTGATAAATCTGTGTATTTTGTAGTCCACGACCTAGTTCCGTTAAAAGTTTCATATACGATTTGAATCCGGGAGGGACAGTTGGTGTCCAGTACCTAGTTCCGTTAGAGTTTCATATACGTTATTAGCAACTGATTCTACACGAATTTAAAATAATAGAGAAGTAATTAAAAATATGTGTGTGAAAGAGAAGTAATAGATGAGAAAATTAAGAGATTTTAATTAAGAGAAAGAGAGAGAGAGCTAATGTCAATCTTACCATTTTAATCTAAAAAATAATCAATGGTCAAGATTAGTTTACTCGGTTCATTTTCAAGAAGTTGTTCACAAATGATGCCTAATCATATATATATATATATATATATATAGAGTAATGGAAAGTAATAATACGAAACTACTGATGCATGCTATGCCTCCCATGTTGACCATCATGGGCTAAGTGGTGCCTCTCATGTTGAGAATGGCGGATCAAGAACTTTTTCCATTAAGGTCCCTATTTTTTTGATATTAAGATTTTTCATGACCAAATATTAAAATTTTTGGGTCGGTTATGATAGGCAAGGCAAGAAACATAATAAAGTATAAATACAATATCAAATAAAACTATATATTCATTACTCACTAATAAACACAGAATAAAAATACGATAATAACGATAACTGATAATGTTTTCCTTTTTTCTTCTATATTTAAGTCAACATATTGATCCGCAGTATCAAGAATTTACATCTAAACTTTTTCACAAAAATATACTATATAACCAAATAAACAAAATAAAATTACCACTTACCACCTCCTAGGATTATTCAAAAATCCCAAACCATGTCACAAGGGCTTCTAAAAAAACAAAATGACGGAAAATAAAGGTTTGAACTTGCTACTTTTAGTTTGTTAAAAAGGGATTTACTATTACACCAGTCTTGCTTCTAATGCTATCAGGTTCAACTAATTAATTTTATGTGGTCCTTACAAATTTAACATAACAATTCTACTAATTTTTTAGAAAAGACTGGGTCCAAGAACCCCGACCCACTCTATGTGAGTCCGCCCCTGCATGTTGATTATCATGGGCTACATGATGCTAGTCACGTATCACTCGTATTGAGGATCCGTGCTTACGACGGACCGTAATTATAATGTAATTTAGGTACACTACAGGTACCATCTGTATAATTAGTTCTAAAAAATAAGTTAGAAAGCAAATATATATACATATATATATATATATATATATATATATATATATATATATATGTAGGGTTTTAGAGTGAACACTAGGTTAAGAGTGAAGTGTGTGAACTAATATGAGCCATTGGGTTATATCATCTAGAGATTTTTAAACAATGACAAGATTGTAATTATTTCCCTTTAAATTAATTGATAGAAGAGTATTTGCGTCTTTTGTAAATTGCATTTATTCAAACAATATAATCAAAATCCCTAAAATCTTGCTAGTTTTCGTATTTACAAGATACACAGTTGTTAGTGTGTACACATGTGTACAGTCTCGATAGTATTAAGTTATACAACATACACAGATCTTAGTTTACACACTGTGTACAGTCTCGCTAACTATCAATTTATACAAGATACACTACTGTTAGTTTATACACATGTGTACAATATCTCTAACTATGAGTTTATACAAGATACCAGTTGTTAGTTTATACAGATGTGTACAGACTTTTGATACATCTGTGTATTTTATAGTCCACGACCTAGTTCCGTTAGGAGTTTCATATACGGTTTGAATCCGGGAGGGACAGTTGGTGTCCAGTACCTAGTTCTGTTAGGAGTTTCATATATGTTATTAGCAACCAATTCTACACGAGTTTAATATAATGGAGAAGTAATTAAAAATGTGTGCGTGAGAGAGAGAATTAATAGATAAGAAAATTAAGGGATTTTAATTAAGAGAGAGAGAGTGCGCGAATGTCAATCTTACCCTTTTAATATAAAAAATAATCAATGGTCAAGATTAGTTCACTCAGTTCATTCTCAAGAAGTTGTTCACAAATGATCCTAATCCTATATATATATATATATATATATATATATATAGGATAAGGTTCATTTGAGAAGAAATTTAATGTGAGAAGAAAAAGAAGAAATGGTATAATGGTAAAACATTAAATAATTTATAACTTCTCTCATTAATTATGTTATCTCTTATTAATAAAACAAAAACATTATATCTTACACATTTCAAAATTTATCTTACGTATATCTTATACTTATCGGAATTTACCATACACACTGTGACAATTGGCAAAATTCCGGTAACTCTGTACAACTTGAACAACTAGTACATTGTCTATTTATCGTATAACATGACTTAATTTTTTATTTTAAGTCTTAAAAGTCAAGAAATTTAACCAAATCATAGTTTGGTATGATAGTCGATTCGTCATGATCACGAATATATAAAACCATATCCTAGACGAATGACAACGACGCGAATAAGTATTAAATATCAGAACTAGTTACGGTACAATCTAATATGATAGAATTAAGATATAAAATATTTCTGCACTATTATACCATAAAAATTTTATACAAAATACCAAATTGTCCAAGTCTGCAGCAAAATTCAGCAATTCTGCAGCAAAATTCAGCGATTGTCCGAAAAGCCAAATATAAATATTTTTAGCTAAGAATAATAATGGGTGTTAGAAATAGTATAAAACCCATATATAAATCTTATTATTTAAAGTTAAACGGTTTGTTCAGTAAAAACCTGACAACAAAGCCGGTACCGGAACCGAACTCAAAATGACAAAATTATTTGTCTGAAGAGCTAGATTAATTAACGGGATAATAAAAATGTACTAGAATTAATATGAACATCAAATTTTATAAGTAACACTATATATCAGTATTTCACCCGGTACAAGACCCGAACCAATTTTATCAACCGAACAACTAAACAACAAGACTAATAAATTATTTTGGCATACTATAATATCACTTTAAAGTGTTGGGGCATTAGTCTTTATAAAAATTTATATATAAATTTATTAAAGTTTCTAAAAGTTATAAAAATTATATATTATTTATAAAAAAAATAACCAAACCCCCCCCCCCCCCCCCCCACACCCTCACGGCAACATGGGGCTTTCCCCATGCCACTAACCACTTGAATTATGTGTTGGCAAGATTTTAAGAATGGTTAGTGGAAGTGGTGGTGTAAGACTTAAATCATCACAAACTAAAACCATATCATGCTTTCATTTTCTTGCATTCTCAAACACAAACAACAACACAACTTTCCTTCCATTTTGCTCTCAAAAATCGGCCAAAGCATATCATCTTCATCTTCAACTTTTTAAAACTCAAACACAAGAACTTTAAGCATGCATGAAGATCTAAAGGAGAACCAAGGAAATTGCAAGGGTTAAGAGCTCACTTTGGAAGCTTGGAACTCTTGATCAACCTATTTCTTCATCTTTTAGATCATCCCTAGCCATTGTGCTAGTAGTAAGATCCTTATACCTAGTCTTATACTTTTTATTTTATAAAATTTCACAAGATCATAATAAAAATTATATAAAAACCCACTTGAAAAACACTAATAAATCTAAGATCACTAACATAATCATAGGATTTTCTTGATAATTTTTGATGATCTTGAAGTTGTTATGAACTAGTAAACTTGAATCTTGCAAAATTATTAATGAAAAGGTGATCTAAACACATGCATATTTAGATTAGAAGATTCATTAACAAAATATGTCATGAACATAATCTCATATTTTAAATATGATTATACATGTATTAGATCATTAAATAAAAATTATGATTTAAAAATTTTGTATAAAAGTTATAATAAAGTTTCTATATTAAGAAAGATTAAAAATTATAACAAGTTCATGACATTATGTTAATACATTTATATAATAATTGTGCTTGATGATGATCTTGAGTTAGTTTAGCTACTTAAAACATGTTATAAAAACATAGGAAGCTTATATTTTTAAAGGAAACTATGGCAAAATTTTTATAAAACTTAATCTTGATTAAGATATGATTAAACTAAAGATTTGGTGGTTAAAAGTGATTAGGAACTTTATTCTTGTTTAAATAAAGGATTTGGATAAAAAGTTAGGAATATAATTACTTATATTTTCTTAAACTAAAAATGAGATAAATATATATTTTTGATAAAAATATATATTTTTAAACAATCTTATATATGTACATGTATTATTGTATACAAACTATATATATTTTTGATCATGTTAAATTAAATACAAAAATATATATAAGCGTTCAAGTTTCGATAAAATAATATATATCGGACAATTCGGACAAACTCGGACAATTCGGACAAAATAAAATATATGGTATAATCGAAACAAACGACAAAGTCGAAACGAATAAAATAGTCACGCGAATCTAACGGTCAAAACGAACAAATAAACCGATACACTTTATATTTACTAGAGTTTTTAAATATATATAACTTATAGTTTTATAAATAAATTTTTATAAGTTATAACAAATACTAGTAAATATTTTTGGATAAGTCCAGCTAAACAGTTATATTATACTAAGCTCATTTTTATAAAAACTATATTGGGCTAAAACTATTTTTATAAAAATATATGAACTAGCCCACTTTCATAAAATTTACTTTGGGCTAGGGCCCACTTGTATAAAAATCAACTTGGGCTAAGCCCTAATAAATCAAACTTTGGGCTAAGGCCCACTTTTATAAAAATAAACTTTGGGCTAAGCCCCTAATAAAATCAAACTTTGGGCTAAGGCCCACTTTTATAAAAATAAACTTTGGGCTAAGCCCACTTTTGTAAAAGTTTACATGGGCTAGACCCATTTAAATAAAAGACAATTTTGGGTCAAGCCTACTTTTATAAAGAAATAAATTGGGCTAATCCATTTTATAAAAACTAACAATGGGCTAAAGCCCACTTTTATAAAACTAAACTTGGGCTAATCAAATTTTTATAAGCTATATTGAGCTAGGCCACTTTTATAAACCAATTGGGCTTAAGCTACTAAATAAACGAAATTAGGTTGGGCTAGGCCCACATACATGAAACGAATTGGGCTAGGCATACACAAAGTAAGCAAACTTGGGCTAGGCCCATACTTACAAAAGCTTTTGGGCTTGGCCCATAAATAATAAATTATTAGATTGAGTTATTTACAATTAAATTATGGACTAGGTCCATTTAATCAATCTAACATGCATATATATATATATGTTATCAAATAAAGAAAAACCAACAATTACAAGTATGAAATTCAGATAAAATACTTATACGAAAAACAAACGAAAGCCTAAGTGTCTAATAGACTAGAACACTTGTAGGTCGAAAAAAAAACGAACGAAGTATCAGGTTCGAATAGAGATTTGTACGGAACGCAAATAAGTGAGTTTATGTTTCCCCATTTTTATTTTAACGTTTTTATGGTTTTAAGCGTGCGGGGATGTATACATGTTACAAGTAATATAGCTGGGAAAATGAAATATTTAGATCACATGTGAATAAAGGCTAGACCATTAATGAATAACAAGTACCGAGGAACAAAGGAATATATCTATTGGGTTTAGGCGAGCCCCACGGCAATAATAACAGATCGTATTAGAGTGCTTTTGTGTCTATAACGAGTGTCTCAGACACATAATAAATCGTTGCCACCTTATTTGGCATACAGATTAGTGTCCTTGTAACACTCTAATGATCTTACAAGTTTCATTAAGCTATATTAAACAAGTTTATTTCAAATGTTTTTGATAATTCATTTGATACAAAATTTATAACATGAATTCAGCAGCTTTTGTTGACATTGTTTTCAAAACTAACATGTATTACAGGAAACTAGTGGATGACCTTCGGGAAAAATCTTGTTCGATTGTTGTGAAGTCAAGATGTTATGTTTCATCCAGTCCTTGTTATGTTTTATAAACTCATGTCTAAATTTTAAATAATGTTGTTAAACTTGTGGTTTGTTTTAAAGACAAAAGTTTATATGTGAATTATGGTTAAATAAAAAGTATGGATGAATGTTTTGTAATGTAATACAATTGTCGTTTACTTGGTTAAATGCAACGATTGCCGCTCTGGCCACACCTCGCGACACACTTCCGCTACATCGAAAATCGGGGTGTGACACACACATGTAAAAATACCCTACACATTTCAAATTTTATCCTACATATACTAAAATTTATACTACACATGTTGAAAATTGTCCTTCACCATAATTATTTTATCTTGAAAAATTATTAAAAAATGAGTTACAAGTTTAATTAAGTAGCTAATTAATGATAATTATAAATTTACCTATATGCAATTTTTCATAATATTGAATACACACATTAAATGAAGTAAATGGAGAATTTCTATTGGTTTAAAAGTTATTCTTTTTATTTTTACAAAATTTTTCTTCTCCTTTGAACTCTCCAATATATATATTTATATATATATATATATATATATATAATATATATATTATAAAATAAATAACTCAAACCCTAAATTCTATATTCGTGTATTTCAATGAAGGTGTAATATTGTGTATGATAAAAGAGGCAAAACTTATATTAAAAATACACAACTTATTAATCAACTTTTTAACTATTGATAAAAAACAGATTTTAAGAAAGATTAAATCCCTAAAAAAGGCTTTTATCTATCAAGAGATAATGAGGGATTAATATTATGTATCGAGTAAAGTTAATTAAACCATAAACCATTTATAGTCTTATCATATATCCTGTTGCGTTGAATTGTATGAAGTAAAGTTAATTAAACCACAAACCATTTATAGTGTTATCATATATATTCTGTTGTGTTGAATCTTTGTATATTATTAGTAACGATTCAATTTTGTAATGAAAATTTTGGAAGCCTTTTGAAGATGTATGATCTCAAATCACATATGGACACATGTTAAAGGGATCACACCACTTTAAGCTGGCGTCCTCGTCACATGAAAGCATCTAGAAGGTTCTAGAAGCTTCTAGAATAGGACACCTTGCGACAAAAAGATGCTTTATACAGACAAATAGGACAACAGGTGGAATTAATAGCAGTACGCCAACAACAATTACAAGATCGTTGGAGGACACGACGACAACCTGTTATTAATGCCTGACATCGTCAGAGGGGACAAGACGGATATTCCTTCTGGTTGACAGCTGACAGGCACCAGCTAGCTGACATGTTTCCTCCTCCACTATTCTCCGACTATAAATAGAAGGCTCAATCTACAGGTTTAAGGATTGGATTTCTTATTCTTTCACTATACACACACTCTTATCTTCAAAGCGATTACTTATTCTCACGCTGGAGGGTGGTTACAAGGAGAACCTCTATCTCCTTCTCCTTGTGACGAGTCACTGGTGTTGTTCGTTTTGCAGGATATCACGAAACGTTTAGCCATTCATGGAGTGAAGAACAAGAGATTGAACCCTTTCACGAGACGACCCTTCTATCTAACCTAGTGTTATTTAGTGTTTCTTCATTGGCGCCCACCGCATTTTTACAACCCCTTTCGTCTATTTTCTTTTCGAAAAACACTCTTTTGATGGCTGATCCAAATTCTTCTTTCCAAATTGACGGCGAATGCTCCCCTTTTGGCCCGGCAACGGACAGCACACATGTCCAAAGCCACCAAAGGGACGACCACGTCGATTGGGAGTTCATGAAAGCAGGAGTCACTAACGTCTTTGGTAGTACTACTCGAGAAAAACCAACAGACGACTCCTTGCACACCAGTAGCAAGCACAATCAATACGGTTTTCCCATCCTTACTAGAAGGAGAAACACCCGTGTCCTCGTGTGCTAAATCACAAGATGTTCTAAATATGGTGTACGTGCAGATGTGTGGCATGCCCAATTCCCAACACAACACCAGTACAGCAAGCGCACGTGCAACACACATCCCGCGAGTTCAGCTACAACACCGAATCACACTAATAAACAACCTCGTGCGCGACAACACGAAATATTGGGGAGCAACAACGCCCAGGAGATAGTTATCACAACACAAGCAGTACGCGCAATACGTATAACACCACAGGGAATCCCAATGAAACTCATCTTACACGATCCAGAGGGCACATGCCAGTGCGCGAACGGCTAGGTCCACAAAGGATGACAGATGAATTCGAAAGAATGTCGGATGAAAACAACCCAACCTACCAAGAAGGAGTCACCACAAGCATGTGTAGCAGGCTCTAATCAAACCATGAGGTATATAAACCCCGCGCACGCGCAAGGTACAATCCTGCAGCAGAACACGATTTCACATTGAGCTACAGGCCAGAAGGTGTAGCCGAAAAGTGAAAGTTAATTAGAGAAATTGCCATGGCTCCACTAGAAAAAAAACAAAGTTGCCACACAATGTTGGAAAGTACAATGGACTCATAGACCCAGACGACCATATCCAAGTATTCACCAGTGAAGGAATCGTATGAGGATGGTCACTTCCAGTATGTGTCACTATTTGTCTAGACCATTGTTGGCGCAGCGGGCACATGGTTTGATACTTTACCCTCAGGAAAGATCAACTCCTGGATGGACTTTCAAGAGAAATTTCTATCACATTTCAGTCAACAACGCACATATACCAGGGATCCATCCGACGTCCTAAACATATGGCGTAAAGACAACGAAGGCATCAAAGACTTTATTACAAGATATAACAAGGAATGTTTAGAGATAGGCAATGTAGGCGATGAGATGATACGCGCACACTTCATGCACGCTATCAAATGCGATGATTAAATACACAGAGTACGACGAAGGGATGGAGGCCCGGAAGACTGGGAAACGTTCATTGCAGCAACCAAAATCATTGCGCAAACAGAAAAACACCTGACCGATGATGAAGGCCATTAGTACAGTCATAACCAACACATTAATGAAAGACGCAACAGAAAAGGGCGAAATCCCACGTGGAAAACGTCTGGTTATAATGAAAACACCCAAACTACCGAAGATGCTCGTTTAACCATCAACCGAATAGGGTACAAAAAGAAGTTAAACAAGAGAATAGGGAGCGGTAATGGACACCTCTCACCAAAACCCCATCCGAAGTTTTATCCACAAAGAACCATCAATTCAAAGCTGCCCAACAGATGCGTTACAAGAAGGGGCAAGAGCCGAATCTTTACTGTGATTACCACAAAGATCCAGGTCACTTAAATGACGACTGGATAAGTTGAAGGCAAGAAATCGAGAGAGCAATAAAAAGTGGAAAGCTGACCACTTGATTAAAATATAAGGAAAGACACACGCCATGTCAATCGAACAGAAGAGGGGTCAGACAACAAGAAGTTGCGCGGGTTAGAGACACACATGGTGTAAAGTGGTCCTAAGAAGGGAAAAAAGAACAATAGCAAGCGAACACAAGATAACTCATGGCACGAGCAACAAGTTGTTTTTCCCATTGTGAGGCAGACCATGAGAAAAAGACCTGCTGTGATCTCAGGCGTGTTCGGCCATTATCAAACAGATTACATCTTCATCGATCCCAGCAGCACTGCAGATATTATATATAAATAGTGCTTCAACCAGTTGGACCCAGAAGACAAGGCACGACAGGAACCGGTTGACTACCCTCTCACCGACTTCTGTAACAAGGTTGTCTTTCCTCTAGGCCAATATCGTTCCCAGTATTGTTATCAGATGGGAAAAATTCAAGAATTGAAGATGTCACTTTCATGGTGTTGCCTGCTAACTTGCGACACGATGTCCTCTTAGGACGCGAATCTCAAGGAGACTTCAACATGCTCTGTTCAGGACCTCATTCTGCAGTCGGATTCCCAACCGAAACAGGGGTCACAATCATCTACGCAAGCAAAGAGGTGCTGGTAACAGAAGGTGTAAGCCCAACAAAAGCAAGCAAATCCACTCCACACATAGAGCCGGAGAAGTGGATCCTTAACAGGAAATACCCAGAATAGATGATCACACTGGGCATGCGATTTCCGAGAATATTTGTGCGTTTTTTAAACAACTGTTTAAAAACATGGATATTTTCACTTAGACCCCTATGTACATGGTAGGTGTCCCACAGGATATCGCAGAACATCACTTAAATGTTTCGGAAAACGTTAAACATGTCGTGCAAACAAAGAGAAACCTAGGACCGGAAAAGAATGAAGCAATTAAAGAACAAGTACTAGAGCTAGTAAATGCCGGTAATTTACGCGAAGTACGTTACCAAACTTGGGTGGAAAACCCAGTGATTGTCCCAAAGGCAAATGGGGGATGGCGCATGTGCATTGACTATAAAGATTTGAACAAAGCCTGCCCAAGAGATTGCTATTCATTACTAGAGATTGATGAAAAAATTGACTCCTTGGCCACTTTCATGTGGAAATGCTTTTTGGATTGCTACAAAGGCTATTACCAAGTTCAAATGGCCTTAGAAGATGAAGATAAAACAACATTCACACACCAATGAGCTTGTATTTCTACACCAAGATGCCCTTTGGGCTACGCAATGTAGGAGCCACATACTAGGGTATGATGAACGAGTTGTTTGGAGACAACGTGGGCAAGCATGTGGAAGTTTACATGGACGATCTAGTGATCATGAGCAAAGAGGAAGATCAAATGTTGTGGAATATCGAGAAAACCTTCAATACGCTACGTAAGGCCAACATAGGCTCAATCCGAGCAAATGTTCTTTCAGTATGGAGGAAGGGAAATTCTTAGGGTTCATAGTCACAAAAGACGACTTCAAGGTAAATCCAGAAAAGGTGAACGCAATTGAGTGCATGCCGTTACCTTCAATGATCAAGGAGACGCAAACATTAATAGGGCGATTAGTCGCGCTAAATCGTTTCCTGGCCAATCACACAACAAAATCATTCCTCTTCATTAAAACACTACGCAACAGCGTTAAGAAGAATAAATTCCAATGGACTCTAGAAGCAGAAGCTACTTTCAAAGAAATGAAAGACTGCCTAATACAACTCCCAACCCTCACGGCTCCGATGAAAGGCGAACCGCTGATAATATACCTATCAGCTTCGGAAAAGGTAGTTGGAGCCGTACTTCTAGTGGTATGCAAAGGCGTGCAAACCCCAGTCTTCTACATCAGCCGTACTCTGTATAACCCTGAAACTCGATACTCTATGATGGAGAAATTGGTCTTAGCCCTGATCCACGCATCTTGGCGATTGCGTAGATACTTCTCATGCCATGTCATTCATGTTCTCACCAATTACAATATCGGTCATGTCTTAGCTAAAATAGAAGTTTCAGGAATATTGGCTAAGTGGGCCATTGAGTTAAGAGGGCACAACGTGGTTTTTAGACCAAGACGAGCAATTAAAGGGCAGGTCCTTGCAGAATTCACCATAGAAGTCCCAAATGAGAAAGACAAAGAATACAAAGCCATGGAAGGATCCGAAACAATGGTCACATATGAGGTTTGGTGGTTGTATATAGACGTCGTGTCAAATGATGATGGCACAGGGGCAAGGTTGCGATTGCTAAGCCCATAAAGGCAAGAGTTCACATACGCTATACGCCTTAAATTCAAAAACACCAACAATGAGGCAGAATATGAAGCGTTCTTAGCAGGCCTCCGTTTGGCAATAAAAATGGGGGTCAAGAATCTTGAGGCACACGAGACTCATTGCTGGTGGCAGGTCAGATTAATGGATTGTACAATGCAAAAGGAGAGGTCATTGCCCTCTACCTAGAACACGTGAAATCACTAATCCAACAATTTCATTCTTCAAAGTCACTCAAGTCAACAGAAGTGAGAATAAGCCAGACGATGCATTAAGCAAGCTCGCTTCGACAAGCTTCCAACACTTAGCCAAAAATGTGCACATCGAAGTGCTAAAGAATCCATATGTCCTGCTTAGGCAAGTCAACGTTGTGCAATTGGGATCCTTGTCCTGGATGTAACCGATCATTATGCACCTACAGTTGGGTAAATTACCAACACTAAAGGCTGAAGCAAGGAAAATTAGGCACAAGGCCCACTTAGCCAAAAATGTGCGCATTGAAGTGCTAAAGAACCCATCTGTCCCGCTTAGGCAAGTCAACGTCATGCAATTGGGATCCTCGTCCTGGATATTACCGATCATTATGTACCTATAGTTGGGTAAATTACCAACAGACAAGGCTGAAGCACGGAAAATTAGGCACAAGGCCTAGCAGTATCAATGTCTAACGGTATGTTGTATAGGTGATCATATTTGGGACCTCTACTACGATGTGTAGACCCAGTAGACGCAGATTACCTCATCTTAGAGATACACGAGGGAATTTGCGGAATCAGTGCTGGTCCGTGCATGGGGGTCACAAAAGTAATGAGTGCCGGCTACTACTGGCCAGGGATGTATTTGGATGTAGTAAAAACATTGAGAAAATGTGACGCGTGCCAACACCATGCACCCAAGACGATGCGCCCCAAGAACGCATTAGTGCAAGTTACAACGGTATGGCCATTCCAACAGTGGGGAATAAATATGGTCGATCCATTCTCAGACGCCGTTGGGGTGGTAAAATGCATAATAGTGGCAGTTGACTACTTTACCAAATGGGTGGAAGCTAAAGCTTTGGCTTCAACGACGGCGATGGTAGTAAGGAAGTTTAATGGGAGCATATCATATGTACGTTCGGCTTATCGCTGCGAATACACTGATAACGGTACCAACTTCGTAGCAGAAGACCTACAAAACTGGTTCAAATACCTGCACATCGAACATGTTTTCTCATCAGTAGCGCAACCACAAGGCAATAGTCAAGTGAAAAGCGTTAACAAAAGCATCATCGAAGGTATTAAGGCAAGACTGGGGATACAAAGGCAAGGATGGGTAGATGAACTTCCCAATATATTATGGGCACACGAAACCATGCCCAAGACAAGCCGCGAGGAAACACCATTCAGTCTGGTATACGTTTAGAAGCAGCCATACCAGCGGAGGTTGGTCTTCCATCCCCAAGAACGCTCTCCATTAATAAGGTCAACAATGATGAAGAATGACTCACGGGCCTAGACCTCCTGGAGGAGAGGAGAGAGTTGGCCGCCATCAATGAGGCCAAGTACAAAACGAAGCTAGAAAAATATTATAACAGTAAAGTGCACATCTGCACCTTTAATCTCGAAGACTACGTTTTTAGGGACAATGAAGCTTCCAATACGGAAGCCCCAGAAAACTAACTCCCAAGTGGGAAGGGCCCTATGTCGTCGAAAAGGTCCTAGGCAAAGGGGCGTACCAGCTACGCACTCTTGATGACAAAATGGTCCCCATGGAACGCTCAGTAGTTACGCAAGTGTTATATGTAGCTCCATCCTAACCTTGTATTAACGGCCCCTTGCCCAACACATTACATGAAATGCAGGAAGTGTTGCCTACATTATCTTTCACTTTACTTTTATAAATTTTGGTTACAAATGCATGTACCACTTTAGGTATACACGAAAACATTTTTGGTTCATAACGACAATGTAAAGGTTACAGACCTCCAAGGCTCATCACGAACAGGTGCACAACTGGGTCCACCTTGCACATATTCATGTCTTAACCAACATTCATTCGTGATACCTATAGAAAGCAGTTCACATATGCACAAGCTGAAAATACAAGAAAAAATTAAACAAACGGCCCATGGCCCATCAAAATAATATCATAACTTAGGTACCCAACCTTTACAAGGTTGTACCTTCAAAAACAGTCACAATAAACGATGGTGCAAAAGTCAAATATGTTCAAACAACAATAAATAAAGAAATTGCTCTAAGGTCATTACAAGGACACATAACCCATATCACGTCATGCAAGCCAATTTGACAATCACCGCCCAAGTTGCCCACTAGTGCCTGTGCCACCAACCTTTTGCATTACCATCTTCTAACACTTTCCACAACACGTCCACAACCACTCCTTTTCGGGATAACTTCTCAATTCCTTCAGAAGGCCGAAATCTAGGAGACCAAACGCCTTGCGTTTCTCAAGGTAGTTACCAGCACAATCTACTTTGAATAACTCGAAGGCACTATTTGGTTTTCCCTCGGCGGAAAACGCCTTCCCTTCGGCATAACCATCTTTGCGACCACTATTGTTACACCCCAACCGATGGTGGAAAACATCGTGACGGGACGAACGAGATCGCTCGAGACTTCATAACACTAATAAGTGACAATTATTTAAATAACCAAATTTCATTTCATTAATAATGATCAAGTACAATGGTTTGAATCAAATACAACATGTTTGAAATGAGATACAAGTACAACAATACTTTTAATACAAAATGTAGATGAGTTTCTAAGTCATCCTACTTGTTTCCAACATTATCATCATCAACAATCATCCTTCAACACATGTTAAAGTATAGTTCAACACACAACGCATTGGCGAGCATACAAGTTTGAATAGTAGCATAGTAATCACATTTTAAACAAATCTTCATGCATAATTGTCTATTCCCGAGGCTAACATACAATTAACTACCATGCAATTATACAAGTCAACCCAAGTTTCCCGCTAGCATAATCTATTCATAGCAATGAAAAGACCGTATGTGTTTACTTAACACGCGATGATGTGACGAAGAAATGGACCACCGGCTAAAAGTTGTGGCATCTTCCTGTTACACCGAGACTGAAACAATTATTTGCAAACGAGAAAGAATCAAAATTGTTGCGTTGGCATTCAGATGACCATATAAATGATGGGAAATCAAAACATGTGGCGGATTCACCTCAATGGAGAACTATTGATTATATGTATCTTGAATTTGGTAACGAGATCAGAACATACGGTTTGGACTTAGCTTGATGGGATCAACACTTTTGAAAACATGAGCAGTCGTTATAGTACTTGGCTGGTTCTTCTTTGCATGTATAACCTTCCACCAAGGTTATGCATGAAAAAAAATACATCATGATGTCGTTATTGATAAAGGGGCCGGAACAACCCGGTAATAACATTGATGTTTATTTGTCGCCATTGATTGATGACCTTAAAACTCTATGGAGTCCAAGTGTTAACGTGTATGATTCTTATAATAAAGAATTTTTTGATTTACATGCCATTATATTTTGCACCATTTGTGATTTCCAGCATATGGTAATTTGTTAGGATACAGTGCGAAAGGTAGACTAGCTTGTCCTCTTTGTGAAGATGACACAAGTGATAGGGCAAGTAAAAGTGCAAAGCTAAACAAAGTCCCATCTCGTACCAGACGCTCATGATATAGGAAATTGAAGTAAGATTTTCACAGATATGGCCTCGATCGTGAATGCTAATTCACAGTTTGAAGATATGAATGATTATCGTTGTCAACTATTAATGGCCGGTAGAATAAAAAGACCCCCAAATCCAATACTTATAATACCAAAAAAATATGTAGGAACAATCACTAGTTTGGTAAGTAAAAATATGTATTGTTTGTATAAATAAAATTTGTCGAATGTTTTACATTTATATTTTGGTTGTATATACATTGATGTGGAGAAAGAAATGAAACTTAATGGAACTTATGGCCAAGGAAAAGAAGACCCTATAACTAAAGTTTTTGGACGTGAGCACAGGGGCCAAACACGGGACGTTTTAATGTATATATATAGGATAGGGTTCATTTGAAAACCATTCTTATTGCAATAACCATGAGAACCAATGTGAACACAAAATAATACCTAAAAAATCTAAGAAACACACAAAATTTTTAATATATATATATATATTTTTTAAAATCGCTATATTTCATCACTAGTTTTTTTCGAGTAACAATTATCGATGCACATGTGCATATGTATTATTTCTTTGACAAATTTCGTAATACATTACAAGTAGTAGACAACTACACTTTCATTTATACTACCATCATACACTACTTTTTACATTACCAATATTAAAAATGCATATGTGCATCATTATATATAACCATGATATAACGTATTTTGGTACAAAAACTTTGTGATTTTGAATGATGAAATACGCCCATATACATGTTTTTTTGGTTAGTTATATCTAGTGGTTGATGATTTGGTTATATTTGTCACTTTATGATATAATATGTTGTTTGGATGGTATAAAGGGTGTTGATGTACATGTGCATAAAGTGAAAATATTATATATGTTGGTAATGGTATTGTATTATTGATGGTAGGAGTAATGGTACTGTATTATGGATGGTAGGAGGTAATGGTACTGTATATTGATGAAATGGAAATTGTATCCAATACAGTACCATTACCTCCTACCATCCATAATACAGTACCATTACCTCCTACCATCTATAATACAATACCATTACCAACATATATAATATTTTCACTTTATGCACATGTACATCAACACCTTTTATACCATCCAAACAACATATTAAATAATAAAGTGACAAATATAACTAAATCATCAACCACTAGATATAAGTAACCAAAAAACAATGTATATGGGCGTACTTCATCATTCAAAATCACAAACTTTTTGTATCAAAACATGTTATATCATGTTCATACATATAGATGCACATGTGCATTTATAATATTGATAATGTAAAAAGTATTGTATTACGGATGATAGTGTAAATGAAAGTGCAATTGTCTAACATTCGTAATGTATTACGGAATTTGTCAAATAAATGATACATATGCATATGTGCATCGATAATTGTCACTCGAATTTTTTTAGTGACCAAATATAGCGATTTAAAAAAATATATTCTTTTTGTGTTTCTTAGATTGTTTAGGTATTTTTGGTTATGTTAACATTGGTTCTCACAGTTGTCACAATAAAGGATGGTTGCTGACGGATCCTTCTCCTATATATATATATATATATATATATATATATATAAAATATACATTTGTTATTTTATTTAAGAGGCCATACATTTTTTAAGCAAGAAAAACTTAGAACATACATGAGATTACTCTCGAAATTATATTTGATGTGGATGAAGTACTTGACTTTAATGTTTAGTTACCTCAACATCTTAACTAGCAATAAAAGCAATATAGTGGTATAAAAACAACAAAACAATCAGATTAAAATAGCAAAAAAGCAACAGAAAACGGAATTTCTTTGTTGTTTTACAAAAAAATGTAATATCATATGTTGAGTTTGTAGGTTATACACAAGTTAAAGTTAAAGGACCTTTTTTCAGCAATGTATGGAAAGGGTGGAAGGCGAGCCCAGGTATGCACGTCGGTTGACGAAGTCAACGTGTAGACGCGAGCCCGGGATTTCCGAGCTCATGTTGCAATTCGGTTGCATCACATGCGACATGTTCGCATATTGAGGTGATACATATATAGTGCCTGTAAAATATCAATGTGACATTGTTTATTTAAATATTATATGGTTTGAAGGGGTTATTATATTGTGGATTATTACGGTGGTCTGGTGAGATGAGTGCTGATTTACCTATAGTCTACTGCCTTGTATATCCTAGCTCTGATCAATACTTGGATGACATCCTTCGCATGCACGAGTATTGCGTGAAGGTACAAGTCAATCATGTTCTTCCGGCATTTATTGGTATTCTTGTCCTTGACGAGACTTGTATAGAAGGTAAAATGCTATTGATGAACCAAACTTTAAGAAAGTTTATTCAATATCCAAGAAAGGCAATTAAGGTATATTTAGTTGATAAACAAATTATATATTACTTTATCTTTTATTATATTACTATTTAATATAATATTTGTATTAATTGTGAATTTTGGATGGACTAAGTCACCGTACATCTAAGAAATTTCCAACCCCACCCCAAACACACACATGTACACCGACTATTGAACCTTATATACCAGAGGTAGTTTGTATTACTTTAGTTATTATTTGTTTTATATTATAATAATTGGTTTATTATTTTAGATGCAGCTTTCCTTGGAAGTTACTATTCAGTTAGGAGCTAATGATTTTTTGACCGATGAATTTTGACTATCCAATGGATTTTTCAACACAAGAATGAATGCATCTGAATGCACTTAAAATCTAGATGTTGAACAACAAATGGTAATCAATCATTTAATCTTAGTTTAATTGTGTCATAATATATATATATATATATATATATATATATATATATATGTATATACTATATTAATAAGCATATCTAAAGGGTAACTTAAGATAATTTGCAACTTCTTTTAAAACTCCTTTAATGCATGAAGTACAACATCTTTAAGCACAATATGTTTGAGCGGCCAAATTTTGCATTCAATTTTTCAATTCCCGCTCATCTCAATTCCCCATACACCCCTGCCACGAATATACATCTAGGGTTTTCTAGATTCATTCTTCAGATCTCACATTTTCAAAATCCTTTGGCCCATTTCTCTCTCTGGTGATTTAAGAACATCAATGCGATTTCACAATATGTTCAAGGTTTCACAAGATCCAATCGATAGATCCAAACGATTTGAGAGCTTCATTGACCCCCTCTCATTTTCATCTCATCTCAGGTTCGGATCTCTCATTTTCATCTCATTTCAGGTTCAGATCTCTCATTTTCATCTCATTTTCTCTGTTTCTTCATCCATTCAAGATCAAGATCCAGATCCTAGTGAGTACCAACATTTCCTCTCTCATACGGTAATTATTGTTTATTTTTCAATTTGTAGACAAAATTTAAATGTTCTTAATATATGCTTACAGTTCATTTGAAGATCAGGTCACTCGCCTAGAAGTTGAATTGTGCAAATTAAGGTAAGCTAGCTGATTATTTTTATGTTTATCGTTTAACACAGGCCAATTGTCAAATAAAACCATTTATTAATTCAAGTTAGAACTATGAACTTTATGGTAAAACAAAATCTGAATCTTGACCCCTCTTTGTTTACACGTAGATGAAATGCCGCAGCCAGTGCAGCCGTATCCAGCGCAGCCGCAACAAGTTTATACGGTAAACGATAGGTGCACTTTCACTAAAATGATTTTGTAAACTATATCTCAAGAAATAACAATAATACTAATCATTATTGTTTGTTAGATTAGATCAACAACTAAGTCTAGCACGTCTGATTATAATGAAGAGAAATTGAAAGAAGGTTTAAATTGCGTGATTTGTTTTCTTTGCTTTTTAGGGGGGAGATACGTGGTTCTCTCGTAGGGTATACAAAATATAGGTTATTGGCGGCAGCCCGCCTTATTTAACATATGAAAAAACTTTATATTAAATATGGCGGACTGTTGCACATAACCTGTGTTTTGTAAGCCCTATGGAGAGAAGCACCAATCTTCCCCTTACAAGGAAAATACACTAAATTCAGTAAAAATATGTGTTGGATATAAAATATATGTTGAAATTGAACCTACAAAAGAACAGAGCTAGAAAGCTAAAATATAGTATGACTCTGATCCAAATAATAAAGTAACATATGCCCAAGTTAAGGTATGCTGAAGACTAAATGTCCAAGGTCTGCCATAGCTAAACTTTGTTGAAGACAAAGCTCTGCTGAAGTCTAAAGCTGAAGGTCTGCCAAGGCAAAGCTCTGCTAAAGATTAAAGTTAAAAGGTCTGCCAAGGCAAAGCTCTGCTAAAGACAAAAGCTAAAAGGGCTGCAAAGACAAAGCTCTGCTGAAGATCAAAGCTAAATGTCTGTCTAGGCAAAGCTCTGCTGAAGACCAACTGAGGATGTATCATCAGTGTTTTCTATTAGTCCTTGTAATGTTTAGTGTATAGCAGTGGTTAGCTTAGCAGATGTTATTAGTTTGTTATTTTTGTTAAGTGTCACTTTCATGCTAACATCATAATAAGATGCTCAGTGGTTAGGATTGTAGTATAAATAGAACAGTGCCTGTACTGTTCTATTTGATCACCTTCATCGATTATCAATCTAAGCTATCTTCCTTACATTCTGTACGAACAAATCAGTGATCTTAGGCTGCGGGGAGATTGTGAGTCATATGCAAGTAATCATAATTACGAAAGCATGATAATGAAAAGAATCTCTCAACTATTATGAATTAAAGTTCATTTATTCCGCTGCAAGCTCATCTGATTTATCTTCTTTCATTTACCATTTTTAGAACTTTCATACACAGTTTCAAACTCAGATCCTAACAATATACAAATAATAATTGGTAGTTAGAATCTAACTTCATTTGAACCATTCACAACATAGTCAACTTTTCTTACACCTGTCATTTGAACCATTGCCAATATAGTCAACTTTTCTTACACCTGTCTTTAATAGCCTTCATTACTTAAGACAATAAGTATCAGTCCTTATAATCCTATCCACTAACATAATTGCCCCCATGAACTTATAAGAAAATAAGTATTGGTCCTTGCAATCCTATCCATTGATCAGAAACCACTGATGACAAACCACTGCTAACACACCAACAGTAATTGTATAGCAAAACCACCGATTCAACCACTGACTCACTAACCACTTGTAACATCCGTCAAAAACGGATTTACCAAACCCGCTCCGTTTATTAACCGAACAATCAGTTAAAAATTTCGTTGCGAATTTAATGCCCAAATTAATTTTAAACGATACATAGTTAATTATTATATTGGAATATATAGTTTGTTTTTGAAAAACTGTCAAAAATAAGAAAATAAAAATAATTTGGCACTGCCGGGTTTCGAACCCGGGTCAGTCAGCCGGTCAACAACAGACTTAACACACACACACACTCAACCACTGCGCCACTTGTATTCCTTGTTAATTAATGGAAACAATTAATACATATTATAATTCTCAAATTCAAAAACCGGCGCCCAAATTTCAGTCGTCGGAAATCCCGACTAACTCGCCGAGAATTTACGATTTCTTCAGTTATAACGTAAACTTTAAACACACATCGGTTATAACCGACGTCTGAACCCGCGACACAAGTTATAACCGCCGGAGATTTTCTAACCGACGAATCAAGTCGGAAATTGGACCAAATTCATCGATGAACTGCCCTATAAATACCCCCTCGAACCTCTGCAAGCTTTTTCGCTCAAAACCGCACCCTTTCTCGGCGAAAACTCACTCGCCGGAAATCTCCTGCAAATCGCCGAAAAACCGGGTTTTTCACTTCTGTGCCTTGCTCTAAACACTGAACACTCAGAACTCATACCGAAGCCACCCACATCCTTTTCAAGCTTTCTGAAGACTCGCTGCTGCAAGACACACGACGCCGGAATCCGTTGCTGTCGCCGGAGTTCTGCCGGAGAAACAGAGGAATCCAGTCGGTATACCTCACGCTTAAATCTTTCATTCTTTTTACATATCTCATCTGTAATTAACCTCAAAACACTAAAGAACACGATTAAAACATCGAACCAGTCGGATTTCCGATTCTGGTTAAAATCAACGAAGAAGACGAAGTTTCTGTAGTGTTTAAGTATAATTAAAATCAAGTTATAACTCGGGTTAGACACACAGTCCAGCGGTGGACTGTGTGCACAATAAACGGAATAATAAAAATGTCTTTTTTTGTTAACCGAACCGGAGTCACCGCTATATATGTTAAGTTTAATAATAACCGGAATAATAACCAAGTTAGACACACAGTCCAGTGGTGGACTGTGTGTATGTTTAATCGCAGGACACGAGTTCGAGTCCGGTCTACTGCACCGATTCGGACAATTATCTAACTTTTTAAATAAGTCAGAAATGAAAATACTTAGTTTGTATTTAAGTATAATAAAAATCGGTTTATATAACAAGTTAAACACACAGTCCAGCGGTGGACTGTGTGTTAACTCAACCCACAGGTCCCGGGTTCGAGACCTGTGGAGCGCATCGAATCTTTGGATTAAAATCGTTTTTAAAAAATAAAGGATTTTCTGTTTAAACTAATTAGTATATAAATATAATTAAAAACAGAAATATTTCGGGTTAGACACGTAGCTCAGTTGGTAGAGCTGCGTGCACGCGTACGGGAGGTCTCGGGTTCGAGCCTCACTCAGCGCACATATACACGCATACGAACCGGTCAAACAGTCAAGGTCAACGGTCAACGGTCAAAAAAGTCATATTTTTTTTTATTTTTATTTATTTATTTTAATTAAAAATCAATTAAAAATACTTAAAAATAACATTTTTAAGGTTAGAAAATAGCCTTAAACTCACAAAAATACACCCAACAATCCTACTAAAATGGATTAATAAAATCCGTTTACTTACCGAACCATAATGCTATTTATCTAGGTTAATTTCACTCGTGGTTAAAACCACTTCGCGTGCATTCAACATCATCAACCGAACGCACCCACTGTGAGTGAATCTTACAACTCCCCCTTTTTAATTACACGTTTTGGGGTGTGTCATGTGTCACAAAATAATTAACTCGTTTATTTAAACTTGTGCCATACCATATCGTGATCTAAACTTAGATTGTTTATATTGTTGTGATTATGTATTTCATTTTGTCAACTTATATGAAATTCATTCATTAAGCCCATCAGTTCCTCGTGGGAGACGAGTGAGCAACGCGTGCCTCAAAACCAATCCATTATTGTTCATGTGTGTATTATTGAGTTTATATTGTTGGTAGTTATGTCTTTCATATTATCATGGTTATGCAATTCATTCATTAGGCCCCTCAGTTCCTCGTGAGAGACGAGTTGAGCAACGCGTGCCTCTAAACGATCCTTTATTGTTCATGTGTGTATTGTTTAATATTAAATTGATTTATGAATAAGTTTACATCTATTTTTATTCATGTGTGGTTGTGCACTTTATTTCATAATCAATTAAATAAACTTGTTCAAATGTTTTCCATAGGATTCACTCGCCAACTTTTTGTTGATCCAAAAACCCTTTTACACATGATACAGGTGAACAGGATCAAGCAAGGAAAACATAGGAAATGCCTTAGAAGAAAACAATGAAGCCTAGATTGATATTTAGGACATGTTGTAACATTGATTGTAATTTTCCATTTAAAGTGTATTAATGAATATGAAACGTTATAATAAATGTCATGAGCTTTGATGATAACCCAATCATGCCCCGGTCACCTTTTTCGCTGCGGGTCGGGGTGTGACACCACTAATGTTGTACTCAGCAGTGGTTGTCCAGTAGTGGTTGTCTACCACCAATAGTGTTTTCCTAACATCTGATGTTATTACTCCATGAAAATATGTCCGTTGCTGAAAGTGTATCCTCTGTTCCTACTTCCACTTTTGGTGAAACCACTGTTTTCCCAATCCTCTGATCATTCCTTTGTTCAGAACCACTGCTGGTCTCCAGCAGAGGTTACCAAACAATTGTCATCCATTACTCAATAGAGTTTACACATGCACAGATGATAGCCATCAGATCTTTTGGAAACCGCTGCCACGTCAGCATTCACTTTTCCCTTTATATACCGTGTTTCATCCAAGCAGAGTTTCCACTTACCGTTTCAATTTCACATACTAAAATATCTCATAAATTTCTCCACTACTCTTCTTCTATTTCTTCCCAAAACCCTAATAACTCACCTTCTCACCATGAATCTCATCCTAAAAACTCCCCATAACTACCTTCCAATTTTTGAAAAAACAACAATAATACCGCATTACACTCCATGATCGGTGTTTCAAAAACATCATCATACAAAGATGTGTTACTTGCCAAAGCCCCCATCTACATCGAAACCCTCCGCTAGTTTTGGGCAAATGTTGAACTGCAAATTCAGAACAAAAATCCCTTTGCCATCTCATCAAAGATTAGACAGTCACTGGTTCAAATCTCTCCTTCCACCATCTCCACCATTTTCGGTCTTAATGACCTTGATGCCCCCACATCTTTCTCAAAGTAAGATTTACATGCAGAATTCATTGAGTGTGGATATGAAGGTCAGTTATGTGGAATTACTATTTTCAAACCTGAATTTCCCGCTAACATGAAATTCTTTTTCCATACCCTTTTACTCTGTTTGTCAGCCATAACCACTACTTTTAACGAAATACCTTTAAACATTTAATTTGGTTATGCTACTTTAACCCAAACTAAATTTAACTTTTTTCAGGTATTGTTTTCGGATTTGGTTGGAAACTTTAATAATCTTAAAAAGGGAAAAGCTTTTTTGATACATCCTAGGTTGTTGAGCTTTTATTTACAAAAACAAGTTTATGTTTCTGATTTTCAACAAGGAGCCATCTGTGAAGTTGGTAGCCTTAAACATGAAACTTTACTAGACTCTCAACACAAAAACCTAGGGTGTTGAAAAAAAAGCAACGGTGACTGAACACATTTTGACATTTGTTACAAGCACTGCTCCTTCATTGGTTGCTGAACCTATTGCTCCTGGTGACCACAACACTATAACCAGTGTTGTGCAACCCACACCAGCCATCCCCAAATTGACAGGATTCATTCCATGATCAAAGATCCGTCAAAGAAGCCTACTCCTCCTGTCTGGAAAAAGGCCAAAGTAGAAAGCCAAGACTATGCTCTGAAGATTAAAAGAATGAAAGCCAAACTTGTTGATGCTTTGTGTGAACAACAAGGCAAATTTCTCGATGGCCTGAATCTTAAGTGGTAGATACCTACATGAGGTTGGAAGATTTAAGGAAAAGGGATTCTTATGTTCCGAGAAAGCCAATCTATGACCAAATTACCTCTGCTCTTAACCAGACCCTTGCTCCGAAAAGATTAACTTCGACCACCAGCTTGTCCACCATTGCCTTAAATAAAAAAAGAGGCAAAAACAAGTAGAAGAAGATCAGAGGATGCATGAAGAATTAAGAAAAAAAGGGAATAAAAAATCAATTTTTGTTTCATACAAATGTTGCAAGTGCCAAACTCAGAGCCTCACTCTCAACACTTGTACGCAGACCAACATCACCAAACTCATCAAAAATAACCATACTCCCAAGAAAACCATCTGACTCTAAAATTCTAAAATGGAAGTCTAACAAAGACAACCATCAATTGACATTGCTCAGGTCAGATGGAGAGTTGAAAAGATAAAAATGGAGGATGCATATGGTCTGGATGCAGCTGATCTCCAAGACTTGCTGAATCTTGAGCTTGAAAGGGATGTAGAAGACATGATTGCCCTGGACTTTGAACTTCAGTTCAAAGGCCAAATAAGGGAATCATTGATGAGAAATAAAGGTCAGTAATAAAGTTTAGTTTTGGCATCATCTGTTCTTGTAATGTTTAGTGTATAGCAATTACGAAAACATGTACTGTTCTTGTAATGTTTAGTGTATAGCAAGTAATCATAATAAAGTTCTTGTAATGTTTAGTTTTGGCATCATCTGTGTCTGTACTGTTCTATTTGATCACTTTCATCGATTATCAATCTAACCTATCTTCCTTACATTCTGTACGAACAAATCAATGATCTTAGGCTGAGGGGGAGATTGTGAGTCATATGCAAGTAATCATGATTACGAAAGCATGACATGAAAACAATCTCTCAACTGTTATGAATTAAAGAAAACTTGACATAAATGCCCACTGATGCAAACCCCTAACTCACTAACCACTGATGTTATAGTCACTAACCATTGATGCAAACCACTGACTCACTGATGCAAAACCACTGATTCAACCACTAACTCACTAACCATTGATGCAAACCACTGACTCACTGATCAGAAACCACTGATGCAAAACCATTGATTCAACCACTGACTCACTAACCACTGATGACAAACCACTGCTAACACACCAATAGTAGTTGTATAGCAAAACCACTGATTGAACCACAGACTCACTAACCACTGATATTATACTTAGCAATGGTTGTCCAATAGTGGTTGTCTACCACCAACAGTGTTTGCCTAACATCTGATGTTATTACTTCGTTAGAGGTTAGCAACATCATCAGTGTTTGTCTAACATTTGATGTTATTACTCTATCAGAGATTATCAAACTCATCTGATGTTATTATATAGGTTCTTGGTATTTTGGTTGAAGGTAATGACAATATCACTTCGTATAAACAAAGTATTGTTATTTACGGTAGGTCTGAATATAGCCAAACTATACAACATATCACGAATAAGAAAACTAACTTAAGTACTATACAATATATCAGGAGACGATGAATAAACTAACAGTAAACGAGTATCCTATTTAAATCGCCACTCCCGCCGCATCGCGCGGGTAAATGACTAGTGTGTGTGTGTATATATATATATAAATTTAGACTAAGATAACAAATTGTTTGATATTTTAGATTATGAGGCCTCTTGTTCAAAAGTCCCAAACTAAACAACCAAAGCCAAAAAAAGACATGGCAACACAAAACATGTCCAAAGGCAAACGAAAATAGGTTGAAGCTAAATTGACAAATCAAGAAAAGCAAGCCGAGAAAGTGAAGCTACATTTGCAATTGATCGAACTAAGACCCAAATGGCATAAGAAGATGGTTGGTCGACTAGGTGGTACGTAGGGAACAAATGGACTACTACGCTTCCATTTTCAGTATTTGAGAATATGTTTCCTAGCAAGGGTGGTAACTATACTGAAGCTGAATCAATGTTAGGTATATTTGTCAAAGAATGGGTTGATCTCACCATTGTGTTTTAGTTTACATCGTAAGTTGTTACCACTATGATATTGTATATATATAACTGAATCTATTAAGTTTAACAGATATTCTATTCTTGTTTTAAAGTACTTTTATAAGGGGTCGGAGGCTAAAAAACGCAACCGATGCGCCTTTTTAAATATGAATGCAATCACAGGTGATGCGTGCGAAAGAAATCCTAGAGAGGTTGAAGATCACATCATCAGTATAGCGACTCGTCGTGTCGATAAAGATTTGATTCTCGCACTGCATTTGGCTGAGTAAGTTTATTAGTTAACTTTCTTTTTTTTATAACTACAATTCACCTAACTATTCTATAACGTTAATTTTGTAGCAACCATTGGTCTTTGTTCATCATTGCTCAACACATAGGACACGTATATATTTTGGATTCAAAAAAGATAAAAAGGCAAAAAGAATGCTTCTAACTATTGTCTTTCAAGTCTAATTTCTACCGCCTTAGGATCCGAGTTTGACTATACAAGGGTTGATGTATGTGTGTTTGCTATTTCTTAGTTATTTGATTTTCTTAACTTTAAATAATATATTGTTAATTTATTATAGTTTAAGCAACAAAAAGGTGGATGAGAATGCGGCTACATGGTTCTCTGACATATGTTTGATTTTGTCAATTTGTATCAAAACCAATTTCCTGATGAAGTAAGTAATATTTATAGAATCATTCAACAATGGATTGTAATTTGACGGGTTTATTTCCGAATTGAATGCGTATTGGGTTGATTTGAAAATGTTCAATCGGTGTATATAAGCGATTTGTACAGGTTTGGTGTAAGCATGATGCGTATTTCTGAAAACTGTTTTGGCTGTAAATTTATTTGCTCATAAGACGGGGTTGCAAATACCGTCTTAAAACCCATTTAACCCCGTTTTTGTAGTAGTGTAAGCATCACAATACGAAGCAAATTTCTATTCATATTACCCTAATTTACTTATAATCAAGGCTGGCTCAATTTTGAGGCTTGGGCTTTGGGCCTTAGTATCAATAGGGCCTCCAACTTAAAAAAACAAATTATAATGATATTTGGGCTAGGTTGAGATGGATATTCTGGATGTATAGCAAATTTGAAGGGGCCGTATACGGAATAGGTCATAGGGTATTATTGTGTTTGAGCGGCAAGTGCGATTTACTAGATATGGAGATAGAAATCACCGCCTGGAATGCCGCTAACAGAGAGAGGGAGAACTGGAACAGTTGCTTGTAAATTTTCATCATTCATCATCCGCCAACAATACCGGTCCCAAGCCCGGATAGACGAGGAGGGTTTTTCTCAAACTGGGTTTTTTTTTTTTGAGAAAAAGGCCTCGAGTTTTTTACTTTGCTTTAGGCCACCAAAATAGCTGAGCCAGCCCTGCTTATAATACTAAACTTGATCTAACCCACACAAGTTACAGATACATGCCCAAAACCTAGACAAAATCAATACAACAATAAGCTAAAGGCTCTTTCAATTTACAATCAGCAACTTAAATTAACATTACTGTATGTCCATGAAGGAATTGCGACCGACCAAGGGACTACAGTTTTATTACACAAAAACAAAAGGATCTTAACTGGTACGGGTCGAGTGACTTGAATCCTCCCAACTAGTAATGGTTTGTAATCAAAAACGGTTTGAATGTCAACAGAACTCCAATTCCCTCGATCACATTCAAGAGGAAAAATACAATTTGGTCGCCTGCAGTTAAACAAACCCTTAAATCCATGGGAGGCTTAGATGGTGCGGGGAGGACTTCGGCACAGGCCCGTGTTTCGCGGGCATATGTTAAAAAAAAGAATCCAATATAAATATGTTGAATTTACATACAGCATTCTCTACAAGTTGTAAAGAGGTTTTTATCTACATATGGATGACAAAATGTGGGTCGGATGGGCTGGTGTTTACAAAACCACAAAAGCTTGTTTAAATATCCATTTTTCTAATTTGATGATTATTAATATGTACTGCACGCTTAACAGCTACATTGTAACAATAAAATCTATGTTTTTCTTTATTAAATGATTTCCAAAGGTCTTATTTATTTGAATATGTTTTGGATTATTTTCAGCACATTTTGACACATTTGACCCGTTTCCTTTTCGGTTGGATCTTTTAGCGCAACTCATTTGTATAATATATCAACTGAGTGAGAGCATGTACCTGGAAGGAATGCTGCATCAAGTCTCTTTTGAGACCATGATAAACTGCAGAAAGACAGAAATATAAGATTTCATGTGATGTGACTAAAAAACTGGAATTAAAAAAAAAAGATGAGTACTCACAGTGCACCCCCGCATGCAGGACCAACTGCTTTACAAATTGACATAAAAGTCATGGCAATACCATTGGCTGCACCTCTTTGGCGTTGTTCCTGTCATCCATGTACAAGTGATTTAACATAAAAGTTAATCTATATGCCTGAACAATGTTGAAAAGTAAATTAAAAACTTTATAAACCATGAGTATTACCACAGCTTTATTTTGCAGCATTAAGGTACCAGTTGTGATGGACACCTGGTTAAAATAAGAAACGATATCATCTTATAACGAAGATAAAAGTTAATTTTCAAATCTGTAAATTTTGAAAGATCGATTAGTACGATGTACCTTTTGGTACAAACTTTAAAAAAATGGTGATAATAATGTTTAAACCAGCTTCCATAGACGCTTAAAACGCTTTTCGTAGAACAATTTTTTAACGATTTTGTGAATTCCCTATATATATATATATATATATATATATATAAAAATTACACATGATTGCAGAATTTGTGACCCAGTTTTTTAATAAATTAAAATTCATGTGGTTGAGCGGCTTCTATTTAACATAAATTTATTGAGTTTTACAAATTTGAACTATTATCTATACAATATAGCTCTATCACCGCATTTTCAAATTAAATGGTTGGAATTACCGCGTCAACCTATTTATGAGATCAAAAATAAATACACAATTACATCTTAAGTGAAGTAATTGATGGTTAATTGAGTAAATTAGATACAGAAAACAACATTGAACCACCAAAAGAACTTACTGTGAAGATATTAATCACAATCGAAACACAACTTAATGTGAAGAAGAGCATGAAGCCAGATAGCATCGCTATGTATGGATAACTTGCGAGTAGAGGTACAGACAAAACCTACACCAGAAATAGTTGTGTTAACAGAATCATCTAATACTTAGTAACTCCTCTATAATGTTTGGGTACCTTGACATTAAATGATACAGCAATTATCAATGATAAAAGAAGAATCTCCTTAAAAAATGCAGAAAAGCAAATGAAAATTACAATTTTGCTAACCAAAAGTTTGACTTCCAAAGTCAAAGGGAAGACAAGTAATAGATAGTAGAGGAAATGGCACACACATAAATGAGTCAAAAGAAAGACTTACTCCTGACATGCGAACTACCATTATGGGCCCAAATATTCGCTCTGCCATTGGATATAATGCGGTTTGAAAAAAGAGAAGGCTCACCCCTACGACAAGTCTTAGCGATTAGTGGAGATCAGAAGCGTAGAAAATGTTTTAACTTACACCTAAGATTTCAAATTGTGCCCGAAATTGCTTATTATTGCAAACTAAGGTACTTTCTTTGGCATTTTTAGAAAAAATAATGATTGTGTTGCAATGACAAGTCAAGTATGATGGTTTCAAAACTAAATACATATAACTTCAGCAATTGGCAAATAGAAAATGCTAGCGTATAATGAAGTTTTGACATCTTGAGAACAAACAGATATTCAAGTTCATTATAGTGGTGTCCTAAATTTAGTATAAAAACACAAATTATGAAATTCCCCCAATACCTTCACGTGTTAACTTGTGTATTGCAGATTGTTTTGTCCATCCCTAAAGAGTTGATACTTAGTTTCTCACCTGTGATAGATAGGACTGTGCCAACATCCTCAGTAGTATAACTAAGCCCCCCCAAACTCCTGGGGCTAACAGCCCATAATGAGAAAATCTGTGATCAATAAAAGTCAACACCATCTTAGAATCGCCATTTAAAAGCATGGTAAAATATATGAATAATAATATTCAGACATATGCAACGAATTCTTTGTTTTTAGACTGACTGGATTTCGAAGACATATTACTTGACTATACATCACCAAGTAAAAACATGGATTTTTCAAAAGCACCAGCCTGTAGGTTAAAATGATAATAGATATTGCTCATTTATGATTTGAAACTAAATCAGATTTCCTAATCTACCTCCGAGTAAGCCATATCCTCGAGAGCAAAAACACAATAGACAATGATAGAAGACATTAAAGGCCAGTTCTTAAAGAGGCTTATCAAATTAGAATCGTTTTTCGCATTTGTATTTTCTTTGGCATCGCGTACATATGAAGTAGACTCCACCTCAGTTTTTTCGTGAAAGTGTAATGTTTCCTGCAGTTTTAGAAAAATATAAAAATACGTGTCATGTTAAGAGTAAGTACCCAAAAATAAAGAGAGGTCAAATGACAAACACCCTACATGGATCTTATGACATGTTAATATTCAGTTTCTTGTTAAGTCCATGGTTTTTCGGGTATTAGTTACAGCTCAGAGTTATACACTCATTCTTTTTACCAAAAAAAACTAACAATTTATAACTATTTCGTTAGATCAAAATCATTCATATTTTTCATTTTGATCTCATAATTTCTACCTATTTTTCTTCATCATATTGGAAATGTTGGCTTCACAGAAAATGGAGATCCTTATAAGTAGATTTGATTCAAAACATTGAAAGAGTATCATGTTAAGATACACGTTAATGGAATTATTAAGGAAATGTTAATTGCATGAAACTGTACCGGAAGCCAAAGTGCACCAATGGTCACAAAAAGTGCAAAAGTAGAGATGCTAAGGCAAGGCAGTAAGTAAGGAAATCTGCATCACAAATCACAGTTGCAATTTGTTGAATTTGCATAACTATAATAAAAATAATATTTGCAAAAAATAAAAAATGAAGATAATAGCACCAATGTCGAAAAATAAAGAAGTTAAAAAGGGTAATACTACCTCCCCAATAAAGAATCTGAAGATACTAGACTTGGAAATTTCTCTGCAGGCTTGATTTCAAAAGAAGCACAAAATTGAAAGGAAATAGTAAAAGATTCGATAAAAACAAAGCAAGTCTAGTGTCTCCTTTCAAATATAGCATATCAACATACAGTTGGAGATATAAACCTGTGCAAGGAAACCTCCCAAAGCTGGACCAATGATCATTCCTATCCCCCAAGATGTACTAATCTGAATTAGACCACTCAGTTTATAAATTTCTAGGTAAGAAAACTATGCGAAAAATAATAATAAAGTATAATAAACAATAACTACTATATAAAAATGCAGCAACTTAAAGCTAATGTCATAGGAAATTATATAAAAGAAAAGGGCCCGATTGCTAACAGATGTCAATCCTAAAGCTTGATATTCCTCACGGAAAAGTTCACACGCATATGCCTGTTTATAAGAAACCAATCAGCAGAGAATCAAAATTAATATCACAATTTAAATGAGTATGGAATAAGATGCTAGATAAGGATTACCCTTATAGGTCCAAGTAGTCCATTTAAAGAGCCAAGAAGAAACCTTGTAGCGATAGCCATCCAATAGTTGACACTAAAACCGAAAAGTGTGTTGAAAATAACCCTGAAGAAGATGAAAGTTACAAGTTAAGAAAAAAATATACTCAAGTATTCACCAGGTAATAGGAAATAATAATTATTAAAGTAGTTACGAACACAGTTGAGGTTCCTATAAGAATAATTGGTTTTCTACCATATCGATCAGCACACAGTCCCCATAAGACAGATGTCAGTGCTCTTCCTATCATATATGTAGACCCTTCAAAAATGAGTATCACATGAGATATACTTTTAGTAGATGATCAATCAACAAATGCCGTTATTCATTCATGAAAGATAGCTAGGGTTGTTCATATATCTGGTTCATTCATCGAAACACTATCTTACACATAAACACACACACATATATATAAGACCATGTACAAGTTTTTATATCTCACCGCGTTCAAGTAGGTCGTGCAAGTCAAGAGCAGGCACATGAGTTTTGTGTGACAAGAAATTCCTATCAAGACTAACAGGGAAATTCCATAGGGTTGCAACTTGTTCGGCTATGCTATCCGGAACTAATTGTTGAGCCATGAAGAACATGTGAGCATGGAAGTCGATGGTAACAGATGTAACACCCCAACCGATGGCGGAAACATCGGGATGAGACGAAAACGAGATTGCTCATTGCTCACAACATTATTAAGTGACAATAATTAATTAAACCATATTTCATTTCATAAGAATTGTCAAATACATCAATGTAACAAAACAAAGAACAATCTAACATTTGCAAAGTCATAACGAAATTGATACGTCGACATTAAACCTAACATCTAATTTGTGTGTATCTAGTCCTTGCTATATTGTTTTCATAGCGTCATCTCCTTCAACCTGTAACATGTTTTAAAATAAAGTCAATGCAAAAGCAAAGGCGAGTACACAAGTTTAAGCATAGCATACGTATACGAATAAAGTTTTAACAACCCTCATGGCAACTAAATCTATACAAGAGCAATATCAAGGCATGCAATGCTAATAATCAAACCCGTAACGCAATCACGATGTTTTAACATGACCTCACGTGTTAAGCGATGGAGGTGGATGCGTGAATTCCTATAGCGCTAAGCATGTCAAACAAAGGCTAAAAATAGTTAATGACTAAAGCACAGCACAACGTTTATCCCTAGACAAGCAACAAGTATACGATTCAAGTAGTCATGTGTATAGGATTGTATGTGCGTTTCATAAAGTTTAAGTGTTTGTGATTTTTGTATATGGAAACATGTTACACCCAAAAAGTGATATAAACAAATGTGGGTCGAGTGTACTCACAGAATTGCTAAGTCTTCTTTGAAAATTCCACGACGAGTTGATGAGTGGGAGAAAGGGACACCAATGCCACCTTAAATGACAACGATCATGGATGAATTATCGAATCGGAGTTGAAGATACGTGTACGTTTAGCACGGAATTTATGTAACGACTCTAAAGTTAAATTCGTCGAAGATAAAAGTGTTATCAAAATATTACAATAAATATATATATTTTTGGCGAAAAGTATAAAAGATATATAGATATTTGCAGTTGGAAAAATACGTTCCTTCGTTAAATTATTATGTTCTGTCGACGGAAATAATAGATGTGTACTTATATATTTTGGCGAAAAAGATTACTAGATAAATATATAGTTTGGCTAAAAGAAAATAGATAAATGTATATTTTGACGGAACGAGATAATAGATATATATGCATGTTAACGAAAAGAATAGTAGCTAAATATTTATATTGTTCGTCGGAAACACATATTATATATATACATTGTCGTTAGAGAAGTATCATTTTCGAAAAGTATATAACATATATTTATTTTGTCGGAAGGAATACTTTTATATCTTGTCGTTAAATAAATATATTTTGTCGAAACATATAACTCATATGTATCTTGTCAAAAGTAATATAGATATATATATACATATATATCTATATATGTTGTAGTAGCGAAATATATTTGCCGAAAGGAAGTATTAGATATATTTATATGTTTTGTCAAAGCGTGTAATGTATACATACATATATGTTGTCGAAAAAGTCTAATAAGTAAAAACATATATCTTGTCGCTCGGTATATTTAAGTAGATACGTTTCTTCGATAAGCGTACTAAATATATATATATATATATGTTTCATGTCGAAAGATATGATTAAATAAGTATATGCATTTTGTCGATAAAGTGTCATGTATAATATATTTTGTCGAATAAAGTATCGTGTATAATATATTTTGTCGAACAACATAATTAAATAAATATAATACTTTGCCAAAAATTGGGCAGAGTTTCCCCTTGTTTTTGGACGATCCCGACAATCTAGTTGTCGATTAAATGTTTTCAAAACGCAATAATAACGAAACAATTTATATAATTATGTCTACAAATTTTATAAGGTTCGGTTACGTGATTATAACACTAATTAAATACAAAACAATATAAATAATAACATAAAAACTTGCGGCGTTAAAAGTATACCGTGACGTGTTTTGATTGAGTTGACTAAAGCATTGACTGAACTTGGCCCCGAACACCGAACCGAACATCGAATCTGACTGGTTTGACTGGCGTTGCCTGTTTGACCAGGTTTGACTTTCGTTGACCAAGTTGACCGGGTTTGACTTTCGTTGACCAAGTTGACCAGGTTTGACCGCACACCAAACGAGACCCGAACCGAAGCCAAAACCTTCATTGACTCACTGCTGACCCGAACCTCTGCACCGAGACCCGAACCCGCTGAACATGAGCCATGAACTTGACTGAACCGAGATTCGACCCGGAGCTGACCCGTGGATTGTTTGACTGTTTGACCAGACCCGAGCTTGACCAGGTTTAACCGGGTTGACCCGAGCCTGCTGAAACCACAGCTGACCCGACAAGAGCCCAAGCCAAAAACAGAATCGGAAGTCGAACCAATCTGAACAGAAACGAGCCGATCGAAATCAGAATTTAACCATCAATTTGATAATGAGTTAACCTGAAACGGAATACGAACCGAGTGAGACACGCACCTGAACCGAGGCTTGAGTTGAGATTGACTGGAATTCGATCAAAACCTGAACTCGAACTAAACGAATTCAGACCCGGGGCTTGAACCGAAACGGAACCTGGCCGAGACATGACTGACCCAACCAACTTGGATCTGAAACGAACCTGAGTTGAGACAAAAAAAAATGGACCCGAGCGGAACTGACCCGTGACTAGAACCACCAGCGAACCATCGCTTCTGCCGACGCCGGTCGCCGCCGCGCGTCATTTCCTGTCGTTTGTCGGCACTCCCACCGACGTCATGCATCAGTAGTGACACCGGCTCCGTCGGCTTCTCCAGCCGGAGCTCGGTCGAGTTTTAGACAGACGTAAGGGGGTGCCGCCGGAGGGGCTGCCGTCGATGTGCCGGCCACGTCACCGGTCCCTCTATCTCTGTCATCTTTCTCTCTCTTACAATCTCCCTCTCTCTCTTCTACGGTTTTCGATGTGAGGGTGGATGTATTGGTATGTTATGGTGCAGGGAGGAGGGAGGTGAGGATTGTGGTGTGTGTGATGTTCGGTTTGCCGGAAAACCGGCCGAAATAACTCTGGTCGCCGGTGTTCTGAGAGAGGGGTCTGGGGGTCGTGTGCAGGCAGGAAAAGGAGAAGGGGGGCTAGGGAGATGAGTGTGAGTGCGTAAAGTGTGAGGGAGTGGGGTTTTATTTAGTTGTAATTAGGTTTAGGGTTTAGTTAGGTTTAGGTGGTGTGTTGGGCCAAAGCCTGTTAACCCGTTCTAACGTTTCTGAGTGGCCCGAACGTACCGACGAGATCCGATTTCAAGTACAAGTTTCATAAAACGTCGAATTTATTTTGTTTATCATTATTATTATTATTATTATTATTATTATTATTATTATTATTATTATTATTATTATTATCTAGAAAAAAAAAAAAAAAAAAAAAAAAAAAAAAAATACGATGCGTTACAACAGAAATGAGGATGCTAAGGTAGATGTGTGGATACACAAGGTTGGGTGGATAAGGAATGATGTTTTCGGTATAAACTAGAGGTGGCACACATTTCGAATAGGTTAGGGGAGAGAGATTGAGATGGTTTGGACATGTGAAGAGAAGACATAAGATGGCACCTGTAAGAAGCGTTGAGACCTTCATAGTGCAGGCAAAGAAGAGGAGAAGCAAACCAAAACTGACACGAGATGAGCAGATTAAGAAGGGCTTATTATACTTACAACTCTCGGAGGGAATGATCAATGATAAGAGTTCTTGGATACATGGAATGGGGGTTAGGGAATTTTAGGAAGATTTTGGCAAATTCTCATTTATTTATTTGTTTTTTTTAATTTTTTTATTTCTTTTACCCTTAATAAAAAATTAATTATAATATATATACTACACAATCATGTGAATCATTGATCAACTAACTTTAACTTGCAAAATAATTAAAACGAGTTTTAAGGACTCGCCCGTTGCGATGTGACTGCTAAACCGAACAAAAATAGACGTTAAAATGTTGAATCATGCACACATATTATGGAGTTTTAACTCGCTACATTTAGACTTTGAATGATTAAGAATAATATATTTGTTTGAATGACACAAAAAAAGTGTTTTTATAACTTTGATGCCAAACTAAATAACAATCACCCAGTTATACATGTACTGCAATTATAAATAATAAAAATAATCATAGTAAAGTGTAAATTCTTGAACAACTAAATTGAGAGAGTTGAGAAGAAGTAGGGTCAATCACCCAATTATACATGTACTGCAATTATAAATATTAAAAATAATTATAGTAAAGTGAAAATTCTTGAACAACTAAATTGAGAGAGTTGAGAAGAAGTAGGGTGTTATTCTTGAACAAATAAATCGAGAGGATTGAAATGGATAGTGTTGTACCATAGTTAAACCAATAAAAAAGCATACCACATTTAAACTAATCAAAAGAAAGTAAAATTGAATAGTCAATTGTGAGGAAGGATCAAAGTCACTAACATATAGAGGGATAATTTTGTAATTATATAAATATTGTTATTAAAGGTTATAATAGGAAGAGTTAGATGGGAAGGGTGTGAGGAAGGATCAAAGTTACTAACTAATAGAGGGATACTTTTGTAATTATGTAGATATTGTTATCAGAGGTTATAACGGGAAAAGTTAGATGGGAAAGGTTAGATGTGTATGTGCATGTGTTAGATGGATGTGGGTTTGTGCACTGAATGGTAGTACATAGAACATAAAAGGTAGTATCAAGTTGAATAGCGAATAGGTTAAATGAAGTATTTTTGCTAAATAATGAAGGGATAAATTTATAAACATGTCAATCAATTGAAATACATGCTTTGGAACTAAATAATATCAACCAATTGAAATACCATATATATAAATAGTAAAAGGTTAATCAAATGTTGGGTATCAAGTTAAGCATTTTATTCACTCCAGCAGAAACAAGATTTTAGTGTGGCCATGGTGGTATATATATATATATATATATATATATATATATATATATATATATATATATCCTATATTTGGGCTTACCGTACATTGCGTACATTTGGGCTAAATCGCATGTTGTTTAAAAACAACAAAGTCGCATGTTTGATAACCGAAACCACCAAAATCGTATGTTGGTAAAGCCCAGCGTACACAATGTACGTTAAACCCAAATGTACGTTAACCTCTCTCTCTCTATATATATTATAATTAATGTGTGTGTGTATATATATGTATAAATATATGATTCGGTTAAAGGAATAATCAATCCTATACATATATATATAGATAATTTTATTATTTAAAGGTAAATAAGAAATTTAAAAACAAAAAAATAAATTGGTAAATTGCCAAATTCGCCCCTGAGTTTACCATACATTTTATTTTAATTGAGTTTGTGATTTGAACGAAAATGACAACAAAATCCAAACTTTTGGTGTCTAGATAAAAAAAATATTTTGGTTTTAATAGACATTTCAACCCAAACCTCAAAGACGATTTTTGCATTTTACTCTATTTTTAAGGTGGTCCGTGACCCTTATGCTTTTCTCTCTTACTACTAGTATACACTTTATGTTAATTATATTATTATACTGTACAAAGAAAAAAAGAGTGTCAACGTCTCATAGAGGTAAAAATTTTTCTCTTATCTTACCTTTTTAGACCCTCCCGTAGAATATTATTAAGTACGTTTTATCAAATAAAAATATAACATAAACACTTTCAAAGCACATATCTAAACACAATTGTAGTGAGCAAAATTTGCTTACCTACAAAACCAGCATAGTAGCTAATGTCTTCCTCTTTCTCTGCAATATTAAAATCCCTTATCTACATTACAATCAAGATAAAGAATTCCAAACGTTAAAATATGGAAAACGGAAAACAAAGTATATACATAATTTAACATACTAACCATGAAATAAAGAAATGGAAAGAGAGACGTTATTGGTAGCGCTGAGAATGAATAAAGGGATACATGTCAGGTATGTAACATCATGATAAATATATTACAAGCTCCACAAGTTGCAAGAAGTTGTTTTGGTTTAAGATAGAAAAAAATTTCTATATGTTTAAGAACATATATAATAGTAAAACATACCTTCTACAATTCTTTGTATGTATTGTATGTACATCATGTATAAGCCATAACTAAATGGCAAACAGGTATGCATAAAAACTATGTTTTCAATCTTTTGAACCAATCTTTATTGATAGTATACACAAATAAGGTATCATCTACCTGGTGCAAATATGTGATGTTATAATTATGTTTTAATTTTCAAGAAATGTATCTCACAACAAATAAGACATGTATCTTACCTGATAAGACAATGAAACACAACTTTAATTTTCAAGAAATGTATCTCACAACAAAAAAGACATGTATCTTACCCGATAAGACTCCATATATTACTATAATGCATCAGACAGATTGCTTTGGTTTTGTATACAAGGTTTGATGTAGGCGTTTTATCGAACAATGGTTGTGCAATCAACACGCAAAACGAATCAAAAGATGACTACTGGGCTTTGGTTTAGGGATGGCAAAAATACCTGAGCCTAACGGGTATACTCGAAACCCGATACAAATGGGACTAGAGATGGGCATAATAACCGGTTCCAAACCCGACCCGGTAGAACTAACCTAGAACAGGTTCCAGTTCCTACCCGTCTTATCGAAGAACCGGGTCCGGGTTCAAAAAAACCCGTAGGTTCTTAGCCGGTTCCACATTTTATAAATAAAAAATCGGTCCGTACCGGTTCCTAGCCGAACCGGTTCCTCCGTAACCAATTCAGACCCGGTGCATTAAATTCTTGATTATGTTACCGTTGGAATCGGTTCCTAATAAATATGTTTCGGATTTTATTAAAGCTTTTAGAGTTATACTACATGATGTTTTCAAAAGTGGAAAAGAAAGATATCAAGATTATAAAAAACTTTGTAAAGATGTAAATCAAAAAATTATTGGACCTAATTGGGACATACCAACTCGATGGAATTCAACATGTCATATGTTTAAAATGACTTTAAAACAAATGGGCACTTTAAAAGCTTTTCATACAACACTAAGTGATGACCTCCAAGTCGACTCTTTTCCAGACACGGCTTGGGGAAATATTCAAACACTATATGGTTTTTTAATAGTTTTCAAAACCTCAACAACTAACATTTCCGGTGTTTATTATTCTACTAGTTCTATAGTTCTTTCGGAATTGTATTTGATAACAACCAATTTTAAAAACTTTGAAAATTCAAGTGACATGTTGAGGAACATGATGAAACCAATGATTGAAAAATTTTAAAATATTTTTTGGATTTACCACCGGTTTTTCTATGTGCCGCCGCTTTAAATCCAATTTTAAATGTCCCGGATGTTGAAGCTATAATTGAGGAAATATATAACATGTTGGATATGCATGAAGAGGATCCAAGATTAAAAGAAAAAATCAAAAAAACATTCAACACTTGTTTATCAAAGGTTTATGATCATTATTTAAACAAATATGGGAAAAACATACTACTAATTTGTATGAGTCTTCGATTGTCGGCCTCTAGTAGTTCGACTATGATTGGGGACCCAATCATAACAATGTTGAATGTCGTTAGAGATGAAACGACTAAACAACAAAGGAGTAACACCCCATCAAGTGAACTCGGTAGATATAAAGACACAAATTATTCGTGTACTATGACCGCCAAGGAATATAAAAACTTTGATATTTTTCATAGTGGAAATCAAAAGAATCGGAATTCCCGATTCTAGCCACCATGGCTCATGATATTCTAACGGTCCAAGCTTCCCGGTAGTTTCGAAAAGTGTGTTTTCTCTTAGTGGCAGGGTATTATTCATTCGAAGAACAAGACTAACACCGGAATCATTAGAGATGGCAATTTGTCTAAAGGATCATTTGGATGTCGTGGACCGTATTCTAGATAAGACAAGTCTAGAAGACGAAGTGGAATTAGAGAACAAGATTGTTGATGAAGAGGAGGAAGACGAAGTAGAGACTGATTATTCCGGAGACAATTGTACCGAAGTGCCCGCACCAAAGTGAGCCGCAAGTCAAAATGCCGCACCTGCAAGTAAACGGTCAAAGAAATAAATATAATTTGTTAGGACCGGTTCCAAGTTATAAAAAAAACCGGTTACTAATGTTTGTTTTTTGTTTATTCCAAGTATTAGTGTTTGTCTTTTTTTATTATTTTAAGTTTTTATTAATGTAAGTTTTTTTATAACCCGTTACAAGGTATAAACTGAAACATATATATTTGTTAGAACCGGTTACATAAGATGACAATTTAAACGAAAGTTAAATCATACATTACATAAAACACACTAAACATTCGAAGAACCGATTCCGGATCCTTCACCGGCTTCATTTTTCTTTGCCTTCGTAACCGGACAGTGACGATCGGTGTGTTTCTTTAACGTGGAGTTGGCCGTAACCTTCATGAATTTCCCACATGCTTTGCACCGTGCCATCTCGTGGCTATCGGTCATTAAGTACAAGTCAAAGTGATTCCAAATTGCGGGGTTTCGTTTAGTTTCCAAAACCATTACGACCTCGTTGTTGCACGCAATTGGATCTTTGAAAATGTGGATTTGAAGGTGTAAGTATTGTATGTTTGAAGTGGATGCTTGAAAATGAAAGGAGAATATGGATATATATATATATATATATATATATATATATATATATATATATATATATATGGCATTTTAGCTGTTGGAACCTACAGTGTTTTTGCAGCTTTTCTTTGAATTACCCGACGGTACCGGTTCTTCAGAGGAACCGGTTACACCAAGAACCGGTTCCATTCACACTCATTCAGGAACCGGGTTCGGTTAGGAACCGGGTTCGGTTAGGAACCGGGTTCGGTTAGGAACCGGGTTCGGTTAGGAACCGGTTCCGGGTATAAAAAAACTGGATATACCCATCTCTAAATGGGACGGGTATACCTGATACCCGACAGGTATTGGGCCGGGTATGGGTTTAGTTTTTAAAATTTTCATGGGTATAGGTTGGGTACGGGATTAGATGATGTCCGATCCGATTACCTGAAACCACATACCTGTTTACCCAAACTATATACCCGATCATGTACCTGGATTTTAATTTATATTTTTATTTTACATTAACCTTTGTCTATTAGTGATTTATTTTAGTATGTTAATAATGTGAAAAAAAAATTCTTTTAGTATATGTGTTTGATAATAGTAGTTATATTTTGTATGTTGTGAAGTATATATATATATATATATATATATATATATATATATATATATATAAGTGTATAAGTATTATAAAGTTATTTTTAATTTATGATAAAAGTTATATTATGTAATGTGTGTTTTTAATTTATAATAGTTGTATAAATAAAATATATAATAATTATAATGGTAAAAAATGTATTTGGAAACCCTAATGTATATCTTTTAACAAATTAATGAGTATAACCGATACCTACAGGTATAGCTGATACCGACGGGTGATTACCCGACAAACACCTGATAGGTATTGGGTCAGATATGAGACACGGTTTTACAAACGGGTATAAGTATGAGATTATCAATACCTAATCCGAACCTGACCCATTGTTGGTTACCATCTCCATAATACCGTCCTCTTCTCCTATGTCTTTTAATTGATAAAGATTCTACTTGCATTGCATGTGTGGAGATGAAGAACTAATATGAATAGGAGTTTCTTACCAACGCAGAGTGTCACCATTTAGCTTCCATAGTATATAATTATATATTTAGCAACTAAACTACTCACTAATTGTCGGGGTGTTTAAGGTCAAACGGCTTTTAGGTCCAATCTTGAGCCAACTGATAGTAACGTCTTTTTATTACTGAAAACCGAAAACATTTTATAAAACCTTTTTGACTCTCGAATTTGGAGTATCCTACTTTCACACAATTCACATGGTTCAACAAGCAATGGATTTTTTACGATCAAGGGTGTAATATTCTTTGGAGTAGCGGTCATCGTTGATATATTAGACCGCATCAAACCTGACCGTTACTAACGGTTTAATTCTGGTTTGTTTCACAATTTAGGCTCATTTTGCTTTAATTCATGTCCAAATTAAGTTAGGAAATGTATAAAAAGTGTTGAAAACATAACCTTTTATGTTAGGCGTAAACAACAAACACAACCAACTTATTTAAAAGAGTAAATTTCCTTTTGAGTCCCTAACTTTTAGTGGTTTTAACTATTTAGTGCAAAACCTTTTTTTAATTATATTAACACCTAATTTTTCAATCTGTAACTCTGTGAGTCCAAACTTCATCCACTAAATCTGTTAGCTAGAAGGGCATTTCAATCATTACATTTTTTTTATTATTATTATTATTATTATTATTATTATTATTATTATTATTATTATATGTATTTTATTACTATATAAAATATAGAGTAAATTGTACTTTGCGTCCTTATACTATATTGCAAACCAAATCCTAAGTCCCTATTTGCAAAAAAAAAAAAAATAGATACTTGAGTCTCTAGGGTTTTCAATTTACTGCAATCTAAGTCACTAACCGCTAGTTTTATCCATTAAAAAGTAAACGAAATGGAGATAATAAGGTCTTTTCACCCATCCACACAATCCCGCTAGTTTTAACTTGAATTTTCACTTTGTAACCGTTTAAGTCCAATTTACTAGCATCGTTAACCAAGTCTGTTAACTATAAGGGTATTTCAGTACAAGCACAAGTTATAATTTCATCTATTTATATTATTATATGTGTATATACCATGGTCGCAAAAGTCTCTAGCCACTCCCTGGTCGGACTCAGGAGTATTCGGGAAGTACTCGGCCTAGGCGGAGAGAATTCGAGGAGTAATTGGCCTAGGTGAAGAGTATTCGACATCCGAGATCTTGTTTTACAACCATGGTATATATATATATATATATATATATATACACACACAAAAAGATCTAATCTCTTTCTCCCTTCCTCATCCATGTCACACCCCGACCCGCAGCGGAAATAAGAGTCGGGGCATAATTGGGTTATCACCAAAGCACATGACATTTACTATTATGTTTCATAATTAAATGAAATCAAAGTTACATTTCTCAAACATCCAAACATGTCCATTCATTACAAAGGAAAATAACCAAACATAATAATCCAAACACTAAATCGTTTTATTTCTTCTAATCCAGGTCCTATGTGTTCCTAGCTGCTGCTGGTTCACCTGTATCATGTGTAAAATGGGAGGTTTTTGGGTCAACATAAGTTGGCGAGTGAACCTTATAGATAAACATTTGATAATGATTTTCTGGTTAGTTTATCAATAAAATATTGTGCATAATCATAAAAGAGCACATGTATGAAATCAAACATTGGCAAACATCAGTTACAATTATAACATACATCAACAATCGATAGCATACATGAACATACCAACATCATATAATAATTAACATAAATGAACTGTGCGATCAAGGCTCAATCAAACGGAGCCGATCGTATTGCATGAATTGGAAATGTAAATTGAACTGTGCGCTTAAGGCTCAATCAAACGGAGCCGAACGTATTGCATGAACTGGAAATGTAAATTGAACTGTGCACTCAAGCCTCAATCAAACGGAGCCGAGCGTATTTCATGTATTGAAATGTAAAATGAAATGACCGATCAAGGCTCAATCAAACGGAGCCGATCGTGCGGGCACGCCCTGATCAACCGCATAATAAAATGGGGATCAAACTCAACCTCGATGGATGGGGAGCTACGGCCTCGGCAATTGCATGTACTGAAATAATAATTTGCAAACAATAATAACTACTTAACAGCAACAAACTAATACACATGTCATGATATGATATATGCACAATAACTTGGTTATAATATGTAAATGAACAAGACACATGATACACCCCAAAAACGTGATTAAAACGGGGAATTTGAAGGGTTCACTCACATTGGGTGCGTTGGATTGGAGATGGTGAGATGCGCACGATTTAGACGAGCGAGTCGACGAGGAATAGTAACCTAAATAATAATGGAAAGATATATTAAATGGATAGATTTTATTAAGGATTTTAATGGGATTTTTAGATATATTTTTGTGAGTTTATGGCTATTTTCTATCTTTAAAAATGTTATTTTTAAGTATTTTTAATTGATTTTTAAATTAAAATAAACAAATAAATATTTAAAAAAATATTATTTTTTTTTATTTTTTTTTACTGTTTGACCGTTGACCGTTGACCGGTTCGGTCAGCGGTAAATGTTTGCGCCAAGCGGGATTCGAACCGGTGACCTTCCGTTCACGCGCACGTAGCTCTACCAGCTGAGCTACGTGACTAACCCGTTAGAAACCCAGTTTTAATTATATTTATATACTTATTCGAATTTACCGAAAAATTCCTTTATTTTGCAAAACGTTTTAATCTCATGGACCGGTGCTTGTGACGGGACTCGAACGCGCGACGTGAAGTTTATTTTGCACACAGTCCACCGCTGGACTGTGTGTCTAACCCGGTTATATTCTTGATTTACATTATACTTAACAACTACCCGCCCTAACCCGGTTAGTTCATGAATAAAAAAAAATGTTATTACGTAGAGCGTGTGTGTAGTAAGGATCGAACTCGGGACTTGTATATAAACTTTGCACACAGTCCACCGCTGGACTGTGTGTCTAACCCGTTTATTATTCGAATTTTAATTACTCTTATCCCGTTCTTAAGTTCGTCTTCTTCATTACAATTACCGACTTTACTCAAACAACTGGTTCATGATTTAACTACTTAAATAACATGACTACTAGCTTGAATGTACAAAACCGAACAGTTTGGGGAAAGGATATACCGGACAGGTTGTCTTCTTTAGGGAGTCCGGCGAGAACAGACAACTCTGTTTTTTGAACCTTCGGCTGAGAGGGTCTAACAACAGAATTAGGGAATTAGATTTGAAATTGAACCAGAGTACATGGATTATTAGCACGATTTAATGTGTTTACCGTTAACTAGCGAGTTTCCGGCAATTCCAGAATTTCCCCGGCGAACCCAGAAAATCCAGCAAAGTCTTCTGTGACTGATTTTGAGTGATGGATTAATGTTAGTAGAGTCCTAACAATAGATTGAAACCGCAAAGGAGGAAAATCTTACCGGTTTGTGTTGAACACGGTTTTCCGGCGAGTTCTGCAGAGAATTCCGGCGAACAGTTTTTGGTGCTCAAATGACTTGAAAACGCGACGAAAAGGAAATGGAGTGTTGTTGTGACAGTTCTGAATCGCACAAATGATTGGAACTTGAATTATTCGGAGTTTGATAACTTTTCGGTTTCAAAAACCGAAACTTTAAGTTCATTCAATTTGGACTTAATTAGAAACCGATATTCATCGGTTATAAGCTAGCTAAACGAACTTGAACTGATTTGGCGATTCGGTTTACCGATTTCCGTTATTCAGATATCATTAACTGTTAATTCGAGTTTGCGTATAAAGCCCAATTGTTTTCCTAAGATTAACAGAAAACACTTGGTGGCGGAGTGGTTTGGGGACGGAATGATAAGTTGTTGGATTTGCTTCAGCTGACCCGGGTTCGAGTCCGGTCAGCTACAATGTTTTTTTATTTATTTTATTTTAACTTTTTATCAAATATAATTTTTATGGTTTAGTTTATTTATTAATTATGTAATGTTTAAACCCAAAATAATCATGATTAATTAATGAAATTCCATAACTTGGTACAAGATTACAAAACGGAGCGGGTTTTGAAGACCCGATTTTTACAAATGTTACAATCCAAACCTTCCACCATTATTACCACCACCACGATCGCCACAAATACCCCTCTCCCTACCAGCATCCCCACAACACCTCCACCACCAAACAACCACCTCCAGACCAATGTACACTCACTTGTCTTCCCCATCCCAACTCATCGTACACACAACCACCATCTCATCGAACCTCCAACAACGCTGCACAACCACTTGCAAACCACCGTACACACCCCCACTTGTCTACCCCATCTCACCCCACCCCACCATACACAACCCCACCTTCGACCACCGTAGACACCTCCACCACCACCATACAAACGCCATACACATTGCCTCAAAACCTGTAAATCTAGGAAGTAAGATGGGGATGAAAATGGTGGCAGCGATTTCCCCAACTGAAACACACAATAGCCACCAGTGGTATTTTGTTTATGATGATGGTGGTTGGTAGTGGTATTCTGTTTATGGTGATGGTGGTTGACAACCAGAGATGGTGTCGGTGTTGATGGCCAGAAGAGCGGTTTGTTATTTTGAGAAGATCTGAAGAGGTGATATCAAATCCACTGTTTTTTTAGCTGACAAAATGGATGGAGTTGATACCAATTGTGCGGAAATACTGTTTGTATTTATGAGTCATCAATGTTATTAATGAAACATAAAGTTCATGTGTTGTCATTTTGACTAGTTTTTGATAGAATAATTATGAGTCATCAATAATATTAATGAAACATAAAGTTCGTGTGTTGTCATTTTGACTAATTTTTTGATAGAATAAAGCATTTAACTTTGATAGTTATTCGATCGAGTTCTTTGTTTTTTGAAAAATTAATTTTTATTAGAAATGCTTAAGTAGAGATTATTATAAATATTTTTGAAGTAAATTAACAGTTAGAAATAAAGCATACATGTTCTTCTTATCCGGCTAAGAGAATATTTGAATTTTCCAAGTGACCAACCCAACCAATCTATTCCCTACGGCCTCCTGCCTAAACGGTACTCATATGGCTCCAGGGCTCCAGGTTTTGTAAATTCTTAGAAATAATCATAATGGATAGAAGAAACTGGTGTGTTTATTTCATAACTGTTCTTCCCTAAGGAAGAACTTCTTGATATTTACATAATACTCTCCTTTTGCAAGGAGTTTACTCACTCATACACATTGCTTAAATTACAAGTGGAGAAAAGAATGATTGAGAATGGGATGCTAGTTACATAAATCATTCCCCTTTATATAGGCGAAGAAGATTTGTACAAAGGACCAAAATGCCCTTCTTAATTCATCATGCATGACGTTTTTTATTCGACATACCCATGTGTTGGGTCCAGCTCTCTAGTGTCTTCATCTAAGTAATAGCTATTGGGGTGCAGGCTATCACTTTCTTTTGTACTGGTTGAACAGTATTGGCAATTATGATATTCATAAATGCTTTGTAGTCTTTGGCATAGCCTTTCTTTTGTGGCAGGGCCTGTCTCTACTTTGTTAAAGATGATTTGTTGTTCCATCTTTTCTAAAGCTTCTTTCTCATGCTTTGGCAGTGGAGTGTTACTGTGATTGGTGATAATACAGTTGTGGCTGTAGTAATTCACCTTATTAAAGCTTCATGTTTTTATTTTTTGTAGATTGTCAAGCATCTTCAAAAAACTTTTGATTCTGGTTTCTGCCCAATTGTCTGGGCCTTCATATTTTTCTTCCATAACTTTAGATGGATTGACGGCCTTCTCTTGGCGAGACCGATTTCTAGGTGATGGTAGCTCTGGAAACTTTTTCCTTGGTACCAGTCTGGAAGTGTAGATGTACATTTCACAAAGATGTTGGCATCTTTCGCAGCTGCAATATTTTTCCGAAATTTCTTGATAGCTTTCTTCATCCCTTCAGCTAATAAACTGATTTCTAGTAAATTAGAAGCAGGATAAATGTACTTAACTAACCCAGCAGAAAATGCTAGGGAAACAAGTTCTGGGCTTGCGCCTGGGCAAAAGACAAATAGACTTTTAGTGGCTTTATCTTCTGTATAAATGTGCTCGGATTCGAAGTCGTTTTGACTTAAAGACCGTGCATTAGACCATATAGACCTAAATTCTTCGAGAGTGACAATATCTTGGATTTCTCTTTCTTCTTTTTCTTCAGAAAATTTTGAGAGAAAAGGAGAAGTTTTTCTAAACTCAATGGTTCTTTCTTGTTTCCTGAGTTTTAAAGGTTCAGGAAAAATTGTTACCTTTAAAGGTATTTCTTTCTTTCCCAAGTTGGCCGAATATCGGATGGCTTCTTGTTGGGCTCGAGCTAGTGACCCGAACTTTTTATGTGTGACGTTTTCTCCATTCACGTAGTTTTTGACTATTGACCAGTCTTCATAGATACCTCTATGCTCCCATAAAAAATAACATAAAATTTTGAGTTGGGTTTTTCTTGTTCTTGAGCGACTTGCGAGTAGCTTGGTCTCAGTGAGACTTTCTAAGTTTTTGGCAAACTGTCAGCCATCAACGGATTTGATATGTCTTTACCAGAGCCGTTTGCTTCTAGACTAGATGAAGATTTTAGTTCTTCATTTACTATGCTTTTGCTTTTTTCCAAAGCAACGGGAGTAAACGGACTTAATTTTTCTTTACCCTTCGCCGTTTGAGAGGGAATAGATTCTGATTTTTTTCCTTTTGGATTCCTGCTCTGAATAAGCAGTTGTTCCTAGACTTTCGTCATAGAGAGCTATTCTTTCTTGAATAGACTTTAATTCTATAAGAAGAATTTTTTCTCTGAGGCGTAAAGCCTTTAATTCTTCCATAAATTTTCTTTTTCTTTCTATTTATGAAAATGGAATTTTTTTCTTCTTTTTTTGTCTTATGAAAAATGAAAGAAAAGTTTGTGGTCCATTGTGAACGATTTCTAGTTCTTTTTATCTTTTTAATGTAATCTGTATCGGACTGTTTCTATTCCCATACATAATCCTTTTTTAATTTTACCTGTAACAGTTTTCTAAGTTCTGAAAGTTTAGGGATGTAACTTTCCGCATAAGTTAAAATACCCAAAAACCTTTGAAAATGTTTTTTATCTTCTAAAGCATCTGGAAATTTGTGTAAATTTTCCAAGATATGCTTTTATGGACAATGAGTCCCTTGATCTATTTCAAATCCTAAAAAGTTTATCTTTGTTTTAAAAAGATTTGCTTTCTTTTTTGACAAAATAACCCCATATTTTTCAACTGTTTTTAAAACTGATAAAACATGAAAATAGTGTTTATCTTCGGGGTTTGAGAAAACCATAATATCGTCAACATAGACTTGTACAATAATTTTCTAACCCTCTTAAAGCATCTTGCATATGTCTTTGAAATATGCTTGGCGCTTGTTTTAATCCAAAAGGAACTACCCTCCATTGATAATGACCATCTGGACATGTAAATGCAGTTAATAACTGAGATTTTCATCTAATAGTACCTGCCAGAAACCGCTCTTACAGTCGAATGTAGAAAAATAGGTTTTTCCTCTTAAGAGTGCTAATAGTTCCTGCATACAAGGCAGATTATGGCTGTCACCCTTAGTAGCTGCATTGATTGCTTTGTAGTTTACAACCATACGCTTTTTTCCCCTTCTTTTCTCAGCTTCGTTTTCCACTAAAAATGTTGGAGACATGTGAGGCGATTTGCTTGGAATGATTAGGTTTAGATCAAGTAACTCTTAATTTGCTTGCTAAACTCTTCTCGATCTTGTGGACTGTATTTCATAGGTTTTACCCTAATCACAGCTTTAGGATCAATTAATTCTATTGATGCTTTCATCCAACTTTTAGATTTCTTTGGATCAATAGGGTTTTCTGAACATACCTTCTCAAGTAACTCTTCTATTTTTTGAAACTTTTGCATTTCAAGAAAGTATTTTTCTTCTGGCTTTATAATTTCTTGTGTTATATTGGTGTCAGGGACTTGTTTTGTTTTTGAATCTTTTTTCATTGATTCAAGAAAACCAGGTTTTCTAACTAGAAAAGCTTTTGTTATCTTTTTAATCAAGATCATTTCTTGATTAAGGTGAAAAGATACCCTATCTAGCCATTGGGTAAAAGGTCCATATAGCTGATAGAAATTATTTCCAAGGAGGAAATCTATTCCTGTTTCTTGTTGATAACTAGTAGGAATGGAAATGGTTCTCCTGAGAAATAGACTATAAGGTTTCTACAAACCTTGTTAAGTCTTATTGTATCTTGGTTTGCAATTGTCACCTTGATATCTTTGGGAGTATTTTCCCATCGATCTTCAGGTATGACATGTTTGCTTGCTAGGCAGAGACTAGCCCCTGTGTCTACATAACAATGTAAAGTTATTGCTTTATATCTTTTTAGAAAATTTTTCCTTTGATAGATATGGAGTTTGGATTAGTTATATTTAAGAAAACTAATTCATTTTTCTTTTGAAGATTTTTACAAAAAATGAAAATTATCTGGATTTTCATCCCCCCATTTAAGGATTGATTATCATTCATCTTAGGCTTTCAGAGCTATCGCTATTATCTGAAGATGAATCATATTTTATTTTGAGCGAATATACCTGCATATAATCGTCAAAATATTTTCTGAAGGATAGTATCCTTCCGTTTCTGCATCAGAAATAATTTTTACCTTTTCTGGAAATTTTTGTCTGTTAGGACATTCGTTGGCATAATGTCCCTCTTCAGAACATATCCAGCATCGACATTTTCTTTTCCCTTGTGGACAAATCTTAGGTTTTTCTTTCGAAAAGTATTTTCCCGGAGTGAATTTTCTTTTCTTAGTTTTCCAAAATCTTCTTTTGGTTTTAGATTTTCTTTTGTATTTCTTTTTATATTTTTTGTTTTTCTCTTGATCACATCCAAAAGATAACTTAAATTTTTGCAACAACTTTTGTTAAATCTCTTTAACTGTTTTTGTTTATCGGAGAAGTCGCAGTATACTGCAATTTCTTCTTTAACAATTCTTGTAGCAAACCCGAGAGAGTGCATAGTCAGGTTGTTCTTTTCTTTATTCCATCGTTCCTTGGCCTTTTTGCCAACAATGGGAATTTTCATTAGATAGACTTCTATCCAAGAATGGTACTCACCCGTACTTAACTTATCTAAATTTTGCGCAAAAAGACAAGTAAAATCGTCTAAAAGGCATATATCACAAAGTTGTGACTGGGTTAGAGCCTGTCTTGCTTTTTCAAGCAATTTTTGATTCTCATGGTCCTTGTTTGTGAGAAAATCAAGACCTAAGAACATCATATACATGGCATTAATGATCTGCTCAAAGAGGTCCTCACCATGTAAATCTTCATTCCAAGTTGTTCCTTTGATGAAATCTTGGACTATTCCTGCAGACTTATGTTCTACTAATAACAATAAAGCCTTTGCATTGGAAAATTCTTCTGGATTAGACTGAATGATTAGACTAATTTCAGTATTCCATTTGTCGATTGTTGGTTTTCTTTGATTAAAGTCGAAGATACAATCAATTTTAATGGTGTCTATTACTGTTGAGCTACCATTATTATTATTAGAATTAGGTATTCCCTTATGATATGGCATACTAAATTCAGACTTCGTGTTCTTGTTCTTACAGGATGGCTTGTAATTACTGCTACTAGTACTAGTGTGATTCATCTTATATTTTGGAGTTTCTCCTTCTGAAGAGTCTTCTTCTTCAGTTTTAGGTTCTTTTATTGTAAAAACCTTTTCTTTGTTTTCAGGAAAATAGTTTTTTTTTAGATCTTTATGAGACTCTTCAGAAGGAGAAACTATAAATCATTTACAATGGACCACAACCTTTTCTTTCCTTTTTCATAAGACAAAGAAAGAAGAAAAAAATTTCCATTTTCATAAATAGAAAGAAAAAGAAAAAGAAAAATTTATGGAAGAACTAAAGGCTTTACGTCTCAGAGAAAAAAATTCTTCTATAGAATTAAAATCTATTCAAGAAATAATAGCTCTTTATGACGAAAGTCTAGAAACAACTGCTTATTCAGAGCAGAAACCCGAAAGGAAAAAATATGAATCTATTCCCTCTCAAACGGCAAAGGGTAAAGAAAAATTAAGTCCGCTTACTCCTGTTGCTTGGAAAAAAGCAAAAGCATAGTAAATGAAGAACTAAAATCTTCATCTAGTCCAGAAGCAAACGCTCTGGTAAAGACATATCAAATCCGTTGATGGCTGACAGTTTGCCAAAAACTGAGAAAGTCTCACTGAGACCAAGCTACTCGCAAGTCGCTCAAGAACAAGAAAAACCAAACTCAAAATTTTATGTTATTTTTATGGGGAGCATAGAGGATGAAGAGTCAAAAACTACGTGAATGGAGAAAAACCCATTCTAAAAGAAAAATATTTTCCTGAAAACAAAGAAAAGGTTTTTACAATAAAAGATGACTGAGGTGTTTCAGTTAAATTTTTTGTTTGTGAATGGGTTTTTCTCCATTCACAAACAAAAAGGGAAAGAAAAGGTCGTGGTCCATTGTAAATGATATAGTTCTTCTTCTGAAGAGTCTCATAAAGATCTAAGAAAAATATTTTCCTGAAAACAAAGAAAAGGTTTTTACAATAAAAAAACCTAAACTGAAGAAGAAGACTCTTCAGAAGGAGAAACTCCAAAATATAGGGTGAATCATACTAGTGCTAGTAGCAGTAATTATAAGCCATCCTATAAGAACAAGAACACGAAGTCTGAATTCAGTATGCCATATCATAAGGGAATACCTAATTCTAATAATAATAATGGTAGCTCAACTGTAATAGACACCATTAAAATTGATTGTATCTTTGACTTTAATCAAAGAAAACTAACAATCGATAAATGGAATACTGAAATTAGTCTAATCATTCAGTCTAATCCAAAAGAATTTTCCAATGCAAAGGCTTTATTGTTATTAGTAGAACATAAGTCTGCAGGAATAGTCCAAGATTTCTCAAAGGAACAACTTGGAATGAAGATTTACATGGTGAGGACCTCTTTGAGCAAATCATTAATACCATGTATATGATGTTCTTAGGTCTTGATTTCCTCACAAACAAGTACCATGAGAATCAAAAATTGCTTGAAAAAGCAATACAGACTGTAACCCAGTCACAACTTTGTGATATATGCCTTTAGATGATTTTACTTGTATTTTTGAGAAAAATTTATATAAGTTAAGTACGGGTGAGTACCATTGTTGCGAAAAGGCCAAGGAACGATGGAATAAAGAAAATAACAACCTGACTATAAATTCTCTCGGGTTTGCTACAAGAATTGTTAAAGAAGAAATTGCAGTATACTGCGACTTCTCCGATAAACAAAAACAGTTAAAGAGATTTAACAAAAGTTGTTGCAAAATATTAACTGAAACACCTCAGTTATCTTTTCGATGTGATCAAGAGAAAAACAAAAAATATTTCAAAAAGAAATACAAAAGAAAATATAAAACCAAAAGAAGATTTTGGAAAACTAAGAAAAGAAATTTCACTCCGGGAAATACTTTTCAAAAGAAAAACCTAAGGTTTGTCCACAAGGGAAAAGAAAGTGTCGATGCTGGATAGGTTCTGAAGAGGGACATTATGCCAACGAATGTCCTAACAGACAAAAATTTCCAGAAAAGGTAAAAATTATTTTTGATGCAGAAACGGAAGGATACTATCCTTCAGAAAATATTTTTGACGATTATATGCAAGTATATTCGCTCAAAATAATATATGCTTCATCTTCAGAGAATAGCGATAGCTCTGAAAGCCTAAGATGAACGATAATCAATCCTTTAAATGGGGGGATGAAAATCCAGATAATTTACATTTTTGTAAAAATCTTCAAAAGAAAAATGAATTAGTTTTCTTAAATACAAGTAATCCAAACTCCATTTATATCAAAGAAAAATTTTTCTAAAAGGATATAAAGCAATAACTTTACATTGTTATGTAGACACATGAGCTAGTCTCTGCCTAGCAAGCAAACATGTCATACCTGAAGATCGATGGGAAAATACTCCTAAAGATATTCAAGGTGACAATTGCAAACCAAGATACAATAAGACTTAACAAGGTTTGTAGAAACCTTATAGTCTATTTCTCAGGAGAACCATTTCCCATTCCTACTAGTTATCAACTAGAAACAGGAATAGATTTGCTCCTTGGAAATAATTTCTGTTAGCTATAAGGACCTTTTACCCAATGGCTAGATAGGGTATCTTTTCACCTTAATCAAGAAATGATCTTGATTAAAAAGATAGCAAAAGCTTTTCTAGTTGGAAAACCTGGTTTTCTTGAATCAATGAAAAAAGATTCAAAAACAAAACAAGTCCCTGGCACCAATATAACACAAGAAATTATAAAGCCAGAAGAAAAATACTTTCTTGAAATGTTTAAAAGTTTCAAAAAAAATAGAAGAGTTACTTGAGAAGGGTAAAACCTATGAAATACAGCCCACAAGATCGAGAAGAGTTTAGCAAGCAAATTAAAGAGTTACTTGATCTAAACCTAATCATTCCAAGCAAATAGCCTCACATGTCTCCAGCATTTTTAGTGGAAAACGAAGCTGAGAAAAGAAGGGGAAAAAAGCGCACGGTTGTAAACTACAAAGCAATCAACACAGCTACTAAGGGTGACAGCCATAATCTGCCTTGTATGCAGGAACTATTAACACTCTTAAGAGGAAAAACCCATTTTTCTACCTTCGACTGTAAGAGCGGTTTCTGGCAGGTACTATTAGATGAAAAATCTCAGTTATTAACTGCATTTACATTCCAGATGGTCATTACCAACGGAGGGTAGTTCCTTTTGGATTAAAACAAGCGCCAAGCATATTTCAAAGACACATGCAAGATGCTTTAAGAGGGTTAGAAAAATATTGTACAGTCTATGTTGACGATATTATTGTTTTCTCAAACTCCGAAGATAAACACTCTTTTCATGTTTTATCAGTTTTAAAAACAGTTGAAAAATATGGGATTATTTTGTCAAAAAAGAAAGCAAATATTTTTAAAACAAAAAACATACTTTTTAGGTCTTGAAATACATCAAGGGACTCATTGTCCAAAAAAGCATTTGTTGGAAAATTTACACAAATTTCCAGATGCTTTAGAAGATAAAAAAACATCTTCAAAGGTTTTTGGGTATTTTAACTTATGCGAAAAGTTACATCCCTAAACTTGCAGAACTTAGAAAACCATTACATGTAAAATTAAAAAAGGATTATGTATGGGAATGGAAACAGTCCGATACTGATTACATCAAAAAGAAAAAAAGAACTTAGCCAGTTTTCCAAAACTTTATCTTCCAAAAGAAGATGATTTTTTAATTATAGAAACAGACGCTTCTCATGATTATTGAGGAGGAGTTTTGAAGGCCAGAACAGCCGAAAAGGAAGAAATATGTAAGTACACTTTGGGAAGCTTTAAACAAGCGGAACAAAATTACCACAGTAATGAAAAAGAATTATTAGCGGTAAAAAATACTATCTCAAAATTTTCCATCTACCTTACCCCGGTAAAATTTCTCGTAAGGACTGATAATAAAATTTCACTTATTTCCTTAAAACAAAATTTTCTGGAGATAATAAACAAGGCCATCTTGTCAGATGGCAAATGTGGTTCTCAAGATACTCGTTCGACATTGAGCATCTCGAAGGAATCAAAAACGTGCTGGCAGACTGCCTGACACGAGACTTTCAAAGATGAGAGCCATCAAAAATAGTGTTTTGAAAACACCTTTTTCCACCTATAAAAGGAACTAGAAATCGTTCACAATGGACCACGACCTTTTCTTTCCTTTTTCATAAGACAACGAAAGAATTTCCATTTTCATAAATAGAAAGAAAAAGAAAAATTTATGGAAGAATTAAAGGCTTTACGCCTCAGAGAAAAAATTCTTCTTATAGAATTAAAGTCTATTCAAGAAAGAATAGCTCTCTATGACGAAAGTCTAGAAACAACTGTTTTTAAGAGCAGGAATCCGAAAGGAAAAAATCTGAATCTATTCCCTCTCAAACGGCGAAGGGTAAAGAAAAATTAAGTCCGTTTACTCCTGTTGCTTGGAAAAAAGCAAAAGCATAGTAAATGAAGAACTAAAATCTTCATCTAGTCCAGAAGCAAACGGCTCTGGTAAAGACATATCAAATCCGTTGATGGCTGACAGTTTGCCAAAAACTGAGAAAGTCTCACTGAGACCAAGCTACTCGCAAGTCGCTCAAGAACAAGAAAAACCCAACTCAAAATTTTATGTTATTTTTTATGGGGAGCATAGAGGTATCTATGAAGACTTGTCAATAGTCAAAAACTACGTGAATGGAGAAAACGTCACACATAAAAAGTTCGGTCACTAGTCGAGCCCAACAAGAAGCCACCCGATATTCGGCCAACTTAGGAAAGAAAGAAATACCTTTAAAGTTTATTAGCTGAAGGGATGAAGAAAGCTATCAAGAACTTTTGGAAAAAGATTGCAGCTGCGAAAGATGCCAACATCTTTGTGACACTTCCTGACTGGTACCAAGGAAAAAGTTTCCAGAGCTACCATCACCTAGAAATTGGTCTCGCAAAGACAAGGACCGTCAATCCATCTAAAGTTATGGAAGAAAAATATGAAGACCCAGACAATTGGGCAGAAAACAGAATCAAAAGTTTTTTGAAGATTCTTGACAATCTACAAAAAATAAAAACAGGAAGCTTTAATAAGGTGAATTACCACAGCCACAACTGTATTATCACTAGTCACAGTAACACTCCACTGCCAAAGCATGAGAAAAAAGCTTTAGAAAAGATAGAACCACAAATCATCTTTAACAAAGTAGAGACAGGCCCTGCCACAAAAGAAAGGCTATGCCGAAGACTACAACGCATTTATGAATATCATAATTGCCAATACTGTTCAACCAGTACAAAAGAAAGTGATAGCCTGCACCCCAATAGCTATTACTCAGATGAAGACACTAGAGAGCTGGACCCAACACATGGGTATGTCGACTAAAAAACGTCATGCATGACGAATTAAGAAGGGCATTTTGGTCCTTTGTACAAATCTTCTCCGCCTATATAAAGGGGAATGATTTATGTAGTTAGCATCCCATTCTCAATCATTTTTCTTTTCTCCACTTGTAATTTAAGCAATGTGTATGAGTGAGTAAACTCCTTGCTAAAGGAGAGTATTATGTAAATATCAAGAAGTTCTTCCTTAGGGAAGAACAGCTATGAGATAAACATATCAGTTTCTTCTATCCATTATGATTATTTCTAAGAATTTACAAAACCTGGAGCCCTGGAGCCATATGAGTACCGTTTAGGCAGGAGGCCGTAGGAAGAGATTAGTTGGGTTGGTCACTTGAAAAATTCACAGATTCTCTTAACCGGATAAGAAGAACATGTATGCTTTATTTCTAACTGTTAATTTACTTCAAAAATATTTATAATAATCTCTCCTTAAGCATTCCTAATAATAACTAATTTTTCAAAAAACAAAGAACTCGATCGAATAACTATCAAAGTTAAATGATTTATTCTATCAAAAAATTAGTCAAAATGACAACACATGACGAACTTTATGTTTCATTAATATCATTGATGACTCATAAATACAATTAGTCAAAATGACAACACACGACGAACTTTATGTTTCATTAATATCATTGATGACTCATAAATACAAACAGTATTTCCGCACCATTGGTATCTGAAGAGGTTATATCAATCCACTTCCAGAGAAAAGGGGGTGGTGGTGGTTGTAAGATGGGTAGAGAGGGGGATGCGGTTTGTGTAGGTTAAGAGAGGGATAGAGTGTAGGTTTATATATTATTTTATATTATTTTAATATAAACAACAAGGGCAATTTTGTCTTTTCATGCGGAAATCATCATTTATCATGAGAACCACTTGTGAACAAACAATAAACCACCCACCACCAACCAAAAACCTAAACACCCTCCACCCAAAAAAAAAATTTATACCGCACAAAAAACCTAAACTCCTCACCCCTCAAAAACCTCAACCTCACTACCCACCCCTAAAAACCTAAACCTCGTCCCCCACCCCTCCAAAACCTAAAAATATCTAAACACCCCACCCATGAGAAATGCTAAAAACTGATGCAGATAGGCCCAACTCTTTAGCTATCTCTTTATTTTAGTTTAATATTTTATCTTATTTTGTTTCCTTTTGAATTATGATTCATATCTTATAAATAGGATGTTTAGAATTATTGTTTAGAGAGTTTTTTTGGTTGATTATAATTAAAGAACATTGTTCTTGGAACCTTTGGTTCATATTAGAGAGTTTTATTATCGAATTGTTCTTGAGCCATTTGAATGCTTCGGTAACTTCATCAGTTGAGCTTTTGGTTCTCAATTCGCTTGACATGAAGGTAAACACTTATTTGGTCGTAGAGTCGCCGACAGAGGCAACACCATGAGTGTTTTCAATTCACGTGCTCGTGGAGAAGATCGACTCCCTATCATAGATATGCCGACCGAGGCAACGATGGTGTCTATCATCATCCATGGGATCTTGAAGAGATCAAACAACTCCGACAACGAGTCCGAGATCTTGAAGAGATCAGACGACTCCGTCAAAGAGTTCGAGATCTTGAAGAGATCAGGCTCGGTCAACGAGTCCGAGATCTTGAGTTACAACGAGAGATGCGCATTAAGGAAACCGAATCAGGAACTATCGTCCGGGACGATGTGAACGAGGAAGAGGAACATCCTTTCTGCCATCCCTACCCCCGGTTCCACGAATGACATATGAATACAAATCGGGTCAAGAATTTTTACCGGAAGAAAAACCCAGATTCGATGAGGACGAGAATGAATTTGCCGAAGAAGAATATCTATTTCAAACGGTTCTTAGTGAGTTTAAGGTTCTTGAGGACGAGCACATGAAACAAACAGAAGGTAATCTTGATGAGTATGCAGAGGTTACATAAGGTATATTTGATTTTTATCATAAAAATGTGGTTGTCAACGGCGGTGATACTATGGCCTTAGGTTGTGAAACAGTGGTTAAGGGTGGCTAATAATGGTGTTGCATCGCCGGCTAAAGATACAGTATTTCCATTTAGTGAGCCGCAAATCATGGATGAATTGAATGCTCTTTTGATAAACAAGGAAACTAATTATATGGCATTTCCATCTTTTGATTCGAAAATTCAAATTATCAATAATAAAGAGGTTGGCCACAATGTGGATAAACCAACTGAAAAGATGGAGTCTTTTTCAATTATGGGCGGTCATAAAAAGTTTGTGGCGGGCCCCATTGTTGGTGATTGCATGGGCGTGAAGGTTGCACCTGGATGTGGCATGCATGGTTTATCCAAAGTGGCTAATGGTGGACACATGAAAACAAAAAAGTAGAGATGCATTGCATGTGAATGGGCTGAATAAGAAGAGTCTAACAGGATAAACAAAATGGCTTTGGGTCAAAGAATTTAAGTGGTATAGTTGATGGGCCACAAATGGGTGGATCCGTTTCTGAATCGCTAGTGAATAAGAAACGGTTAAGTGCTCCTTTTGACCCAGGTGGTACAAGCCTAGAGCCGGGTGAGACGACCGGTGAAGTTGAGTTGTTAAGGGGGTCATTATGATAATAAATTGGAATCGGGTTGATGTTCCTTTTGGTTCAGGTGGCTTTGGTTTAAAGACAAAACCCGAGGACGAGTTTTTTTTAAGACGGCGAGAATGATGCAGATATGCCCCATCTCCAGTTATCTCGTTATCTGACTTTAATATTTTATTTTGTTTTGTATCCTTTTGAATTATGATTCATATCTTATATTGGTTTAGTGTTATTGTTTATAGAGTTTTTTGTTGATTATAATTAAAGAACATTGTTCTTGGAACCTTTGGTTCATATTAGAGAGTTTGATTATCGAATTGTTCTTGAGCCATTTAAATGCTTCCATAACTGCATCAAAGACGCTCCTAGTTTAACCATCTAACTTCCATGTACATCTTAGAGCATTCACAATCTGTCTCCAAACTTTGTGAGGGAGCTTTTTTTATATTATAAAAAATGATTGTAGGTGGTTGGAAGTGATTGTAGTAGAGTAGAGAGAAAATTTATTGTTTATGTGTAAATTTGAGGGAACACTGGTTGCCCTTTATAAATTTTTAATTTATTTTTAAAGTAGTTATGAGTAGAAGAGTGAAAAAAAAGTAAATTATAAAATTTATTATTTAATTGAACGTAAAAAAAATATATTAATTTTTAATGAAATCACATAGTAAAAAAATAGAAGAGATGTAAATGAAGTAAAAATTGACTTGCTATTTATTCAACCCGTGCATTATTTAAAATTTCGCCTCTATAACATGGCGCAATGACATTCCTTCAATTTAACAAGCTACAATGATGCTGCCTCGGATTCTTTCCTAGCCTTCATAGCATATGTACCATTGGAAAACAAGAAAACTGATTTTAGCCAATCATAGAATTAAAGATTTATTTATTTTTTATTTATTATAAAGAGTTTTTCTAGTAAAACTATACCTAAATATTCTAATGGATCCTTCTACGACCGGTCATTGGTTTGAAGAATCTATTCAACTAAAATATGAATAATAGATTTTAATAATCCTAATATTGACTGTTGGGTGGTAACGGTTCTAACTTTAAAAAATTTTCACTGATGGTCAGTTTTTCATATATTGACCTTTAATGGACACTGACTAAAAGAACTCTTACGCGTTAGTCTCCGATCGCCGGAAAAAAAACGTTTTTTACCGGAAAACTCAACTTTTTCGTCTCAAACTTCTTTGTAACCTTATTACGCACCTTTATGAAACTTTTCTAGTAAAAACCCAATTATTAAGGTCGCCGGAAAAAACTCTGTTTTCGCCAGAAAACTTCTTTTTGGCTGGAAAAGTCAACCTTTTAGCCGGAAAACTTAAAGTTTTCATTCGAGAAACCTGTTTGTAACCATAGATCGAACCTTTAGGAATTTTTTTCCAACCAAAAACGTTTTTCCGGCGACTGAAAACTAACAGCGTTAGTCAGGATCCATTGAAGATCAATATGTGAAAAGATGGGACCGTTAGTGAAAATTTGAAAGTTGTGACTGTTACCGGCCAACAGGCAAAAGTCAATATTATTAAAAGCTATTATTAATTAAAAAAAACTAAGAACAGAAAAGGTAAGACCACCGAAAAAGGTGTCGTGTAAACTCGTTTGCTTTTCGTATCCAATGAAATGAAAAAGGATTTGAGAGCTAGGCCGGATCGATAAAAAACCAATTTTAAATTACACATTACACAATCATCAAATAGCCAATTTTAAAATATTTGTTTTTGTTGTTTTCTTTTCTCATGTTTTGATTGACTACTGTAACAATAATGTATTTAAATTATTTGTTTTTGTTGTTTTCCTATTCTTATCCTTTGGTTGACTACTGTAGCAATAACGTAATCAAGGAATGAACGTCATTTAATAATTTTGGTTGTAATATAGTATTATTTAATTTAATTAAGTATTAAATGATCTCTACACTAGTGGTATCTTACAGATAGGATATGGTTTATTACCATTAAGTTATGGGTTTGTTTTTTTAAATTTATTGGGTTTTTTTGAATTGGTGTATAGACATAATTGCCCAATAGAGATGAATATGATTGGGTGGTTTCGCGCGTGGCACGACGATACTCCAGTGGTCATTCAGTGATCCAAATTTGCCGTTCAAGAAAAAAAAACTAGTGATACCAAGGTATTAGATAAGGATTTAAATTTTAAATTGGTAAGCGTTAAATCCTCGTGGTGGACAAATAAAAGCTTAGTGATAGAACTAGAGTGTGTAGGAGTTGTCGTTCTAGAAAAATTAACAATTAATTGAAGCCATTGAGTGGGATGGGTTAAACTAAGATTTTGATTTCATGTTTACATATATGAAAACACCCACATTTTATGTATATGTAACTATGATTTCGATCAATACTTTTACGAGTTAGCTTCTAGTTAGTACTTGTGCTGAATTCATATTTGGAAGGTTTTCATTTGTATGTAAATTGATCGGATCAGATACCTAACCTCATGGTTGTAAAGGCTCTGATTAGTCGATGATTAGTAACTAATTGGAGGTTCACAGATTAATGTTCGATCAATTCGTTGGGCGGTCAACATTGGTCCTATTCCGGCCAAATTTTGGCCAGATTCCGGTCAAATTTCAACCAAATCTTACTAATTCCCTCTAATTACTTAAAAATGGAGGTCAGCAAGAGGTAAAAACATATTTACTTAAAATTACATATAAAAATGTGTGTGTATTTAAAACTACAAATTACATATATAAATTCGAATCTGATTAATCCTGATTAATCGCTAGTCGATACCTCACTGACCGACTAGCGCCTAGCGATTCTTACAACACAACCTAATCTACACATCTTCAAGTTCTCAACAAAAATATGGTTGTTACTAACAAAGCTAAGGGGATGGACTGGGATATCCCAAATTAGTGGGATTTATGGTAGTGGTAGATATACGTAATATAAAGTGTTTGTGGTATGTATTATTTGATGATGCAATTATCATCATTTTTTTATTACATCTTGTTCTTTGATAACATAGTTACGAACATCATATGTAAATTTTATAATGTGTTATTAGTTATAATAAAAGAACAAGGCCAGAAAATTAGAGACGAGTAAATAACCAAATAAAAACATGAATAATATACTTACCAACACATAACATCACGACCCATATAAAAATGAGTTGTTTGAGAGGCAGCCCGGTCTGTATTCGTTTTTGTCGATCCACTTTACAACCTGGACAATTCTCGTGAAATATTTGCTCCAAAAGCCGCTGATCGTGACTCGTCATTCTTTGGATTTGAAGTTAATGTAATTCCAAAATCCTCAGGTCTAAGATCCTGGATTGTTTCTTATTCTTTCACCCACTTGAAAAGGAGTGGATGAGAAAGACTTTGTGAGATCTAAGACGACAAAAGAGAGCTCCAAAATAAGTTTAATAATGCACTAAAGAAAATTACAACAATGGTCCATGGATTCTTGTTAGGTTTCCAACTTTTTCCCTTAAAAGGTGTTTGAGGTAGTTGATGACAGGAATGTTTATTGGTTTGGATTTTGGTTTGGGGTTTGAAGATTTTTTCGGTCCACACCAAATCAAACCAAATTTAAAGCTTGCAAAACGAATTGAAAAGCGAATTTGAATACGGTTTTGTCTCAGTTTCAAACTAACTGAAGAACACGAATTTAGCACAAAAGTACCCCCAAAAAAATCAAAATGTAATTTGGGTTCCTTGGGTTAGGTATAAGTCGAAATGGATCAAGATTTGGGATAAATTGGGTTAAAATGTAATTTGGGATGTTTGTTTTAACCGAGTTAAGTTTCTTAGAACTGAAAACTGATTACCTGATTCGGTTTGCTTTACAACCGAACCGAAACTGATTATGTAATTTTGTTCGAATATTGAACAATTTGGTTTGTTATCATGTAATGATAGTTAATGTTAGGGATGAGATCGTAAATGGTACTGAAAATACGATTCCCCAATTTAAAGAGAAGTGGATACCGAGTACCATACCGATAGCCCCCTAAAACAGATACCATTACTTGTATCGATTTACTATAGTCGGTACCGGTTTGATATATTACTGATATGGTATCAATACTAGGTAACATATCCTCATGCTTAGTTAATATATGTTTGTCTAATGATTTAAATATGATTATAATATTATCCTTTTTATCAAGACATAAAAAATATCAAAGCTTTATTATTTTTTATTTTATAGTAAATAAACTAAGCTAATTAGTTATAACCCTATATTTCAATAAATAAATAAATTTAAAACTATCATTAAAAACATATCAACAGATAAGTTCTTTTTATTTTAAGTAAAACAAACTTTTATAACTCACTAATATTATCTAATTTACTATACAATAAATAAATATAATATCTTAATGTTTTACATCAATAAAACACGAGACTTGAATATAGCTATTTGTTTTAAACGAAAGGGAATTTTAGTGTTGAATCACAAAATTCTAGAACCTTAGTACATAACGTTTAATTTTCTACATTATTTGTGGTGGAGATAGTTAAGAGACAGAAACTAGTTTCTAGTGTATTTTTAGTGTTGAATCACGTTTCATATCTACAATTTTTATTTTAAGCATACCGTCCTATTTGTTAGGTCATTATTAAGTATTTATTCTTAACGGTTTTATTCACTTTAATGATACGGTTATGTGAGTGAAAACTTTGAGTTGATATTTAGTCTTGTATGCTAGTTTGAGTATATGACTTAGTACACAATTAATATGTAGATTCAAGATATGACTTAGTATACAATTAATATGTGGATCAAGATTTTATTCATACTTATGCTATGTAGACAAACTAGTATGCTTACCAATATAATTTGTGCTGACGGATATTTTATACATGTTGCAGAAAATATTTGATGATAATTCTACAAGAAATCTACTTAGGGTGTGTTAGAAACTGACGAAACTTTATTTATGTATTTTGTTATTTTAGTATGAAATTCTTACTTATTGTATGTCTTTTCTTAGAACAATGTAACGTGTTTTCGATTAATCAAATGAAATTTTGAATTTTAATATATTGTCATAATATTAGCATTATGTTGTCTTTGACCAATCTATTACGTCTCGCTTCGATATTTCCGTCATTGATTGGGGTGTGACAGATTGGTATCAGAGCTATAGCCATAACTATAGGGAATTAGAAAAAAATGTCATACTTGACCTAGACTATAATTAAGAAAACCCGCACGAGTGTTACTTGTGCTTATTTGACCATTCTTGTATCTCGCAAAAAAAACTTTGATTCTTCCTAATTTGCTTCTTATATATCTTTTGGTCTTAAATATGCTTTTCCCACGGCGAAGTTATACAACGACATGAAGCCACTCATATTTCACAAACGAAACAAACTCACCAAAATAGGAGTGAAACCCCTTACTTTGGTGACGACTTTCAATCCGCCACTTATTTTTATTAAATTACACCAAGTCAGGAGTACTGATTTCCTTACATTGATGGAAATTTCAATCACCAAACTCTTGTGGACCCTTATCAGGATTAATTTCCTTACCTCAATGGATAAGTACCAACCACATTTAGGGAATAAAACTACCAAGTTAGAAGTGATGTCCACACCTTGGTGACTAGTCTCATTCCTTGATTTTGAATCTCTCCAAAGTCTCAAACTTTCGATTGGCAAGGGACATTTAGTTACCGAAAGGGTGAATTTCATTAACAAAAAAATTCGACAAGAGTATTCTACCTGTTAGGCCAAAACATAATTCCCGAACTCAAAAGAAGTTTTAATCACTTTGGATTAGTCTTAGTTCCATTCCTATTCATTCCAACTTTTAATCGAATCTCTTTATGCTTTTATTTGCTTTATGTATATTATGTCACAACTTTTCTCTTTTGAATTTTAGAATTTGCCGCGTCATGCTACCTTCGCAACCTAAATATTCGTGAACAACCAAAATTTAAACTCTTTCATTGTCGTGTAGTTTATTTTCAAGGTGAATACATGCTTCGTTTATGTGAACTATTTGAAACATACGTGCTTATGTGACATACTACCATACCTTAAAATGTACAAAATATTTTGAACCATTGATCAAGTCTCATCCCTTAATTTACCCGTTAATCGATCGGTTTCACTATAAACTCTTTTAACTTCTCAAAGACTTTCGATATTCCTTTCATAAACCCCACAAAGATATCTAGAGAAATCATCAACAAAAGTAACCATTAATTCACATCTTGGTTCGAGGCTTGTTTTACCCATCCAAGCACATCTGAATGAATTAGTTCAAGTGGGGCCTTGGTCCGATATTCTGATGCTTCAAACTAATGAGCTTTCCCATATTGGCAATCGGTACATATATAATCTTTATTGATTTCAAACTTTGGCAACCTGCGGACCAATTTGTTCTTAATCATTAACTCCAATCCGACATATCCTACGTGACTCAAACGTGCGTGCCATATCTACTATTTGGTTTTGTTATGTTTTATTTTGTCAACATACGCGGACTCTGTAGAAAGTACATATACTGTCTCCTTTTTCTTTCCATGTAACACCAGATATGACTTTGTGTCAAAGTTGTCATAAATCTGAACATCTTCTTATCCGAACACAACGTACTTCCCCGTGGCCGTAACTTGTGGTACTGAAAACATTTTTCTTGTCATCCTTGTCACATAAGATACATCAGTCATTGAGAACGGTTTCCGACTACTTTCTGCTGGGAATTTGACTTCTCATACACTTGCGATTTGATGTCGAGAATTATCAGCGATTACCACCACATGATTCTCGTTGTACTTCTTTGGATTGTTTAATCTTTCTTTCTCTCCAGTCATATGGTTTGACGCTCCTGAGTCTATTATTCAACTGCCAAGCTTATTTTCTCTAGGACCGGTTGTAGTAGTTAGAGCAAAATCTAGCTCGAGTTGTATTGGAACTTGACTATACCGGGGGTGATGAACCGGTGTACGCGAATTATGGGACAACTGTTGAATGAAGATTGAATCAAGATATGCATGCATAATGCATGGCCTTATCTTTTTATCGTTTATCTATTCTTTTTTATCGTTTCGGTTAGTTACGTATTTCCTTTTAAAAGGGATTGTATTGTTTTTTATCATCAGAAAAATAAAAGAAAGTTTGTTCGATTCTCTCTGTACCGATTTTTACATGGTATCAGAGCAGCATGATCAAAATTAAGATCCTCAAGAACACTGATTATATGGCGGGCGACAAGAACGACCCCGGGAACTCTGGCAGTGGATCGATCGATCCAGCCTCACCTTACTATCTACACCCGTCTGACTACCCCAAACAACTTCAGGTCAACGAGGCCCTGACAGACAACAATTTTAATGACTGGGTCCAAGAGATGACGAATTTTTTGCTCGCTAAGAACAAAATCGGATTCGTCGACGGAACCATCGTGAAACCTGAGAAGACTGACGGGAAGTACATGCCATGGATGCGGTGTGATGCCATGATCAAAGGCTGGCTCACCACAGCCATGGAGAAAGACATTCGTGGGAGCGTGAAATACGCAAACAGGGCCAAAGAAATATGGGACGATCTTACCGAGCGTTTCGGGAAGGAGAGTGCTCCGAGAACATACGAATTGAAACAGGCCATCACCATGACTCGCCAAAATGGGTCTTCGGTTTCGGCTTATTACACTCGCCTGTGTGGGTTATGGGATGAGATCGACTCCGCTCTCCCAGATCCGCGATGTGAGTGTGATGGGTGCAAGTGCAACATCGGCAAAAGGCTCGTCGAGTTGAAAGACAAGGCAAGGCTCTACGAGTTCCTTATGGGACTCGACCCTGTCTTTTCGGTAATGCGAACCCAGATCCTGGCAATGAAGCCTACGCCTTCAATGGGTGCCGCTTATCACCTAGTCGCTGAAGACGAGCAACAACGTAGCATCACTAGCGAAAAAAAGACACCTTCGACTACGGAAGCCGCCGCTTTTCAAACAGCTAGAACAGAGCAATCACAGCGCAAGGTCACTGCTTTGCGGACCGAAAAGGGGGCAGGGGGAGAAAAGGTCGGTCATTGCTCCTTTTGTGGTAAAGATGGTCATGTGGCGGACGGCTGCTTCAAGAAGATCGGGTACCCGGACTGGTGGCCGGGTATGAAAGGAAAGAAAGAAGGTTCTAAGCCGAGAGCAGCAATGGTAGAAGGCAATGATCAGATTCCCGGGCTTACTAGAGAACAATGCGAGACGGTGATGAAACTTTTCGGCAAGAGGAATGATCAAAAGGAACACAGGGGCACCAATCGCAAACATGGCAGGTACGTTTAACGAAGATGGCGAATGGGCCATGGACACGGTTGCTACCGAATACATGACCCACGTCAAAGGGGTGTTTGAAAATTTATCCCGAAATAACCGCGAGCGCCCCGTCACCATACCCAATGGTGACCGTGTGCCCGTCGAGGGAAAAGGTGACGTTCTCTTTAAGGGAGGCGTGAGAATCAAGGGAGTTTTGTTCATTCCAAACTTTAAATGTAATCTTCTTTCGGTGAGTCGACTAACGAAAGATTTGAATTGCTGTCACTTTTTTCCCGGATTTTTTTGTAATACAGGGCTTGAGTTCGAGGAGCTTGATTGGAACGGGTAGGTGCGCTGGTGGCCTATACAAGATGAGGATTGATCAGGGGAACAGAACAGCGATGGTGGCAGTTTCGGCTACTCAGTGGCATAAAAGACTTGGTCACCCCTCGAAAGTAAAGTTGTCTCATGTTAGTGCGTTAGAAATTTGTTCAGATTTCGAAAACAGTTTTTGTGACTCTTGTCTTAAAGCAAAGATGTCTAGACTCCCTTTTCAATTAAGTTCAATAAAACCGTTGAGTGTTTTGATATGATCCACTGTGATATTTGGGGTGGTTACCGCACCTTCTCGCTCACAAACGGGAGTTATTTCCTCACCATTGTGGACGATTTTAGTAGGGCGGTTTGGGTGTTCATTATTAAACAAAAGAGCCAAGCAAGCGATTACTTGATTAATTTTCTTAACATGGTGACAACTCAATATAAAAAGGAAGTAAAACGTGTGCGTTGTGATAATGGGGGGGAGTTTACCTCAAACCGTATGAAGGCGTTTTACAACGAGCATGGAATCATGCTTGAGACCACGTGTCCATACACCCCCCAACAAAACGGGGTGGTGGAGCGGAAACATAGACATCTGTTGGAAATAGCGCGAGCTATTCGTTTCGAAGCATGCTTACCTATACGGTTTTGGGGAGAGTGTGTATTAACAGCCGCATACATTATAAACCGCTTACCGTCCAAAATAATCAACTACAAGACATCGTATGAGATAATTTATGGACGGTCGCCATCTTATGACCACATGCGGGTTTTGGGTTGCTTGGTGTATTTTTGGAACACCGACACAAAGGGGGACAAATTTGCGCCAAGAGGTAAGCACGGGGTCTTTCTGGGTTATCCTTACGGAACAAAGGGGTACAAGATATACGACGTCGAAAGTAAAAAGATGGTAATTAGCAGGGATGTTCGGTTCATGGAACATGTCTTCCCTTTCTCAAACGGGGGAATAACGAGTTTCAAGGTGATGAAGAAATAGTCAAACCGTACAGGGCTAGTAGAAGTGGGCCAGAAGACGTTGGAGAACATATACGAGGGGACTCCTTTGTTGATCAGGGGGAGTCTGAGTACCACTTGCAACAGGCCCATCAAGGCCCAAGTCCACAGCCTATTAATACTAATGAAGAAGGCCGAACTTTACAAAGCAGTGAAGCTAATCCAGCTTCTCCTACTGGTCCAATTTTTCACGAGCCCACAGAAATAATTGATGAAGTTCACACCACAACAGATCCCTCGGTTTCGGTTCAACGTCCGCAACGTACAAGAACTCAACCCCGTCGGTTGAGAGATTTCGACGTCCAATTACCATCGTCGGTTGACAATGCACACCCGTCTCCCGATCAATTTTCCACCGAATCGACTCAAACCCACTCTACGGTACACTCTCTTGCTCATTACATTACCTATGATAATTTTTCTAACGGTCATAAAGCATTCCTTGCGACCATCTCCTCCAAGATGAGCCCAAAACTTTTCATCAAGCATCACAGGATGAACGTTGGAGAGATGCCATGAAGAAAGAAGTACAAGCCCTTGAACAGAATGGAACTTGGTCTTTGGAACCATTACCAAAAGGCAAGAAAGCCATTGACTCCATATGGGTGTACAAGATCAAGTATAAGCCAAACGGGGAGGTAGAACGTTATAAGCGCGACTCGTGGCAAAGGGTTATACACAAATGGAGGGGGTAGACTATCACGACACGTTTGCCCCCGTCGGGAAACTAGTAACCATGAGAACGCTTTTAGCCCTAGCGGTCAAACGGGATTGGTTGATTCACCAACTTGATGTGAACAACGCTTTCCTACATGGAGATTTGGAGGAGGAAGTTTATATGAAGTTGCCACAAGGTTTCTCCACAACAAACGAAACCAGAGTATGTCGCCTCAAGAAATCCTTATACAGGCTCAAGCAAGCCTCCCGTAATTGGTACCACAAGTTCACAAGCGCTTTGTCACAATTGGGTTTTCTACAATCCAAGGCGGATCATTCACTCTTCATCTACCAAACAAACAAAATTTTTGTAGTCGCCTAGATATATGTTGATAATGTCATAATAGTGGGAAACGACCCACCAATGATCGATCACACCAAAGCACATCTTAACAAACTCTTTACCATAAAAGATCTTGGACCCCTAAAGTATTTTTTGGGAATCGAAGTTGCGCGAACAAAAGATGGGCTTGTTTTAAGCCAACGCAAGTATACACTTGACATTCTAAAAGAAAGTGATTTAGAAGGTTGCCGCCCTAGTTCATTTCCTATGGAACAAAATTTAAAGCTCGGGCCCGATTTAATTGAAGCTAAAGTTGACGCAAATTCCTATCGTTGATTGATTGGAAAGTTACTCTATCTCCAAGCCACACGCCCCGATGTGGCTTACGCGGTTAATGTTCTTACCCAAATTGTAGGAGATCCGCGACAGACCCACATGAACGTAGCTATACGGGTCTTGCGATATTTAAAGACAACACCAGGGCAGGGCATTTTGTTGCCAAAAGTTGGAGGAACACAACTTGTTTCTTATTCTGACGTTGATTGGCTCGGTTGCCCATCAACAAGACGTTTTCGTACAGGTTATTTGCTATTGCTAGGAGGGGCACCTATTTCGTGGAAATCGAAGAAGCAGTCCCACATGTCCCGCTCCTCGGCGGAGGCTGAATACCGCGCTATGGCGTCTACGGTTAGCGAGATACTTTGGATTCGATTTTTGGTCAGTGAACTTGGCGAACCAATGCAAAGTGCTACTACTCTATTCTGTGACAATCAAGCTGCCCGTCACTTAGCTAACAATCTCGTTTTCCACGAACGCACTAAACACGTGGAAATGGATTGTTATTTTGTTCGTGAGAGAATCGAATGGACAGAAGTTCAGCCCGTTCATATCGATTCAAAGTTGCAGATCGCGGATCTACTCATCAAACCATTGGGAGCTCAGCACTTGAAGGGCCTACTCGTCAAGTTGGGCATGAAAGACTTACACACACCAACTTGAGAGGGAGTATTGTGTTGAAAGTAAAAGATTACGGGATCAGTCAAGCATCATCTCCCAAGATTAGCAGGGTCAAAGACAGCTAGTAATCAGCTGTTAAGATTAGCAGGATCGAAGACAGCTGGTAATCAGCTGTAAATCCAGCCGTAAACCAAGCTGTCTTCTATATTTAGATTACGGTTTTGTGTATAAATTCAATACCTTTCTTTGTAATGAAATATACGAAAATATATACATCAATTCAGAGTTTTACGAATCAACTTCTTAACATGGTATCAGAGCAGTGTCGTTCTTGACCTGTTCATCATTTACCTTGCTCACCCAAACCAAATCATCCTCTCAACCAAGCCACCATGGCCGAAGCCGGTAACTTGGGAGAAGATCTATCAATTCAAATCGCCAATCTGCTCAAGAATGGCCTCAACCCACAAAACCGAAACCCAAAACTGTCCGATAACCTTCAAATAGACCTCAAGCTCAACAGCCAGAATTATGCTTTATGGACCCGGATGATAAGGGTAGCCATAGGCGGTAAATCAAAAGTCTTTCTAAACCATTTATCAACCAACCCACCGAACCAAACCAGCGAAGAATATGAGCAATGGGAACAAGACGACCTAGTCGTCTTCTCATGGCTCATACAAAACATCGAACCAACCCTCACCAGCAATCTAACCGAATTTCCGACAGCAAAATCGCTGTGGGATGCCCTGGCTATAACATATAGCAGTGGGCGTGACAAGCTCCAAACCTTCAACCTACATGTCAAGGCGAATGAAATCAAACAGAACAATCTCTCCCTAGAAGAATTGTGGATTATACTCCAATGAGTATGGGGAGAAATTGATCGGATTGACCCAAACCCTATGACCTGCCCAACCGATATCCAAGCATATCACAAAATCAGGACGGAACAGAAACTGTTTCAGTTTCTAAACGCCCTCAACCGGAAATATGACCCTATAAAGAGGGAAATACTCCGGCTAGAACCCCTTCCAACCGTAGAAACTGCATACGCCACTGTCCGCAAGGAGGCCGCTCACCAGAACATTCTGGGAACACCTCTCAATGACACACAGGGTATCACAGTGGGTCTAATGGCCTCTGAAATTGACGGATTAGGGCTTGCATCAAAGGGATACCGACGGGCCGATGGAAAAAGAATCGGAACAAGTAACAAAGACGACAAAACTCACCTCAAGTGTGATCATTGCGGTATGACGAAACATACCCGGGAACAATGTTTCAAACTCGTTGGGTATCCCGAATGGTGGTCTGATGGTCAGAAGAGAGGCACAAAGACTACGGAAAAGGGGAAGTCATCTAGCACCGGCAGCCGAGATGTCACCAGAGATGAAAGCCGGAGCAGATCAGGGTTCGGCGGAATGGCCAAAGCAGATGAAGAAGAAGACACTGCAACAGGTAAAGGGTTTGGGGCGCAACCCTCAAACCCTCGGTCACACACGAGTGATAAAGAAACAAATATTGCACATTTAGTCCCTGAAAATAAGGGAAATGTCAATATGGCCCACGAACATCACAAAAAATAAAAACTATGGATTTTTGATTGTGGCGCGACCGATACGATGACTTATGAGCTATCGGATATTATTTCAACAACCAAACCAGAAAAAACACATATTCAAACGGCAAACGGAGGAATAATGGATGTAAAATCGGGAGGGACTATTGAGATTTCACCCACAATAAAAATCTCTAATTGTCTTTATGTTCCCTCGTTATCACATAAGCTGCTTTTCATCAGCCATGTCACAAAGGAACTCAACTGTATTGTCCTAATGTACCCTACGTTTTGTATTTTACAGGATATCAGGACGGGAGTGATCATTGGGCGTGGCACTGAAAATCAAGGGTTGTACTATGTGGATGAGGTGACTCAAAGTGGTGCTGTGATGCTGACTCATGGGACATCGGAACGAGAAGCTTGGCTATGGCACCGAAGATTAGGTCATCCTTCTACAAGTTATTCGCATATTTTATTTCCAAAACTATTTCCAGTTAATTCTATGTCACATTGTGAAACATGCGTTTTAGCAAAAAACCATAGAAAAACTTTTAAACCCAATAATACTAAGGCTGCTTTGCCATTTTCATTAATCCATTCTGACGTATGGGGTCCTGCCCCAGTTCTTGGGGGGCAAAACCTTCGGTACTTTGTGATGTTCGTTGATGATTGTACCCGAATGACCTGGGTTTATTTTTTGAAAAACAAATCCGAAGTATTTGAAAAGTTCACTATGTTTTACGCCATGATCCAAACCCAATTTCAAACAAACATCCAAATATTCCGATCTGATAATGGCGGTGAATTTGTTAATACCTCGTTTAAATCCTTTTTCCAAGACAAGGGAATAATCCACCAAACTACATGCCCAAACACCCCAGAACAAAACGGTGTCGCCGAAAGGAAAAATCGTATTTTGCTAGAAATGACACGAGCTCTCCTAATTGAATCCCAGGTCCCGAAATATTTTTGGCCTGAAGCCCTTGCTACTGCTACCTATCTTCTCAACCGACTCCCAACAAAAATCCTAAAGCTTAACACTCCGCTACACACCCTTTCAAAATTCTTCAAACTACCCTCAGTTCTTACTCTTCAACCACGAATCTTTGGATGTACTGCCTTTGTTCACATACCTAAATCAGATCGAACCAAACTTGACCCTTGTGCTGAAAAATGTGTCTTTGTTGGGTATGGAATGAATCAAAAGGGATACAGATGTTATAATCCAAAAACACGTCATATGTTCACCACAATAAACTGTGACTTTCTTGAAACCAAGTATTACTACAATTCCCAACTTAGTGGTCAGGGGGAGAAGGAATGTTTAGACACACTAAGCTGGTTAAAATATGTTCCCTATGTACCAACTAAAGAGTCACCTACTACAGAGTCACCAGACTTCAATTTCAGTGCCACTGACGGTCCTAATGTTCCTCCTAACCTGGTGTCCGAGGTAAGTAATACTCACCCTATTCAGTCTGGTGGTATTTTTGAAGTTTCTAATGACTCCGAGGATACCAATACTTCTAACCATGAAACTGCCACAGAACAAACTGAAAATTTACAGACAGATGAATCCAGACAAGAAGAACCACCATCAAGATATGTGTTACCCCCTAGAACAAACAGAGGGGTTCCTCCGAAACGGTATTCTCCTGAAAAAGAACCAAGAAGATCTAGTTATCCTATAGCTAGTGTGGCCGATGGAAATTTCACTAAGGAAGCCAAAGCATTTATCTCATCTGTTTATTCCGAAGAAACTCCTACAAACGTGGATCAAGCCTTAAAATCTAAACATTGGAAGGAAGCAATGAAAACGGAAATGGAAGCCCTAATCAAGAACAATACTTGGGAAAAGTGTACTCTCCCATTGGGAAAGAAATCCTTGGGGTGTCGTTGGGTCTATACGGTTAAGTATAAACCAGATGGTACAATTGAAAGATATAAAGCCCGACTGGTAGCAAAAGGGTATACCCAGACACATGGGATTGACTATGCTGAAACATTCTCCCCAGTTGCAAAAATGAACACAATTAGGGTTCTTTTTTCGATAGCTGCAAATGAAGGGTGGCCGCTTCAACAGTTTGATGTAAAAAATGCCTTTTTACACGGGGACCTAGATGAAGAGGTATTTATGGATGCTCCTCCAGGATTCACAAAAGATTTCAAAACTGGAGAAGTTTGCCATCTGAAGAAGTCTCTTTATGGTTTGAAGCAATCTCCCGGGCTTGGTTTGGCAGATTTTCGGTAGCTATGAAAAAGTTTGGATATAAACAGAGTAATGCCGATCATACTTTGTTTCTCAAAAAAAGAGGAAAATTCGTAACCTGCCTAATTATCTATGTAGATGATATGATCATTACAGGGAACGATAAAGAAGAAATGGTAAAACTCAAAGAAAACTTGTTTGCTGAATTTGAAATAAAAGATTTGGGCAGACTTAAGTATTTCCTCGGAATTGAAGTACTAAGGTCAAAACAAGGAATTTTCATTAGTCAAAAGAAGTATGTCTTAGACCTGTTGGCAGAAATTGGAATGATCGATTGCAAACCAGCAGATACTCCTATGAGTGTAAACCAAAAGCTTTACATGGAAGAAGGAGCAAAATTAGCAAATAAAGAAAGATACCAACGGCTGGTGGGAAAACTAATATATCTCTCACATACTCGTCCAGACATCGCCTATGCTGTAGGGGTAGTAAGTCAGTTCATGCACCAACCTCAACAGTCACATATGGAAGCAGTTTGGAGAATTATTAGATATCTCAAAGGAACAGTGGGTCATGGAGTCCTGTTTCAATCACATGGACACCTAAATGTTCAAATCTATACCGATGCAGACTGGGCAGGAGATAAGGGAAGTCGGAGATCAACAACAGGCTACTTCACTTTAGTTGGAGGGAATCTTGTTACTTGGAGAAGTAAAAAACAAAAGGTGGTTGCTCTTTCAAGTGCAGAAGCTGAATTTAGAGGTATAGCTCGAGGTTTAACAGAAGCCATGTGGATGCGGAGACTCTTAGCTGAGATTGGTTTTCCGTCAAAAGAAACAAGTAAGATTATGTGTGATAATAAAGCTGCAATTCAGATTTCAGAAAACCCAGTACAACATGATCGAACTAAACACGTGGAAGTTGATAGGAACTTCATCAAAGAAAAATTGGAAGATGGTACGATTGAACTACCATTCGTTCAATCAAAGGATCAGCTTGCTAACATTCTAACAAAAGCAATTAACGGGAAAATTTTCAGCTATTGTTTGGGCAAGTTGAATTTTGGAAATCCAACTATTCAACTTGAGGGGGAGTGTTGAAAGTAAAAGATTACGGGATCAGTCAAGCATCATCTCCCAAGATTAGCAGGGTCAAAGACAGCTAGTAATCAGCTGTTAAGATTAGCAGGATCGAAGACAGCTGGTAATCAGCTGTAAATCCAGCCGTAAACCAAGCTGTCTTCTATATTTAGATTACGGTTTTGTGTATAAATTCAATACCTTTCTTTGTAATGAAATATACGAAAATATACACATCAATTCAGAGTTTTACGAATCAACTTCTTAACAATATTGGAACTTGACTATACCGGGGGTGATGAATCGGTGTACGTGAATTATGGGACAACTGTTGAATGAAGATTGAATCAAGATATGCATGCGTAATGCATGGCCTTATCTTTTTATCGTTTATCTATTCTTTTTTATCGTTTCGGTTAGTTACGTATTTCCTTTTAAAAGGGATGGCATTGTTTTTTTTATCATCAGAAAAATAAAAGAAAGTTTGTTCGATTCTCTCTGTACCGATTTTTACAAGTTGGGCTATGCTAGCCTCAACGTCCCAGCCATCGTCCTCTTTAATAGTTGTTGCGTTACCTTCAGCTTTGGGGTTGCGACAGTCTTTAGCCATGTGTCCACGCTACCCACAATTAAAACACTTAAAACGAAAATCTCCGTTTATTTGAATTATTGAGTTTCTTTTCATCGTCTGGTTCTTGTAGTGCTTTACCTTTCTTTTCAGTTTCGTACCGTTTTCCTTTCTAAACCCGCGTTCCTATTTCGCCATGGCTTTTTGTTCCCTCGGTTACTTCCTTTTTCAACATAGGGTGTCTTCTTTTCTTCCTACTTAATCAATCGAGGCCCCTACAAACTACTTTTGTAAGAGCTTCTTCTCCACTTAGGAGGTTTTCAATTTCACTTAACGAAGGTTGCATCTACCACCATTGTATCGCTCCAATAAAGCTACAATAAAACAATGATACTCAGGTTTGAGGCCGTGTATTATAATCCTCTACATCCGCACTTCTCCAATATTTGCTTGTGGGTTAAGTCCTGCAATTTCATGACACAAGGTTTTTACCTTGTGAAAGTATTGAGAAATCGACAAGTCTTTCTGGCAGATTCCGAGTAGTTCATTTTCAAGCACTTGAAGTTTGCTATCATTACGTTTTGAAAACAATGAGGCCAAAGCATCCCACATCTTTTCGGAGTCGCCAAATCACATATGTCTTCAGCAAAAAACGAAGCTTTCCCTGCTTTGACCTTCCACTTTGCTATCACCCCATTCTCATTGTTTCTTGGTATATGTATGTCGCTTCCATTAACCACCTCCCATAGGCCTTGTCCCTACATAAACGATGTTATGCAGGTACACCACGTATTGTAATTTGAGTGATTAAGTTTTTACTTCCTGCAACATACTGTAAATCCGCCATGGTATTGAACGGTTCTAGGCTTCTAATATGATCTTCGGCTGTAGTTTGGATTGGAGACTATTAGCGCATCAATCAGATGCGTTACTTTTCAGATGCACTCAGATGCCCTAATTAGAAACATTCGGTATCTGATTTCTGTGGTTGTAGGTTTCTGCTTTACGTACTTTGCATGTTTTCACGTTTCTTCTTAGAGCCGATCATGTGGCTTTGATACCACTTGATGAAACTTTAAGATGAACACACAGAACTAAAAAACAACGATATTGATAAATCGACTCTTTTTATTTAATTGTTTGTGAATAATAATAATAATAATAATAATAATAATAATAATAATAATAATAATAATAATAATAATAATAATAATACTACTACTACTAATACATGACTCAAAGGACTTAAATAGTCAACAGATTCTAACTACTAAACTCAGATTCTAATCCTACTAAAACTCTAAACGTTTACTGATAATAATCTAATCACTAGAAAACAACGAAAATCTAATACCAAATAGATAATTCAAATAATAATTAAATACTTTAATTATTATTTCACTTGTTTAGTCCTTCGACTTTCGATCTCCATCAAACCGCCCCTTAAGATCCCAAACCCCTTAGCTAATATTATTACTCGTTCAATAAGTTGAACTTATGATTACATAGTACACAAATGCATAATCTTTCTAATAATAAATAAATAAATAAGCATAGAGGTTTTTATTAACCTACACTCTTTGGATAGTAAATCCATATACATTCTTACATATCTTGGCAGATTCTAAAGTAGTTGTATTAGTAAATCCATATACATTCTTACATATCTTGGCATATTCTAAAAAAAATTGGCATGTTTTTTAGATTTTTTAGTTTTCTCATTTATATATAGTTTTCCCATGATCCTCTCCCTTCAATACAATTCAAAGAAACTTTTATTCTTGTGACCTTTACTTTAAACTTTAGTTAACCCTCATAACACACGATATCCAGAAAACCTAAAAAAATAATGCAAAAATAAGCTAAAGGTCCTTTTAAGGTTACAACTTATATCGACAAAGCTGCATATGAATGTATTACGACTAACCTGACCGACCAACTGACTGACTACAGTTTATCACACAAAAACAATAGAATCATAACTGGTATGGGTCGAGTGACTCGAGTCCTCCCAACTAGTAATGGTTTGTAACCAAAAACAGTTTGAACGTTAATAGAATGCCAATTCCTTCTATCAGATTCAAGAGGAAAAATATCATTTTGTTGCCTGCAGTTAAACATAACCGTAAATATCACTGTTATTTGAAGGTATTTTTCACACAACATTCTCTTACAAGTTGTAAATTAAGAGGTTTATTGTGCACATGCTTAGGGATGGCAAAATGGGGGGTCGAATGGGTTGGATAACGGTTCACAATGGGTTCAGACCAGTATTTGTAATGCAGGTCAGGCGGGGCTGGGTTTTACAGAACCACAAAAACATGTTTAAAATATTCATTTTTTATTTAATATTTATGAACGTGTAAAATATAATTAACAATTACACTGTATTGACATATTTGACCCGTTTCCTTTTTCGTTAAAATCTATTAACTTAACCAATAAAGTTTATTAGAAAAAAAAAACATAACCCAACTCAACTCATTTGATACTATACGAGTAGAGTGAAATCTTGTACCTGGAAGAAATGTTGCATTAAGTCTCTTCTGAGACCATGATAAACTGCAGAAAAAAGATAGAAATCAAACTTCATGTGATGTGACATAATAATTAAAAATAAAATATGAAAAAAATAAGTACTCACAGTGCTCCACCACATGCAGGACCAATTGCTTTACAAATTGACATCCATGTCATGGCAATACCATTGGCTGCACCTCTTTGGTGTTGTTCCTGTTATCCATATACATTTGTCTTAAAATAAAAGTTAATCTATGTACCTGAACAATGTTTAAAGACGAAATACAAACTATAGAAACTATGAATATTACCGCAGCTTTATTTTGCAGCATGCAGGTCCCAGTTATCATGGACAGCTGGTTCAAAGAATATATCATGTTTATATGAATAAAAAGAAATATATAAATTTTGTAATATCGGTTCATTTGATGTACCTTTTGATAATTCAACTCTATAACCATACAGTTATACAACTTAAACAATTTGGTGATAATAATTGGTGTAAGCCAGCTTCCATAGGTGTCCAAATGAGGGGGGTTGGATAAAAGTTAAATTTTTATGACGCTTAAAACGGTTTGGTAGAGCTCCAAACCTATTTTTAACCATTTTATGACTTCCAAAAATATATAAAACATTACAATGATTACAAAAATTGTCATAGTAATTTATGACCTGTTAAATCAAAGTTCATGTGGTTGACCGGTTTCTTTTTTAGATAAACTTTTTAAGGTTTACAAATTTGTATCGAAGTTTAAAGTTATTTCAAAGAATGCTTGAAAGATGTTGATGTTTATTTAAGACGATGTGACGAAAATGTTTTACAACTATTTTATTGTATTACATTAATAAAAACATGAATTCACTCGGCCTAGCTGACATTTGAATGCATGTTAGATTGATTTTAGGTTAGCTGGATGAACGACAACCTCTTGGATGTTGCATGAAATTACCCGACATTTAAAGATGGCATTTCTAGTTCAAGAACCTTGTTTAAGAAATCAATTATTATACATTAAATTTTGTATTTAAATTTAGATGATTCCCATGTTTTGGGAATTTGACTTGAATGTTTTTCGTTGTGTACTCTTTGAAGATTTAAAAAAAAGATTTAAATATTTTCGGGCTTATTTATCCAACGATGACCCAACTATGAGAGACCCAGATTTTGGGGTCTTACAAGTTGGTATCTGAGCTATAAATCGAGAGATCTAGGCATCCCTTAATGCCTAGACTTGAACCGAGAATGGGAGCGAACTAGAAATGCCAATACGGGTAGCTGCACTCCAAGAGGTAACCTTTATGTGTTGTAGTATGTAGGATACCTTTCTTGAATGCTTAGTTGCATGATGTATTATATAGAATGATAACTTCTTGATGCTTTGAACTAGTTTGGATGTCTTTCCTTAAATGTCTATTTGAACGACATGTAAGATTGAACACTAGGGTGACTATGACGGGAGACTATAACATGCATAGTAGCATAGACAACTGACCACACTTAATCAACATTGTCAGTGGTCTTTTGTTACTTCCTTTGTTCTGAGATGTGACCTAAATTGGTCATATAAATGTGTTGTCTTTGTGTAGGTATTGGTGATTTCATGTCCAATGTCCTATAGAGTACCTAATTTGTAAGGATGTCCACACTATAGTATTGAGTAGTAAGCAGGTGTAGGGACTCGCAATGCCCACCAGTATGATGTAGAGTTCCTTTATGTTATGGTATTATACGCTATGTAAGGTTATGCGATGCATAGACTATGCCGACGGTTGCGTATTCTCGGGTACCATAGTTTTTGCGACTTTTAGAGATCGTTAGGGATCTTACAAGTTGGTACCATAGTTCTATATAGCGATGGGGATTAGGTCACATTGTTGAAGCCATTGTCAAACTTAACTAGAATGAAAGTTGATATGGGTTAAGCTATTTACTAAAGGAGGCATATGAAGCATGAATGAATCTGGAATCATTCGCACAATTATTTTTTATGAAGCAGGATAGGATTTGTGTAAGGTTAGGTGGGTAGACTTGTAACGCCGCACAAAGATTTCCATTTATGATATAATACACTTGGTTTACAATTACGTTTTGAAAAGGCCTTACGCCTAGGCAAACCAGAAGCCTAATATCGACGATGGAGAATGTAATCATGTTATGATGGAAAGAAGATAGAAAGGGTTTTGTTTTTCGAGAGCTACTATTAAAAAAAACAACAGATAACTCAAAAGTCAACAAAGGTTTTTTTTTGTTGCTTTTGCGTTTGTGTTTAGTCGACAAGCAGGTTGATTTTTAGTGTTATTGCAATTAAAGAAGAAAGAAGAACATTTCTTTTGGTGCCTTACATTTAGTTAAAGGGAAGGAGGGTTTTTGTTTGACTTCTAAGGTTCGAATCAAAGGACTTGAATTGGTAAGGAAGAAGTGAGCGGAAGGATTAAGACCAACAAGAGGATTGGTAAGAAGATCAAAGCTCCGATGAAGTTCTATCAAGAAGCCGCTAACCGTGTTTTTTGCACAAGTAAAAAGTGAGCCTAAATTCTAAGGGAACACGTAATGATCCAATAATGCTAGTGTTAGCTCAAGATCGCAACCGAGTTAACAATGGTTAGTGTTCTGATGACCAAAGGACGAATCTCGGACAATAAAACTAGTCGGGTATAAGGTCGCAAGAATTTTCGCGAAAAACAGAGTTAACGATCAACAAGAGTTCCAAGAGATCAAAGCAAAGAAGACGTGTATGGACTTTATGGCTTACCTATTCGGAGTCCGAAATTAGGGGGTGATTGTTGGACGTAATTCCCTCTTGAACATAAGACGCTGTCGGGTTGTGTCGAGTAGGTATGGAATAGGGTCAATTAATTAAATCATTTTAGGATAAATTAAATGAGTTGTATTTAATTTATGATAGGTTAATTAGATTATTAGATAACTGTGTGGGTGTTATTCAATGTTTAATTAGAAGTTCAAGTCCATCTCTGATTATACTGAGTCAGGGTCTATATAGTCTAATCATCGCTGTTCAGTTTTATTGTAGATTAGGACTTGAAGACGAAGAACTAATAATTTGTAAAGAGTGTTGTTTGTAGTAATATTAATTAATTAAAGTAGTCATCTAGGAAGAATTGATATTGCTAGAAGCTTGTGACATTATTTTAATATTCAATATTGGGAGAAAGTTTCAAGTTAAAAGATTTTTCTTCGATGTTAAATGGTTGGATAATCATTATTGTAAGGTGTGTTTGTTTAAAATGTTACAAATGCAATGTTAGGTGGGTATTTATGTGTAAAAAAGTTGTTAAAAAATTTAGTAAGTACTATCTATATTATATTACAATGCATGAGAGACTGGTATTTTAAGATATAAAAAAATAAGAATCTCTTCCCTCTTTATTTAAAAAATAATTATATTTTAGTCTCTCGTATTATTACACTTAAATCCTTTTATGTTAACAAAATTATGGCTAATTAGTTACACTTATCCTCTTCCACAATAAACTTATAATTATTTTACGTGTTCTTGTCATATCTTATAAACTATAATGTTTTAAAAAAAATCCAAAGGTACCTTGATAACCTACTCATTTTTGTCGACGTTTCAATAGTTGTCTTTGTCAACATTGTTGTGCGAATTAAAATGTACAAGTAGATGATGCATTAGTGTACAAGTTATTAAATCAATGTGTCCTATCACATTCCAATTCTCAATACTCTCTATGTTGTTATTATTATCAATTTAATAATATTCCAACCATTTTCACTCGGATTTTCGTTTGATTAAGATTGTTCACCAATTTTTTCTGGCGACTAGATTAAATTTCGAAACCTTGCACATACGGGTTTGATATGAGCTTGGTTCCTATTCTCTATGTTTGTGTATTTACTTGGTTGGATGCACACACCTACATGGGTTAGCAGGTAGTAAATGACATCAAAAAACTCACTTGTTTTTATCTAATTGGTTATATTAAAAAACTTTATATTACCTTATTGAACCAAATGGAATTATAGTTTTCATAAAAAATTAGAAAAACGTCTTTAGAAGCATTTTCGTTTTCATAAAACTTTTTTTTATATAAAAATGTTTATTAGAAGCTTGGTAAATAAGTTTTCCACCAACAAACTTTTAGGAAAAAACTACATAATCTAAACATAATATATCTTCAAAAACTGAATACTATATTGTGTTGCGTTTTTGTAGGGATTATAAGTTCAAAAATACTCTTATAGATAATATTAATTAGTTCAAAAAGGCTACATGTTATTCAATTCGTTGGTTTATAAGTTTTATATATAGAATAATTCATTAGTTTTTTTCACTTCAAGAAATTTCTTGTTTTTTAGAATTCTTGGTTTACAGGTATTTTAATTTATTGGTGTGTATAATTTTGATTTATTATTCTATGCTCACACGTAAATTTATCTTATTTATTATTTAGTGGTTTTATAATTTCAATATTCATCATTTCAGATCTTTACACAGGTATGTATGTTTCTAAAACATGATATACTGTTTTTTTTGTTTTTATATTATGTTTAACTGTAAACGTCGTTTTTATCCTATATTATATATAAAGGTAACATGATAAAAACAGTAACTAAAATGCTTAACATTTTTTTTCAATTCACCAAACCGATCCAACTCATGTATCAGTTAAAGAGGAGAATAGAGAAGAAACTCATCCTCTAAAGGATGTAACAATCAAACATGAAGAGATACAGCAAATTTTGGAGAACGTTGACCTCGATGATGACAAATGGTGGTGTGACAATATAGATGACATACTTGAGATGTTTAAGTCGTATGATTACTAAATTGATCTAATCATGATGTAAAGTCCATGACACTTAAGCTTTTATTTTTCAACTTTTATATTTAAGACTTAAATTTTTTTATTTGTGTACTACTTTATATAACTTTTATTTATATTTAAGACTTTTTTTTGTTATTCGTGTGTCACTTTAATGGATCAATGGTTTCTTAAAATACTTGACAATTTCTAAATTTAATAATTACTAGACATGTATAATACTTATGCCATGTATCCATCACAATAATGTCACCATAAATATTATACGAAAAAAAAAACTAACAGAAACGAGTGCTGCAATGTAAAGTATCGCCCCCGCCACATCGGTCTGGCACCCTACTAGTATTCTAAACATGGAAAAGTTATTAAAGAGTCTAAATAACCTTGATTGTCTAGTTAATAAAAGGTTGGTTGATTCATGACTCTAGATCGATACAACAGTCATCACAGTACTTCCTTTTTGGCTAATATATGAATGTATCAGGCATGAAGAAGTCTGATTTATACAAGTCCTTCTTGACTCTTGCAAGGAATCTCTTAAATTACATGCCTTAAGTCTATCATGTACGAGAGATCAAAATGTCCATAGTAAGGATTAGTTTTGATAAACTTAAAGAATTGTCATTAATCATAAAGAAAAGTTCACCCACAAAATATAGGTGTTTCAGTGAAAAATGATAATTACAGGATTGGTATACATATTTAACATTGAATTCATATAATAGTAAATATGAGATAACTATATTAATGAGATAATAACTAATAATAAGACAATGTCCAATAATGATCAAGCGATGATAGGATAAGTGAATAACCGACTAACATTCCTTGGCAAGCTGAATGACACTTTGAACATGAAACTTGGACCATGTGTGGTACGAAATGAAGTTTTAAGCCACATATCAAACCACCGCCTTTTTAGTTTCCCATTCTTTTTGTTTCTTATGTAATTTATTCTTGTACACTTGTATCTAATTTTGATATAATAAATATATGTCTCTACACATTTGTGAAGCATAGAAAATTATTATCATATTGTATCAGCCTCTTGGTTGATCTCCCTGCCCTTCCTCTTCACCTACCAATTTCTTCTCCTCCTTCTCCCATCTTCCTTTCTATCCTACAAGCTTACAGGGCTGCTTCATCATCATCATCATCTACTAATGGAACTCTTCCCTCAACACCCTCATCCACATGCTCACAAACTAAACAAACTCTGTTTCTTAAACTATTTGCTATTGAAAAATCAAATGATTCTCAAATTATCTTATCAAAGTCTAAGTCTACTACAACCGGGATGTCAGTTTTTCGGTTCACGCTTAGTGACATGGCAGTGTAAGAAACAAACTACTGTTTCTCACTCGACTTGCGAGACGGAGTACGTGTCTGCTTCCAGTTGCTGCTATCAGATTCTTTGGATCAATAGCAGATGAGGGAATAAAACATCAAGATCCTTAGGGAGGCTTCTATTAATGTGTTAGATCCGATTTCGATTGGGGTAAAAGTTAAGATCCAATTAGGGGTAAAAGTTAAAAAGGTTAATTAATGGAGGTCGGGTAATTTGACAAAGTAGTAAAACCGACAAGATTGTTACTAAGTACTTGTGTCTCTTTTGAACCCGAAAAGGGATCACAACTATAGGGATGCGTCAGGCAACAAGATCAAAGGAGGAAATTTTGTTTATTTGGTCACTTGATTAATTTAGAAGTCATTTGCCTCGGCAATTAAAAGATCATAATTGGAATCCTGAGTTTAAGCTTGAAAGAACATAAACTAATATAGTTACAAAAAGATAATAAAACCAAGATGACCTTAAAACGAAGTTCGTTATAACATATTGTTTACTAGCTGAAAGACTAGGACTGATCAACTGAAGAGCCTATAAAGCCGACCACTTTAAATATGTTTTCACAAAAACACAGTATCCTTAACAGAAGTTTTTTCCATTTTATTATGAGATAAATAAGAAGAATTGAGCATTCTTCCACAATAATAAAACTAACTATATTAAAAAAGGAAGACTATCAACTAATGTGGGGCTAGCCCATTTGGTAAAGACTTTTGCCTTTTAAGGGGAGGTCTTGAGTTTAATTTCAAGCAATGAGTAGTTTAAAATTAAATTTGATGTAAATTAGCAGTGAGTAAGCATTGCTATTAAAAAAATAATAATAAGAAAGACTATCTAAATGAGTCCATTTATTACTATCTAGTCTACTATTCTATCTATAAATAAAATTAGTCAAAATAAAAATGAAAGCTTAAGCAGGGCAAGCGTATACTTGGACGATATTTGATTTTTATCTAAACTATACTATAGGCAATAGATTCACTGCTCGTTGTATGTATTTTAGTATAAATAAAAATCAATTTTATAAATTTTAAACCTTGATAAACGTGTTCAAGACTAAAAATCACTACCTAAAACACACACACACAGCAGTTTGTATATAGTTTAAATAACATCAAAAGACCGTTCCACAATGGTACCCACATCGGCTTCCAGTACCTACTCCCATTACTCGCATTTTGTGTGGTGGTGTAGCTATTATACCCGATCAACCCGCACCCCCTACTAGTATAGTGCCCCTTGTACTCTTGTTCATATGTACCAAAGTGTAATTTTAGTATGAATGTTGTATAACTTAAAAAAAACTAATTATATAATTTATATTAATTAATTTTTGTATTAGATTTTACTTTGGTTGAATTTTTTTATTTATTGGACGCTCTCTGTATATGATCACAACTGAGCATTCCATGTTTTACTGAAGAACATGGGTAGTGGTAGATTATGATGCCTTGACAGGGTGCATGGCGCCTCATAGTGTTGGGGAACATCGCCTCCTCGGCACTAAGGGTTGAAATCTTCCATAATCGCGATGGTTATAAGGGGTATAATTTTAAATAGTTTTTGCTTTTTTACCATTGAACGGTAAAAAGCATTAAACTTTAAAAAAAAAACTTTTCTAACCTGTATAATCACTTTATATTTTTAAACCACTATTCCACCTCTCATTCTCTTCACTCTCTTAGATTTAAAAAAACACTAAGGTTTCACTCTAAAAAAATGCCCTCGTTCCGTTCATCCTCGTCCAAGTGGCAGTTCAGAGCAAGACCCGAACCAAAGCCACGTTCCAAACCAAAGCATGTTCCAAACCAAAGCCACGCACTAACCGACCGCCATGGAACTAGGGGTGCCGACTTTTTAGACAACCAAACCAGTTTGGTGAACCTCTTTAACCAACCAGTCTCATGGGACCAAAATCAATTTGGTTTTAATCCGAACTTCAACACTGGAGGTTACGGGTCGTCACAAGGCAAACCTAATTATGTCCTGGAGACACAACCGGAGCTAAGCCAACGAGGCAAAACGGTTGGCAAAGAGGCGCGATCGATAGCGACGAGGACATAATTTCAGCGACTATCATAGGATATCAAGTGGAATGAGGGTAGCTCGTATACTTAAAGTGTTGGAAGCTTCTTCGTGCTAGCCCAAAATGAGCCAACGTCCCTTCATTGGGAGGAACTTCTTCTGCAAGGTCGGGAAATAGAAGGCCTTCAAAGAAGTCCAAAACCTCCTCTTTCGTTGATCCCGAAATACTAACGTCCGACGCTCTAACGTCGACTTAAACGGTGTTAATCCATTGTTTGTGAAGGAGTACGAGGAGGAGGCGGAGCCGCGACGGGCACCCGGTAGAAGAAGTTGTGGAAAAGGAAGGCAACCAGAGTCATCATCGGGGGATCCGACTTAAAAGAATATCGAGTTTGCTTATATGAACCAACGCCTTTAATACAGATACGACCTAAGGGCTCAACATATACAAGAGAACCGGGAAGTGGTCAAGCTTGAGCTTATGAAGGAGAGACGAATGAAGAGAGACACTGAGTATTACTCGAAACTGTTAGACCACTTAACCAGAAAAGGCGTTGGAATTGGCTATAAAGCGTAAAGAGCATATCAAAAAAATACGGACTTTAGTTATTTTAATTTTATAGTGTTTCTAATTTTATAATAATGTTTTTTAATGAAATGTTTGTAATATTGTTGTAATGCTTCTTTTATTTTAATGAATATTTCTTGTTATATTTATTAAATTTTAAAATTTTTAAAAATAATTAAGTAATAATTGCTAGTGCGCTTATGTGGTGTTACCACTGCACCCAGATGTATGAATGTTATATAACACCACCATTGCACTTTATGTGACAAGTGTCATATAATCTCACACTTATCATGTTATATTACGTGGTGTTACCACCACACATGGTCTAAGGCTTTGTATAGATGGCACAAACATCTATACCCTTTTGGATGCTCTTTGTATTATAAACAAACTATAACTGATTCCCTGTGTTGCAGGGTCGGTTTATTTTAATGTGATTTGAGTGTACTGATTTTTTTGCAATTGTTTATCGATCCAAACGTAGATCAATTGAAAACGTCTATAAAAAACACAAAAAGCATATCGTATTTGACATTACTCATTTTGAGAAAAAAAATATGTGAAAATATAAACCAACTTGAATTTATGCTGACACTTACCTAAAAATAAAAACATAAAACCAGAGGGGGTAAAAAGGACACTTTACAGAAAATTTAGAAATTTGAGTGAGTGTAAGTGTTAATGCTGAAAGTTGATAAGATGATGTTAAAAAAAGAAGTTAAACTTAGTGTAGCTAATGAGTCTTCATATTATATACAGGAGACTGAGAGCGGTTTGACTCCCCTATCAACTCCATTTTGTGAATAATGAGCGATTACATTTTCAACTCTTTAGATATTTCCAAAGTTGTTTGAGAATTAAGTTGTAGTTGGATCTCATAGTGTGTTAATCTGATTAAAGCCATATCATACTACAATTTTTTATTTATCATTGTAGTTGGATTGCATGGACTATTTCAAGCCAAAATTTACAATTAATAATAGACTTTTAAGTAAATATCCACATTATACGATACTAAACCCATACTTCATAAAAATTAGTTATATATTTTATTTATTTTAATTTAATTTTAACTATAAAATAAGAATGTCACCTCCAAAAAGAAAATTAATTATGAGCTTTCTTTTGGTTATCGTTTTTTTTTCACATTAAGTACTAAAATACTTTTTGGATGATTTTCAACTAATAACTAAATATCCTTTTATTTAAATGGATATCATTTAATTTTAGGACAAATATCATAAAAAACCAACATACTTTGTTATTTTACTCATAAAAGTAACTCAACAATTTTTTGCATATGAAAAACCATCGTATTTTTGTTTTATCTTATAAAAGTCTCTCAGCAACTTTTTAAACATTAAAGTCCCTTCACATATTAAATTTGAACTAGATTATCACCAAAAAATTTAAACAACTTGGAACCATTATAGGTGTTCATCGGTTCGGTTCTTTTCGGTTTATTCAATTATTTGGTTCCTTTTGTTCGGTTTAAAATTTGTTGGCTTGAACAAAAAATCGAACCAAATAAACGGAATTTGAGTACTTCAAAACTAAATCACAAACCGCGTTTGAATTTGGTTTGGTTTTTGTTTTCAAACGATACACGAATTCATATTATTGGGTTTATTCGTCTAGATATAAAGTATGGTTTACTTTGGTTATTCGGTTTATTGGGCTACATATAAAACGAATTCATTTTATTTGGTTCGGATTTAATCATTTTTGTTCGATTTAGTTTGAAAATGTTTTCGATTTTGTGTCACACCCCAGATTTCCAATCCAAATCCATACACCGGTGGACCCAGGTGGGGAGTATCGTGACGTCAGTTGATAACATCATTGTCAATTAAACACAGCACAATAGAAGTCTAGGAATAAAATTACTATTACAAACCGAATGTTTGAAATACAAAATAATATACAGGCTCGTAATACAAGATCCGCAGGCGGATCATAAAATATATAAAGAAAGAATGTAAAACAGACTTTAGGGCAGATCTAAGGATTTGCAAGATCCTCTTATTTCACTACCGAGCAGCTTCCAGCCTATTTCGTATTGTACCTGCAAGCTTAATCTTTTGAAAATACGTCAGCTTCGCTGGTAAATACATCCGACTGACTCATTTTGAAAACATTTTAGAAATTAGATTTAAGTGCACAGAGCACAAATCCTTTATAACTTGGGAAAGTTACTTTGTAACCTTGTTAACAAATTCACATGTTTGTCCATACATACAGGGCCCAGTACAGAGACCGAGACATGATTAAGTACACACCACTTAGAACTCACAGAGGAGTTATCACCAACGTCTTGGGTAATTTGCATTTGAGCGTCTGTCAGGTGTATGCCTACACCCCGCGCTAAGGTCGTGGCCATTATCTAATGTAATGAGCCGAGGATATCCAGGACACGGTAGTTAACCCCCGATGTTTAAGTTATTAAACAAAACTGATTAAAACGGAATATGCAGATTTACTAGCCACAATCCGGCATTCGATTGATCCCATTTTCGACCAAGCGGTAATAATTTACCGTATCCCAAGCCCTTATAGGGAAAATAAGTCAAGAGTATTTACCTGAGCTAGTCTTGAAAATGCAAGATTTAATATCTCAGCCGTATCCAAAATGATCTAAGTGCAGATAGCATTTACCGGAAGGCTCTAGTCTGGATTATGGCATAAGCTAACCAATTAAATACTAACGTCTTATTTAAGTCATAGACTTAGACCGAGTAGTGTACAGGATAAAAACGTATAACGCTTGATTAAACGATGATTGGATCGAATGTAGTTTAAACCCGACAAGTACTTTGACTTGTATAAAATGGGTAAACAATTAACATTCTGGATTTTGAGTTAAAAATGATAAGGTTAAACCCGTTTTGGTTAATTTTCGTAAACTAGTTACATATGCTTAACCGTACGCATATTAGCGATATCGGGTAACCGGATAAGTCATGGACAAGTTCTATATGCCATTATATTTTAAATAAGTTGTAATATCAGTAGGATATCAACTTATATGCCCGTTAAGGTTTTAAAATGAAACTATACCTTATAAGGGCATTTCGGTAATTTCATACCGTATAAAAAACTTGAATATAATTAAATGTTATAATTATCAATATTCTGGAAAAATAATTTATTTATGATATGATATCAGTAGGATATCAATTATATGTGTAATTTATATTTTATGACCAAACTATGCACCAAAAGGTCATTTTGGTCATTTTACACATAGTTTACAAATTATTTAGGATTCTGAATTCATATCAAATACCTACTGTATAAATATTTAAAATAAATTTTAAAATCAGTAGGTAACAAGGTTTGGTTGATAGTTATGGTTTAAAACCATACTATGCGCCGAAACGACGCTTATGTCATAAAATGACAATTTGTGCGATGTTTAACGAAAACCGATGTTAAGGTCAGATTAAAATGTCTTAGATATGTTTTTAATATAACATATCAGTAGGTAAAATATTTACCTTGAAAAGATATGATTAAAACCATTTTATAAGCCATAAGGGCTTTATCGTCATTTACCGACATATTACAAGGACTTGTTCATAAACTCAGTTTATAATATGTTTTAACATCCCAAATAATACTACTTATAATATTACATCAGTAGGAAACTTATTTTCAAGTTCATTATCTTTTAAACCGTATTTTATGCAAAAAGGGCATTTTGGTCAAAATGGCATAATTATGGAACTTGTGCATGAACTTAGATTCTGATTATGATCATGTAATATAACCTCAGCGGGTTATGATACATTATATTATGATCATAATGCAACTTTAGATCAGTAGCTAACTAATCTAAATCGGGTCAGAATCTAAAGTCAAAGTAGAAATCAAACTTTGCGACTTTCGGTTGCGAACCGACCCTAGAACTGAAATTGACGAGCCGAACATGTTCTTACATGTTCTAATAATTATTACCAACGTGTTTAAGTGTCAAAACAGATTTCATAACATACATAAGATCAATTCATGATTTTTCTGAAAAATGGTCTGTTTGACTTTTTAATATCATAACTTTGACCCGTCACTTGGTCTAGCAAACGTGATCTTTAGGAGGTGCGCTTTATAGGGACTAACACCTACCTTATTATGATCACTTAACCATGTTCATTATGAACAATGGCTGGACCATAATGGTCTTAACCGAAAGTCAAGGCGTTTTCTGAAAAACGCTTGACTTTTGGCTATAAAAGCCTATAAACGAAAATGCAAGAGCAGGGAACACTTACAAGAGGTTCCTAGAATGCAAAAGAACTAAGTTGGATGCTCCTTTCAGTTAGGAACTTCTAGAGGAGGGAGAAGAGTTGAAAATGAGAAAGGTGCAAGTTTAAATGTTGAACCTTTGCACCTATTTATAGTTGGAGAGCTCAAAGAAGGTTATGCCAGGTGTTAAGGGGTGTAAGAGGGAGCTTACAAGTGTCCTAAAACGTGGCATAGCTGTTTGAAAGTCCCTGGTTTCGATATAATGGTTTTTGGCACCTTTATGTGGTGGCCAAGGAAATTTTCTGCAGACACGGGCCTCTCGCGCCCCGCGAGAGGCCAGGCCTTAGTCTCTCGCGCCCCGCGAGCGCCCTATGTCAGATTTTAAAATTTGCCACATTTAGCCCCTCAACTTATTAAACCCCTTTAAACCTTCTAAAACACTTTTTTAGCATATTTAGCCCTCCGTAGCCAATATTTGGTGTACCAGGGATTATGCCCGGACATTGTCGAGCTCGCGGTTCGTTAAAAGGTCACTCAGAGGTATAAGTAACATGTTGACACTTTTAAATCCCACCAATGTCCAACTTTTATAAAATTATAGATTTAATCCCTCTCGTCCACAAATGGAACATATGAGAGTTAGGAATTCGTAAAAGATCACTCAGAGGCTCGTTATAAGTATGTTGACTCTTATGTCACTCAGAGGCTAACATTAATGATCACTCAGAGGCTATGTTTTATGCATGTTGACATCAGAAGATCACTTAGAGATTTAGTTTGAGCATGTTGACGCTTTTAGTCCCTGTTAGCCTTTAATAGACTAAAAATAAAAATATTACACGTGTCGCTATATTATTGAACACGATTTTACAGGGTTTTACATTTTGTACCAATGACCTATACATTTTTAAACATATCTAGGCTGATGTAACAAGTTTTAAAAAAGTTTGTTATAAATTTGTTCAAATTTAATATGTGAATGGATTTTAATGTTTAAAAAATTGTTGATGGACTTTTATGAGACAAAACAAAAAGTATATTGGTTTTTTACATGCAAAAAATTGTTAAGAGACTTTTATAAAAAAAATAAGAAAGTATATTAGTTTTTTTATGGTATTTGCCCTTAATTTTAATTATAAAATAAGAATATAAAGTGAAGGCAATTTAAGTAAGATAAAGGAGTTTACCAATATTAGGGGATGACCCTACATCTCACATAGCTAATTGTCTAATTGTGACTGTGCTTAATAGTCACCTATAATTATATATATATAACAATGAGTGAAACAGTTGTTTGAAAAAAAACCTAACTACAAAGGCTAAAGGGAGTCCATGTTAAGGCTGAGAAACAAGAGAACCGATTGAATGCTAGAAAAGATATGCGTAATTTTTGAAGATAAAGGGAGTCCATGTTAGGCTGAGAAACAAGAGAACCGATTGAATGCTAGAAAAGATATGCGTAATTTTGAAGCTAAAGATGAAAAGTAGAAAAAAATTGACATACCACAAGGACGATTCGTTTAATTTCTCAAAGTGAATACATTTAACTTAAAAATAAGAACTCTTGCAATGCCCTTATAAGATTGATTTTTGACATGATTAGAAGTGTAAATGAGTTGGGCGTTTGTAAAATACTCAAGATTGGCTTGCTAAAAACTCCAACCAAACATAGCTTAGACGAACTTGAGGTTAAAATAAACCACTTCTAATAAATGAGTGCAAGCTCGATTATGCATCTAAATGTGCCATCATTTATACATATTTTTATTGCATAATTCTCCCCATACTTGACTATTTGGTTGCATTTCACATGATTTTGTACTTAATCAGTTCCTTTGTGAATTGGAGTAGCATTTGGATTCTCATTGATAGACGATCGAAAACCATAAGAAAAATCATGAAAATCACTAAGTGACGAAATGCATGATCTTCTATCATGGATGCATGCTTGTGACCGTTTAAGAGGGCCTCAAAAACGAACCCCCTAAAAAGCACCTATGTGCCGATAAAAAGCGTTGACACACGTCAGTGCTTGCACACATGCATGACCATGTCTATAATAAATAAAAAACATACAGTTTATGCACGGACTTTATACTTTACTCATCCCGTCTTTTTTTGCAAGTATTTTCAACCTTTTTTGAGCATTCCCTTCCACACATATTTGCAGGGGCGGACCTACCTTAGGCGAAGGGGTAGCCGCCGCTACCCCTTGACGCTCTGGCGGTAGTGTAAATTTTAAAAAAAAATTGACTTTTTTTTATGTTTTTTCGATTTCGTTACCCTTTTTATTAACGTTACCCCTATGAATATTTTCTAGATCCGCCACTGCATATTTGCATGCTATTTTTTTCTTTTTGGACATTTTGTGTGTTTGCCATTTCCTTGAGTGTTAGAACTTGTGCAAACTATACATTTCAAAACCATAAACTACCCTAGTAAAATTACAACCTTTTTAAAAGTCCTATTAATTCATGCATTAATCTCAAGTTATTTGGTGGAGATTTAATTTTTATACAAGCTTATCTCAAGTTATTTGATGGAGATTTAATTTTTATACTAGCTTTTCATTATGTTTGCTTTATTTTACTCATTGAGTACTTTTCTTAAAGCGCATACTTATACATATAATTAGCCGGGTTTTTGTGTACATTCATGAGACGTTTAAAGTTTATGAATAATCAAATCTCTATTAAGCATGTTACCCGAGTATGGATATTGTCATGATTTAGAAAACCACATAGACGACGTTTTGGTATTTTTCTTTGATTGTCGGTGTATCTTGTATCTTGGTCATCATTCATGCTTTTAGAACTTAACCCCCTTTGAATAACATATCTTTTTTAGTTCTTTCTTTTTGTTTTTGGTTTTGGTTTAAATAAACATATGAGTTTGTTGTGCCATCATTCATAAACATTGGTATTATACAATTCTCCCTATACTTAATTATTTTGTTTTGCATTTTTACATTATTTGGTACCTAATCCGTTCATGTGTGAAGTGAATTCGCAGCATGTGCCAAAAAATAGAAATAGATGTACTGCATGTGCCATTAAATAGAAATAGAGGCTCCCACCAAGCTTGGAGGATATCACTCCTATAAAGTTAAAGTTAAAACGAAGATTTGTGTATGAAAATGTTATTGAATAATATATACACTTTCACAAGCATCAGGGCGGGTGGAGGTCAGGTTTTCGCGTATTTGAGAAGAGCCAAGGGGCTAACGGCGGTTGAGTAGTCGATCTTGGCCACAGCGCCCAGTATCACAGTGGTTGACACGTCGTTTCTTACCGTTAAAAAAATTAACTTTTTTTACAGCCAATCTAATTACAAGTATAACCTAATCTTATTTAGCCCAACCCGGTCGAATTCAAATTTGATTTCTGATTCAGTTTTATACTACCTGATTTCGGTTTGGTTCAGCTTGTGAACACATAAACCTTTGAACCAAATAAAAAAGAACCCAACAACATTATATGCTTATTTTGTATTAGTAAAGGTTTTAAGGAAAAAAACTTATTTTTCATGATATAAACATTATATATGCTTATTTCAAAGCTACATAAAAACAAAAGGATATAGATTGTTAATTTACAAAACTTATGCATTAAAAGAGATAAAACTAGAATTTTTCACACTATGTAACAGGATATATAGTTTATATCATTCAAAATAATCCTTTCGTGCATTTGATTTTAGTTAATTATAAATTTTATTATCTATACCTAATAAATAAGTTGTATGAGGTATCATATTTTAGCGAGCTCAAAAACTTTTTCCACTTTTTTGTTTGATTTATTTGTATTCTATTACTTAGTTTAAAAAATATTATTTTATAGATCTTAAATTTTCGTTACCAACAATTTAATATTTCTTTTATTGAATACGTGTGATACACGTGTTCTTTAACAAAATGAGAAAATTAAAAACAAGCAAATAACCAAATAAAAACATGAATAATATACTTACTAACACGTAACACCACGATCCATATATGAACAAGTTGTATGATTGGTAACCCGATTTGTGTTTGTTTTTGTCGTTCCACCTTATAACCCGGACAGTTCTCGAGATATACTTGCTCCAAAAGCTCTTCTTTTAGTTCGTCACAACTTCTTTAGATTAACCCTAATTTCTACTTTTATCGGATAAACAATCCCAAGTTCAACCGGAAATTAAGCACTTGTTCTCGTTTCTCTCGGTTATAAAGGAGTAGGAGGAGAAGAATTTATGAGATCGGCAACATGATAAGAGAGCTCCAAAATACGTTCAATATACTAAAAGAAATTTACAACAATGGTCCATGATTTATCGTTAGATTTCCAACTTTTATCCTTGAAAGGGTTATGCTTCTCGTCCTTGTATAGATGATATGACAGTGGCGTAAGTTTATAAAATAATTTATATATAATCATAATAATTTGATTATAATGGTGAATTATAGAATCAAAATCTCGTTGAAAATTATAGTTTTGCTGACCAGAAAATAGCTTGGAATTACATTAGGTTTGATTTATGAAACCGTGACTAAAATCCGAATGTTATTTTTAAAAAAAAAATTGAATGGTTTTATCAATGACATCAACAGACACTACTTTATAAGTGTGAGTTTTTTTTGGATGTGTTAAATTAAATGTAGCATGTTCAGTTTGGTATATTTCTGTTGCAACTTTAGCATTGTTTTTATAAGAAAAGAGATCATTGATTTATCTTAATATAATTAACTGTTATGAATACATCATTAAGAGTGATTCTCCATATTCTTAACTCCTCTTTTATATTTACTCTTATATTAATGTATGGCCTATAAGTAGAGGCTTTGTATTTCATACTTACACATAAACAAGATATATGTTTACCATTATCTCTTTATCTCTATATGTTAATAGGCTAGTTGTTATAGAACACGTTATCAGCACAACTTGCTTTTAGAATGGATGATATTAATTTTAAGTGTTGCAAATATTAGTGTACCGTGACGCCGGTGGCTGTTGTATCACGTACGGGGACCTCCACCAAGAACATAACTTTTCGATGGCCATCTACTCAAAATATCAGGTATCCATAATGGCTTTATATACTCTGTTACTACTCAACTATTAATCAGCCATATAGATTAATTACTGAAATAAAAAAATATATATTATATGATAAAATTAAATTAATGGGTTGCGAATAAACTTGTATGATGGTATCTAAAAGTCTTAGTTAATAGATATGATGATACTTCTTCTTTGTAGTAGTCACAAAAGAAACACAAGGACCCATCAATATTATTGAAAACAGTTCACTCTGTTCGTTGTAAGAAATTCAATAATTAATATAAAATTCATGAACAATAATTTGCATTGAAATTTATGTTAATGTTTTATATCTTTCTACACTTTGTTTTCTAATTAATTATTTCATCTAATAAATACCACCCTGAAATATTTTGGTGGACTTTGTTCATATAATATTTGTTTCTTATCTATTTGAAGTATTATAATAATTTCCCTTATCATATCAGTTATGCTTTTAAATTAAAATTCCTAAAGTAATTATAATATGTAATACAGATAATATGTCGCTAGATAAATAGTAAAAATATCAGTATATTTATTTTCTAATATAGTGCTTCATAATCTGGTATTATCTGAAAGAGTTATGTTTTTAAACATCTAGATAATTTGTTAACTTGTTCCTTAGCTATTTTTATATATTTTATCTTATTCTTTGAAAAACCATTTTAGTTTGTCATATTTTTGTTACTAAAAAAGGATAAATAAAAGTACAAATAACTAAGAATTTGCTTATACTTACAACTCTAATGTTCATATAATCATGTTGAAATCTCATAATACTCTAAAGTGTATAAACATTTTGAATCTCTCATAATATTTTATTACTGCCTTTTATTTTGGTTTAAATATGCAAACACGCTTGAATACACCTAGAGATACCTACTGTATTTAGAGATTACAAAATTTCGGTTGTTGCGCCATGTTATTTTAGAAAAATGGAGTGATCTGCAAGTAAGTTGTATTGTCATATATCCATGTCTTTATTTTTGTGTTTATCATGAGATTTGATTTGTAATAATATGTTTTACATAAATGTTTTAGCTAAGATTCTAGTTTGACTTTATACGCATGCATATATAAGTGTATTTTTACGATTCTAAGATGTATGATTTGATGAAGTCTTACATCGTTTTCAGTTTTGTCTTTATGGAACTACAATATTTTGAAAGTCACATACATAATGTTAGTAAAATAGAAAAATCCTTGGATAAGTTGATTAAAATACTTGAAAGATTGTGAACACTGAGTATTATTGATTTATGGATGCAAATTCTATAATTATTATCTTTTATACATGTTAATCTTCTACCTTTAATTAAGATTTTAACATGTTAATTGGGTTTTATTTGGTTATTATACTGTTGAAAAAAAAAACTTTGAACATTTTATGTATAAAGGATAAAGGTATAAAATAACTTATAACTTATGCATGAAAATTAAGATGAAAGATCATACATATTTCATGTCATGCTTTGTATAATTTGGAAAACTTGAAAAGACATAATATTAAATGTTATTAGTGAATACTCTATATCATGGAGAAATTTGTATAATTTCAAGTTAGATTGACAAAATTGTGTATATGAGATATACTTATGATTGGTTATATCGTGATGAGTTACTAGGTAAATACATACTTCATAGAAGTGATAGAAGTGATGAACGCATGTTATTTCAAAATGTTGTATTATAAGTCATTTTACGTAATGACATGACAAAAAGTTATGCATTGTATAACCTAATTTTATGTATACATTTTGTTCCATATCTTCTATGTTTAAAAAGAACATCCGAATGACCAAAGTTATGGTATACGGTCACAAGTTATAAACATGATTAATTTGTGATTAAAGTTCAGTTTTAAAATGTGACACCCAAAGTGTCTGTAGGAGCTTGTAAGATTTTGAACCAATAATTCTTAATGATTTGATCATGTAACTTCTTCTCAATTGATATTATGTGATGAGAAGGTTATTTATACATTGTTATATGAAAAATATTTTTATTATCAAAACTCAAATATGCTCTTGAAGTAGCAAGATTATTAAAGAAAATAATATAAGGTTTGAAATGATCATCATGAAAGTTGTGTGGTTATAATACTTTCTCTAGAGTGAATGTGAAGCCGTGTAGTTCTAATCCATTCACTAAAGTAAAGCGACGATGATCAGTGTAAAGGTCACGATCATGATTAGGGAAATGTAATGATGCCACCAAGAACGTTGTGTGTTAATATACTTTCCCTGAAATGAATATGATGTTATACTTATCGACCGGTTTAAAGTTTGTGATCATAGAAATTGAGAAAATCATAATAATGCTCATGTTAACAATGAATTCAACTATGTTAATAATATGATGATTATACAATGATCCTTGTAAAGGTTGTGATCATGGTAAATGTCACACCCCGACCCACAGCGGAAAAGGTGATCGGGGCATGATTGGGTTATCATCAAAGCTCATACATTTATTATGCGTTTCATATTCATTAATACAATTTAATGGAAATTTACAATAAAGATTACAACATGTTCTAGCTATCAATCTAGGCATCTTTGTTCTCTTCTAAGGCATTTCCTATGTTTTCTTTGCTTCAACCTGTTCACCTGTATCATGTGTAAAAAGGTTTTGGATCAACATAAAGTTGGCGAGTGAATCCTATGGAAAACATTTGAACAAGTTTATTTAAATTGGTTATGAAATATGTGCACAACCAAACATGAGTAAAAATAGATGTAAACTTATTCAACAATCATAAGATATTAAATAAAACACACATGAACAATAATGGAACATTTAGAGGCACGCGATGCTCAACTCGTCTCTCACGAGGAACTGAGGGGCCTAATGAATGAATTGCATAAACATGATAATATGAATGACACAACTACAAACAATATAAACTCAATGATACACACATGAACAATAATGAATTTGATTTGAGGCACGCGTTGTTCAACTCGTCTCCCACGAGGAACTGATGGGCTTAATGAATGAGTTTTTATAATTTGACAAAAGGAAATAAGTAATCACAACAATATAAATAATCTAAGTTTAGATCATGATGTGGTATGGCACAAGTTTAAATAAACAAGTTAATTATTTTTATAACACATGACACACCCCAAAACGTGTAATTTAAAAGGGGGAGTTGTAAGATTCACTCACAGTGGATGCGTTCGGTTGATGATGTTGAATGCACGCGAAGTGGTTTTAACCACGAGTGAGATTAACCTAGATAAATATCATTATGGTTCGGTAAGTAAACGGATTTTATTAATCTATTTTAGTAGATTGTTGGGTGTATTTTTGTGAGTTTAAGGCTATTTTCTAACCTTAAAAATGTTATTTTTAAGTATTTTTAATTGATTTTTAATTAAAATAATTAAATAAAATAATAAAAAATTTTATTTTTTTCTGACCGTTGACCGTTGACTTGACCGTTGACCGGTTCGAATCGTGTATATAAGTGCGCTGGGTGAGGCTCGAACCCGAGACCTCCCGTACGCGTGCACGCAGCTCTACCAACTGAGCTACGTGTCTAACCCGTCATATATCTGTTTTTAATTATATTTATATATTAATTATGTTAAACAGAAAATCCTTTATTTTAAAAACAATTCTAAATCAAAGAAACGGTGCGCTCCACAGGTCTCGAACCCGGGACCTGTGGCTTATACTAACACACAGTCCACCGCTGGACTGTGTGTCCAACTTGTTAACTTTACTGATTTTTATTATACTTAAACACAAATTAGTTATTTCCTTTTCTGTCTTATTTTAAAAAATAGATAATTGTCCGAGTCGGTGCAGTAGCCCGGACTCGAACTCGTGACCTGTGATATAATCATACACACAGTCCACCACTGGACTGTGTGTCTAACTTGGTTATCTTTCCGGTTATTAATATACTTAACATATATCAGTATGACTCCGGTTCGGTTAATCAAAAAAATCATTTTTATTAAGGCGACGTGTGTGGAACAAGATTCGAACTCGAGACCTTTGCGTGTTTAATGTGCACACAGTCCACCGCTGGACTGTGTGTCTAACCCGAGTAATTTCTTGTTTTTAATTATACTTAAACATTACAGCAGTCATCGTCTTCTTCACTGGTTTTAACCAGAATCGGAAATCGACTGGTTCGATGATTAAAACATGTTCTTTAGCGTTTTATGATTAATTACAGATGAGGTATAAGTAAAAAGAAAGGAAAATAAGCGTGAGGTATACCGACTAGCTTTCCTCTGTTTTCCGGCAGAACTCCGGCGACAGCAATCCCTTCCGGCGACGAGTGTCTTGCAGCAGCGAGTCTCCAGGAAGCTTACAAAGGGTGTGGGTGACTTCGGTATAAGCTCAAAGGGTTTAGTAAGGCTCAGAAATGGGGAAACCGGTTTTCCGACGACAAACAGAATAATTCCGGCGAGTGAGTTTTCGCCGAGAAAAGGTGCGGTTTTGAGCGAAAATGTTTGCAGAAGTTCGAGGTGGTTTTTATAGGGCAAATATTCGAAGAACTTGGTCTGATTTCCGACCGGATTCGTAAGTTATAAAAACTCCGGCGGTTATGACTTTGGTCGCGGACTCAGACGTCGGTTATAACCGATGTCTTAGTAATTGTTTACGTTATAACGGAAAGATTCGTTAAATACTCGCGAGATTGCCGGGATTTCCGACGACTGAACTTTTGGGCGCCGGTTTTGAATTCGGAACGTCAAGATATGAATTAAATGATCTTAACAATTAACAGACAATACAAGTGGCGCAGTGGTTTGTGTGTTGTGAGTTAAGTTGCTGAATCCGTGACTCGGCGACTGACCCGGGTTCGAAACCCGGCAGGGACTTTTTATTTTTATTTTACGATTTTCAACAGTTTTTCAAAAACTAAATATATATTCCCGTATAATAATTGATTATGTATCGTTTAAAATTATTTTGGGCATTTAATTCGCAACGAAAATTTTAATTGACTGTTCGGTTGATAAACGGAGCGGGTTTGGTAAATCCGTTTTTGACGGATGTTACAGTATCCCCTGCTTTTTAGAAATTTCGTCCCGAAATATTAAATTGTGATATATTTGACTAAAAGAGTGAAGGTGTTTAGTTTGACAGTTATATGCTTAGAAAAATAAGGGTTTAAGTTTTTGTTTGAGGCGGTAACGTTCCTTGTAAGGGTTAAGTACCCTATTACAGGAATCGCTTTTTGTTGCCTACTGTATAAGTATTGATAAGCAGGAATGATTCGCTAAAAATGATATCATGCATAAGAGTTTAGATACGTTTGGAAAAGTATGGTTATATTCTAAGGCAAAACTTCTAACACTACAACCTACATGGAAACATAAATAAAACACAACAGCTGATATTTGAACATAATTAAACACAACAGCTAATATTTGAACATAAATAAACACAACAGCTAATATTTGAACATAAATAAACACAACAGCAAATATTTGAATCCACATTCTGATAGCATATGTGTTTGAATGGTGGAAGTTCCTCTCTCGTTTGTTATGATGGAGAGGTTAGTTTATGTAGGAATGGAACACAATTCCAATTTCTCTAAATAGCAAGATGATATAAATGTAACATAATTTCAACCAAGGCAATACTAAATCTTACATGGAACTTCTCATAACCGCCTGATAATGTCTCTGATCCTTTGGCAAGAATACTTATATATAGGAAGTACCAGCGGCGTATCCACCATATTCTTGCCAAATTTTCATTGGTTTTATCCACAAGTTATGATTAGTTACCAAGAAACTAATAAATCCTACATAGAACTTCTCATAACCGTCTGACAATGCCTCTGATCCTTTGACAAGAATACTTATATATAGGAAGTACCAGCGGCGTATCCACCGTATTCTTGTCAAATTTTCATTGGTTTTATCAGTGAATTATGATTAGTCCTATATAACTCTACAACCAATACAACAAACATAAAATACTGAAATGAAATATATCTGTGCGATCAAGGCTCAATCAAACGGAGCCGATTGTACTGTATGTACTGAAAATGAAATTGTCTGTGTGCTCAAGGCTCAATCAAACGGAGCCGAGCGTATTGCATGTACTGAAAATGAATAACTCAATCACACAAACAGCCTATGCATGGAACCTCTCATAACCGCCTGATAATGCCTCCGATCACTTGACAAGAATACTTATATATAGGAAGTACCAGCGGCGTATCCACATATCCTTGTCAAATTCACATTGACTTTATCTGCAAGTTATGATTAGTTCTATGCGACTCTACAACAAACACATCAACCACAAGATACTGATAATGAAATTGTCTGTGCGCTCAAGGCTCAATCAAACGGAGCCGAACGTATTGCATGTACTGAAAATGAAATTGTCTGTGCGCTCAAGGCTCAATCAAACGGAGCCGAACGTATTGCATGTACTGAAAATGAACAACTTAATCTAAACAACAATCACACAAACAGCCTATGTATGGAACCTCTCATAACCGCCTGATAATGCCTCCGATCATTTGACAAGAATACTTATATATAGGAAGTACCAGCGGCGTATCCACCATATCCTTGTCAAATTCACATTGACTTTATCCGCAAGTTATGATTAGTTCTATGCGACTCTACAACAAACACAACAACCACAAGATACTGATAATGAAATTGTCTGTGCGCTCAAGGCTCAATCAAACGGAGCCGAACGTATTGCATGTACTGAAAATGAAATTGTCTGTGCGCTCAAGGCTCAATCAAACGGAGCCGAACGTATTGCATGTACTGAAAATGAACAACTTAATCTAAACAACAATCACAGAAACAGCCTATGCATGGAACCTCTCATAACCGCCTGATAATGCCTCCGATCATTTGACAAGAATACTTATATATAGGAAGTACCAGCGGGGTATCCACCATATTCTTGTCAAATTTTCATTAACTTTATCCGCAAGTTATGGTTAGTTCTATGCGACTCTACTACAAACACCACAACCACAAGATACTGATAATGAAAATGTCTGTGCGCTCAAGGCTCAATCAAACGGAGCCGAACGTATTGCATGAACTGGAAATGTAAATTGAACTGTGCGATCAAGGCTCAATCAAACGGAGCCGATCGTATTGCATGTATTGAAATGTAAAATGAAATGACCGATCAAGGCTCAATCAAACGGAGCCGATCGTGCGGGCACGCCACAGATCAACCGCATAATAAAATGGGGATCAAGCTCAACCTCATGGATGGGGAGCTGCGGCCTCGGCAAATGCATATACTGAAAACAATAAACAATAATTACTCTAATAGTCTACACATGGAACCTCTCATAACCGCCAGATAATGCTTCTGATCCTTTGACAAGAATACTTATATATAGGAAGTACCAGCGGCGTATCCACCGTATTCTCGTCAAAGTTTCATTAGTTTTATCCTTAAGTTATGTTTGGTTCTATGTGATAAAGAAAAACATAAAACTAAACGATAGGAGTTGAATCTGGATCTTCGGCGAAGAGGACTAGTTGGGTATCTTCGTTTGGGCCGTCATTATCTTCGACAAGATTAGCGTTGATGTTGAAGACTCTTCCTCTTGTTGGCGGCCTAGTGGTTGGGTTTTCTTGGTTTACTTGGTTAACTGGGTTTGATTGGGCTTGAGTGTTGATGACGTTAACCAATTGAGGGCATGTGTTTCTAAAGTGGGTAGGGTCGCCACAATTGAAACAAACTCGAGCATATGGGAACACGGGGTATTGGGGTTGATGATAAGTTTGGGCCATGATTTGAGTAGGGGAAGAGGTTTGGTTTTGGAAGGTGCGACAAACCTTGCTCAAATGACCATAGCGTCCACAAGTTGTACATAACCGACAAGGTAAAGTAAGGGGATGGTGATAAAAACAGTTGTTGCATCGAGGGTGAGGTCCAAGATATGGCTTCTTATTTGGGTAAGTTGAGTTGGGTGCCACTTGGGTGATTGGGATAGCTTGGATGGGTATGGCGTGTGAAATAGGTTGGTTTCGTTGTGTAGCAGCGAAAAGTTGTCCGTCTCTTTTTCTCTTAGGATTGGGTTGAGAAGGGGATTCGGTTTGGGTGAAGTCGGAGGTTTCAGTCGGTTCTTTATCCTTCTTCTTCTCCTCCTTGAAGTCTTTGTTTCGGATTCGGTTCTCGGTGAGCTTTGTTGCTAGCTCCATTGCTGCTTCCAAGGTTGCAGGCGAGATACTTATTACAGGGTCTTGAATCTTTGACGGAAGACCACGAATGTAGTGCTCGATCAAACGGTAGAGAGGAGTGAACATGTTGGGAACCATTTGATGTAATTCGAGGAATCTTTTGTTGTATGTGGTGTGGTCTCCCTCCTTTTGCTTCAATGAGTAAAATTCATCTTCCAATTTCTTGATTTCGCTCCTTGGGCAAAATCATCTGGTCATGATTTCCTTCAATTCGTTCCAAGTTAAGGACATAGCATCGTCAACGCCTCGTTTGGCCTTCTCTGTATTCCACCAAGTAAGTGCTATCCCATATAATCGATCGGTAGCATATCGCACTTTGCAATCGTCAGGGCAATCGCAATTTAGAAAAGTGTTCTCCATTTCTTCAAACCAATGGAGGAGAGCGGTGACACCTTCAGTCCCTTTGTACTTTGGAGGGTCGCATGATTTGAAATGCTTGTAGGTGCATTTAGTGGTATTTGATGGAGAGTTGATAACGTTTTGGTTTGCTTGATTGACAGGATTATCGGTGAGTGCTTGATGTACTTGGATTACAATGTTGGGTATTACGGCAGCCATATGTTGAACGATTTGGGATCATGGGTCGCATTAGGAATGAACATTCATAAAATAATTATAGAAAAATAAATCTACTACATCCATAGGATGTCTTGGGCTTTGCTCGCTATTAGGCCCTACATGCCGCCATACTTTACCTGTGTAATCATGTGGGCCCCCATGAATACCGGTTTTTCATATGGTTCGCACGGGTTTGCCAGGTTGCGTACACAAAAACCCGGAGAAAATCGAGAAATATGTATACAACGTGTGATATTCGGAATGTGTCCAGGTGTAGACACGGTGACACCTCAAAGTAGGTTAGTTCGAACGACGTTTGGTGTGGCATGCTTTGGCCTAATAGGTCCTTCGTACTCTCATCGTTGGTCCCCAGGTAGGCAAACTGGTCCGTTATATTGGATTTATACGAATGCCAACCTAGACAGGACGTTCCGACTACCGGTACTTGTACCCTTCCAGTTACTACATGCCCGTCGCAGAACTTACTTTGATGAGATTTGAAAATTGCAACAAAATCTTTGGATAATGAGAGTTTGAAAATAAATTGAATACATGAACATCGATATATGTATAATGAATATGTATATATGTATAATGAATATGTATATAAGCATGTATGTTTGACTGTAAATGTAAACAAATATGAAACAAATAAATATCACAAGTTTGTATGTAACCACCTAATCAATTAAAATTTAGGCAGACTATAGTATAGGCTCTAAGGGTCTAATAACCTATCCTATATCCCTATAGTCATGGCTCTGATACCAATCTGTCACACCCCGACCCGCAGCGGAAAAGGTGATCGGGGCATGATTGGGTTATCATCAAAGCTTATGACATTTATTATGCGTTTCATATTCATTAATACAATTTAATGGAAATTTACAATAAAGATTACAACATGTTCTAGCTATCAATCTAGGCATCTTTGTTCTCTTCTAAGGCATTTCCTATGTTTTCTTTGCTTCAACCTGTTCACCTGTATCATGTGTAAAAAGGTTTTTGGATCAACATAAAGTTGGCGAGTGAATCCTATGGAAAACATTTGAACAAGTTTATTTAAATTGGTTATGAAATATGTGCACAACCAAACATGAGTAAAAATAGATGTAAACTTATTCAACAATCATAAGATATTAAATAAAACACACATGAACAATAATGGAACATTTAGGGGCACGCGATGCTCAACTCGTCTCTCACGAGGAACTGAGGGGCCTAATGAATGAATTGCATAAACATGATAATATGAATGACACAACTACAAACAATATAAACTCAATGATACACACATGAACAATAATGAATTTGATTTGAGGCACGCGTTGTTCAACTCGTCTCCCACGAGGAACTGATGGGCTTAATGAATGAGTTTTATATAATTTGACAAAAGGAAATAAGTAATCACAACAATATAAACAATCTAAGTTTAGATCATGATGTGGTATGGCACAAGTTTAAATAAACAAGTTAATTATTTTTATAACACATGACACACCCCAAAACGTATAATTTAAAAGGGGGAGTTGTAAGATTCACTCACAGTGGATGCGTTCGGTTGATGATGTTGAATGCACGCGAAGTGGTTTTAACCACGAGTGAGATTAACCTAGATAAATATCATTATGATTCGGTAAGTAAACGGATTTTATTAATCTATTTTAGTAGGATTGTTGGGTGTATTTTTGTGAGTTTAAGGCTATTTTCTAACCTTAAAAATGTTATTTTTAAGTATTTTTAATTGATTTTTAATTAAAATAATTAAATAAAATAATAAAAAATTTTGATTTTTTTCTGACCGTTGACCGTTGACTTGACCGTTGACCGGTTCGAATCGTGTATATAAGTGCGCTGGGTGAGGCTCGAACCCGAGACCTCCCGTACGCGTGCACGCAGCTCTACCAACTGAGCTACGTGTCTAACCCGTCATATATCTGTTTTTAATTATATTTATATATTAATTATGTTAAACAGAAAATCCTTTATTTTAAAAACAATTCTAAATCAAAGAAACGGTGCGCTCCACAGGTCTCGAACCCGGGACCTGTGGCTTATACTAACACACAGTCCACCGCTGGACTGTGTGTCCAACTTGTTAACTTTACTGATTTTTATTATACTTAAACACAAATTAGTTATTTCCTTTTCTGTCTTATTTTAAAAAAATAGATAATTGTCCGAGTCGGTGCAGTAGCCCGGACTCGAACTCGTGACCTGTGATATAATCATACACACAGTCCACCACTGGACTGTGTGTCTAACTTGGTTATCTTTCCGGTTATTAATATACTTAACATATATCAGTATGACTCCGGTTCGGTTAATCAAAAAAATCATTTTTATTAAGGCGACGTGTGTGGAACAAGATTCGAACTCGAGACCTTTGCGTGTTTAATGTGCACACAGTCCACCGCTGGACTGTGTGTCTAACCCGAGTAATTTCTTGTTTTTAATTATACTTAAACATTACAGCAGTCATCGTCTTCTTCACTGGTTTTAACCAGAATCGGAAATCGACTGGTTCGATGATTAAAACATGTTCTTTAGCGTTTTATGATTAATTACAGATGAGGTATAAGTAAAAAGAAAGGAAAATAAGCGTGAGGTATACCGACTAGCTTTCCTCTGTTTTCCGGCAGAACTCCGGCGACAGCAATCCCTTCCGGCGACGAGTGTCTTGCAGCAGCGAGTCTCCAGGAAGCTTACAAAGGGTGTGGGTGACTTCGGTATAAGCTCAAAGGGTTTAGTAAGGCTCAAAAATGGGGAAACCGGTTTTCCGACGACGAACAGAATAATTCCGGCGAGTGAGTTTTCGCCGAGAAAAGGTGCGGTTTTGAGCGAAAATGTTTGCAGAAGTTCGAGGTGGTTTTTATAGGGCAAATATTCGAAGAACTTGGTCTGATTTCCGACCGGATTCGTAAGTTATAAAAACTCCGGCGGTTATGACTTTGGTCGCGGACTCAGACGTCGGTTATAACCGATGTCTTAGTAATTGTTTACGTTATAACGGAAAGATTCGTTAAATACTCGCGAGATTGCCGGGATTTCCGACGACTGAACTTTTGGGCGCCGGTTTTGAATTCGGAACGTCAAGATATGAATTAAATGATCTTAACAATTAACAGACAATACAAGTGGCGCAGTGGTTTGTGTGTTGTGAGTTAAGTTGCTGAATCCGTGACTCGGCGACTGACCCGGGTTCGAAACCCGGCAGGGACTTTTTATTTTTATTTTGCGATTTTCAACAGTTTTTCAAAAACTAAATATATATTCCCGTATAATAATTGATTATGTATCGTTTAAAATTATTTTGGGCATTTAATTCGCAACGAAAATTTTAACTGACTGTTCGGTTGATAAACGGAGCGGGTTTGGTAAATCCGTTTTTGACGGATGTTACAGTAAATGAGGAAATTGCAATGATCCTCATGTGAATAATGAGTCGACCATGTAATAATGAATCTAGCCACAAGAAGTGGTGTATTAAGGGAGTGAATATACGAGAATAAAATATGGAAAATATGTTATAAGATGAAATTTTGAAATAATAATACATTATTCTCTCGTATTTACTGTCGTATATTAGACAAACAAGAGTGCACATATATGGTCATAAACCAAAAGTTTATGTATCATAATTATTTAATTAGTTGGCACGGCCGGTTAGATCACACCGAGTATTGATGATGTGAAATGTATTAAAGAACCATATCTTCTTGATAGTTAAACATGTAAGTGGAAATTAATTATTTATCAGCTAAAGTAGGGTATATATCCCTAAATGTTCTGGAAATGTTAAAGGATTTGTATGTATCATAACATGAAACCATTTAGTAATTTGAAATCGATGCATCGTCTAAATGGTTATAAGATCGCAACGTGAAATACTGATAGTTTATGGCTTAGCTAATAAGATAGCAAGCATATTATTCCAAATTGCACATTTATTTTTATATAATGATGAATTTGATTCTCATGTTATTAATGATCATTGGTATAAGTGTTATTGTTGAGACGATCACCTAAACGTCTACAAGTGATTAAAAACCAATTGATCATGAAGCAAAAGGTTCATGTTTATATTTAATTTTATATGTATTCACACCAAGCCAACAAGTTATCATATTTCTTCCTCGTTATAGTTGGTTTTGGTCAGGAACCTAATATGTCCCTTCAAAGGTTTTTGGTTATATGGCATGAATATTTAACTTCATCCACCACACCACATAAAGATAGGAACTCTAAAAAGGTTGGGAATATGTTGGGCATAATTAGTTGTCTATGATTAAATTTATAATGTAACATCCGTCGAAAAAGGGTTTCCAAACCCGCTTCGTTTGTAATCGAATATCAAGTTATAAAAAATTTCGTTGCGTATTTATGATTTATTTTAATTTTAAACGATACATAATTAATAAACAATTTAGAATTTATAAACTATAATTGATAAAAAGTGAAAATAAAATAAATAAAAAAGGAAACCGGCTGCCGGGTTTCGAACCCGGGTCAGCCGGATAAAACCTCCAAGACTTAACTCACACACATCCCACCACTCCGCCACTTGTATTATTTGATAATATACCAAAACAATTAATACATATAATAAAAATGGAAATCAAATTCAGTCAACAGCGCACCCATTTCGCAGTCGCCGGAAAATCCGACGGTTTCGCCAATTATCGACGGTTTCTTTTGACTTAACGTACGTATTAACAATGACATCGTTATAACCGATGTCTAGTCCCGCGACATCAGTCATAACCGTCGGAGAAAGGCTGACCAACGAATCAAGACTGAAATCAGACCCAATTCATTGTGATTCTTCCCTATAAATACACACCCAGGTCTCTGGAAACCATTTCGCTCAAAATCGCACCATTTCTCGAATCAATTTCACTCGCCGGAGATTTTCTGCAATCATCGGACTTTCGCCGGAAAACCGAGACTCACATCAAAACGGTAAATACCTCGACTCTTTCTGTTTCAATCCATTGTTATACTATTACTAACTTCAATTCATCAACCAGAATCAATCCCAGACGATGTAGCCGGAATATTCTGCTTTCGCCGGAAAACTTCTGGAATTTCCAAATCACGCTGTGAATCGGTATAATCATTCAAACCTTTGTTAATCATTGTTTAGTAACTCAATTTCACATCTAATCGATCAAAACTGTTGATTGATCCGAGCAGACGGAGCTCACAAAATAGAGCCGACGATCCTTGCCGGAGTTCTAAGAAAGACATCTGTTGCGGTACATTCTTTCCCCAAACCCTCTCTGTCCATCACATTTCAATCGCTTATAAATTTCGTTAATCGAATTAAACAAGAACAGTTGATTAATCGTCGTCTGTATCTTTGAACGAAGAAGATGAAGTCGAACTTATGTATAAGTATAACTAAAATCAGATATTAAACCGGGTTAGACACACAGTCCAGTGGTGGACTGTGTGCAAACGATTAACACACGTCTCGAGTTCGATCCTTGACACAATCTCATTCTCTGTAATAAAAATGTTTCCTTTTTAAACTGAACCGGATCAACTCGCAGAGAGATGTTAAGTTTAAAAAAAATCAGTATATTAACCAGGTTAGACACACAGTCCAGCGGTGGACTGTGTGCAACACTAAACCACAGGTCCCGGGTTCGAGACCTGTTGAGGGCACCGGTCCGATATAATTAAATCCTTTTTAAAAATAAATGGTTTCGGATTAAATTAAATAGTGTATAAATATAATTAAAACAGAAATATTTCGGGTTAGACACGTAGCTCAGTTGGTAGAGCTTCGTGCACGCGTACGGGAGGTCTCGGGTTCGAGCCTCACCCAGCGCGTACATATACACGTTCGAACCGGTCAAACAGTCAACAGTCACAGTCAACGGTCAATGGTCAATGGTCAACCCAAAAAGTCAACATTTTTTTTATATTTTTATTTGTTTATTTAATTTAAAAAATACTTAAAAATAATATTTTTAAAGTTAGAAAATGACCTTAAACTCACAAAAATAAATCTAAAAACCTTATTAAAATTGTTAATAAACCCACTTATGTACCGTACCTTTCTGTTATTATTTAGGTTAGTTATTCCTCGTCGATCAACACTCTAAACTCGTGCGCATTCAACATCATCAAACGAACGCACCCAATGTGAGTGAATCTCTACAAATTCCCCGTTTTAATCACATTTTGGGGTGTATCATGTGTCGCTTATTATTTATTACATTTAAACACTTGTGCATTCTTCATATCCATGATCAAATGTGTATCCAACATGTATCAATTGTTTGTGTGGTTAATGTTTAGATTAAAATTATCATTTTCAGTAGATACATCATCATAGGCCGCCGCTCCCCATTACCTATGAGCATGAGCCGTTCCCCATTACCTATGAGCGTGAACGAAGCGTTGCCAACATACGATCGGCTCCGTTTGATTGAGCCTTGATCGCACATACATCATCATAGGCCGTCCGTTCCCCGTTACCTATGAGCGTGAACGTGACGTTGCCAACATATACATTATCATTCATGTTATTTGTTTGTAATGTATGCTTATTTACATTTGCTCACATATGATTATTGCACAGTTTTTCCATATCAAATACAACAAGAAATCTATAATAAATGTTTTCTAACAAGGTTCACTCGCCAACTTTTGTTGACCCAAAATCCCCCATTTTTACACATGATACAGGTGATCAAGTTGAAGCAAGAAACATATAGGGCGGCCTAGAAGAATTAACCAGTTTAGATTTTGGATTGTTTTAGTTAATTTTTCCTTTCCTTGTATTGTATGAATTTGAATTGAACATTTGAATGTTATTTGAATTTAATAAATATGAAACATATTAGTAAACATCATGAGCTTTGGTGATAACCCAATTATGCCCCGACTCTTATTCCGCTGCGGGTCAGGGTGTGACAGATTGATATCAGAGCCATGACTATAGGGATATAGGATAGGTTATTAGACCCTTAGAGCCTATACTATAGTTGATTGGAGTTTTTAAAATTATTTTTGTGTTACATGCAAAATTCATGATGTTGATATGCTTTATGTTTATTGTTACATTCAATGTTATGCAAGCATGTTCATAGTACATATTATTATACAATGCTCATCATGAATCATATCCTCATAACATACCATATCCATGAGAGCACACACCTCACAATTCATATGATTTTTACAACAATTTTTGTATTTTCAAATCACATCAAAGTGAGTTCTCATGACGGGCATGTAGTAACTGGAAGGGTACGAGTACCGGTAGTCGGAACGTCTTGTCTAGGCTTGGCATTCGTATAAATCCAAAATAAAGGACCAGTTTGCCTACCTGGGGACTAACGATGAGAGTACGAAGGACCTATTAGGCCAAAGCATGCTATACCAAACGTCGTGTGAACTAACCCCACTTTGAGTTGTCATTGTGTCTATACCTGGACACCCTCCGACCATACATATCGCGAACATATTTCATGGTTTTCCTTCGGGTGACGCGAGTGTTAAACCGCCAACACCAATGTGAATCCTACTAAGCCAATAGTCATGGGGGCCCACATGACTATACAGGCGATGGTATGGGGGACATTGGAGGCCCAAACATGAGCAAACCCAAGACATCCTATGGATGTAGTTGCATTATTGATGATTATGTTATTTTATTTCTTTTAACGACACATGACACCTAAACACTTCTTAAACTCACAATCTTCCTATGTATGTTCCTGTAGATGTCGGCTAGGCAGCTACGAGGAGGTCGAAAGTCAGGAAGGTCAAACGAACGCTTGGCCACCCAAATTGCAAAACAAATGGCCGCGGTGCTTCCTGACATCGTTATTCAAGTACAACAAGCTCTCTCCGCAAATCCCATCAACCCTCCCAACCAAGAAGACCAGAACGTCGACAACCCTTCCTCCAAGATGTGCTCCTACAAACACTTCAAGTCTTGTGATCCCCCAAAGTATGAAGGGACCGAAGGTGTCACTGCTCTCCTCCACTGGTTTGAGGAAATGGAGAACACCTTCCTCAACTGCGATTGTCCCGAGGATCGCAAGGTACGTTACGCAACCGGGAGACTATTTGGAGTAACCCTGACCTGGTGGAACACCGAGAAGGGTAAGAGAGGAGTTGAAGATGCTATAGCCTTAACGTGGGAAGAGTTAAGGGAAATAATGACAAGACGCTTCTGCCCAAGAAGCGATATCAAGAAGTTGGAAGATGAATTCCACTAGCTAAAGCAAAAGGAAGGAGATCATACTTCCTACAACAAAAGATTTCTTAAGCTGAATCAGATGGTTCCTAACTTGTTCACCCCAGTGTACCGTTTGGTTGAACACTACATTCGAGGCCTCCCCTCAAAAATTCAAGACTCGGTTCTAAGCACTTCACCTGCAACACTGGAAGCTGCAATGGAACTAGCTACCGAACTTACCGAGAACCGCATCCGAAACGGTAAATTCAAGGAGGAGAAAAAGAAAGCCCCCATTGAGGCTCAAACTTCAAACCATACTGGCTCCTTTTCGAAGTTTACTGGAAAAAGGAAGCGAAACACCAGGAAATTTGCTGTCACCCAAACAAACCCCCCAATCACTGCTGCACCCATCAACCAAGTTGCCCCCTCATCTACACCATACAAAAGGCCATACTCCGGCCCCTATCCAAAATGCACCCGTTGCCAATACCATCACTCTCCCGAGCACCCCTGTCAATATTGCACCAGCTGTGGCCGTGCAGGTCACACCATCCAAACCTGCCGCACACTTCAGCGAATGAACCGCAACCAACCCACAACCCAAACCCACCATCAGATAATGGGTCAAGCCCAACAACCCTTACTACTACCACCTACACAACATACGGCCCAAACCTACTACCAACCCAACTACCCCATGATGCAACCCATGCGGGCTTGTTACAACTGTGGAGACCCAAACCACTTTAGAAACACTTGTCCACGCTTGGTGAACATCATACATGATCAAGCTAAAGCAACTCCGGTGAATCAAGCTAACCAAGCTCCTCCACCTGCTAAAGGAAGAGCTTTCAACATCAACGCCAATCAAGCTAGGGCCGACAACAACGTGGTTAACGGTACGTTTCTCATCAATGGTAGTTATGCATCCATGTTATTTGATACTGGCGCAAATAAGAGTTTTGTGTCCTTAGAATTTGAACCCATCCTCAACCAAACCGTGGTAAACTCATGGAATCCATAACGGTGGAAGTTGCTGACGGAAAACCGGTCTCATTAAACTCTATTATACGGAATTGTACCCTCACTCTAAACGATCACGATTTTCTAGTTGACCTCATTCCTACGAAGTTGGGAAGTTTCGACATTATAATCGGTATGGACTGGCTTAGCCAACATCAGGCTGAAGTGGTATGCCGCGAAAAGTTCATTCGCATTCCTCTCGCAGACGGTCAAACCCTACGAATCTTTGGAGAAACCCCTTCGAAAGGACTCAAATTGATGTCCTGCCTTCAAGCCCGAAAGTATCTTCGCAAGAACTATGTCGCATTCTTAACTCACGTTGTCAAGAAGGGAAACAAGGAGAAGAAGCTAGAAGATATACCTGTAGTTAAAGAATTCCCACAAGTCTTTCCCGACGACATCTCAGGACTTCCTCCCATGAGAGAAGTCGAATTCCGCATTGATCTTGTACCTGGCACCACACCCGTCGCAAAATCTCCTTATAGGTTAGCCCATCCGAAATGCAAGAGCTGGCCAGTCAACTGCAAGAACTGACTGACAAAGGATTCATACGTCCTAGCTCATCGCCTTGGGGCGCACCTGTTCTGTTTGTAAAGAAGAAGGATGGAACGTTTCGCATGTGTATCGATTACAGAGAACTCAACAAATTAACGGTCAAGAACCGCTATCCATTACCTCACATCGATGATCTACTAGACCAACTCCAGGGTGCCACCTTCGACCTTCGTTCTGGCTATCATCAACTCAGAGTACATGAAGAAGACGTCCCAAAGACCGCCTTCCGAACTCGTTATGGTCATTATGAATTCATGGTCATGCCATTTGGTCTAACCAACGCTCCAGCTGTCTTCATGGATCTAATGAACAGAGTCTGCAAACCCTATCTCGATCGCTTTGTTATAGTCTTCATCGACGACATTCTCATTTACTCAAAGTCTAAGTCTGATCATGAACGACACCTTCGACTTATCCTCACACTTTTAGGGAATGAAAAACTCTACGCCAAATTCTCCAAATGCGAATTCTGGTTAAAAGAGGACAATTCCTTGGACATGTCGTCAATGACAAGGGAATACATGTCGACCCCTCAAAGATCAAAGCAGTACAAGAATAGCAAGCGCCACGTACACCAACCGAAGTAAGATCATTCCTTGGTTTGGCTGGTTATTATCGCTATTTCATTGCAAATTTCTCCCGCATCGCTGTACCACTCACGGCTTTGACATATAAAGGAAAACCCTTCATATGGGGACCTAAACAAGAAGAAGCCTTTCAAACCCTTAAGCAAAAGCTTTGTGACGCACCTATCCTCACACTCCCCGAAGGTTGCGATGACTTTGTAGTATATAGCGACGCATCAGGGCAAGGACTAGGCTGTGTATTAATGCAAAGGGGAAAAGTGATAGCCTATGCTTCTAGGCAACTCAAAGTGCATGAGAAGAACTATACTACCCACGACCTGGAACTTCGAGCCGTTGTGTTCGCTCTTAAGATATGGAGACATTACCTCTACGGTACCAAGTGTGAAATATACACTGACCACAAGAGCCTCCAACATATCTTTAACCAAAAGGAGTTGAATATGAGGCAACGAAGATGGGTCGAACTTCTTAATGACTACGACTGTGAAATTCGGTATCATCCTGGCAAGGCAAGTGTGGTGGCCGATGCACTCAGTCGAAAGGGTTATGCGAACTCCATTCGTCTTCTATGTTCGCAAATCATAACCGACATCAAAGATAAAATCCGAGAAGCTCAACATGTTTCTATAACAGAAAACGACATACGCAATGAGCTATCTTGTGGAGCAGAACTTAAACTCGAAACAAAATCCGACGGTATTCTGTATTATCTAGATCGCATATGGATTCCCGATCACAATAAACTTCGCGATTTCCTTATGAAAGAGGCGCACAAAACACGATACTCTGTACACCCAGGAGCCGACAAGATGTATCAAGACCTTCGATACACCTACTGGTGGCCTGGCATGAAAAAGGATATTGTTGTTTTTGTTTCCAAGTGCCTTACCTGTTCTAAAGTAAAGGCTGAACATCAAAGATCCTCAGGACTTCTAGTCCAACCTGAAATACCTGTATGGAAGTGGGAAAACATAACCATGGACTTCATTACCGGGTTACCTCGCACCTCCGGTGGGTATGACACTATATGGGTAATCATTGATCGTCTTACAAAATCAGCTCACTTCATTCCGATTCGCGAGGACTTCAAGAATGAAAAATTAGCTCGTATCTACATCAACTAAATCGTAAGCCGTCATGTTGTACCGTTAAGCATTATTTCAGATCGTGATGGACGTTTCACTTCACGAACATGGCAGGCCGTACAAGCCGCTTTGGGTACATGATTAGACTTAGTACCGCTTATCATCCTCAAACTGATGGACAATCTGAATGCACCATTCAAACTCTTGAAGACATGCTTCGAGCATGTGTCATAGACTTCAAAGGGAATTGGGACGCTCATCTACCATTAGTTGAATTTTCGTACAACAACAGCTACCATTCAAGTATCGGCATGGCACCTTTCGAAGCGTTATATGGTCGTAAGTGCCGATCACCAATATGTTGGCACGAAATTGGAGAAGCTCAAATCACCGGTCCTGAATTAATACAAGAAACAACAGACAAGATCCATCAAATTCGAAACAATCTTCTAGCGGCTCAAAGTCGTCAAAAGAGTTATGCAAACAAACGACGAAAGCCCTTGGAGTTTAACGTTGGTGACCAAGTACTTTTAAAAGTATCGCCGTGGAAGGGAGTAGTTCGTTTTGGCCAAAAAGGCAAGCTAGCACCACGCTACGTAGGACCTTTCAAGATACTCGAAAGAGTAGGACCTGTATCATACAAGCTTGACCTACCAGAGGAACTCAACAGAATTCATCCCACATTCCACGTATCGAACTTGAAGAAGTGCCTCGCCGATGAAAATCTCCATATTCCTCTAGAAGACATTCAAGTCGATGAATCTATGCATTTCATTGAAAGAACAGTAGAAATTATGGACTTCGGAGACAAACGTTTAAGACGAAGCCGTATTCCAATCGTCAGGGTACGCTGGGAGTCAAAACGAGGACCTGAGTTTACTTGGGAACGTGAAGACTCAATGCGCGAGAAATACCCACATCTTTTTCCGGTTAGGGGATACTGTAACATCCGTCGAAAAACGGGTTTCCAAACCCGCTTCATTTGTAATCGAATATCAAGTTATAAAAAATTTCGTTGCGTATTTATGACTTATTTTAATTTTAAACGATACATAATTGATAAACAATTTAGAATTTATAAACTATAATTGATAAAAAGTGAAAATAAAATAAATAAAAAAGGAAACCGGCTGCCGGGTTTCGAACCCGGGTCAGCCGGATAAAACCTCCAAGACTTAACTAACACACATCCCACCACTCCGCCACTTGTGTTATTTGATAATATATCGAAACAATTCATACATATAATAAAACTGGAAATCAAATTCAGTCAACAGCGGCCCATTTCGTAGTCGCCGGAAAATCCGACGATTTCGCCAATTATCGACGGTTTCTTTTGACTTAACGTACGTATTAACTGTCACACCCGACCCGCAGTGGAATAAGAGTCGGGGCATAATTGGTTATCACCAAAGCTCATGATGTTTACTAATATGTTTCATATTTATTAAATTCAAATTACATCTCAAAGTTTCAAGTCAAATTCGTACAATACAAGGAAAGGAAAAATTAACTAAAACAATCCAAAATCTAAACTGGTTTATTCTTCTAGGCCGCCCTATATGTTTCTTGCATCAACTTGATCACCTGTATCATGTGTAAAAATGGGAAATTTTGGGTCAACAAAAGTTGGCGAGTGAACCTTATTAAAAACATTTGTTGTTGATACCTTGTTGTATTTAATATGGAAAATTGTGCAATAATCATGCATGAGTATATGATATGAATGACAATGTGTATGTTGGCAACGTCTCGTTCACGCTCATAGGTAATGGGGAACGGACGGCCTATGATGATGTATGTGAGATCAAGGCTCAATCAAACGGAGCCGATCTTATGTTGGCAACGCCTCGTTCACGCTCATAGGTAATGGGGAACAGCTCACGCTCATAGGTAATGGGGAGCGGCGGCCTATGATAATGTATGTACTGAAAATGATAACTTTAATCTAAACATTAACCACACAAACAATAGATATATATTGGCAACACATTTGATCATGAATATGATGGATACACAAGTGTTTAATTTAAATAAATAATAGCGACTCATGATACACCCTAAAATGTGATTAAAACGGGGAATTGGTAGAGATTCACTCACCTTGGGTGCGTTCGGTGGATGATGTTGAATGCGCACGAGTTTAGAGGATTGATCGACGAGGAATAACTAACCTAATTAATAACGAAAAGGTACGGTAAATAAGTGGATTTTATTAACAATTTAAATAGGATTTTTGGATATATTTTTGTGAGTTTAAGGCTATTTTCTAACTTTAAAAACGTTATTTTTAAGTATTTTTAATTGATTTTTAATTTAAATAAATAAATAAAAATAATAAAAAAATGTTGACTTTTGACCGTTGACCAGGACTGTTGACTGTTGGCCGTTGACCGGTTTAGTTGTGAATATTATTGCACTGAGTGAGACTCGAACCCGTGACCTCCCGTACGCGTGCACGCAGCTCTACCAACTGAGCTACGTGTCTAACCCGAAATATTTATGTTTTTAATTATATTTATATACTATTTAACTTAATCCGAAAATCATTTATTTTAAAAAGGATTTAATCGTATCAAACCGGTGATCTCCACAGGTCTCGAACCCGGGACCTGTGGTTTAGTTTGGCACACAGTCCACCGCTGGACTGTGTGTCTAACCTGGTAAATATTCCGGTTTTTATTATACTTAACATCTTACTTTGAGTTAACCCGGTTCAGTTTAAAAAAAAACATTTTTATTTCTGAGGATAGGGTCGTGATAGGAATCGAACTCGAGTCGTATGCGTATTGTTTGCACACAGTCCACCGCTGGACTGTGTGTCTAACCCGTTCATAATATTGATTTTAATTAATCTTTTAACATAAACGACTTCGTCTTCTTCGCTCAAGAACACAGACAATGATTAATCAACTGTTTTATGTTTAATTCGATTAACGGAAATTATCAGCGATTGAAAGGCAATTCACAGAGAGGGTTTGGGGAAAAATGTACCGAATCAGATGTCTTTCTCAGAACTCCGGCAAGGATTCGTCGGCTCTGATTGTTAACTTTGTCTGTTCGGATCAAATAACAGTTTTGATTGATTAGACATGAAATTGAACTACTGAGCAACGATTATCAGTAGGTTTAAATGATAATACCGGCTCACGGCGTGATTCTGGAAATTTCAGAAGTATTCCGGCGAAAGCAGAATTTCCGACACGTCGTCTGGGATTGATTCTGGATGGTGGATTGATGTTAGTAATGGTTTAACAATGGAATGAAACAGAAAGAGTCGAGGTATTTACCGTTTTGATGTGAGTCTCGGTTTTCCGGCGAAAGTCCGGTGATGGCAGAAAAGTTCCGGCGAGTGAAATTGCGTCGAGAAATGTGTTGATTTTGAGCGAAAAGATTACCAGAGGCTAGGGTGTGTATTTATAGGAAGGAATATTGATGAATTGGTCCGATTTCTGTCTTGATTCGTTGGTCAATTATTCTCCGGCGGTTATGAATGATGTCGCGGAACTGGGCATCGGTTATAACCGATGTATGAGTTAGTACGCACCCTCAGTCAAAACAAACCGACAATAATTGGCGAAGTCGTCGGGATTTCCGGCGACTGCGAATTGGGCGCGCCGTTGACTGTTTTGAATTCGAGTTTTATTATTTGAATTAATTGTTTCGATATATCACTAAAGAACACAAGTGGCGGAGTGGTTTGGTGGTTGAGAGTTAAAGCTTTGAGGATTCCCGACTGACCCGGGTTCGACTCCCGGCAGCTGGTTTTTCTTTTTAATTATTTTATTTTTACTTTTAACAATTATAGTTTATAAATTCTAATTTGCTTATTAATTATGTATCGTTTAAAATTAAAATAAGTCATAAATAAGTAATGAAAATTTAAAACTGATTGTTCGATTAATAAACGAGGCGGGTTTTGAAAACCCGTTTTTCGACGGATATTACATTAACATTGACATCGGTTATAACTGATGTCTAGTCCCGCGACATCAGTCATAACCGCCGGAGAAAGGCTGACCAACGAATCAAGACTGAAATCAGACCAATTCATTGTGATTCTTCCCTATAAATACACACCCAAGTCCCTGGAAACCATTTCGCTCAAAATCGCACCATTTCTCGAATCAATTTCACTCGCCAGAGATTTTCTGCAATCATCGGACTTTCGCCGGAAAACCGAGACTCACATCAAAACGGTAAATACCTCGACTCTTTCGGTTTCAATCCATTGTTAGACTATTACTAACTTCAATTCATCAACCGAATCAATCCCAGACGACGTAGTCGGAATATTCTGCTTTCGCCGGGAAAACTTCTGGAATTTCCAAATCACGCTCTGAATCGGTATAATCATTCAAACCTTCTGTTAATCATTGTTTAGTAACTCAATTTCACATCTAATCAATCAAAACTGTTGATTGATCCGAGCAGACGGAGCTCACAAAACAAAGCGGACGATCCTTGTCGGAGTTCTAAGAAAGACATCTGTTTCGGTACATTCTTTCCCCAAACCCTCTCTGTCCATCACATTTCAATCGCTTATAAATTTCGTTAATCGAATTAAACAAGAATAGTTGATTAATCGTCGTCTGTATCTTTGAACGAAGAAGATGAAGTCGAACTTATGTATAAGTATAATTAAAACCAGATATTAAACCGGGTTAGACAAACAGTCCAGCGGTGGACTGTGTGCAAACGATTAACACACGTCTCGAGTTCGATCCTTGACATAATCTCATTCTCTGTAATAAAAATGTTTCCTTTTTAAACTGAACCGGATCAACTCGCAGAGAGATGTTAAGTTTAATAAAAATCAGTATATTAACCAGGTTAGTCACACAGTCCAGCGGTGGACTGTGTGCAACACTAAACCACAGGTCCCGGGTTCGAGACCTGTTGAGGGCACCGGTCCGATATAATTAAATCCTTTTTAAAAATAAATGATTTCGGATTAAATTAAATAGTGTATAAATATAATTAAAAACAAAAATATTTTGTCACACCCCGACCCGCAGCGGAATAAGAGTCGGGGCATAATTGGGTTATCACCAAAGCTCATGATGTTTACTAATATGTTTCATATTTATTAAATTCAAAATTACATCCTCAATATTCCAAACAAGTTCATACCATTACAAAGAAAAATAACCAACTAAACAATCCAAAGTCTAAACCGGTTTATTCTTCTAAGCCATCCTATATGTTTCTTGCTGCATCTGGATCACCTGTATCATGTGTAAAAATGGGGGTTTTTGGGTCAACATAAGTTGGCGAGTGAACCTTGTTAGAAAACATTTATTATTGATTTCATGTTATATTTATTATGGAAAATTGTGCAATAATCATATGTGAGCAAACATAAATAAACATACAATAACAATAACAATAACAATCCATAACAAACAATAACATACAATAACAATAACAAACCACCTTACATGAATATATGACATGAATGATGCTGTATATGTTGGCAACGTCACGTTCACGCTCATAGGTAATGGGGAACGGATGGCCTATGATAAATGTATGTGCGTTCAAGGCTCAATCAAATGGAGCCGATCGTATGTTGGCAACGCCTCGCTCACGCTCATAGGTAATGGGGAACAGCTCAACGCTCATAGGTAATGGGGAGCGACGGCCTATGAAAATGTATGTACTGAAAATGATAAATTTAATCCAAACATTAACCACACAAACAGTTGATACATATAGAATACACATTTGATCATGGATATGATGGATGCACAATTGTTTATATGTAATAAATAATAAGACACATGATACACCCCAAAAACGTGATTAAAACGGGGAATTTCTAGAGATTCACTCACATTGGGTGCGTTCGGTTGAAGATGTTGAATGCGCACGAGTTTAGAGGGTTGATCGACGAGGATTAACTAACCTAAATAATAACAAAAGGTATGATAAATGAGTGGAATTTATTAATAATTTTAATAGGATTTTTTTAGATATATTTTTGTGAGTTTAAGGCTATTTTCTAACTTTAAAAACATTATTTTTAAGTATTTCTAATTGATTTTTAAATTAAATAAATAAACAAAAATATAAAAAAAATGTTGACTTTTTTCGGGTTTGACCGTTGACCACTGACTTTGACTTGTTGACCGGTTCGGTCGTGTATATTGTTTGCACTGAGTGAGGTTCGAACTCGTGACCTCCCGTACGCGTGCACGCAGCTCTACCAACTGAGCTACGTGTCTAACCCGAGATATTTCTGTTTTTAATTATATTTATATACTATTTAATTTATTCCAAAATTCATTTCTTAAAAAGGATTTAAATTCTATCGAACCGGAGTGCGTATCAGGTCTCGAACCCGGGACCTGTTGATTAACGTTGCACACAGTCCACCGCTGGACTGTGTGTCTAACCTGGTTAAAACACTTGTTTTTATTTCTCTTATATACTAACTGGAAGTTTTCATATTTAGGTTTTATAAAAAGTCTGAATATTGTGACGAATCGGAATAAGGGCGGACTCGAACCCGGTACCGCTGTGTTTCAATTGCACACAGTCCACCGCTGGACTGTGTGTCTAACCCGAGTTATAATCCAATTTATATTAAATTTATATACAGACTCACTTCATCTTCTTCGTTATAATAACCCAGACAACGATTACTCTACTGAACTTGTTCAATTCAATTAACAGGCGTATGAATGATTAAAATGTAACGGATAGGAAAGGTTTTGGGAATGAACATACCGGAATGATGACTTTTCTCAGAACTCCGGCAATGTCGTCGGCTCTGTTTTTATGAACTCCGTCTGAGCGGACCAATTAACAGTTTTTGATTTTTGTGGAATTGAAGGACTAAACAAGAGTTATCAGAAGGTTTGAATGATTATACCGTTTCACAGCGCAATGTAGGAATTTTCAAAAAACTTCCGGCGAGTGTTGATTATCCGATATCGTCGTCTGGGATTGATTCTGATTGAAAGGTTTGAGTTAGCAAAAGCCTAACAACTGATAGAAGATGAAAGAATTGAGAAATTTACCGTTTTGATGAAAGACACGGTTTTCCGGCGAAAGTCCGGCGAGTTCAAAAAAACGTTTCCGACGAACTGACAATAGAGCAAAAGTGAAATTGAGAGTTCTGTGGATGATTTTTAGTCGCGAGATACTGATATTGTTGGAGTAACTCAGGAAGTGAATGTTTTCGGTTATTAAACCCGAACATCACATGAATTCAAGTTCATTAAAGGCTGAATTGATTAAGAATGTCGGTTTATCGGTTATAAGCAAGAATCCGCGATCACTCAAAAGTCCCTGGACGTTTGGAAGCCGATATCGGTTTCAGTTTGGCGCAAACAGGTTGATTCACGGTTGAAGTTATGTTTTAATTGTTTCCTAGAATTCACAAAGACTTCAAGTGGCGGAGTGGTTATGTGATTGAGGTTTAAGGGTTCCGGCTGACCCGGGTTTGAAACCCGGCAGCCCTTTTTCATTTTTAATTGTTTTAGTTTTATTTTTTAACAATTTTAATTTCCATAATCTAAATGTTTATTAGTTATGTATTGTTTAAAAATAAAATAGGCATTAAATGAGCAACGAAAATATAAAACTGATTATTCGGTTAATAAACGAAGCAGGTTTTGAAAACCCGTTTTCGACAAATGTTACATATTTCGGGTTAGACACGTAGCTCAGTTGGTAGAGCTGCGTGCACGCGTACGGGAGGTCTCGGGTTCGAGCCTCACCCAGCGCGTACATATACACGTTCGAACCGGTCAAACAGTCAACAGTCACAGTCAACGTCAATGGTCAACCCAAAAACTCAACATTTTTTATATATTTTTATTTGTTTATTTAATTTAAAAATACTTAAAAATAATATTTTTAAAGTTAGAAAATGACCTTAAACTCACAAAAATAAATCTAAAAATACCTTATGTACCGTACCTTTCCGTTATTATTTAGGTTAGTTATTCCTCGTCGATCAACACTCTAAACTCGTGCGCATTCAACATCATCAAACGAACGCACCCAATGTGAGTGAATCTCTACAAATTCCCCGTTTTAATCACATTTTGGGGTGTATCATGTGTCGCTTATTATTTATTACATTTAAACACTTGTGCATTCATCATATCCATGATCAAATGTGTATCCACATGTATCAATTGTTTGTGTGGTTAATGTTTAGATTAAAATTATCATTTTCAGTAGATACATAATCATAGGCCGCCGCTCCCCATTACCTATGAGCGTGAGCTGTTCCCCATTACCTATGAGCGTGAACGAGGCGTTGCCAACATACGATCGGCTCCGTTTGATTGAGCCTTGATCGCACATACATCATCATAGGCCGTCCGTTCCCCATTACCTATGAGCGTGAACGTGACGTTGCCAACATATACATTATCATTCATGTTATTGTTTGTTATTGTTTGTAATGTATGCTTATTTACATTTGCTCACATATGATTATTGCACAGTTTTTCCATATCAAATACAACAAGAAATCTATTATAAATGTTTTCTAACAAGGTTCACTCGCCAACTTTTGTTGACCCAAAATCCCCCATTTTTACACATGATACAGGTGATCAAGTTGAAGCAAGAAACATATAGGGCGGCCTAGAAGAATAAACCAGTTTAGATTTTGGATTGTTTTAGTTAATTTTTCCTTTCCTTGTATTGTATGAATTTGACTTGAACATTTGAGATGTAATTTGAATTTAATAAATATGAAACATATTAGTAAACATCATGAGCTTTGGTGACAACCCAATTATGCCCCGACTCTTATTCCGCTGCGGGTCGGGGTGTGACATTTAAAGCCATTAGTAAGAGATTTATTTTCGGCTCATTGTTTTTCACTTTAGTGAATGAATGTTCCCAACAATCGGGGGAGATAAAAAGCAGTTGCAAAGTGAAAAGTGGAATGAATTATCATGTTATCTTGATCCTCAGACTATAAACTATGAACCAGAAGTTTAAAAGATAATTCATTTACCAATATAAAAGAATAAATTATCAGACAAGTTCACTGACCTAAATATAGTGACTAAGTAAGTCACATAGTCAACTGTTAATGCTCCAATTAAGTTTATTGTTTTAGAAGGATAAACCATATATTAGTAATGAGTTTCTTGCAAGCCGAAGCATGGTAGACTAGTCGATTCCAAAAAATAAAAATTACTCGAAAAAATTTGGAGCAAGTAATGAAGAAGATGGTCAAGTCGAGGCTATAGTGAAAAGGTCTCCTGAATAGACATTAGACATGATGGTTCCAGAAGAACCTCAGGTACCTGAAAATAAAGAGCTCTTAGTAAATTATATCATGTCTAGAAATGTTTTGGAATCAAAATTAAAACGACGTCGTTATACTTTTGTATATAATGTAGCACTTTAAATAATTAAATGATGAGGATCAAAATTTAAGATCTCTCTATGAATTAATACATACATACATATAAATGATCGGCCAAAAGCGAAAAAAATGCAAATAAGGCAGAGTTGAATTCACTAATGAAATGGAAAGTTTTTCGGACCAATAGTCCATACAACTGAATTTGTTGGATACAAATGGGTCATTTATGCGAATCATGTGAAAATCAAATTAAATGACATAAGGCAAAATTGGTGGCACGAGGTTTTTCATAATAACCCATGATTGATTATAAAGAGACGCTTTCTGAAGTGGTGGATGTAGTTACTTTCTAATATTTTATTCATCTGGTAATACAAAGAGAGAATTGTTATGCGTCTTATGGATGTTGTGCATCATTTGATATTGAAATTTATATGAAGCTCCATGATGGATTTATATTATCAAAATCATGTAAAGTAAGTTCTTGAGAACACTATGATTATTATATGCATATTAAAATTTGAGCACTTTGTGATTATTTAATATGTTGATTATGCTTGGAACTCTTGATGAGTTTCCTAAAGCAGTTGGGTGCTTAAGGTAATCTGAGACATCATAGGATGTAATTTTGTGTACCAATATATACGCAATGAATAAATAGAACTTGGTGATTATGATATCCTAATGTATAAGAATGGTAAAATGTTCATTGGAAGTGATTTTGATGTTATCGATGTTCCAATTGATTTGCTAAATAATAAAGTTTATGTACCAAAACTCTTAAATAGTGAATGCACATGCATAATTGGTCAAGATGGAAAAAGTCCATGATGGACTGAGGATGCTGGAAGCATTAATATCAATACCCTAAGAGCGTTATCTACAAAGTTAACAAAATGTGTAAGGATTAAAATAGTCGGGTTGAGTGTTTTATAACTCATGTGATATTGTGATAAAGAGGGATATAAATTTGATTAAGTTAACCATGCTTATATCAAAATTTCACTTCTAAAAGTTTGCTATAATCACAGTTTACAGTGATGATGTACACATCATTGAGAGAGACTACCGAGCTTTTAGAGAGAAATTTTTTTTAAAGACCTTGACTCAATGTAATTATTTCTCGACTTGCAGCTCGAGTGTATGTGTAATGATATTTTTATCAATCCATAAAAGTACATTCAGAAGTTGTTGTGACATTTTACTATGAACAAAGCTCATCCTTAAAGAACGTTAAATTTTGTTCATTACATAATACAGAAAAGAAACCTTATCATCTCCAATTAAATGAATTGAAAATTTTGGTCGAGAAGTACCATAGTTAAGTGCAATGGGTGCATTAATATTTCTTGTTACCCATGCATGATTATAAATCTTTTATCTAAATATATTGACGTAATTTAACATTGTCAAGCGAAGAGAAGTTGAAATTAGATAAAACAACTACTTTGATACATCTAAGGTATGAAATATTATTTTACTAACCAATCGAAACAAGTTCGGTTAGCCTTGTTGATGCAGGGTATGTAACACAACAAGTTCGGTTTTCCGCTATCGGGTTTTCTTAGTAAGGTTCTTAACGAGTAAACAAATCTGATCCAGAAGTATTAGGGGGAGAAAATACGCGTTGCACTCTTTTTCCCTTAGCTATGGTTTTATCCCACTAGGTTTTCCTGCAAGGTTTTTAATGAGGCAGCATCACCAAACGTATTAGAAGAATACTATAATATTTCATCATGTGGATAATCAAGGGGGAGTGTTATAAATACATCATTAAGAGTGACTCTTCACATCCTTAACTACTCTTTTATATTTACTCTTATATTAATGTATGACCTATAAGTAGAGGTTTTGTATTTCATACTTACACATGAATAAAATATATGTTTACCATTCTCTCTTTATCTCTATATGTTAATAGCCTAGTTGTTATGCAACATTAACCAAATTCTTCATTTTTCCATATAAAAATGTATTAATTGTTGTAAAACAACGGTCTATTAGCAACCAATATACATGATAAACATGAGAACATAGATCATGTAGAGAAAGAAATATGGAGAATGAGATAATTTTATTGATATTGAGTATCTCATATCAAATACATAGGACCTCCATATATAGGCCATATAGTTAATACAAGAGTATATAAAGGGACGGGAGTTAAGAACATGGAGAGTCACCATAAATAATTTGTTCATAATACTCCCCTTGACTATCCATGTGATAAATGAAAATAATATCTAAACTTTTAATATGCTTGGTTATCAACTTGAGACGCTTGGAGATGCTGTCTCGTTAAAAACCTTGCCAGGAAAACCCAATGGGACAAAACCTTAGCTGAGGAAAAAAGAGTGTAGCATGTATCGTCTCCCCTTGATACTTCTAGATCATATATGTTGCCTCATTAAAAACCTTACTAAGAAAACACAATGGGATAAAACTTAGTGAAGGGAAAAACAGTGCAACTTATGTAAAACTCACCCTCATTATGATATGTATCATTTAAGTCACAGGTGTCAATCTTCTATGAAAATTGTTGAAAACTTTTGTAGTAATAATTTGTCGTTTGGTCTCTTGATGTACAATCCTTCAATGAACATTGATGTATGATCTTCATGTGAATCTTTAATTGCCTTCTCTTGTAAGTAGATACCATAAGATCCATGAATGTGTTTGTTATAATCCCTGCATTTACAAAACTAACCAAACTTGTTGATGGGTTAGTAAAATATGAACCCATACCTTTCGTACCTTAAGGGTATAGAAAATAAATGTTTTACTCGTTACACTATCTCCTCGTCGTACACGAGTTAAATCTTGCCAATGAATTTAATGGTATATGTTCGTGTATAGCTAGCAAGATATATTAATACAATTTGTATTGAATTATTGTACTTCATGACCACGGATCTTTGCTTCTTTGATAGAAGATGATAAAAGTCATTTTTATCTATATCAAATATTTGAACATCATTAAATGTACTTACACCAAAAGCTTTGTCCATATGAAAATGTCCAACATTTTCTAGATGTATTATGATTGATGGATTATAATATAAACGTATGTCCTACATATCGAGCCATAAATTTGCAATATTATATTTCATTTGCAAATTCTTGCTTAAATATTTGAGCTCTTTTTTTCTCTTCGGGAGATTCAATGACATCATCAACATATATTGCAATACTTGTACACCTCATATCGTTCTTTTAATGAAAACAAATGGACCAACTTCACCATATGTATTTCTCGTTTTTGAGCTCACTGGTGAGTCAATTATATCACATTTGACTCAACTATTTTAGTCCACACATATTTTGTCAACTTCATATAGTATGTTCTTAAGGTTTTGACATCAATGCTTCTAGCATTATCAATCCATGAGGGAATTCGTTCCATCTTATCCATATATGCATGTGCTTTCACTCTTCAGGAGTTTGCTATATAAATTTGCCCATTTAACACATAGATATCTATATCATGTAAAAGTGTCATGAACACTTGCTTTTATCTCCAAAATCCATATTGTACCATGCGTGTACACTATTTATTGAGATATCACAGTCACTGGGTACAAGTTTTCAATGTATGTTTATTGGTGCACAAGAATTACACCGTTAAGATGTTTTGATTCACCTTTAAAGAACTCAATTGCTTTAAGAAACTCATCAGGAGTTCAATCGTATTAAAAAATGAATCTGTATACAACGATCATATTGTTCTCGAGAACTTACTTTACATGAATTACATAATGTAAATCCTTCAAGGACTTGTATGTAAACTTTAGTATCAAAATAATACATAACATTTATAAGACACATATCAATTCTCTCTTTATATTACCAGACTAACTAAATACTAGAAAGCTATTGCATCCACCACTGGAGAATACGTCTCCTCATAGTTAATCATAGGTCTTTGCGAAATCCTTATGCCATCAATTGTTGATCCACATAAAAGACCTAAATACATAAATATATTTTACAACTTTTTTATGGACTACTGGCCCGAAAGCTTTCCATTTCAATAGAGAATTCAACTCTGCCTCATTTGCATCGTTCCATTTTGGCCAGTCATTTCTTTGTATTTATTCATAGGCAGATTTTAAATCTTGATCCTCGTCATTTCATCATTTCAAGCACTATATTATAAACAAAAGTATAACGACGTCGATTTTATTTTTGATTCCATATACTTTTAGACATGATACAATATAATGAGATCTCTTTATTTTCAGGTACCTGAGGTTCTTCTAGAACCATCATGTCTAATGTCTCTTTAGGAGATCTTTTTACTATAACCTCGACTTGACCATCTTAATTACTTGCTCCAATTTTCGAGGAACTTTATTATTGGAATTGACTAGTCTACCATGCTTCAGGCTTGTAATAGACTCATTACAAATATGTTGTTGTCTTTATGGGACAAAATATAACTAGAGCATAAGCAGTTGCTTATGTGACTTACTTTGTCACTATATTTAGGTCAGTGAACTCGTCTAATAATTTATTCTTTTATATTGATAAATGAATTATCTTTTGAACTTCTGGTTCATAGTTTATAGTCTGAGGATCAAGATAACATGATAATTCATCCACTTTTCACTTTCCAACTGCTTGTTATCTCCCCCTAATGTTGGGAATGTTAATCCATTGAGATGATTTCAATTAATTGAGTCGTAAATAAATATCTCGTGAAAGGCTCTGTTCATTATCATATATTCCCAACCACTTTTTAAGGTCTCATCTTTGTGCATCGTGGTGGATCAATTTCAATATATATCGCACAACCAAAATCTTAGAAGAGACATCTTTGGTTCCTGACAAAAAAATCTAACTATAATAGGGAGAAACTATCACAACATGTTGGCTTGATGTGAATTAATATCATTGCATGTAAAATTACATGTACTCATATATAAACATGAACTTGCTCTCATGATTATTGTCTTTATTATCAATCATAGACATTCTGTGATTGTCTTAACAATAAACACATGCAATCTGGAATATTGTGCTTGCTATCTTATTAGCTAAGCCATAAATTACACAAACATCAAGTTGTGAATTTTGTAACCATTTAGACGACGCATCGATTTAAAATACTAAGTGGTATCATGTTGGGATATGCATACCTCTTAATCAGTTCCAGAATATTTAGGGATACACACCCTTAATTGGCAAATAAATAATTTCCCTTAAGAGCAAACATAATATGCTATCAGCTAGAAGAATCTTCAAGTTCTTCATTATATTTCACATCATCATTGACTCAGTGTGGTTTAACCGGTCATGCCAATAAAGTAAATAATCATGATCCATACTTTTGGTTTATGATCATATATGTATTACTTGCACGTATGTAATATAAAACGTATGTAATACAAAACGTATGATACGATAGAACAATTACTATCATTTTAAACTGTCACGTCAATTTTCATCATTTTCACATATGATCTTCATATAATTACTCCCATAATTTACCATTTCTAGTGATCAATCTCATTATGGCCATTATTACAATTTTGATACTCGATCTCATTATTAACTTAATGGTGAATCTCATTATCAACTTGGCTATGATAGCACTTCCGATGATCAATATCACTATTAACATGACTGTCATTACAAATTTCTCAATTATTTCCATGATCACGACATTTTCAATGATCGTTATATAATCACATTCAATTCAGAGAATGAAGTAGAATAAGAACAAGCTTTATAGCTTTTCATTCTTTACTCGATCACACGAATATGAGATAATTTCAAACTTTTCATACTCTTTTAATAATATAGCTACTTCAGGAGCATATCTCTCATGTGTGACAAATGAAAAATATTTTCCTTATAATTAATTTTCTCAACGCATAATATAAGTTGAGAAGTAACTACATGATTGAGTCATGTTTATTGGTCTAAAAATTAGTGACCTTCTGTAAATGGATAATGAGATTTAGAGAGCATGACACTTGGCTGTCACATCTAACCATATCTATATTTTTTTCTTTAAATTTTAATGGAACAAATCATATACAATTGCAATAGTGATTATTTTCCAATAAGATCGTTAAACATCATTCTTTATTTAATCAAAATCAATTAAGTAACTTTCAAAACATTGTCGCTCGACTGATATATGATGAAAGGTACCATGAAATCATACGAAATTGATTTATGATAAAATCATATGAAGTTAACTTATATATGCATATACATGAAATTCATAGTAGAATCTTAACTAACTTAACACATCATGTTGATACAAATCAAATCTCGTACTTATAGTTGTTGAATTTCTATCAAACAAGAACAATGACACCATATTAATTAATAACCAAATGATTAAGAACTTTACAATCAAAGTTGTGAGTACTATAATCGACCAAATAAAAGCAAAACTCATGGATCTTAGAATACAAATTTACTTGTAAATCACTTAGTTTTCAAATTAAACTAAAACATCACATTCTCTAAATTCAAAGCGTGTATCTAGCCAAAATTCCAGAGTGTGTTTGAATGTGTAGATATATTATATACAAAAAAAAACTAATAATCAACTTTTACTAGTAATCTAATATGATCTTACCATCTATTTAGAACTCCATATACTTCTAAGTCCAATAAAAATATCTTTTATATGTTATAAAAGTAACGCATCGTAATATATGTATTTTCTTTTAAAAAAATTAATTATAATAATCCAAACTTTTAGTTAATGATGATAAGCCAATATCATAAATTGTAGAATATATACGTAACATGATATATGAAATTTACTAAAATAAATTAAGATATAGTTTGTCTAAAATTATAACCAGGGGATTAAAATAAACCAATGATTTATACCAAAATAAATATCTCAACTAATTTATAACAAAATAATTATGGAGTGATACTATTAAATATAAACTAAATCATGTATATATATTTGTTAACAACATATATGTTTTAGTGGGTTTGGCTCAAAATCATACGACTGTTAATTCAAAGGAAAACATTGAAATTCATAATCGTATACTGAAAATTGAATTTAAAACTTATCACATATACTTGCTACTAGTTCCTCAATTATTATAGGTTACAAAAACTTATCCAATCAGTCCTTTACGAAAACCAGGTAAATCAAAGTTTGATAATTTTCAGATTTTTAAATTAAAATTAAATCAAAGGTTCACAATATTTTACTATTGTCCGTTTTTTTTACCGACTAAGTGTAGGTTATACGGAACAGAATTCAGACAATTTAAACTAGCAAAAAGAATTATAACCATTATACTATCTAGAAATTGAAAATATTTAATATGTAGATTAACGGATTTGCTTTTAATTATAAATTTCATGTTTAGCATACTTGTACGGAACATATTCAATTAGGAAACAGTCATAAATTGTTACCTATATCTTAGTAAAAAGAAACATATAAAGATAAAGAAGTTGGATGGTTGGAGTTGTTAATCAAAGAAGTTGGATGGTTGGAGAAGTTGGTGGTGGCTCGTAGCAGTGCAATATCGTCAGCGGTGACTCAAACTAAAATAAGAGATATCAATTACGATCGTGTTGATAACTTGTTGTAAAACAACGGTTTATTAGCAACCAATATACATGAGAACATAGATCATGTTGAGAAAGAAATATGGAGAATGAGATAATTTTATTGATATTGAGTATATAATATCAAATACATAAGACCTCTATATATAGGCCATTTATTAATACAAGAGTATATAAGGAGACGGGAGTCAAAAACATGAAGAGTCACCATAAATGATTTGTTGTAACATTAATAATCTTTTCTTTATCAAGACCGATATTTTCTCATTTATTTCCCTTCTATGGACATTATATCAAGAACGACATTTTCTCATTTATTTCCCTTTTATGGACATTAATTTGTGTATTCTAAAATTTATTGAATTTCTACTCTGAATTGATGTATATTAATTGTCACGTCCCCATCACTGTCGTGCTCCTTGTCAAATAGAATGTTTATTAGAATATGCTATACAAGTTGTGGTCCTGTGCTTCACCTTGTCGAAAAAGAATGTCTTGTAGGGTAGGCTATACAAGTTGCAGTCCCGTGCTGATATCCCTACAAACTAAATCCATTTGATTGCACAACGTCGCTACCGGTACCAATATTATCATATCCGACATCTGTATTTGTTTTTTGATTTTGGATTTATGTAAAACACATATAGATATTCTTGTAGGAGATATCACAACTTATATTTTTTTTAAGTTTTCTTTTTCGGTTACTATAACAAGTATTAATACGCAACAAGTGGATATAATACCGAAAACATTCCAACCACGTAGCCCAATGTAAGCCTACTAGTTTACATATATGGGAATTAACTTCCAGATTGTTTTATACAAAAACTTCAGTTTATTTAAAAACTTCAAGTTAACTTATAAAAAGCCTACCGAAAATTTTATTTAAGTAATAAAGGAAAACATGTAGATAAGAAACTCCAAAAACAAAGGATTATAAGGAAAGAAAAAGTCTATAAACGCCAAACATTCCTTAGTATAGTAATAAGCATCATTAAAAAAAAAATCAATAATAAACCCCATGTATGGAATGCATGAACAAAACATTTAGAATCTTCAACATATATACAAAAATGCAAAAAAAAAAACCTCATAAAAACACCAAATAAGACTGAGTCCTCATCACCGTCGATACAAAAACTCTATAAAAAAATGTAACTAGAATAAAGCATCATTAATAGAAAATGTAATAAATGCCATCCAGTGAATCCATTATCGTATAACCACATACAAACGCGGAACACATCGAATCCTAAACATAGTTACAAAACTCCACATATTATTTTATTTTATATTCGGATAACTTCACACATTTCGTCTATATATCCATATAAATGCCGAACAATTAAAAAGGAAACATACAAAACACATAACAAAAACTTATAAAACTAAGAGCGTAAATGATATACATTTCATTAATTAAATCACCTTAAGTATGAAAACACATGCAAATGTTAGATCTAAGAGAGTGTGATGTGTGAATTTATTGAATAAATTGGATATATATTGGAGAGTTCAAATAAGAAAAAATTTTCGTAAAAATAAAAATAATAACTTTTAAACCAATATAAATTCTTCATTTACTTCATTTAATGTGTGTATTTAATAGTTATAAAAAATGGCATATAGCTAAATCTATAATTGTCATTAATTAGCTAATTAATTAAACTTATAACTTATTTTTTCATATACTCTTTCAAGATAAAATAATTTATGGTGTAGGACAATTTTCGACATCTGTAGGATAAATTTTAGTATGTGTAGGATAAATTTTGAAATGTGTAGGATAAATTTACATGTGTGTAGGGTAAATTCCAGTAAATATAAGACATATGTAGGATAAATTTTGAAATGTGTAGTATATAAAATATTTTTTCTTTATTAATAAGAGATAACATAATTAATGAGAGGGGTTATAAACTATTTAATGTTTTACCATTATGCCATTTCTTCTCACATTAAATTTTTCTCAAATGAACCTTCACACACAATATATATATAATATTATATATATAATATATATTATATACAAAACAGTTAATATAAACACATCATCATGAACACAATTGAAATGGAAAATGACTGCATAAAGGATTTCATTAATCAATGCTTACAATACAATTAATTATAATGAGTACGATGAACTCTATTTATAAAAGGAAAGAACTATTAGTGACATCACCATAAAAGTGTCTCCTAATAACTCATTAAATGATATATTTGCTAGTAGTTAATAAAACTGCTGATAATTATATTGTTACAATGAACTGGTACTTCTACTGTGAATAAAAACACAGTTGGATTCTCAAAACTGCTTGTGTGAACGAGCGCTTCTAGGAATCCAGAACTTCTGGTTTTGAGGTGATGGTGGGAGTTGTCAAGCCGCAGAGCATGGGAAGCTGAAAATAGATTTCGATTTTTGACCCAGGTTAAAACAGCTTTTATACCCCGCTTTCTAGGTCATGGACAGGCACAGGCGTGATCAACCTTTTTCAAAAACTGTTTTTTTACTTTTTATTAATTTTAAGAAAACAATTTTTATTAATTTAGTAATTATCATGCACGATCGTGGCTTGGGTTAGGCACGTGGGTCCTTATCTGGCAATGTTTGAAAAATAATTTTGATTAATTTTTGAAACTTTGATCCACCACTTTTGCGATGGCCATTCTTTAAAGTAATCTGTAAAATTATCAAGGAGCAAGCACGAGTAATGATAATGACAGTGAAAATTAAATAGAAGAAGAAAGAAAAGTGAGAAAATAAGTTTGGGTAGGTTTTCTATGGAATAAACCTTATCTATTGGTAATGGGGTCAAAAACTTTGGTGTCGTGAGAATTAGGTACACAGCCAGCTTCAGGGTGATTATAGTAAAGCAGCAGCTTAGGGCCATCCTTTTGCATAGAAAGAAATAGACCAAGGTGAAAAGCTCCGGTCAATGCATGGTTGGACAACAAGCTGATACGGTCTTTCGGGGGAAAACACAACGAAGGTGGACTCTTCTACTCCGGAGATCACCATTAATGTTCCACTAGGTGTTGATGCTTTCACTGATACGCATGATAGGGCATTGATTGGCAGAACTTTTGATTTCAACACCTTGAGAACCTTTAATTTACGGGTCAAACTTGAGGTAAGCGAGGGAATGAAAATTCAATGCATCGGAGGATTGCATCTCCTCCTAACTTTTGTTGATATGCAAAAGGCCAAAACGTTCCTCAGAAATTTTGAAAGATGGGGTAAGTGGTTTTCTCGTTTGGAAGGAGCAATCTGTGCCTTACGACAGAATTGCTTGGGTAAATATCCATGGGGTGCCCCTACACCTCGCCGAAAATGCGGTCTTTAACTCTATTGGGGAGAAGTTTGGTGAAGTTATCAAACCGTCGCAACTCAGTACAAATGACGGTGACCTATCTTATGATTGTCTGGTGATCAGTGGTGAGGTGACCTTGAGGTGGTCCAACAAGAGTTGCAAAGTTTGGATTTCAGAGGAACCTAACGAATGGATACCGGATTGTGTTGCCGGCGGTGTTACCCTGTTGGGGGATGGAGACAGAGAAAGGAGCTCCAGAGGGAATGTGAATAGTCCTGAGAAAAACCATGCAGAAGAGGAATCATCACCCATGCACGTGCATAGGGAAGATGAAAGAGAAGAGGGAGAGATATTAAAAAGTCAGCGGTGCCCCTCCCCAATGGCTCTAGCTGGTACAGGTTAATGTCTCAACCTGATTAAGAGGGATATTTTTTAAAGCCCAGCAAAAAGGCCCAAGAAAAGTCCTTTAGGAAGCCTATAAAGCCCAGAGTTAACGACCAGAGGACCATTTCGATGTGGACAATTCTCCGGGAACTAAAAATACAGACTATCAGAGTCAAAGTCCAATTTCTTCCGGAGTTAACATGGTGGTAGAGAGGACTCTTTTGACCTCAACGTCAGCGCCGCTGACCATTCGGCAAAGATTTCGATGTGGTAGGAGATAGTGAAGATTCTAAATCAGAGGATAAAGACGAGGGTTCGGGCAATGTAAAAAATAACAATGAAGGTCTGGAATATCTAATCAAAACGGAGGTTCGGGAAACAATAAATTTTGGAGTGCAATTGGAGCAAATGTTGGTGCAGTTTTTCGGGAACAAATCCAGGAGACCAAAACCTCTGTTGTTTCAGAGGCAACAGTTATCAGGTTTTGGGGGAACAATGATTTTTGTTTCGATTCAGTCGATGCGAGGGGCCAGTCAAGTGGTATCCTCAGTATATGGGATCCGAGAGTTTTCCAGAAGACAGATGTGGTTAAAAATAACAATTTTCTGCTGGTCAAGGGTGTCATCAAGGTGAGAACATTGGCCTTGATTTTCTAAATGTCTACGCGCCGCAAAAAAATGTTGATAAGCGTAGATTGTGGAAGAAATCTCGTTGGTTATACAGGGCAGCCAAGGTCTTGGTATTGATGGGAGATTTTAGATCTCTTGATGAAAGAAAAATTCCAGATTTAAACGAGGTATGCTCGAGATTTTAATCAGTTTATTTTCGAGGAAGGGCTTAATGAATCTGCGATTCAGGGAGGAATTTCACTTATGTTTCTAGTAAGGTGATAAATGTGGTAAATAGATAGGGTTCTCGTGTGCAATGACTTCTTTTCCATATGGGCGGACGCGATGTTCCCCGATTTTTATCCGATCACAGTCGTTTGTCCTCACTACTGATCACCAAAACTATGGCCCAAAACCTTTCCGATTTTTTAATTCATGGTTGGAGAGAAAAGACTTCGAGAACGTTGTCAACACGGCTGCGACTTCCTTCTCTCATGTTGGGTTGCCGGATGTGGCGCTTAGGGAGAAGCTGAAAGATATTAGGATGGCCATTAAAAATGGAAAGAAAAAATCCGGGTTGAGGAAGGTGACGTGAAGAGAATATAAGGAAAGAATTAGAAGATCTGGACAAAAAATTAGAAGATAAGGGTCTCAACAAGGAGGAACCGTGGACTCGAGAGGAATGTAGAAATGATCTTTTGGAAATGGAGGGGTATAAGATGAAGGACTTGCATCAAAAATCCCGAGCGAAGTGGGTTGAAAGCGGTGATGAAAATTCAGCATACTATCACAGTTTTATCAAAAAGAGGAAGCAGAAAAAACTCCATCCCGGGCTTAAATATCGATGGGAAGTGGGAATTAAAACCTATATTGGTAAAAAAAAGAGGTGTTTCGATTTTTCCGAAATCAATTCATGGAGGCGCGTCGTACCAATCTGGTTTGCCTTGATCTTAAAACCATTTTTACTCATGATTATGATATGCTTGAAAGCAGGTTTTCGGACGAGGAAATCAAAGTGGCGGTGTTTGATTGTGATGATAACGGGCACTTGGACCGGATGGTTTCGACTTTAAATTTATAAGAAAAATTTTGGAATCTCTTTGAAGATGACTTTAAAATTTTTTTGGCATGTTTCTTCGATCATGGCTGTATAAACGGTGGGGTTAGTACTTCCTTCATTGCTCTTATAGCAAAAAAGATCGATCCCGTGAACCTTGGCGAGTACCGGCCAATAAACCTTGTTGGAGTTATTAGCAAGGTGATCTTTAAGATCCTTGCTAATCGTTTCAAAAAGGTGGTTGGTTTGGTTGTTTCGGAGACTCAAACGGCTTTCATAAAAAATAGGAATATCCTCGATGGTCCTCTTATAGTCAATGAAATGATTTCTTGGCTAAGGAAAAGCAAGAAGAAAGCGTTTATCTTAAAAGTTGATTTTGAAAAGGCTTATGATAACGTGCATTGGAATTTTGTCGGGACATTTTGAAGCAAATGGGTTTTCCTCCAAATGGGTTATGTGGGTGGAAGGAGTTCTTCGTTCGGCTAGGTCTTCGGTCCTAGTTAACAGGTCGCCCACTTTCGATTTCAAATGCGGGAAAGGCATGCGACAAGGTGATCCTTTGTCGCCTTTCCTTTTCCTAGTGGTTATGGAAACGCTTTCGTGCATGATGCAAAAAGCTTGCAACTTGGGAGCTTTTGACGGATTCAAGATGCCAAACGACGGTCCTTTGATCATACCTTCTTTACGCCGATGATGCCATTTTCATCGGAGAGTTCTCTATGTTCAATATTAGAAACATCGCCGCCTTCTTAGATGTTTTCATGCTTGCTCAGGGCTGAAAATAAACATGTTAAAATCTAATATATTCGGTATTGTGGTGGACGATTCGGAGGCTATTTGGATGGCGTCTTTCTTGGGGTGTCAAGTTGGTAATATCCCTTTTGTGTATTTGGGCCTTTTGGTCAGTGCTAATATGAACAGGATAAATAATTAGCTGGTTGTTTTTAATATCGTGGAAAACCGGTTGGCGAAGTGGAAGGCGAAATCGATGTCCATTGGCAGAAGAGTCACTCTAATTAAGTCAGTGTTGGAGAGTCTTCCGACATACTATTTCTCTTTGTACAAGGCACCGAAAGCGGTTACTAATGGGTTAGAATCAATATTTAAAAAGTTTTTATGGGGCGGAAGTCAAAATGAAAAGAAAGTGAACAGGGTTAAATGGGAAAGGGTTGCAAATCCGATTGACAAGGTGGTCTGGGTATCCAAAATCTTAAAGACATCCACGCAGTGCTTATTTTAAAGTGGGCTTGGAGATACAAGTGTGAGGATTTCAGTATGTGGAAGAAGATGGTTGATGCTATACACAAAAACAAAAAATCTTGGTCCATGCTTCCTGTTAACAAAAAATCAATGGTGTCTGGAGCAATATAACTCAAGTGGAGGGAAAAACTATTATTGGTGGGATCAAACTTCAATAGTTTGTTAGAGGGGTTGTGGGAAATGGCAGGAACATAATGTTTTGGGTGGACTCAGGCTAACAAATGTTCCTTTAAAAATTATTGCCCTCTTTTATTTAGATTTGAAACCGCAAAACTTTGCTTGGTTGCTGACGTTTTAGTGCACAACGGTCAAAGAGTGGAAAGGGTTTGGAGGTGGAATAGGAATCAGTTATCTATGGAGGAGGAATCGGAGAAAAGCATCCTCAAATCGATGCTCTCATCGGTGTCTATTGGTGAATAGAACGACACGTGGGAGTGGCAAGGCAGGGCCGGGGAATCCTTTTCGGTCAAGGCTGTAAAAAAATCAACAGGAATCAGTTGATGTTAGCTCTAATTTCATTTTAAATAGTGTCGTTGGATTACTAAGAAATGCAACATTTTCGCTTGGCGTGCGGAAATGGATATGAATTCCTAGGGTGGAGGCGCTAAGGAAAAGGAATATCGAAGTCCCATTGGGTGACTGCGTCTTTTGCGGTTCAGCGATCGAAACTGCTGATCATCTTTTTTCGGGGTGTTTGGTTGCGGCGGTGGTGTGGCAATGGGTGAGTATTTGGTGTAAAATTCTCAACATTTTTGGTTTTAATGTTACAGGTTTACTCGATTTCCATAATTATATTGGCGGAGGGGATCTGAAGAAGGACGTGGTTCATGGCATAATCATGTTAGGCTGCTGGTGGATGTGGAGGGCTAAGAACGTTCTCTGAAAAACCTGGAACATCAAAGAGATAACGAGTAGTAGAAGATCCTTTGGTTTTCTCTGTTTCATGAATAAATCTAAATATAAGTCTATTTCTTGAAAGAGTTGGTGTAGTTTTGATTTTGTTTAAGCTTTTGTTTGTTGCTTTCTGTGCCGTTCTCACGTTTTTGCGGGAGGCGGTCGTGTGAATAATATTTACTTTTCGGAAAAAAAAAAACCAAGGCATGATATGGTATGTGCTGGGAAAGGGAAATAAATATACTATAACCATTACAATCAGTCAATCACTTCCTTTTTTTAGTTATTAATTATTATTAGTCTTCCAATAAAATATAGGTTACCAGACGTTAGTATTTATTTTTCCTTTTATTATTGATTTATTGATATTATTGTTTATCTATCATTTTAGTTTCCATTAGTATTTCATATATTTTCGCCAAAGATTTTTATCATATTGGCAATAAATATAGGATACCAAATGTTAGTATTTATTTTCCTTTTATTATTTGATTTATTGATATTATTATTTATCTATCATTTTAGTTGCATCGATTTTTATCATATTTTTGTAATATAAAACTCTATTCTAACATGGATTAAAAGTTTGGTTCCACCATTGATGTGACCTGCCACCCGACCCAACCATTTTGCTAGGCATCATAAAGGGCCTCACTTTTAGTGTTCGCTTCAGCCTCTAAAAACGTTGAGCCGACCCTCTTAGATATATTAGTTTTACTGTTTTAGTGAGCACACTTAAATGCGTTAACTTAATAACTTGAAAATACGATTATGTAGTTTTAAATTTATAAAAATGATTTTTATTTAAACTGATACACACAAGGGGCAGAGAACCCATCGTATATAGTATAGCTTTAGATAAGAACCAAATATAATCCAATGATACGGTTTCTTAACGTTTATTATCATTTGGACCACCCTTACTTGGTTTAAAATGACTCTTGGAACAGTTTTTTCTTACTTAATATAGTTTATTTTATAAAATGAGGAAAATAAAATTAAGTCTTTGATTTCATCTTTTATTTAAATTGGAAGTGACTCCTAGCCTGGTTACCGACATTCTCTTAACCTTGTCACAGCATATCATAGACTGGTCTTAAAATATGTCCATAATGAACCATCCCTAGACTCTCGACTAGTAAATGATATGCCACAATAAGATTGGTTTAAGGCCATCTTGGGTTTTTATCTTTTTATAACTTAATTAATTATGTTTGTAATTCTATCTTACAATAGGATCACGTTTAGGGAACTTTAATTAATTACCGAATCGATTTAGACACCAAATTAATTAAGTTACCAAAAAGCAAAATACGTCCCATTTCACATGTTATCTTCTCTTCACCGAATTACCTATCCCCCATTACTTACCTTCTTAACTTTTACCCCCCAATCAGATCTGGTGCATTACAGAAGCCTTCCAAAGGATCTCGATGTAATACCAAAAGCCTTTTATTACCCCAAGATCTAGTTCGATACCAGAAGCTTGTCACCCGAATCTGATTCAATACCAGAAACTCTAATAAAGTCCAGTTCAATACCAGAAGCTTACGCATGATGTGATTAAGGTTATCAAAAGTCATACCACACCTTAGAAAAGTTAAGTTAAGTTAAATTAATATAGTTAAATTAAGTGGTTAAGTTAATTTAGTTTCAAAGAGGTCACATAATCCTGTATAAAAGATAATAAACCAGAATTAGTAAAAGATAAACACATGAAATAAGATAAAATACTAAATTAATAAGATTAACTTATCCATGAATATGTGAAGAAATAGAGATTAAAACCATACGAAACACTTTTACCAATGGCGATTACCACACTTCATGATCTTCATGCTCTAGCTCAAGTGCAAGTGGTGTGCAAAAAGTGTCTCTCAACTCTCATTTATTACATATATTAAGTGAACTTATTAACGAGCCTTATTCTTAACATGAAATTTATTAAAGGTAGGATGTTGGAATCCTAACTTTCGGATAGGTCTTGGTCGGCATGAAGGCCTTCCCTAAGGATCAACCTCACACTTCGCAAATGGGGCTTAGGAAGCATCATGATCATGGTATATTTGACTATTGATTAGTCAAATTCCATGGATCATCCACACTTTCTCCAAGGGACTAGATCCTTCAAGGAAGAGAGAGCTATTGTCACATCGCTCTAAGGTAATGCTAATTAGTTCGCTTCGATCGCTCACACGTTAACTCTTTATATTTAAATAAAGTTATACAAATATATTTACGCAAATTCAACTAATCGGTGCGCATCATTACCTTTGTGTGTAACACGTGAAATTATCCTCAATACGCGTGTCACCCAAATCTGACCCGTGACCAGAACTATGACCAGCAATTGACCAGTTGACCAACCTGGACCCTAGCCCAAGCAGTCACAAATATGTCAGCTCCGTTCCCAAGTGCTCCTAATGTGTAGCCACCATCACCAAAACTCTATTTGGCGGCCGGAGATCATTTTTGCCGCCAACAACCGCTAACTACCATCTCTATCACTGAGAATCATCTAAAATGCCACCAAGCTTGCAAAACCTTGTCGGAAAACAAATCTGGATGGAAAGAACCAACATGTGTCTATCAGCCATCATCCCATTCTCACTTCACCCTAGGCACTCTCCACTACCCTTCCAGTCACACCCTACCTTTCAGCCACCACATCCGTGCACCACCATCTTCGCCTCCCTTCTTCTATGGAACACCTAACACCACCACCCCAAATACCTTTCAACCGACACCACCCGACGCTGGGTATATACGCCACCATGATCAGGTGGCTGGTCACGCACCACTCCACCCACGTCTCTCTCTAAAAGCTTCTCTCCTATCTCTGATTCTTTTCTAGAATAAACAGGACTGTGTGTGATGTGTAGAGAATAATGAAATTGGGGGACAAGGGTTTGCAAAATGGTCTACATATTCACACATCCATTTGCCTATTTAGACACCCTTTAGACGGGTCGTCTAGACATAGACGGGGCGTCTAGGTTTCCTTTTCTCAGACCACATTCTTGCCCGTACAACGTCAAATCAGTCACATCAGACGGAGCGTCTAGCCGTAGACGGTTGTTGAAGACGACCAACCCAAGACAGGACGTCTAGGCCTAGACGACCCGTCTTGAAGAGGTGGTTGCATGCATGTCAGCAAAGTACGACGTGATACGCCCCGTCTAGTACTAGACGGGGCGTATATTTATTTGTTAAATAGACCCATGCAGAGCTTTTGAAGTCGTAGAAAACTTTCAATTCATTGTCGGAATTCTCTCTGTCGTGAACTTTGGCTTATATTACTTCATCTGGTATCATTCAAAGGTGGTGAAATGTCATCAAACTGGGACGACAACTATTTCTTTGGGGCGTATTCTGGCGAGTCATGGGTGCCTGAAGCCAATTCGGTAACAATTATTAGGTTAAACTAGTTGTTGTTTTAATAATTTACTAATGGTGATATCGTTAGTAGGGGGAGACTGGTGTTCCCAATTCTAATGTGCAAGAGGAGGTTGTGTCAAGTGTACAAGGAAATCAAAACAGACAATTTCTAGATTTGAACGAGCTTCCTCCCGTTGAAGAAATATCCCATGTGGACGACTCGTACCAAGTTGATGCACCATGTTATCCTCCGCAACATGGGTTTCCGGATTATGGATACGTGTGTGAACACTCGTACGTGCAACAACACAGTCAGGATGGATACGGAGGAGACTGTTACGAAAGTTACAATGCAACACATTCTTTATACGGTCAACAAGTCTATCCTGATGGTGGAGGATATGGTGGTGGCACCCCCATGCGCAGGCAATCCGTACCTCACAGAGACGGTATGAAAAAGTATTTATTTAAGTTGTGCAGTTGAGTAAACATAAAATCTAGCATAACACTGTCGATTTTACAGGTTTTCAACTCTCTAAATGAGCTAAAAAACTGGGCACAGGAAACGACAAAGGCGGATGGTTTCGTTATTGTGACCCGACGATCAAAGGAAAATTGGTGGAAGAACCGGGAGGGTATAGCTTGAATGTGACCGTGGTGGTGAGCACCATACTACAGCAACGGTTAGAAAAGCTGGAAGCAAGAAAACCGATTGCCCGTTTTACCTGGTGGCTGTGCGGGACCATCCGTATGAAACATGGGGGATAAAAGCGGGAAAGACTGAACATAACCACGAAGCCTGTCAGGACCTGTCCGGCCACGCGTTTGTGCGAAGGTTTGCTCCTGACGAATACAGAATGATCGAGCAGTTGACAGCACAAAACGTGGAGCCGCGCAAAATTTTTCAAACAATAAGGAAGCAGTTCCCCGACAGTTTTTATGTTTAGAAAGACGTTCAAAACGCGGTTCAGAAGATTAGGGCCGAACAAAGATACGGACTGACTCCCATGCAATCGTTAGAAAACATCCTTATTACAAACGAATTTATTTACGAGACATAGGTTGTTACATATATCTTCTTTGTTCATCCCTACTCTTATGAAATGTGGCGTGCGTTCCCGCACATTTTGCTGATCGATTCCACGTACAAGACGAACGTATACAACATGCCATTTGTCCAGATATTTGGTATGACGCCCACCAACTATTCGTTTTGTATCGCGCATGTTGTTATCTGCAAGGAACGTAATGATAACTTTGTATGGGTGCTTGAGAGGATCAGGTTAATGTTGGACGAATGTATGGAACCACGTGTTATTGTAAGGGATAGAGCGTTGGCCCTAATTAACGCGTGTGCTAAAGTTTTTCCAAACGCCTCTCGATATCTCTGCAGGTTTCACATTCAACAGAATATCTGTAAGCACTGTAAGAGCACATTCACAGAAGAAGAATGGCAAAAAATTTTGTCATCCTGGGGGAGATTGTGTGAGTCTCCATCAATACCCATATACGAGTACAACTTAGGCAACTTGCAAAAGCGACTTGTGCAGTGCAAACGTTTAAGTAAGTTTTTGTAATAAAAGATGACCTACCATGTACATTTAACTAATTTTTGATACTTTTTAGGGGTGTTTACGTACGTGTATGATAACTGGCTGAAAGACTACAAGCAAATGTTTGTCTTTGCGTGGACTAATCAGAGACGCAACTTCGGGCAGCGTACCACAAACAAAGTTGAGAGTCAACACGTGAATTTAAAGAGATACGTCCAAGATAGGAGCTCGCTGGACCGTATAGTAGGTTGTGTCAAGGATATAGTTGAAACACAATACAGGGAAATAAGGCGGAGCTTTCGAGAAAGCATCGAAAAAATAATGAACCACCACAAAAACCCGTTATTTGACCACCTACGTGGAAAAGTTTCCCATACAGCGCTTGATTTGCTGAGTGGAGAGCTACTTAGGAAACTAGACGTGTTGCAGCACTTGCATTCATCTTGTGGATGTCATATGTGGTACAGTTGTGGGTTGCCGTGTGCTTGCAGGTTGGAAAAGTACGTACGTGTAAAGCATCCGATTCAACTCGAAGTCGTAGACATCTTCTGACGGAAGCTTAACTTTCAGCCATGTAAATTAACATCGGATGATGTTGACGTGGTAGAAGAGCTGAACATTGTTCGGCAACAGTTAAGTCACATTCCCTGCTCAGAAAAAAAGCTTGCTGGGAAAGATTAAAGCGATGTTGACCCCAACCAAATCCACCAAGAAACCACCGGTTGTCCAACACTCGACTCGTGGACGACCAACAACAAAGTAAGCAAAACTTCGATTTGACGACGCCCCCCACCATAGCTTGTATGTTCCGTCGCAGGGCTCCCAATCAAGTACATACGATGCCCCCCGCCATAGCTCGTATGTTCCGTCGCAGGCCACTCAACAGTCGGTCATCAAGTCACAAAAACCCGTAGCGGGGCGAAGCCGTTCAACGAGTTCTAAACAAAGAGAGGTTCGAGACGATAACGGTTTTCCGTTGATAGTGGGCGATGAGCATGTGTCAACAATCAAACGGTTTAAGCCTTTCCTTCCCTCTTTGTTTCACCCGTACATCTCGTGCATACAAAATGTGAGGCCAGACGGTCATTGTGGGTTTCGGTCTGTGGCTGTGGGCTTGGGTATGGGAGAACGTGCGTGGAGCCACATTCGAAAAGACCTTCAACAGGAGATGGATCAGAACGCGTCGATCTGGGCGCCAGTATTTGAAGCATGGGAGGAAGGATACTTTTACACGCATCGTCAGAGCCTAATCTGGGATTCGGTAGAGCATTGTCCCCCCCACTCACTAGATGGACTTCCCCCACGCAGGGCTTCTTATTGCACAAAGGTATGGTATCGTGGTTCACCTCTTAAGCATCCATGGTTGTGTAACATTTGTATAAATCGGGTCTCCAAAACCCGCTCCGTTTTGTAATCAAATACCAAGTTATGAAATTTCATTAAGTATTTATGAGTATTTTGAGTTTAAACGCTACATAATTAATATATAAACTAAACTATAAAAATTATATTTGATAAAAAGTTAAAATAAAATAAATAAAAAAACATTTGTAGCTGACCGGACTCGAACCCGGGTCAACTGCCTCCAACAACTTATCAACCGATCCGTTAACCACTCCGCCACCAATTGTTTTCTGTTAACCTTAGGAAAACAATTGAGTTTTATACGCAAACACGAATTAACGGTTAATGATATCTGAATAACGGAAATCGGTAAACATAATCGCCAAATCAGTTTTAGTTCGTTTGGCTATCTTATAACCGATGAATATCGGTTTCTAATTAAGTTCAAATTGAATGAACTTCAAGTTTCGGGTTTTGAAACCGAAAGGCATTCAAACTCCAAATAATTCAGGTTCCAATCATTATTGCGATTCAGAACCATCTCAAATACATTCCAATTCCTTTTCGTCGCGTTTTCAAGTCTTTTGAGCACAAAAAAAACTGTTCGCCGGAATTCTCTGCAAATCTCGGCGGAAAACCGTGTTCAACACAAACCGGTAAGATTTTCCTCTTTGCGGTTTCAATCTATTGTTAGGACTCTACTAACATTAATCCGTCACTCAAAATCAGTCACAGAAGACTTTGCTGGATTTTCTGGGTTCGCCGGAGAAATTCTGGATTTGCCGGAAACTCGTTAGTTAACGGTAAACACATTCAATCGTGCTAATAATCCATGTACTCTGGTTCAATTTCAAATCTAATTCTTTAATTCTGTTGTTAGACCCTCTCAGCCGAAGGTTCAAAAACAGAGTTGCCTGTTCTCGCCGGACTTCCTGAAGAAGACGACCTGTCCGGTATTTCCTTTCCCCAAACTGTTCGGTTTTGTTCATTCAAGCTAGTAGTCATGTTATTTAAATAGTTAAATCAAGAACCAGTCGTTTGAGTGAAGTCGGTAATGGTAGTGAAGAAGATGAACTGAAAATCGGGATAAGATTAAATAAAATTCGGATAATAAACGGGTTAGACACACAGTCCAGCGGTGGACTGTGTGCAAAGTTAACAAACACGTCCCGAGTTCGATCCTTACTGCGCACACGCTTCACGTAATAACACTCTTTTTATTCATGAATTAACCGGGTTAGAACGGGTAGTTGTTAAGTATAATATAAATCAAGAATATAACCGGGTTAGACACACAGTCCAGCGGTGGACTGTGTGCAAAACAAACTTCACGTCGCACGATCGAGTCCCGTCACAAGCACCGGTTCAATGAGATTAACACGTTTTGCAAAATAAAGGAATTTTCGGTAAATTCGAATAAGTGTATAAATATAATTAAAACTGGATTTCTAACGGGTTAGTCACGTAGCTCAGTTGGTAGAGCTACGTGCGCGTGAACGGAAGGTCACCGGTTCGAATCCCGCTTGGCGCAAGTATTTACCGCTGACCGAACCAGTCAACGGTCAACGGTCAAACAGTAAAAAAATAATATTTTTTTTAAATATTTATTTGTTTATTTTAATTCAAAAATCAATTAAAAATACTTAAAAAATAACATTTTTAAAGATAGAAAATTGCCATAAACTCACAAAAATATATCTAAAAATCCCATTAAAATCTTTAATAAAATCCATTTATTTAAATATATTTTTCCATTATTATTTAGGTTAGTGATTACTCGTTGACTCGCTTCGTCTAAATCGTGCGCATCTCACCATCTCAAATTCAACGCACCCAATGTGAGTGAACCCTTCAAATTCCCCGTTTTAATCACGTTTTTGGGGTGTATCATGTGTCTTGTTCATTTATATATTATAACCAAGTTATTGTGCATATATCATATCATGACATGTGTATTAGTTTGTTGCTGTTAAGTAGTTATTATTGTTTGCAAATTATTATTTCAATACATGCAATTGCCGAGGCCGTAGCTCCCCATCCATCGAGGTTGAGTTTGATCCCCATTTTATTATGCGGTTGATCAGGGCGTGCCCGCACGATCGGCTCCGTTTGATTGAGCCTTGATCGGTCATTTCATTTTACATTTCAATACATGCAATACGCTCGGCTCCGTTTGATTGAGCCTTGAGTGCACAGTTCAATTTACATTTCCAGTTCATGCAATACGTTCGGCTCCGTTTGATTGAGCCTTGAGCGCACAGTCCAATTTACATTTCCAGTTCATGCAATACGATCGGCTCCGTTTGATTGAGCCTTGATCGCACAGTTCAATTATGTTACTTGTTATATGCTGTTGGTATGTTCATGTATGTTATCGATTGTTAATTGATGCTTGCCAATGTTTGATTCCATACATGTGCTCTTTTATGATTATGCATAATATTTTATTGATAAACTAACCAGAAAATCATTATCAAATGTTTATCTAAAAGGTTCACTCGCCAACTTATGTTGACCCAAAAACCTCCTATTTTACACATGATACAGGTGAACCAGCTGCAGCTAGGAACACATAGGACCTGGATTAGAAGAAATAAAACGTTTTAGTATTTGGATTATTATGTTTGTTTATTTTCCTTTGTGATGAATGAACATGTTTGGATGTTTGAGAAATGTAACTTTGACTTCATTTAATTATGAAACATAATAGTAAATGTCATGTGCTTTGGTGATAACCCAATTATGCCCCGACTCTTATTTCCGCTGCGGGTCGGGGTGTTACAGGTTGTTTCACGTTCTTCCTGATAATCAACCCTCCGACGGATCGAGAACCACGAACGATAACGCTTGCACATGTTAACAACAACCACTTCATACATATTAAGCTGGAAGGCCAGTTTCCAATGCCTACAGTAAACGGTTTGTGGTTGACCTACCGAAGCGCCGCTGCAGAACAATGGTTGGACATGTACCCGCCCCGTCTAGAATGGTATACGTCGATAATGAATCCCGCACCGAATCCAAACCCGAGTATTAACTGGGTCGACTATGAATCGGAAGAATGAGGCTTTTTGGTACATCTAATACGATTTTTTGTATATTTAATATGATTTTTTGTATATTTAATACGATTTTTTATAATTAATACAAACATTTAGTATACAATTAGAAAATTTTTGGTATAATTAAGATGATTTTATTTACCCAAAAAGTTTGTATTAAGTAAACAAAATCATATAAATTATACTAAAAAAAATTTTAATTGTGCATATACGGGTCGTCTAGACCTAGACGCCCCGTCTTGGTCTAGCAAGAAGACCATTCTACCCCTGGTTTGTTGGCCGTCTAGGCTAAAATCAGGGTCAAAATGGTCATACTGTCAAGGCCTAGACGGGTCGTCTAGACCTAGACGCAACGTACGGTGTGGGCGGGATCTTTTATCCCTGATAAATTTTGAATTTTAAATTTAAAATGTCAATTACCATTTTACCCCTGAACTGCCGCCCGTCTAAGCCTAATTCAGGGGCAAAATGGTAATTAACCAGCTGAGTGTTTTACAGCTCAACATGGTTAATTACCATTTTGCCCCTGAATTAGGCCTAGACGGGCTGCAACCAGGGGTAAAATGGTAATTGACACCAAGGTCGGATCGCACTAGGAGGTTTTTGCGGGAAGCTACGCCGGATGCCGGTCGGATCGCACTCAGCGGTCGACTGCGATGTGATCGAGGCGATTGGTGAGACGCCGAGACTTCGTTTCTTCGTTCCCGTTGATTCCCCGTGGCACCGTCTGTTTGACTTGGCCGGCACGCCGACTTATAGGGAGCTGCTCATCAAGTTCCTGTCGACCTTCACGTTCCATCCTCCACGGGTCGACCAGCCACCTCCCCAGCCACAAGGTCCTCCCCCTCCACCTAAGGTTTCATTTAGGCTTGCCGGTGTGTGGCGTTCGATGACGTTTGCTGAGTTTGCCGTTCATAGCGGCATATACCTGCAGGAGGAGATTGCTACGGATGTTTATACGGAGGGGCTAGTGGTGGTGGATAACCCCCTCTTTTGGGATTTTGGGAGGTAGTCGCAGGCCCTGACACTTGGGAGCATGTAAGGGCGAAGGGGATGATATCTCACGTTGCCGACCCACTGTACAGGTACGTACATTTATTACGGTAATTGTTTAATTATTGTTGCTATGAATTAATTTTCGTATTTCACTAATATAATGTGCAGGTATCTACATCGGATGCTCGCTACATCTATTACCGCTCGCGGACAAAGCCGTGAGTGGTGTACGAGCACCGACTTATTTTTTACAATTGCCTTTTGTACAGGAGGTCGTGTGCACTTGCGCACGGTCTCGCCCAGTACTTCGCCTCCGCCCATCACCGGCAGGAGCGCGACTTTTTGTACGGCGGGGCGTACGTCATTGTGATTGCCCGGTCGTTGGGTATTGTGCCGGAGTCGGACCCGCACTTGCAGCTGGCCATACCGTCCACGCGGATGGGTTTTCTGACCTTGCGGGGATGAGGCTGGTGAAGAGGTTCGGCGTGCTAGGCGAGCGGTTTAAAACTCGCAAAAGTGAGCCATGGATTTCGGAGCCGCTGCCCGATCAGTTCGCTCCAGTCTATCCGCCGGCAGATGAGGCAGTGGTGGTCCAGGACCCTCCGGTTAATTTTGACGGACCGGCACCGCCACCGCCACCACCACCTCACGGGGCGCCTCAGTTTTCACAGCACGTCCTTCCAGGTCATGCCCCGGGGGGTGCGGCATACCCGCGCTTACGAGCCGATGTCGACAGGCTTATAGATCTCGTTGGCTGGCTGGTTCGGGAGGCAGAAGATAGACGAGAGAGGGAGGGGTTACCTGCCATACCGCTCCTACCACCTCGAGCACCACATCAGTAGCAGCAGCAGCCGCAGCAGCTAGATCCCGATCCCGACTCCGAGGCCGACTCGTGTGGATAGACATTTTGTATTTAGTATTCAGCTGTACAGATACATATTATTATGGTTGTACAAATTTATGTTTTATATGTTATATTTAACTTTGTTTTCAGTTATTCGATTACTTGATGATTGTTTGTGTTAAATCGACGTTAAAATGTAATACGGAAACAACATACACTTCTTGCTTTCATCTTAAAATGTTGAAAACAGTATTAAATTTTAATATTATATTTTTTTAAAATATAATGTAAAAACAATTAAATATATAAACGATTGAAAAAGATAACTCACTTTTTATACATAAACAAAACTTTTTAAAAATCTAAAATTACACCACAAAAGAAAAAATCAACCTCCAACAACAATCAATTTACCCCACCAAAAACTATTTTTTTTAAACTCAACAACAACCAATCTATCCCACCAAAACACCCTTTTCCAACAAAAAAAACCCCAAGTTCCTAGACGGGTTGTCTAGGTCCATACGCCCCGTCTAAGTGCTAAAATTTATGCGCCCTGCCAGGTACTTGCTGACTCCTAAAAATCAGTGCTATATGGGGCGTCTAGCCCTAGACGACCCGTCTAAGGCTCAAGGTATGTCCAAATAGGCAGCAGTGGTGTGTGAATAGATTGAACCATGCAAAATGATGAAGAAGGAAAGAAGTTGGGTATTCATACCTAGGGTATTGAGTAGGTGGTTTACATGGGCGAACACGGCGCATACGAACTTGCTTGACGTTGTGTGTCTTGATTATTAATTTACTCATTTAAACACTAAATATATATCTCGCGTAAGTTGTATATATAAATCCAGGTAAAACATATGTTTTTAAATATGTATATATTATAAGTAGAAATTGAATTAAAATGTTGGTCAAAATTATTAGTTAGGTAACACGTTAGACGTAAATATATGTGGTTTCACAAGGTTTATAAACTAAACATATAAGTCATATAACATATAAATTCACATAATTTTTATGATTTATTTGTTCGGGCTTATTATTTCGATTGTTCACCAACATTCATGGACAGACTTGTGTGTGATTCTATAATTATTTGAATTACCCTTACGTGAGTGTTTGTGCAAACCAACACACTTAATTAACCCTAATCAAATGAAATGCATGAATAAATATTTAAGGTAACAGAGTTTATGTTAACATGTTAACTTGAAAATATTGGATGTCACAGATACACTTGTCTTAGGATGTGTAGTAGTGTTAAGAGAATTAATCACTTTTATAACTTTAAAACATTGATTTTGTAAGAATTACCTTAAAAAAAATATATACACCAACACACATGAATACGTATGATATATATATATATATATTATTATTTATTTTTTTTTAATTTGTTTTTGCTAATTCAGCTTCTTCGGATAACTCAAATTCAAAAATGCTTATTTTAAATTGATTTTTACAAAATTGTATTATTCAGTTTAATTTTTTCCTTTTTTTTATATTCGAACTACCGGATTCGAATAAGAGTAAATGCAAAACCAAATCGATGAACTCTCTTATATATTAGAAAAACCAAATTGTAAATTTTAATAGTTTCTAATATCTTAAACGTTACAAATATTAGAAAAAAAAATCAATAGTTAATTAGGAGAAAGGATTTTCGGTTCATTCTAATCACATATTTTGGTTCTATGTCCGAATAGTTTTATGTTTAGGTAATGTGGTTTTTGAATTTTATTATAAGTTTGGGTTCTAACATAACTTTCGTTAAAGTTTATGTTATTTTTTAGAAAATGATCATAAAACCTTTTATACTTAAAAAATTAAAATAATATTAAGAGGGTGTTTTGGATTCCTTCTCAAAAGTCTTTTTTAAATTCTATGAAAAGTTAATAAGTTAAAATTTTAAAATAATATTAACTTTTTAACTTACATCATATGCAATTACCAAACTTAAAAGTCTTTTTTAACTTTTCAAAAGTTAATAAGTTAAAAGTCGGTAAAAATAAGGAATCCCAAAAGCCACTAAAGTCTATGAATCCTCCACCTACATTTTTAGGCAAATAGTAGTTTCATAGAATTACGTGTTCAGACAAAGGTTATTGAAAACCCCATTTGAATGCGTTAAGAACTCTGATAACAATCTCAAATTCAAGGAATCCGAAATTTGTAATAGTGGTGCCCAGATTTGATCAAAGAAAATGTCAAATTTACATCGCTATTGAAATTGAACAAAGATGATGACGGCCCATCAACCACAATCGATGGTGTTGTTGACCCGTTTGCCCCATTCGCTGGTCAAGTGATTAATCGTAGGTAACCACATTGGGGCTGGTTTAGTAATTAATCGTAGATAACCATATGGGGGTTGGTTTAATCATTAACCAGGGCTAACCAACTTTTCTTTAAGTACGAAGGATATTTTAGTTATTTCATAGCGATGTAATTTTAGTGAAAGTAAGAGTCTGACTCAAAATTTGTTTTAATTTCATACCAAATAACTGTAGTCCCAAAAATGATAACTTTCTATAACCAGACACAAAAATGTAACTACATCCAAACCAAAGTAACTATTTAATTAACTCTAAAATTAATCAAAGGAATAAAACAAATCAAAGTGTTTTTATAGTTTAACTTTTTTGTCTGCTTAACTTACACACCTTCTTTGATACGATGCTACTTTTATATCTACATTTTATGATGAAAACTTGAACCATCAATCCGGTGAACAACTTTTCTTCACACTATACTACAAGCCTTTGGTGTTTAATATTTTAACGGTTAACTTTATACACATATTAATCCACAAACTTGCATACCGGAATGTTTCAGACTTTTAGGATGATATGGATTAAAATGCATCTTTACAACAAGTACAAGCCTTTCTTTTTCAATTTAGGCTTTCAAATGATACGAAGTTGATGTGACAATTAAAACTTTTAATCTAAGGTTCATGACATTTAGGGTGAAATGATCCATAAGAATGACAACCTTAAGGTTTGGTCTCTCTAATTAACCTTACAAGGCGGCTTACGTTGATTGTGAATGTGACTAAATGGGTATGAACGGAAACAAGAAAATGCTACAGTCCATTTCACGGTTACAACGACGACTAATATCAATGTTATTGAATGTCTTTTAAATAGGATATTAGTATTGTATAATTAAGGTTTAGTTGTATATAACCAAAAATAGGGTTTTTAGGTTTCTTTCTTGTATATATTAAGGGTTCCCCTCCATAATAAGTGACAGATTTAATTGAATCCAGTTTACAATGTCCATGTGTGAACTGTTACTTAAATCATTTGAACGACCGACCGCCCGACTAGAGTTATGGTACACAGGATCTTAAAGGTGCGTACAAATTGAGGGTTCAAGCTTTCATTTCAGGTGCTCGCAACTAATAATGGTTTGTAGTCAAAAACGATTTGAATGTCAGCAGAACTCCAACTCCCCCGATCGCATTTAAGATAAAAAATATCATTTGGTCGCCTGTAGTTAAATAAACCAGTAAATCTAATATGCTTTACAAGATGCAGTAAGATAACAATGAAGTAATATTACTGATTTGCAGATTAAAACATAGGGAAATTGGATTTTAATAATCTGACTTAGAGGTGGTTGACCAATATTAGACCCACTTTTGAATATTGTCACTTGCAATCCCACCTTTTAAGTATATTTTTTTTCTCAGTGAACCTCGGTTAAAAATGTCACTCTGTTAAGTTAATTTCAAGCTGATGTTTTAGGGTTTTTGATCAGAATGAGGATACGAGTCGAGTCGATTGATGTAAAACTTATGCCGAAAAGGTGCTTCAATTCGGATGTTTAAACTTTCAATTAACAAAAATCAAGCCTTTTGAAGCACCGTTTCGAGGTAAGTATTACATCAATCGACTCGTATCCTCATTCTAATCAAAAGCCCTAGAACATCAGTTCGAAATTCTTGAAATTCGGAAAAAAAAAACCGTGAAGTTTTTTTAACTGAGTCTTTAAGTTATTTTAACGGAGGTGCAGTGAGACAAAATTATTTAAAAGGTGAGACTGCTAGTAACAATATTTAATAGTGGGTTTAATATTGGCCAACCACCTCTAGAGGGGATTATTAAAATTCAATTTCCCTAAAACAATATATGTAGGTCCCTTGTTATTCACCGGGTGGTCCCACAGTGTTTCAAGCGGGTTTCAACAGGTAACTTTAAGGTGGGTCGGTTTAAAAGGTTCATATAAAAAAACAGGAACAAAATCTAAGCGTTTATTAATAAAAGATTTCAAAGGTTTGGTTCTATTCGAATATGTTTTGGATGACTTTCAACCCGTCTGATCCGGTTCCTTTTTAGTTAATCTTTTAGGTTAAACAATTTTCACCAACTGGAAACAAAAGAGCCCCAAACAACTCATTGTGTATAAATGAAACACAGTGAAAGCATGTACCAGGAAGAAATGCTGCATGTTGTCTCTTTTGAGTCCATGACAAACTACAGAAAAAGACATGTAACACGATGTGACACACAAATTGGAAAAAAAGACAAGAAAAAACAAACAAACAAACAAAGGATTAAAGTTGTGTGACAAGTGTGTGTGTTTATGGTTCAAGAAATAAAAAACGAGTACTCACAGTGCTCCGCCACATGCCGGACCAATTGCTTGAAATGCTGACTGCAAAGTCATGGCAATACCATTGGCCACGCCTCTTTGGTTTTGATCCTGATATCCATGTTGAACATTTGTTTCAGTGTAGTTAATTTATAAGGCTCTTAACACTTTAAAAGACAAAATTAAAAAATTGTAAACGATGAACATTACCACAGCTTTGTTTTGCAGCATGAAGGTGCCAGTTATGATGGACGCCTGGTTAGAACAAGATACTAAATTAGGAAGCTTAAAATGGTTGGGTAGAACTACACAATTTTTTTTATCAATTTTATGAATTCCATAAACATACATTGAACATAATGGTTGAATAATTTGTGATCCAATTTTTTCTATCAATCGAAACTTACGCGGTCGAGAACACTTTGAGCTACATTGGACTACTTTTAACTCTCTGACCCATTTCTCTTTTACAAAATTTTCAAGCATTACAAATTTGACCTGTTTCCAATAAATATAGCTCAATTTGGCATATTTAAACTAAATGATGGAAATTACCACGTTTACGTGTTCATATAAGAACAAAAGTGTGTACCTCCTATTCTTACCAAGTACTATTAATGCATTCATAATTTAAATTAAGTGATACACAGCAGTTAATGAAGTAAATCACATAAAGTAAAAATTATTCAGTTTAGTCACTAAAAAACTTACTGATAAAACGTTCTTCACAATCGATGCACAATTTAGTGTGAAGAAGAGCATGGAGCCAGATAACATTGCTATGTATGGATAACTTGAGAGTAGGGGTATAGACAAAACCTACACAAGAAAATACTTCTGTTTACCCATGAAGCAACTAAATTATCTAATACTTAAGATGAAATCCAGAAAATCAACATAACATAGGACCATCTGTGTAATTTAGTCTAATTGATATGAACATATTTATTTTGCAGAGATATATTATGAGATTAAAAGACAAAACTATCTTAGACCAAGCAGAATTCGCTTTATAAATGCAGCAAAACAAATGCTACTCACAATTTTGTTAAACACACGTTTAACTTCCAAAGTCAAAAGGAAGACTGCTTACCCCTGAGATGCGAGCTACCATAACGGGCCCAAATGTCCTCTCTGCAATTGGATACAACGCGGTTTGGAAAACGAGAAGGCCCACCCCTACAACACAACTTAGTGATTAACAAGACTAAATTAACAATACCAAATTTTGATTTTATGCTAAATATAGAATCAAATAAAAGGTAATCTCACCTGTGATAGATAGGACTGTGCCAACATCCTCAGTAGTATAACTAAGCCCCCCCAAACTCCTCGGGCTAACAGCCCATAATGAGAAAATCTGTGAATGATTAAAATCAATGTTGGATCGGGGATCGATATACGTTTACGAACAATGGATGAACATTTGTGAGTATGCACAAATTCAATGAAGGGACTCGAAACATAATCACAGGGACGATACACACAAGAAACACACACTAATATAAAATGTATCGACAATTTACAAATCAGAGTTCTAAAAGCATGGTAAGATGTACGATTTCTAGTATTCAGACACTTGCAGTGAGTTCTTAGTTTGCTGAGTGGTTTGACTTCCTAAGCCATAGTAGTTGACTATTTATCACGAATTAAAACATTGCTTTTTTTTTTGTATAAATTGTTCATTTATCAAAGGATTTGTTTGCAACTACTGAATTGCAATTAAAAAATATATATTAAAAAGTACCTCAGCGTAAGCCATGTTTTGAAGTGAGAAAACACAATAGACAATGATAGAAGACATTAATGGCCAGTTTTTGAGAAGACTCAATAAAGTAGAATCTATTTTCTCAACTGTCTTTTCCTCAGCATCAGGTACATTGGAAGCAGACTCCAACTCATTAGTATTTTTATGAATGTGCAATGTTTCCTGCAATTTTAAAATACATAAATTGCATAATATGAAATCTAGCCAAACTATGACGCCAGCGTGTTCCCGGTTAAGACAACATAGTCTGGCCAGAGTGAGGTTAGGGCCCTCTGTTTAGGAGGGTGTGAGATCTATCTCACAACAAATTAAATATGCACACCGTTAAAAAAAACAAGATATACACAAAAATAAAGAGAGGCAATTTAAATTAAAAGTTGATTTGCTTCTAACATAGTATGTGGATCCAAATTCCTAACTTGGTATGAAACTAAAATTCATACCAGGGTATGCACTCTCAATGTACATTTTCTTTTCAAGAGGTTGCGCTCCAATAATATTTTATTTTGTTTGCCATTTGTAAAATAATGAAAACACTACCGAACAATGGAAGATATGCACTAGCATAACCTGTCTTCCATGCGGATCAGAAATATTGGAAATTACAAATGAGAATGCACTAGTTTGAACGTAAAAAAATGGTGGTTCAAGTCAATTATATCCCAGTTGGTCAAATGTCAAACCCCATGTTCGATTCTTATGAAATGTTAATATTAGATTTTTGGTTAATCCGATGGTTATTCAGGCATTAGTTACAGCTCAGATTCTCATGTTTTTACCAAACAGTTTAACATTGGCTCCTTAGAAAACAGAGACTCAAATGTAGAATATAACTCAAAATATTGAACAAATATCATATTACGAGGCATCCTAAGTAAGTACCAAGGAAACGTTAAATGCATAAAACTATACCGGAAGCCAAATTGCAACGATGGTCACGAAAAGTGCGAAAGTGGAGATGCAAAGACAAGGCAATAGGTATGGAAATCTGCATCACAAGTCATTCTTTTTCACTCAAAACTGAATCTGCATAACTATAACAACAATAATATTTGCAAATAATATCATCGCTATCTAAAAACAAAGTAGTTAACAAAGGATTAACACTACCTCCCAACTAGAGAATCAGGAGATACTAGACTTGGAAATTTCTCTGCAGGCTTAATATCAAAACATTCAAGGAAAGAGTAAAAGAGAAAAGAAAGTTCATCAGAATTGCGACATTATAAAGTAGCAAGATATATTTTTTTTCCAATTAGTTTTACTATGAGTGCATTCTTTTATTTTAATTAAGTTGTAATTATGATAACTTTATTCAACTTACATTTCTTTGTTTCATTTAAATAACCCCCATGGTGAAAGTTCTAATTTGTTTGTCATTAAGAACAACCATTAATAAGTCTTTTTCAAGTAAGACAACACTTATCAAATAATTTATTATAATTTTGGGCTTGAAGCCTCTAAATCATGCAAATCCTTATTCATAGAACGGTTAATTGTTAAGTTTTAACAATCATTTTAAAGGTGACGATAAACGATTAATAAAAGTTTAAATGCCTTATGACATTCTAAACTCTAAATGCCTCACTCGCTATGCATTATCCCCAAATTTATTTCTAATATATGATATAAAATCTTTGAGCTTATTGCAAGATCCTTTAAGCATTTAAATTAAATGCATGATTCTGACAAAAAAGAAAAGACTGCAACCCTTCTTTATGAAGTAGTGAATTGAAGATTGGATATATAAAAGGCGCATACTGCATATCAAGACACAAATTGAGATATAAACCTGTGCGAGGAAACCTCCCACAGCCGGACCAATGACTAGTCCTATCCCCCATGCTGTACTAATCTGAAATAGATCAGTCAATTTATAAATTCCAGGTAAGAAAATAATAAGATCTATATAATTTAGGAATTTGTATATCTTTATGATCCTTTGTATTTATCAATAGGAATAAGAGATTATCTCTAAACTTAGAGATTATTGATGTAATCTATATAAATAGAGAGTTGATCAATGAAATTGTTTATCAGAAAATATTAAAGCTTCATGGTATCAAGACCCCTACGTTCCTGACCTGTTTTCGATCACCCTTCGACCTTAACCTCCTATCCGATCAACACTGCCCTGTTTTCCGATCACAATTCTTCTCCAATCACCCTCCTTATTCTCACACTAATGGATTCCAAACTTCACCCGTAGTTACGGTATCTAATATTAAGAACTTTATCTGCATAACCCTTGAGGTTGAGACAGCGCACTATGGATCTTGGTTGGAATTATTCAAGGTTCAGTACACGGCTTTCCAAGTCATTGACCACCTTGGTCCCAAACCCGCGTCACCCGCTGCCTCTTCTTCCGATGATGCCAAGAAGGACACCTCCTTAACTGATGACTCTTGGAAACGTATTGATGCCATAGTCCTCCAATGGATCTATGGCTCCATCTCTACAGACTTGCTGGCAGTTGCTGCATACTATCGTCAAGCCTGGTTCAACAACTTATGAGGCCTGGACCAGAGTTCAAAACCTTTTCCAGGACAACAAAAAACTAGGGTGGTGTACCTTGCTCAACAATTTTCCGATCTCCATCTTGACAATTTTTTTGGTATGACTGCTTACTGTCAAGAAGCAAATCTCCTAGCGGATCAGCTTACTAGTGTTAGCGCACACATTGACAACCATAGGTTGGTCCTACAATTACTAACTGGTCTAAACGAGCAGTTTGAAGGTTTGCTACCATTCTTCAGCAATACGAACCGCTACCCGAGTTTCAAGAGGCACGCTCTCGCCTCATCATGGAAGAAACCTATAAGAAAAATCAGGCGTCTCTTGCGGCCCAAGCTTCCGCCACTGCCTTCACAGTTTCATCCAACACTCACTAGCCTCCACTGACAACCAGTCCACGCACAACCCTTCCTTTGATCGCGGATGTAGTCGCGGCCGCGGCCGGGATCGGGGTAGGGGCGCAACTCTAGTGGTCGTGGGGGGCACGGCTACAACTCACACCAGTCTAACACATAATACCCGAATAACTGGCCTTTCCCTCCTTGGGTTGTGTACTACAACGGGTTTCCCTCTACTTGGAGCCCATGATGGCCGATCCATCTTGCCCGTACCCATCTACCCCGCGGCCCAACTCTGCCCTGGTATACTTGGACCACGGCTAATCAGGCATATGCAACGGGTACACTCCTACATATATTGAGGAAGCATTATACACCATGTCCCTTAACCAGCAAGAACCACTTGGGTACATGGATACCGGTGCCACTGGACACGTGATGAACCGAACAGGTAACTTCTCTTCGTTTTCTTTTGATAGTTGCACTTCTACAAACATTATTGTCGGTAATGGCACGACCATGTTAGGGTATCAAATCAGAGGAGGCTCGAGCGGAAGCGGAACAAACACACACACTTGCAGAAAATAAAGAACACGAAAATTTACGTGGTTCGGTCAAGGTGACCTACGTCCAAGGGTTGCAACTAGGGTTTCACTTTTATTAGATGCTCACAACTGTTTACAGAATGACACAGACTACAATTACATCATAGGTATTTATAGAACAAGATTAGGGTTTCCTACTTTGTCAACAAGTTAACTAAGTGGGCCTAACAACTAGGGCCGGCTAACCCTAATTAGGGCCGGCTACCCTAAAGCCTATGAACCCAACAATCTCCCACTCGGAGGCTTTGCGTAGTCCACAAAGAGCATCCAAGAAACCCATCACCCATAACTTCAGTAAAGATTCCAAACCTCCAGTCCCAAGAACAAGCTAAGACTTCAGTTCTCCAAACCTCAAGTTCCGAAAAACAAGCTAAGACTCTAGTCACATCCAAGCCACCTAGTTGCAACCCGCCTCTGATCAAGTACCTGAGAGACAAGTTGAAGCTCCCACAAGCTCCAACCCAATAGTCTTATCAGACCCATTCTCAATCTCAACCGGCCTGCATGATCCACCAGCTCCAGAGACACACCAAGAATTAATACCACTCTCCACATTTTGCAAAGTATTTCTAGGAGTGCTTTTTTCTTCGGTCTAAATCTTCGTCTTCAAAACCAAACGGTTCTTTGTGATTGTACCCAGAACACGACCAGTGCTCCTACTGTCACCAAATCCCCTGACTGGCTTAAACTTAGACCCCCGACCACATTCAACTGACATCCCCAAAGCACCAGGATTCAAGTTTGCAAATTGAACCCTCTTCCACTTACTAGATTCAGTGAACCAGAATTTATGCTGTACTGGGACGGCTACTCCTCCTCAAATGTCTCAACTAGATAAACGATCATTGTCTCCTCCCACAAGCAACAACAAGATTCCCATCAATCACCTTCCACTTCGCACCACCAAACTTAGTCCTTGTTTATCCAGTTGACTAACAGAAATAAGTTTTTCGTTAAACCTGGAATTACCCTAACATTCTGCAAGTTCCATGTAGTGCCCAATGAAGTCTTTAGATTGACATCTCCCATACTTGTAATATTAAGAACATGACCGTTAGCTAATCGTACATTTCCAAAGTCTCCTTTTTTTCAGATTCACCATCGTCTTACCGCTATGCATGGCGTGAAACGAAGAACTAGAATCCATAGCCCAAGAGTCTGTAAACTCTTCACAGCAAACCAGTACGTCACAGTCAGATTCATCTGACACAACACTGCTCACATGCTGTTTAATATCCTCTTTCTTAGGATCAGGACACTCGTTTTTAACATGCCCCTTTTCACCACAGTTCCAGCACCTTACATTCTTCCAGCTTTAGACAAGCTTTTCCCACGACCCCCACTGCTTCTGCTATTACCTATTCCCCTGCTAACACTGAACATATCAGAAGTAGATCCTCCACTAGAGTTCCTCCGGCAAACGTCTTCACCCAAAACATTATCCCGAACCCGATCAAACTTCAAATTTTCAGTTCCACAGTTTCAGTGACCGTTGTCACAAATCCTGACCAACTGTCAGGTAAGGAAGATAACAAAACCACAGCCTGAGTGTCATCACCAACTTCATGCCTATAGATGCTAACCTGGCAAAATTGAATTGACTTCGTTAATGTGATCAGCAACTTAACTGCCCTCGTTCATTCTCATATTAAACAGTTCCCTCATCAAAAACACCCTATTACGGCAGACGGCTTCTCATACATATTTGAACGATACACACGAGCAGTTGTTTCTTTCATGATATTAAAAGCAACGCTCCTCGTCAAAGCCAATGTAATTTTACCTTTGCCTTTTTGTCCTTTGAGTTCCAAATTGCTTCGGCAACTCTATCCATTCCAGCAGTTTTTCTTCCAGTACCACATCCAAATCGCATACACCAAGCAACGCCTATATTTGCATTCTCCACCATGCAAAATTGGTACCGTTGAACTTATCGATTCGGAACTTCCCGTCTTCATCCATAGCAAAAGAGAAAACCAGAAGAAAGAAAAACCACGGAAAAACAAGCACCAAAGATTCGAGCAACCTTCAACAAACTAGAAACCCGAAGCACCCGAACCAGCGACTTGGCCTAAAAACACCCGAGTGTAAAACCAGCGAATAACCAGGGTTTAAGAACTGAAAACCTAATCGCCAAACACCCAAGACCACCAGATCTGCGACAACAAACCCTACGACGCAAACCCTAGACCTTACGAGCCGTAACCTAGAGAATATGTACAGGCCGTAAACACGTCACCGGCGACGGCAGCAACAACAAATCTAGATCTCTCGTCCAGCTCTCTCCCTCTCCTGCGATAACCATGTGAATCGTGTGTTTAACTGAACCTTTGGCTCTGATACCACTTGTTAGGGGTATCGGATCAAAGTAGGCTCGAGCGGTAGCGGAACAAACACACACACACTTGCAGAAAATAAAGAAAATAAGAATTTACGTGGTTGGTCAAGGTGACTTACGTCCACAGGTTGCAACTAGGGTTTCACTTTTATTAGATGCTCACAACTGTTTACAGATTGACACAGACTACAATTACATCATAGGTATTTATAGAACATGATTAGGGTTTCCTACTTGGTCAACAAGTTAACTAAGTGGGCCTAACAACTAGGGCAGGCTAACCTTAATTAGGGTCGGCTACCCTAAAGCCTACGAACCCAACAGACCATTCCAATTGTTGGACAAAGCAACCAAATCCCTCCTCCTCCCTTCCCCCTTTAAACTAATCAATGTCATATATGCACCTAAATTAATCAGAAATATTTTGTCTAAGCGTCGTCCTACTGAGTTCAACAAATTTGCATGCATATACATTCACCTAGAGTAGAGCACTGGAATGCTCTAAAATGCATAATTCGGTATCTTTGAGGCACTATGAATACGGTTTACATCTTGGATCTGCTCCCGTTTTATCTCTACTAGCTTACACTAATGCTGATTTGGCAGGTTTCCTTGACACTCGATGATGTTTGGTCGTCTTGGAGATAATTTGATTTCTTGTTCTTCCAAGCGTTAGTCGACAATCTCTCGCTCTAACGCGGAAGCTGAATATAGAGGTGTGGCAAATGTTGCAGCGGAGATATGTTGGCTACGCAATCTCCTTTTGGAGCTTCATCGTCCCACATTGGTCTACTGTGACCATGGCAGCGCCACCTACTTGTCTGGCAACCCGGTACAGCATCAGCGTACGAAAAATATTGAACTCGACATTCATTTTGTTCGTGAACAACTTCATTGGGGTCGTGTTCGGGTTCTACATGTTCTTTCTCGTTACTAAGTAGTAGACATTTTTACAAAAGGCCTTCCAGTCGCAACATTCAGCCTCCTCCCATATCGACTGTAGGGGTGTAATAAGATCTATACTATTTAAGAATTTGTATATCTTTAGGATCCTTTGTATTTATCTATAGGAAGTAGATATTTTCTCTAAACTTAGAGATATTGATGTAATTGATAAATATAGAGTTGATCAATGAAATTGTTTATCAAAAAATATAATTTAACCTTCAGAAAACTTTATGAAAAATATGAATGGATTAAAATCAATAATTATATCAAAATGCAACAACTTCAAGCTGATGTCATAGGAAATTAAAGTCTAGAAAAGGGCATCATTACTGCTTACAGATGACAATGCTAAAGCTCGATGTTCCTCACGCAAAAGTTCAGACGCATATGCCTGATTATAATAAAAGAAAGAGAAGCTAAATGAATATACAACATAAACTTATAGCTGTAGGATGATATTTAAGAAAAGAATTACCTTTACAGTTCCAAGTAGCCCATTTAAAAAGCCAAGAAGAAACCTGGTAACAATAGCCATCCAATAGTTGACACTAAAACCGAAAAGTGTGTTGAAAATAACCCTGAAGAAGATTAAAATTACAAGATATAAAAGAACAACTGATGTTAAGAATTTTTTGAAGCATAATGGCATAATAATAGCTGTTGAAATAGTTACGGACACTGATGAAGTGCCCAAAAGAATAACTGGTTTTCGACCATATCGATCAGCAACCACTCCCCAGAAGACAGATGTCAGAGCCCTTCCAATCATATATGTAGACCCTTCATAAAGTTGAGCATCATATGAGATATGTTTTAAGTAAACAACAATCAACCAATGCCATTTGTTCATTTATTAAAGATAGGGGTGTTTGTAAATCTGATTCATTCATCCAAAACATTAACTGATTTTAACTACAAAATATCACATAATCACTTTCAAAGCACACATCCAAACACCACCATAAGGGGAAAATTTTTCTTACCTACATAGCCTGCATAGTAACTAATGTCCTCCTCTTCCTCTGCAATGTTAAAATCCCTTACCTACCATAGGATCAAGACAAAGAATTGCAAATGTCAAAATATAGAAAATGGGTTGCAAAGATTTTAGATAAATATTTTTTATCTAAAATAAAGTGAACATACTTACCATAAAATAAAGGAACGGAAAGAGAGATGATATTGGCAGTGCTGAGAAGGAATGATGGAAATACATGTCAGGAATGTAACATAAAGATAAATTAATTTCAAGCTCTGTAAGATTTTAGATAAAAAATTTTTCATATTGCTTTATATTGAAAGGTGTAGAGAAACTATGGCTACAAAGTGCTCATTTAAGAATCCTAGTAAAACAGTTTGATCAAAAAGTTCGTTCGTCAAAGGCCAAGTGGAGTGATAACTACACACGGGATAACTTATTAGCGCTATCACTCTGCAGATTTTCTGACAAATTTGATGTCGATTGTAGTATGGGGGGGGGGGGGTGTTTTTAAACCATTTTGTGAAAATGAGTCAGTTAGGATTAAATTAGTATTGCTAAAGGCCTAAAGTGTCAAAGGGATGAAATTGTAAAATACAGCTGCAAATGAAATGGAACAAACAGTTAAAGTCATCCAGAGCATATTCAAGGGTTTACAGCGTTCTATATTTTTCTAATTACAAATAAATGTTTGTATTATTAGGTTTGTAATCATGTAAATATTATTGTTTATAAAACTGAATTGAAGGCAAAAAAACTCTTGAATGGGTCAACCCAATCCAGCTGATATGCCCTAGAAGTTCCCAACTTAGATGTTTTCACAGATCCTACTATGTACCTAGGTAGTCAAAGGCACAAGGTGAACTCAAGGCACAAAGGGCTCGCATATCGCCTAAAAAGGCACACGTCCAAGACAGAAAAAGTGCAAAATATATATGATACGCATAGAAAACTAATGCTACTCCCCAATTATAATTAAATTATATAACTAACCATTATAATCATCCAACTAACATCTAAATTTTAAAATCATCTGATTAAAGAAAATCTAATGCAGCTATACTTCATCAATTCTACCAAATAAAGATTAAACACTGATAATGTGAATAAAGTCTTAACAAAAATAATAAAATTGTGAAAAGAAAAAAAATGAAGCCTATAAAATGTAAAAGAAGCCCAAAATCGCTTTATATGGAATGGGCTTAGAGAAGAATAATGCAGAAGCTGAAACTGCCACTGTAAAGCAGGAAACATAAAGAGAAACATAAACTGTCAACTTCAAATAGCAGGCAACCGCTACCCTCGACTTGCACCTGGACAAGGTGTGCGCCTCGCATGCGATGTAACTCTATCAGCTTGTATGCTTCTAATACAACAAATCATATAAACTATGACAAGCAGACCTACATGATTCGTTGGAAAACGCCACTAGTGTTTTGTAGTATAAGAAAAAGTTTATTTCTAGACACTGTAACATATTCTGAATAACCTAGAAACCCAGTGTATTTCATTTTTTTATATAACCTTGTTGTCGTGGCTACATGAAAATCAAAAACACATTTTTTCCCCTGCTAAGACACCGAAGAACAACTAATACAAACAAGAGTTGCTTATCAATGAAAAGCATCAAAATCCATATACAGAACACTTCCTTTATCAGCAACCAGGTTTGCAGCTCTTATACAGGCAAATTACACCGGGAAAATTTTCTTTGTATGCTTTATTCAAAAGTGGCCTGTTAAACTCATCGCCATCCATTGCCCAAAAGAAGTGTAAGTTAAACACCTATTTTGCTTCCTAAAGTCGCGTCCGAAAATCTAGAAATTGATTGTTGTACACCCACACACTTTTCAGAAAGTCTTGCTTTTAGTTGAGAGAAAATGCAAGAAAAAGAAATGATTCAGGTATCTCAGACAACTTCTGCTACTGATGACATAACTCCGCATGTGAGTTAATGACGAAACGATCAATAGAGATAACCAAAGAGATAATACATCTGAGTCATACATTTTATCGAACAGCTGCTGCACATTTAACATGCCAATACATAATATAACAGACAGTGTGGCATAAATGGTCTACAATTAGCACTGCATAATCTTATGCAATACACGCTATAAAACATATTTTGAATTAAATCATAGCAAAATCCTAGACTTGAATGCTTTATAGTGAACCTAGAGACAACCACAGCTCCTAGAAGATATAACAATTACCATAATCTAATTGTTTTATCAGATATATAAGAAGTATTATAAGACAAATAAGAGTTGCTTACTAACGGAGAGCGTCACAATCCATATACAAAACACTTCCTTTATCGGTAATCCGGTTTGCTCCTCTTTCTTCCGATCAACACAACACCCAGGACAACCTTCATAATACACAGTCTCCAAAAGTGGCTTCTTATACTCATTGCCACCCATGTTTTGTGACTCACAAAAACAAATGCAAACTCACTTCCAAAATAAACTCGACAACCTGATTGTTATAAACGCAGAATCTCCAAGTGGTCTAACTTTAATTAAGATAAAAAGAAAGGTGTCTACAACTACACATGGCATCACCAATAATGTGAGCTAGTGGAGAATCAGGTTATATCCTATTCTCAACTTTAAAAGATGCTGTGTGTTTCTGTATACCCAGTTTGATGTTGACCGAATGGGATAGTTTTGGTTGCCAATTTGATTACTGCATGTGGTTCAGACATTATATCGAACAGGTGTGGACCATTAATGTGCCAACACAAGTAACGAAACTGATTTGGATAATTATATTAGAATATGACTAAGGTGCATCAGTCATTCACAGTATTAGCGTTTTCAAAAAGATTCTACTAGCTAAACAAATAACATTATATTATATACTGATACAATTACCAACTTGGGTTGCAACCGTTCGTTTAAACATCATGTCTGTATGTACCAAAATCAACTGACATTTTAAACGTCGGGATTTTAACAAAATACCGCTTCAAAATAGAAAAAAAAAACATGGCAGTCAGACGGCCAGGCCAGTTACCTGGGTCAGCGGTCCAACCGGTATTTTGTAAATCTTTTTGTTGTTGCTAAATTTGTTAGATGGAGAAACGATTTAAGAGAAAAAAGCTCGCCAGATAAATCAATGAATTTACAAGATCTCGCCGGAATAATTGCTGTAGATGATGTATTAGTGCATGCCGGCAACGAACACACGCTTGCTGATTCTTCCGGAGGAGAAGAAATTTTGTACGTTAAACAAAAAAAAGTCATTTTAAGTTAATTTATTATAATAAAGTGCTTTGGAAATAAAACAAAACTTGCAGTCTTTTAAGATGTTGCAACTTTCCTTCACTATTTGATTCACCTTAATTGTACATAGTTTATTTATTTTTAATTTGATCTTTACTTCAATTTATATTTTTCAACTTTAAATCATGTATTTTAGTAGTTATAATTATAATTTTAATTTATTATATAACTTTGTTATATTTTTTGTATTCTTATATGTTGTATAAAGTTTTAAGTAAAATAACACTTCATCAATTAACGACTTGATCAAAATAATGAGAGTCTGTTTTTCAATGGTTTGGGTTTACTAAGTTTGAGTCGGCAGAAGCTATCAATTTAGACTTTAGATTATTTTGTTTGAAAGGTTAGACAAGTATGGATGATTTATTTATTGTTTTTATTAATGTTACTATTCAAATTTAATTAAGAATGGATCAAAATTTTCTTTGTCCCTAGTACCAAAGTCTTTATCATCTCTTTGGTTTCAGCAACTGGGGACTTCAACTTAGCAACTGGGGACTTCAACTTGGCTACTCTCTCCATCAATTCTAGATAGTTTAACCAATCATCTAACTTAATAGGATCATATGAATTCCCATCAGAGGTGGTTAGACTTGGTTTTGAACTAATTGTCCATTTTTCTTGGTACTAGGGACTTCCAACGGATATAAAGATTACATTTGTAGTATTAACAGTTGCTGTCTTCAAGGAAGTTTTATTATGTAACTATTATCCAATTGTGAGACTGTTGTTTCTACAATTGTAGTAGCTGTCGCACTTGAAAAAGCTTGTCGCGCTTGAAAAAGCTGCAAATGTCCCTTGAGACACAAGAATTATCACCTCCTCTATTTGTGGGCTAGCAATGATTTTTTTAATTTGCCTTAGTCACATGTTGGGTAAACTCTATGATTTTTATTGAGAGGAACTACGTTTGTGCAAGTAAGTTTTATCAATTGCATCAAGAAACATTGAATGTTGATGGTATTGTTTTTGTGGGTGGTGGAGTGAAAAGAGAAGCAACTCTTGAAGAGGGGCTTGAGAAGAGATATTCAAGTGAATAATCTCTCTCTTCATTTGGTTCACATGTGCTTACAACACTAGCCTTTTGTGAGGATAAGTGAGGAGTTTGGATAGGTAGAGATGATCGCATCCGTTGTGAGGAAGTAACAACAGATGTTTGCTGTATTGGTGCTACATCAGGTATCTCTGACATCTCAATCCCCAGAGATACCTTCTTTTTGGTTTTTCTTTTTGATTTGTGGATAGGAATGGAAGTAGTTTGTTTTGAAATTTCTAATGTGGATACCACAGAGGTGTGTTGATCTCTGTGGGCACTAGGAGCAGTGGGCTCAGCAACAAATGTTGTAACATCTATTGCTTGGTTTTGTATAACATTTTCTTCAAAGGCATTTTTCTTGACCTTTTGAGGCCAGCATGCGTGTAAATGTTTCATTGAAAGACTGTTCATTTCAAGGGTTTCGCCTTGTTCAAAACTTTCTTGTTTTAAATCCCTTTTAAGGTAAAAACTTAACACTCTTGGATATAACAGGAAAGGACTGCCAGTATTTCTTTTGATAGCTTTTATGTTTGTCACCATATCCATAAACATGTTTGGGATAGCTTATTGTGTATGTTTGTTAGTATAGCATATCCCAAATACCGAGTTTTAAGTGGTATTTCATTAAAAGCGGTGGTCTTGGCAGACATGCACACCAAAAGTGTATGGAAAAAGAATTTCATTCCTGATAGGAATTTTGGTTTGAAAAGTGTGGCTCCCATTAGTTGAGCTTCATATCCCCTTTCTATGAACTCATGTTGCAAGTCATTTTTAGGGCTTGATTCCATATCTGTCATATCCTGTAAATTGAACATTGTGGAGATGGATTGTGGAGTTATCTCGACATGTTCTCCATTAATGGTGGATGTAATGATGTAGGGCCTTTTGTTTTGAAGCAAAAAATCTGCTTTTGCCCAAAATTCTTGAAGAATGGATAGATAGATGGATTAGGGAGTTTGTGGTGAGTATGTTATGGTATTTTGATAATGTTTATGATGGAGTGGAAATTAGTGTTCTTGTCATGTTTGACAAGATACGACAAGTAGTTGTGAGATGATCTGAGAACTAGGGCCATGATGAAATTTTATGACAAATCTTTTGAAAACTTTTGATCAGATAATCTTATAATTGTAAACGATGATTTTGAATGAAAATTTTGAGTTTTACTCTTTTGAAATGCTTTGATTTTTGATAATTTTTAAGGATAGATAAAAACTCTGTTTGGCAAAGGTTTTTATAGGGTATGTGAACAGGGATGCCAGCATGGCCAACATTACTTTTTGAGTGACGTGGCCAACTACTATTTGTACGCAAAGCGTTGTTCAAAGAGTGGGGCCCTTTGAGGAACCTTTTGAAAAAGGAAGGTAAGGTTTGTTTTCAAAAGTCTGTTTTGAAACCTCTGTTGGATCTCATAAAACGTTTGGGTGTCAAAAACAGAGTTTGGTACATCTGTTTGCGTTTTGGTCAACAGATGGATGGAAACCTATGTTTGAAACCTCTGTTGGTTAAAAACAGAGTTTTGAATGGAAACAGTTGTTGGTTTTTGAAAAAAAAAACAGTAGATATTGAATTAGCGGATCGTTGTTTCCAACAGTGGTTAACAAAGGTTAAACAGAGTTTTAAACCACTGAAACAAATGTTCACTCTTTTGAACAGAGTTTTATTTTTGGTGATTTTTAACAATCTTTTCTTGATTTTAAAAATGCAAATTTTGATTTTCTTGATTTTCAAAACAAACATATTAATGTTGTAAAATCTTTTTATTGAGTTTTTCTTGCGGACAGTGGAAATGGGTCAAGTTTGCAGATGATCCAAAGCATTTTCTACTTTGGATTTGGTGTTTTCTTCCACTGCATTAGGTCTTTGGAAATGGTCATTTATAACAAGTAGCTTTTAAACCATCTCAAACAGTTGTTTTTTTACCCTCTACAAGTGCTTGTACACTTGGTCAAGTATTGTTTGACCATTTCCAATGAGTTGATCATATCCATGCGGATTCTTTTGATTCTTGGCTTTTGGGACATGTGCACAAATTTATCATACCTATAAGGTACTCTATGACATAATGGTTACCCATAGCCTCTTGGAAATGTGTGGTGTGGTACATCTGAGAATTGACCATCCTTGTGAACATGGTATGTTCAAGACTTGTGTGATAATTGTGTGACCAGACTCAAATCTTTTGAGAAATGGTTGTGAACCCTGGTTATAGGACCATCTTTCCTTTTGACATCTATTTTCCCTCTTGACCTATGCCTGTGGATATCATAGGGTTTTAAGAATAAGCATTTTGAGTCACATGATTGACTTTTCCACAGATGGAGCATCCAGATGTTGACTCACATATATTGTTTCCTTTGTTAATATCATATGCTTTTAACTTAAAACAATCTTTTGTCATATGATTTTTCTTTCCACAAAATTCACAAAACAATTATGTAGTCTTATCTTTCCTATTACCTTTGTTTCTCTTTTCATTAACAGATGATGTAACATCTATTTCTTAGTTAGTGATAGAAATAATTTTTATCTTAGGTGGCTTGAGACCATCTGGGTTAGTGAAATGAACTGTTTTGAAGTTTTTAAGGAATCACATTTATCAGACCAAGTGGGTTTAAATATTTTTGTTTTTCAGTCAACCTTGTGTCTTTTCAAGAGTGATCTTTTTGCCACTAGGTTCTGCGATCTCGATTTTTTCACCAATTGAGTTGGTTGGAATGATCTCATCCATTTCTGAGTCAATGGAAGTGTGTAAGTTGTTCTTTATCATGTTTTCTAAAACCAACACCAAACTTCACATTTCTTCTTCTTTGTTTTTCAAGAAGAATCTCATATACATATTTTTGTTTTTCAGCATGGATGGAACCTTATAGCTTTTCAAGAGTGATTTTTTTGCCACTAGGTTGTATGATCTTGATTTCTTCATCAGTTGAGTTTGTTGGAATGATCTCAACCATTTCTAAGTCATTGGAAGTGTTAGTAAATTGTTCTTTATCATGTTTTCTGAAACCAAAACCAAACTTCACATTGCTTCTTCTTTGTTTTTCAAGAAGCATCTCATAACCATTACAAGATTCAACCCATTTTTCACAGGTAATCTATGTTGACTCCAACTCCTTTTTGCTATTTTAATATTTTTCTATCATTGTTTGGAGTTGGTCCTTGGTTATGGTTGCTTCATGCTTGAGACTACTTATTTCTAGGTCCTTTTCAGCAATTTTGTTTTTAAATCTCTTTTTAATTTTTCAAGAACTATTTCACTGATTTGGACTTTCTCTCTTAGGTTTTCATTTACCTCTCTAACATTTGCAAATGCTATGGTACATTTGTCAAAACATAACTCTTTAAGAGTTTGAGGTGATACCTTAAAGGCAGCTATTTAAACTTGATCAACACTAGCACTGATGCATTCAGTTGAACTTTTGGGATAGTTTTCATCAATCCTCTCTGCATGCTCTTTGTCACAAAGATAAGTTTAACTTAAGCTATCAACACATCAACAAGATATTTCAATAACCATGAAACAAAAATTTGCATGTTCAACACAATCATTTGCCATTAATGCAAAATTTTCATCGGTTAAATTTTCTTGCAAGTTGTTCCAATCAGCATAGCCTTGAGTAAAGACGCTTTGTTCATTAGGCTTTGCAGGTGCAGGTGCAGGAGTAGGAGCAACTTGTGGTGCTTGAACATGTGCAAAAGGCACTTGAACATACTGAATCTGAGGAACAGGAGTTTCTTGAACATAATGCACAGGCACAGGGTTCATGATTTGTGCAAAATGGGTTGTGTTTTGTACACTTAGTCTAGGGGTAGTTTGGATATTTTGATAAAACTGTTGTGTATTAGATTGAGGTCTTTGGTTAGATATGTGATCAATGGTGTAGAGTTGTTTGACTGACTCTTGCATTCTCTTGCAAAGTGACAAAATCTATTACACTTGAAACATTTAATTTTAGATTTATCTAACACCACATTTGACCTCCCACTTAACCCTGGATATGTCCTACCGGTCATTTTGTAAAAAGTATATACTCTCAGACTTAGTAGTGCCACTTGGTGCAATATATCCATTTCCTCAAGGTCAGTTGGGTCTATATGCTTCAGATCATCAAGGACAAAAGACAAACTATCAAGGCAATGACTATCATCATTCGCTGTGAAGGCACATTTTGAGGAATGTTGATAGAGTTGATTCCATTTAATATATCAATAAAGTGATCAAAACTCTAATCATTTATCATTCATGAGGTTGATCCATCCTGACTCAGAAGTGTTGTGTTTTGGAAAACAAACTGTCAGACATTTTTCCAGTTTCCTTGAGCTTCTTTTTCTAGACAAGCTCCCTTTTAAATGTTAAGAGCTTTCCATGAAGCTATATCCTTGAATTCAGGGGATGTTTACATCACTATAGCAATAGTGTCCCACTTCTCAATGAGAGATTTTAAAAATTGGTTACTTAAAGTTGATTTAGAAAATTCCTTGTTTACCAACTTAATTCACTGATTAGACATGAAAACCATTCAAATTGTTGTGTAAGGGTTTCTTCATTGACGTGTGTGAAAGTCTCGTATTGTTGGTTAAGGATTTCTCGAGTATTCTCGATAACGTCCTCCGTTCCACCAAACCGCTCTTTCAATGCATCCCATAACTCTTTGGCATTATTGCAATGTAACTGGCCTGCATAGATTTCATTCGGCATAGCCATGGCCACAATGCTAAAGGCTTTGGCATCTAGCTCGAATTTTTAGAAATCTTGCTTTGAGTAATCTTCCATCTTTTTTGGCTCTTGCACACTCGGGTTTTTGGCACTAGGTGCCATTGGAATGTGAGGTACGTATATAACGGATTTCCAACACATGGTGTTTTGTTTTGCAAGTATGTGAGCCATCATACGTTGCCAGATATTAAATTCAGATCTGGCAAGCATGGGAGGCTTATTGCTGAAGTCGTGTTCATTCTGTTGACTTGTTAACTAGTTGACCCAAAGCTTTTCATTCTGCACTTGTGCTCGTTGTCTTGTATCTTTGAATTAGGTGCTCTCCAGCAACCTAATTCAAACTTTTCAAAATTCCAAATATGCCCCTCCATGTTTTTCATGCCTTCACAAATCTAATCTAATCTTAGCCATTAATTAAGTTAATCCACAAGTTTCTAAGGTGGGATTCCCCACTTTTTGGTGTTCACTAATGAACCTCACACTATATATATGTGTGTGTTGTCTATATATATATATAGGGTTAGGTTCATTTGTGAATAACCCTTGATTATTAATACACAACTGTAAATCAGTGGTCAGGATTTGATAATGAAAATACACTAGTATTTGCTATTACACCCCCTCTATTTATTTAAAGAGAGAATTTCATACATTACCTTACAAACTTGATTAATTTCATATATACCCAACACACAATCGTAACTATATATATCTCTCCTTCCTTTATTATGAAAATATCAAATTTACCCATAGATACGGTAGTGACTTAGCTGTACCTCAATGTTGCAACTCATCACACACTCCGTAAGGACTATATCATTATCTGGTCCATCATCCTCCAAGACCTCACAATCGTTGCTACAACATTTATCGAACTTTCCAAGTCTAGTAACAAAATTTTGATTCCCATTTCCATTCCCTACCATTGTCACCAACATCAAAGAAAATGAACTAAAGGGTGAATCCCTGAATTGTAAATGACAACATGCGAAAATTCAAATAAGGGTATTTAAAGTAATATTGACGCAGGCTACAAAAACCGTCAACAACCACCTTCATGATTTGAATCTAACTGTCAGATCAAGATTTGCAGCCGTTAAAAATCGTGGGGTTTTTTTAGGGTAGTTAATTACCCTCCCATAAACCTGTCCCTCTGAAATACCTATCCATTTAAATTAAGAACCCATTTTTTTCATTCGAAAAACGTTTCACTATATATACATGGAATTCCCTTTCTCCCAGTCTTCCCTCAAGAATCCCTCGTGATGTGGTTAATCAACTTCAAGTTTGCTCTCAACATCTCAAAATCCTTCTTTCCAATACAATGCAGTTCGATTCTTACATCCTTTATTGCGAATCCATTAATTTGCTCATCAAACTTGATTCCATAATACTAAGTGATTTTTCAGGGTAGTGATTTGAGACAACATCTGCCTGAAACGCACTGGAAAAGCATGGATGTTCTTTGTCCCGATCCCTACATCTGATCACCAAGTAAATTTTCCATTTTTTATTTGTAAATCTATGCAGAAATTTTGATCTGGTTTTAATCGGGTTCTTTTTTCTTTGAACTGAGTTAACTTAATATTCTTTATTTAAGAAAACCGATTGTTTGTGAATTATGAAAATATGACATGGAATTTGTGAAGTTCTATTGTGTTTTTTGGTTATAATGTCTACCTTCTGATCACAATTAAGCATTTATTCCAGTTTCTTTACCCCTTTTCTTTTGTTCCAGCTGATTTTGTTCTTGATCTACTTTTCTGGGATTCATCACCTCGAGTTCTGATGTCAAATGTCTGCGATTGTTTCTCAATAATTGCTTTGCCTTCCATGGAGATGGATGGTAACAATTCTGATCTGAGTAGAGTCGACGAAGGATTGAATGATGGAAGTCCACTGTTGTGGAATTTGATCTTAGGAACACTTTGAATTTATGCATTTTTCTTTTCTTTTTGATGATTTGACTAATGTTTTTAATGAGGATTTTCGAAGGGGTTTTCCTGTTTGCCGATGAAGATTTGCATGAAAGAATTGTGTTCTTATCATTGAGAGCATATTGTTTTAGTAATCATAATTAAGGCACTACTTTGTTCGTAAAAACAAAGTTAAAAATGGAGCAAAAAGTTTTTGGGGTCAACCCAACCCGGACTGGTTTTGAGATGTACCAAAAATGACCGGCTTTAACCGAACTTTGTTTTGACCTGTTAGGCAACCGACTCCAGCTTTTGAATTTGACCAGAATTGTTTTCTCACAACATTTAATCTGTAGGTGGGGCCATCCGTGGCTTATGATGCACCAAGCATGGACGCCTCAGGAAATGGAACAAGCAATATGGAGAAGGCGGAAACAAGTCACCATTCGGCTTTTATTGCTACTAATAGTATCAGTTTTGTTTGGTGTTAAAGATAGAAAGATAATGTATCCAGCAACTTTAGCAGTCACAATCTTTGTTTACTGATGTAGCATTACTCCACCCAAAGTCACCATGGCCCAAGTAAATTTTATAAATCTGTCACTAGAGGTGCACAAAAATAAGGGTTGGGAACCGAACCAAGTTTCGATGATATTAATTACCAACAATATTAATATTTAAAACGATAATATTACTATCACTACTAATTATTGTTATTTTATAGTTTAAGTACCCGTGTGTTATACAACATACATTTACACAATGCTAAATATATAATTTATAAGTCTTTTGAAACAAAAGAAATACCAACAGTCTATTTGTATAATTAACTCTAAATTCAATGAAAGAAATAAAATAAATCAATTAAAGTGTTTTTCTTATTTCAACTTTTTATGACCGGCTATGCCGACTCTGATATGATACATTGATACTACTCTTACATCTACACTTTTGTGCAGTATGAAACGTGAACCCTTAACATTATGGGAATAGAAACCATTTCTTCACACTATACTACAAGCCTTTGGTTTTTATCATTTTAGCTAATTTGAATTTATACACATTAATCCACAAACTTGCATATTGGATTGTTTTAGACTTCTAGGATGACATGGGTTAAAAAGCATCTTTATAACAAGTACAAGCCTTTCTTTTTCAGTTTAGGCTTTCGAATGATATGAAGTTGATGTAATATTTAAAAATTTCAATATAAGGTTCATGACATGTTAGGTTAAAATGATCAATAAGAATGTCAACCTCAAGTTTTGGTCTCTCTAACCAACCGTACATCACGGATTACGTTGACCGTGAACGAGTTAAAATGAGTTTAACTGAAAACAAGAAAAGCTAGAGTCCATTTCACGGTTACGACGACTTATATCAACGTTATTGAATGTCTTTTAAATATGGATATTAGTGTTGTAGAATAAAGGCTTAATTGTATATAACCCAAAATAGGTCTTTTAGGTTTCTATCCTGTATATATTAAGTGTTCCCCTCCATTATGATTGATATAATTCAATCCCGTTTACAATGTCCATGTGTGAATTATTACTTAAATCATCTGACCGACCGCACAACTACAGTTATGGTGCATAGGATCTTAACGTGCGTACAAATTGAGGGTTCAAGCTTTTATTCCAGGTGCTCCCAACTGATAATGGTTTGTAGTCAAAAACGGTTTGAATGTTAGCAGAACTCCAACTCCCTCGATCGCATTCAAGATGAAAAATATCATTTGGTCACCTGTAGTTAAATAAACCAGTAAATCTAATAAACTTTACTAGATGCAGTAAGATAACATTGAAGTAATATTACTGGTTTGCAGGTCCCTTGCTGCTTGTTCAGCCGGTGGGTTTTTTTAATGTGGGTTGGGTTTTGCAGGGCCACAACATTTGTTTAAAAGGGTTCATTTAGAAAAAAAAAAAAAAAAACAAAAAAAAAAACAGGAATATTGTTCCAATATAATGTTTAAAAAGGTTCATTTTGAAAGAAAAAAAAAACAGGAACATTGTTCCAATATTTTCAAACCTTTGGTTCTATTTGAATATTTTTTGGATGACTTTTGACCGGTCTGATCCAATTCATTTATGTTAATCTTTAGGCTTAAACAATTTTCACCAACTGGAAACAAAAATAACACAAACACAACTTATTTGTATATAAATGAAACACAGTAAAAGCATGTTGTCTCTTTTGAGACCATGATAACCTACAGAAAAAGACATAAGATGTAACGCGATGTGACACACAAAGTGAAAAAAACACTAATAAACAATTAAAGTTATGTGACAGGTGTGCGAGTCTTTGTGGTTCATGAAATAAATAAAGAGTACTCACAGTGCTCCGCCACATGCCACATGCCGGACCAATTGCTTTAGAAGTTGAGTGCAAAGTCATGGCAATACCATTGGCCACGCAGCTTTGGTGTTGATCCTGATATCCATGTTGTACATTTAATTCAATGTAGTTAATTTATAAGGCTCTTAAGTGTTAACACTTTTAAAAGAGACAATAAAATATTTGGAAACTATGACATTACCACAACTTTATTTTGCAGCATATAGGCCCCATTTATGATTGAGGTCTGGTTAAAACAAGATACTAAATTAGGAAGCTTAAAAGGATCCGGTAAAATTGCACACATATTTTATCCATTTTATAAAATTTCATTAACATCTACTGGATATGATTGCAATTTTTTTTTTAAAATAAATTGTGATCCAATTTTATATATATCAAAATATAAGCGGTCGAGAATACTTGAGCTACATTGGACTACTTCTAGCTGTTTGCCCATTCTGTTTTACATAAATTTCAAGTATTACAAATTTGACCCTTTTCTCTACAAGTATAACTCAATTCGGCATATTTTTAAATTGAATGATGGAAATTACCACGACTAACTGTTTTAGAAGTTATGACGGGTGAATTTGTATTGATATATAGTAGAATGAATATTCAGACATTTGCACCGAGTTCTTATTTTTAAGAGTGATTCGACTTCCTAAGAGCATTATTTTATTGAAAAGGCGAGAGACGAAAGAAATTGCTCATTTGTACAAAGATTTGCTTGCACTTTGCAAAAGTTAATTTGTAATTAAATATCAGATCTTAGAATCTACCTCATTGTAAGCCACACCATGGAGAGAGAAAACACAATCGACAATGATAGAAGACATTAAGGGCCAGTTCTTGAGGAGGCTAAAGATAGTAGAATCATTTTTCCCAACTGTCTTTTCCTCATCATCAGGTACGTACATTGGAAGCAGACTCCAACTCATCTTTTTTTTATATGTTTCCTGCAATTTTTAAAATACATAAATAAATTAAGGTTTGATTTGTTTTTAATATGGTATGTGGATCCCAATTCCTAAGGGGCAATATGAAACCATCAACACACTTTTTCTTTTCTAGAGGGCGCACTCCAATAATATTTTATTGTGTTTGCCATTAGTAAAACTATTAAAACACTACCAAACAATGGAGGAAATGCACTAGCATAACCCGTCCTCTATGCAATCAGAAATTGGAAATTACATATGAGAATGCACTAGTTTGAATGTAAAAAAGTGGTGGTTCAGGTCAATTATATCCCAGTTGGTGGTTCTTATGACATGTTAATATCTAAATTTTGGTTAATCCCATGGTTATTCCAGAATTAATTACAGCTCAGACTCTAATGTTTTACTACACATTCTAACATTTCATTGATATCTTGTAATTTCTACTTATTTTTCTTGATCCTGTAGGAGGGTTGGCTCCATGGAAAAGACTTCAATGTAGAATTTAACTCAAAATATTGAGAACAAATATCATTTTAAGAGGCATCCTAAGTAATACCAAGGAAACGTTAAATGCATAAAACTATACCGGCAAGTAATGCCCAGGAAACGTTAAATGCATAACACTATACCGGAAGCCAAATTGCAACATGGTCACGAAAAGTGCGAAAGTGGAGATGCAAAGACAAGGCAATAAGTAGGGAAATCTGCATCACAAGTCATATTTTTGCATTTCATAACTATAACTATAATATTTGCAAATAATATCATCACTATGAAGTTAACAAAGGATCAACACTACCTCCCAAATGGAGAATCTTGAGATACTAGACTAGGAAATTTCTCTACAGGCTTCATATCAAAACAAGCACAAAAATTTTAAGGAAACAGTAAAAAAGAAAAGACTGTTCATCAAAATTTCGACAGATAATGTCACACCCCAATAACCATTACATCAGAGCTGGGCGTGATCTGACTGGTATCTTCATTGCACAGTAGAAGTGTTTGTAAAGCTAAGACTTCTAGAAAGGGAACGCCCGCTAAGTACTCGAATCCCCATGGGTTCTCCTATTCCATCCGTGCCATAGTTTGAAAATATAACCTGATAAAGAAACATGCGAAAAATCAACATAAAGTTGGCGAGTTCATAGTTTGTTCGAAAACATTTAAAATAAACCCTTTTGGTTGTTTTGCAAGGACATTAATATGTGTGACGACATAGGAAGCATCCAAACCTAGACGATTTTCGTCGATTAACCTCAACTGGGACGACAAATGCACTCTTCGGTGTGGGTCTATAACCAAGAGTGGGGCTCGCCAACACCCGCTAGATCTAACCTTTGTTACGGTGATCTTAAACAAGATTAATGGTGCTTACGTCCACCCTATTCGCACATGATCTAGTTATTTCATTCCCTACCTTATCATACCATAGACATGTATTTCACCCCCGATAGTTGTAAAACTGTAAAACATTTAAGATGAAAAGGGGGACATGAACTCACGAGCTAAGATGTATTTGCGGTGTATGATGTCCACCGAGATGCATTTTCGATGTATGATGTCCATATATATATTCCGTCAAATATATATATCCTTGCATCTCGCGTGTTGTATGCACGGGCCTAGCCCTCTTGTTTCCGTTGTAACTATGACAATCCCTCCACAAAATGTATGTAACTCATGCACGTTTCATAAATACGTGTTTCATAAATACGTGTGTGTTTCGTAAACCAGTATGTTTAGCAATAACCTTTTGTAAACCATTTGAGTTTGTTAGAGTTCATTCGTATCATAGTTTAGAAACGTATAGTTTTTGTTCATCGAAATCTTGTGTACTTTTGCAAAACTTGCATGTCTTTCCACCCCCGAAAACATTTATAAAATGTAAAACAGTAAAAAGTGGGGGTTATGAACTCACATTGATATCCAGTGTAAAGCTAGCTTAATATGATTCCATAATGTCGTTTCCAACATGTGATTCGCTAGCAAACAATCTATAGCATTCCTATCAAGGAATAACTTGTAAGTTTCTAATAAAATGACGTAGTTAAACTACATGTCACCGAGCTCTACCGAATCGCTAACCGAACGATTCGACGGTAAGTTGTTAACGTAATGGAAAAGAATGAATTATACTTCTTAGGTTCCATTTAATGTCGGTGATAATACTACGTCTGGATACACTTAGTTTCCAAGAGGTTTAATATATATATTTATATAAAAAATATAAATATACTTATGGAATCGTATTAGATGTCCCGAATGGTCGTGCGTGTACGTAGACAAATGTTGGTATAAAAATATTACACGTTGTAGACTCGTAGGATGTGGTCGTATGATTCCCAAGTGGTCGACGCGTAGTCGCAATAGTCTTGCGTCCGTTTATACTTAATAAAATAATTATATAGTTGTACGCTCGTAAGAATCGACTTTCGGTTGTTTGTTTAGATAATAACTCTGATACTACATTATCTTACGGTAATGTGTATTGCTTCGTTTAGAAGTTCGAAATAAATATAAATAATTATATTTATTTTATAAAAGTATACGACTTAACCACGTTAGGAACTAGATATAAAAAATTTATATTTATTTTATAAAAGTATTAAAAATCTCGACGTTTGAATATAATTAATTATATTCATTTTATATGATTTTCGAATGCTAAACGTTTGAAGTATAGTTTCCAAATTCTATCGTTTAAAATAAATATAACTAATTATATTTATTTTATAATAATCCTCGAGTTTGGTTAACTTGTAACCCTATTCGTTGAAATGTCGTAAGCTTGTTTTGTGGATTATAAAGGGTCGTCGAAAGTAAATATACATTCATATTTATTTTAATAAATACTTTGGATTCGGTCGATTTCGTTATTGTAATAAAAACGTTTAGTATTATGGATTTTTACGAAAAACGGGCAAAATTTCCAATGTTTTTGGACGATCCCGACAATACAAGTTGTCGATTTATTTGTCAAAACGCAACAATTTATGTAACATTATACATATAACTTCTCGTCGTTCATTTAAAGCATAATTTTCGTCGAGTATAAGTCTAATATATATATTTATATATGTTATGTCGCGATGTGTCAGTTAGGTTTTTAACTATCACACACGCAAGTCATATACGTTAGATCGGTTGTTATAATATGATTTTATTAGGTCGGTTCGGGTTACAGCTCGATGTCGCGTTAAAACGAAACCTTAAGTAATTATATAATAACTTGCGTTAATATTATTTTACCAAGAGCCCTTGTTGACCGATTTTGGACCGAGTTTACCGGGTTTTAACCCGTGTTGACGTAGTTGTCCGGTTGACCGTCTTTGACCCGATTGACCACCTTTGACCAGTCAACCCGTTGTATTGACTGGGTTGACCCGAGCTCGAAACAAGACCGAAATAAATCTGAAACGAGTTGAACCGGAACCCGAACCTTGAACCGAATCTGATGTTGACTGAACCCGAGCCGCAACTTGACCTGAGCCGTTGACTGCTTTGACTGAACCGAGTTGACTCGGGTTTCGACCGAACTTTCTTGTATCCCGAACCAAAATCTGAAGTGAGGGTTATGTTGACCACAGTTGACCACACCCAAACCGACCCAAATCTGATGTTGATTGAACCCGAGCCGAAGTTGAACTGAACCGAAACACAGTCGAACCAACCAAATCTTGAACCAACATCACCACAGCCGCCGTTGGCAGCGGCATCGCTGTCGCCAGCCCACTGCCGCGCCACCACAGAGGGGTGGCCGGCGTTCCTCTTCTCCGCCGACTCTCTCTCTCACGCGCTTGACACCACCGCCGCACTTGGCCCGAAAACGACGTCGCCGCCGCGATGCTGCGCTGTAGCCGCGCCACCGCCGCCTCTCTCTCTTGCCGATCTGTCTCTCTCTCCCTGATCTGATGCATGTGTGTGTAAAAGGTACAGGAGAGGGGTGTGTTGTGTGGTGTGTGGTCGACCTGAGGGAGAGCCGCCGGAGGTTGCCGGAATCCGGTACCCGGATTTTTGAGAGAGCAGTGGGGTGCCTTGATGGGGGCTAGGGTTTCAAATGGAAAAGGTGAGATAAGATGCTTATATACGGCTGTGGTTAGGAGTGGGTTGCCCCAAGGCCCGTTAACGTGTCCAAGCCCAAACACCTCTTTACGGCACGTTTTTGAAACCGAACCTCGTGTAGTGTCGTATAATATTTATTTAGAGTTCAAAACATGTGAATTTTAAGTCGGAAATTTGTTTTAACGCGTATATCCGTCGGTTGTGTTAAAAATCGCGTAAATTTCTTCGCTTGTCATTTCTTGTCCGTTTTTCGATCCGATTTCGGCTACGAATAATAAAATTTGATTGCGAGGCTAAATATATCATAATATATTAATATTTGGACGTAACTCGAGTCCGGTGCTTCCGTTTTGTGATTGATTGCCGATACGTTCTGATTTCCGCATAACTTCCGCGTTTGTGCTCTGTGATGTTCAGCGAATCGAATAATTAACATAATTATAATATATGATAAATATAATCGCAAATTTGTATTTTTAAGCGTTGTCATTATTTTTTTAGGTGTCAGTTCGCTTAAAGTTCACACGTGCGCTAAAATTCTTGAATATCACCAAATCGCGTAATGTGAATCAAGTAGACGCTCCTAGGCTTTCCCAAGACCAAATTAAGTTAATTTATGTCAAATTACGCTATGTATTATTGTCTTAATGTGTGTTACGTGCGTAATTATGATCGAAAAGTCCCGATTGTCAAAGATAAAGTAGCAAAACAATCTTTTTTGTTCCAATTAGTTTCACCAAGAGTGCATTCTTTTATTCTAAATTAGGTTGTAATTATTATGTGATAACCTTATTCAAGTTACGTCTCTTTGTTTCATTTACATAACCCGTAAGGTGAAATTTCTCAAAGTAAGACAACACTTATCAAACAGTTTTTTACACTGAGATCAAACCCCTTATTCATAGAGTGATTAAATGTTTAGTTTTAACAATCATGTTCTGGAGGCATTATAAACTATAAATGTCTCACTGGCTATGCGCGCATTATCCCCATATTTCTTTCTAATATATGATATAAGGACACCTTAGTGTTTGCAGCATTCATCAAATCTTTGATATTGCAAGATCTTTTTAGCATTTAAATTAAATGCATGATTCAGACAAAAAGAATTGCAACCCTCCGTAGTTGATGCAATGTAAATTACATCTATTTCCATGTATGGTTTGTATAATATTTGGAAGGCCTATATCTTACTTAGAACATAAAAAGTTTATCCACGACAACAAAGCTGGTCAAAACATAAAACTTGAAAATTTACCACAAAACTTCGAAAGAAAACAAACCATTTTAACATCATAAAGGTTACATCCTAAATTCAAATATAACCGTCATACTTTTATACAACAAAAGTTTTGAAAATCTAAAGTTAAACATTTACATAACTATATGAAACTTGAAAGTTTCTACGAAAAAAAAACGTTTGACCCGTTTAGTCAGATATCACAACGGAAGCATATGAGATGGTGTGTTCGTTCCAGACTTGGCGCTAACTTGTCACGATGATTTACCTACAATCATATCATACAAATTAGTTATTTCAAAATTTAACTAACCTAGAATCCGAACCTTTCATCGAATGCGATAATAATCCATTTGACGACATTTAATTACTCATACTTTCTAATAGGTTTTAATGTCGAATCTTCTTGAACCTTATGACCAGTTCGACACCAATCTCCCAATTCATACATATGTTCTTTTTACTTATTCGACCCGTTTGAACAAATAGAACATCCATGTACAACATTTCACATATTACAAATTCATAAATTTAATATAAATTTAATATAAACATTATTTTCTACTAGTATTTGTAAGTATAAGAACTTACCTTTATCTTTTTTGCTTGCGTTCCGGAACGGCTTGTTTCTTCTTCTTTTATTCCTACAATTCATAACCGACATACTTTAGTTTTGTCACACCCCAACCGATGGCGGAAACATCGGAGTGAGACGAACTAGATTGCTCAAGACATCATAACGCTATTTGCGACAATATTTAAATTAACAACCCATTTCATTTCATAGCATCAAAACTGTCAAGGTTACACCAAATACTCAAATACAAGAAATAACAACAAAACAAGTTCAACAATAACATAATGATTAACTTAGTATTCTACACGTGTTTCTATGCTATTCCTACTAAGTTCCATCATAACAACTTCATCAACCTGCAACATGTTAAAAAGTATAGTTCAATAACAAGTATTGGCGAGTACACAAGTTTAATAGCATAGCATAAGTATAAAATCCGTTTAAACAAATCCACATGAATAGCTAGCATACAAGATAAGTGTAAACAAGGCATGTAAAATCTATAAGTCAATCGTCTAGTGTACCGCAAAATAGATTTCAACTTAACATTGACCACAAGAATACGGGTGGTGCGTTACTCCTATAGCGCTATACATGTTAAGGGATGCTCGATCAAAGTTAATGACATTTAGATCACATAAGAATATACCAAGTAACAATTCAAGTAGCATAAGACTAAAGCATGCTGATGGATTGTTTGTGTATAGAATAAAGTGTGATTTGGTGTAGTTTTAGTAAATTAACATGTTGCACCCAAATAGTGGAAAGCATAAAAGGGGTTGAGTGTACTCACGGTTTTGCAAAGTAATATCCGTGAGAGAGTTAGGTTGATTTAGGGGAAGGAACACCAAGTTTATCCTACACAAGGCTTCGTAGGTGTGTGAGTATTAGATTGACGGGGGAGTTTAATGAGTTTAGGAATTTAAAATATGCAAAGAAAGTATATATAAACGAAAGTATTTATCTAGACATTAACGATCGTTTTTTACATTAGTAAGCCCCGAAGGGTGTTTGTGTTTTTATGGGTCATGCCCAATAGAATCGTAACGATTGTTAGGTCTAAGATAAAGTAACCTATTTTTAGGACAAATAACCATTTGGTCATGGTCAAAGGTTCGGTTATATTAAGTATTTACATATAGTTATAATATTACTAATTTATCATATAGTTCATGTAGTTCATAGATATCATGTAAGTCATATAAGTCATGCATGGAGGTAGGAGGATAACCATCCTAAACCTCTTTCATAAGATTCACCATTACACAAGATTGACACAAGGACAATCCGGATGGTCAAGAATTATGGAAATCATCAAGTGAGGGGTGGATTGAATAGTTGAATGGCCAAGGCCTTCATGTAATCACGCCTACACCAAGACAAGCTCATAAGCTTTGATGGCTAAACACTTGTGGGTTTGAAACCCTAGTAAAAACCAAAAGTTTAGAGACATGTTATGCCTCTTGATTTTATATGAACAAGTCTAGCTTAACACACCAACCATAAGCTTGCTTAGTGGTATAAGTAGCATATGTTATGTTAAAAATAAGTTCAAAAAAGTTTTATAAGTTATCTTCCAAAACAGAAAGTTTGGCCCCAAAAATGGTGTGATTCCACCTTTCTTTTCCACGGAAAACCTATGGTAACATCCATAGGGCTTAGCAAACAATGTTGAGGAAGAAAACAAAGTGAAAACATTGAAAAACTTGAAGTTTGAAAGATAAAAATTTGGGCAAAAAGTTTGTACACTTTTAGACCTGAAAATGGTATGGTTTCTGTCACACCCTGGATTTCCAACCCGAAATCCATACACCGGTGGGCCCGGATGGGGAGTATCGTGACGTAAGTTGATAACATCATTGTCAATTAAACATAGCACAGCGGAAGTCTTGGAGTAAAATTACTATTACAAACCGAATGTTCAAAAATAAAATACTATACAGGCTCGTAATAGAAGATCCACAGGCGGATCATTAAAGTGTACAAAAAAGAATATAAAACAGACTTTAGGCAGATCTAAGGATTTGAAAGATCCTCTTATTCACTACCGAGCAGCTTTCGGCCTATTTCGTATTGTACCTGCAGTTTAGTCTTTGGACGATACGTCAGCTTTCGCCGATAAATACACCCAACTGACTCATTTTAAAAACTTTAAAATGATTTTTAAGTGCAAAACGGCACAAAATCTTTTATTAACTTGGGAAAGTTGACCTTGCAACCTTGTATCAGATTCACATGTTTGTCAATACATACAGGGCCCAGTACAGAAACCGAAACATGATTAAATACACACCACTCAGGACTCAGGAAGGAGTCATCCCCAACATCTTGGGAATATTGCTTATGAGCATCAAAAGGTGTATGCCTACACCTCGTGCTAAGGTCGTGGCCAATAACTAATGTATTAAGCCGAGGATACAGGACACGGTAATTTAACCCTTGATGTTTAAGTTATCAAACAAAACTGATTAAAACGAAATATGGGGTTTACTAGCCACAAATGGGCATTTGATTGACCCCATTTTGGACCAAGCGGTAATAATTTACCGTATCCCAAGCCCGTATAAGGAAAATAAGTCGAGAGTATTTACCTGAGCTAGTCTTCTTTTAAATTTCAATAACTCAGCCGTATACAAAAGTACTTAATTGCATATAGCATTTACCGGAAGGCTCTAGTCTGGATTATGGCATAAGCTAACCAATTAAAATGCTATCGTCTTAATTTAAGTCATAGACTTAGACCGACTAGCGTAATGGATCAAAAACGGTACGATATGCTAGATTAAGAGATGACCGGATAGAATGTAGTTTAAACCTAACATGTTTGGGTGGTAGCTCATTGAGGTATGATCCGAGGGTATGTATACGTGTCGGTATATTACCGAATACAAATTTTTTACGAGGTATTACATAATCCCTCCATTGTCCAACTAGTGGCTCATATGAGAGTTAGGACTTCGTAAAGGATCACTCAGAGGCTCAGTATAAGCATGTTGACCCCGATGTCACTCAGAGGCTGGGCTTGTTGACACTAATGGTCACTCAGAGGCCAAGTTTAAGCATGTTGACATTTGTAGTCCCTATTAGTCTTTAATAGACTTATATAAAAATACAAAACGTGTCACTATACTATCGGACACGATTTTACAGGGTGTTACATCCTCACCCTCTTAAAAGAAATCTCGACCTTGAAACTTTATTCAAAACGATGGGGGTACTTTTGTCGCATAGTGGACTCAACCTCCCATGTATACTCAGGACCTCTAAAGGCGTCCCACTTAACCTTTACTCTAGGTATCATTTTTCTTCGGAGCTTCTTAACCTGTCGATCCTCGATCGAAACCGGTTTCTCAACAAACCTCAGGTTTTCATCAATTTACACATCCTCGTGCGACATCGCTAGTGACTCATCGGCTAGACATTTCTTAAGATTAGATATGTGGAATACATCATGAATTCCACTAAGCTCCTCTGGCAACCTGAGCTTATAAGCTACAATGACGACACGTTCGATTATCTCGAAGGGTCCTATATATCTTGGGCTCAACTTGCCCTTCTTTCCAAAACGCATCACACCTTTCTAGGGTGATACTTTTAGCATGACTTGTCCCCTACTTGGAACTTAAGAGGTTTACGCCTCTTGTCAGCATAGCTCTTCTGCCTATCCCTGGCAGCTTTGAGACGATCACGGATTTGCATAATCTTTTCCATGGTCTACATGACAATCTCAGGTCCTGATAATTAGGCTTCCCCAACTTCTGCCCAGCACACGGGCGTTCGTCACTTTCTCCCATACAAGGCCTCAAATGGAACAGCCTTGATGCTAGTATGATAGCTGTTATTGTAGGAGAATTCTATTAGCGGTAAGTGGTAATCCCAACTTCCACCTAAATCAATCACACATGCCCTAAGCATGTCTTCCAGTGTCTGGATAGTACGCTCACTTTGACCATCAGTCTGCGGATGGTAAGCCGTACTAAAATTTAATCGTGTGCCTAACGATTGTTGGAAACTTTTCCAAAAGTGAGATGTGTATCTAGTATCTCTATCAGATACAATAGATACCGGCACACCATGTAGGGACACAATCTTGTCCACATATAGCTTTGCCAACTTATCATAATTATAAGTCTCTTTAATTGGCAAAATGTGCTGACTTAGTCAGCCTGTCCACAATGACCCAAATCGTGTCATTGCCACGTTTGGTCTTAGGTAACTTGGTAATCAAATCCATAGTTACCATTTCCCATTTCCAGGTGGAAATCTCAAGTTGTTGTAGTCCTGACGGTTTCTGATGTTTGGCTTTAACTTGCGAACACGTCAGACATTTAGCTACATAAGTGGCTATGGATTTCTTCGAACCCATCCACCAATAATTCTTCTTCAAGTCTTGATACGTCTTGTCACCTCCCGGGTGAACTGAGTGTCTCGTATTATGCGCTTCCTGAATGATTAGATCTCTAAGTCCTCCAAGGATTGGAACCCAGATTCTACCATTAAATCTTAGGATTCCATCATTTCCAGGCGCTAACTGATCAACAGTTCCGCCTAATCCCTCATTAGGGATATTAGCCTCTAATAAGGCTTGCTTCTGCGCATCTAGTAGCTTCTCACTTAAGCTATTTCTGAGCTCAATGCTCTTGGCGTTATTCCTTATTGGTTTAACTCTTTCTTTGCGACTTAAGGCGTCGGCAACTACATTTGCTTTCCCTGGATTGTAGCGAATTTCGCAATCATAGTCATTAAGAATTTCCAACCATCGACGTTGTCACATATTCAATTCCTTCTGATTGAACAGATGCTGGAGACTTTTATTGTCAGTGTATATAACACATTTTGTGTCATACAAGTAATGTCTCCAAAGTTTTAGTGCAAATACAACGGCACCCAGTTCCAAATCGTGGGTGGTGTAATTCCTTTCATGCACCTTTAGTGTAACATCTGTGCAAAACGGGTCTCAAAAACCCGCACCATCTCCATTAATCAAGTTTATTATTTCAAAAAAAAATTATTTTGTTTAAAATGGTAAATTTATACATACATAATTAATCTAATGATATAATAAAAAAATTAATCAATTTATAATTAATAATATCATATGACTAAATATAGATTTAGCAAATTAAATAAATAAATAAAAAACACCAAAAAAGGGGTAAACCGGGAATCGAACCCGGGTCACCCGAGTAACCGGACAACACAAACACCACCGGGACACACGCACCATTTGGTAAGATTTTGAAATCATCTTATATAAATATACGAAAACGAAGGTTTCCTGCAAATTCAAATCAGCAAAAATAAACCGCCGATTTCGTCCCTGTTTCTGAAATCTGGTAAGCACCAGCTGTCAATCCGCGTTAATCATTTCCGAATTTGATTCAATCCATTCTAAATTGCAATCACCCAATTCGGTTTCTAAAACTGAAATCGAGCCCCCCCCCCTGTTCAATCTATAAATACTGACCCAATCCCACTATCCAACTCGCTCAATTCTTTCCCCTCTAATCATAAGTTTACTCTGCTCAAACCTGTTTCACCGGAAACCGCAGCCTGTCGCCGGAAATTAACTCGCCGGAAAACTCACTGCCGACCGGTAACTGTTCCCTACTTTCGAATTCAGTTCGTATATTATTTCATTTCATTACGGTAACTTCAAAAGTACAGCAAGCAAGTTAATCGAGTTTTGAAACCAAGAACGTATTATGGAATCGATTTAAAATGGAGAAGACGAAGTGGCTTAAGTGTTTTTATGAAATTAAATCCTAAGTTTTAACCGGGTTAGACACACAGTCCAGTGGTGGACTGTGTGCGAATACGACACTCACGTCCCCGGTTCGAGTCTGGTTCATGACCGTATAACTGTTATATAACAGTTTTTATTTTTGATGAATTATAACATTTAGCAGTATGTATATAAAGTTAATATAAAATCAAGTTTCATTGGGTTAGACACCCAGCCCAGTTGGTTGGGCTGGGTGCATCACATCGCCAAGGTCACGGGTTCGAGCACTGTGGCACGCACCGGTTGGATTACTGAAACCCTTTTTGGTAAATTTAAGTAAATTATAAATAATCTAAAGTGTGTATAAATATAATTAAAATCCAGAATATGACGGGTTAGACACGTATCTTAGTTGGAAGAGTTGCGTGCACGTGAACGTGAGGTCCCGGGTTCGACTCTGCATACGCGCAAACATGTTCCATCGAACCAGTCTGACAGGCTTGTCAGACTGACATGATTTTTTTTTTAATTTATTATTTTATACTTTTTTATTTTTTTTATTTTAATTTTAAGGTTTTATTAAAAGAAAAATCAAATAAAAGTTTTAAGAATATATATTTCAAGGGTCTAGAATATCAACACAAGCCACAAAAATAACCTAAAAACCTAAACAAAGGATTTTAACCTAAATAATAATTTATTTATTTACCGAATTACCACGTTGCCATTTCTAGGTTAGTACTCCTTCATCGGATATATTCCCAACTCGTGCGCTCTCTTTACCACTCAAGAATACGCAACCAAGGTGAGTGAATCTCTACAAATTCCCTGTTTTAATCACGTTTTGGGGTGTATCATGTGTCGTACTATTCCTTTATTTTATCTAAACACTTGTGCTTATATCATTTTGTGATCAAAAGTGTATTGGTTGTTGTGTGATTTATATATGGATTAAGTTTATCTTTTCAGTGCACGCATTTCATTAGGCCCATCAGTTCCCCGTGGGATACGGGTTGAGCATCAGGTGCCTCATTAGATCGGCTCCATTTGATTGAGCCTTGATCTCAAATACATCATCATTCATGTCATATATTCATTCAACGTGATTTGTGATTGTTTACATTTATATATTTGCTCACATGTGATTTATGCACGAATTTTCCTTAATAAATAAAACATGAAATTATGAAAAATGTTTTATCAAGGTTCACTCGCCAACTTTTGTTGACCCAAAATCTCCCCTGTTTTACACATGATACATGTGATCCAGTTGAGGAAAGAAACACTTAGGATGGCCTAGAAGAATAAACAAGTTATTGCTTTGGAATAAACATTTAGTTTTATTTTCCTTTGTAATTGTATGAATTTTGTTTATTGGATATTTAAGTTTGTAATTTGAATTTAATAAATATGAAACTTCTTAGTAAATATCATGAGCTTTGGTGATAACCCAATTATGCTCCGACTTTTATTCCGCTGCGGGTCGGGGTGTGACATTTAGTTGTCGTGATGTATAGGCAATTACCCTGCCATTTTGCATTAGCACACAGCCCATGATTGTGTGCGAAGCATCACAATAGACAACAAAGTTCTCAATACCCTCGGGTAGAGATAACACAGGAGCGTTGCTCAACTTGTGTTTAAGAATCTCAAAAGACTCATGTTGTTTTGGACCCCAGTCAAACTTAACATTCTTATGGGTCAAGGTAGTTAAAGGAGTGGCTATCCTTGAAAAGTTCTCAATGAACCTCCTATAATAACCGGCCAATCCTAAGAAACTACGAATTTCTGACGGAGTCTTGGGAACTTCCCAATTCATTATGGCTTCTATCTTGGCGGGATCCACTTGGATACCACGCTCACTTACAACATGTCCAAGAAATTGGACTTCTCTAAGCCAAAACTCGCACTTAGAAAACTTAGCATAAAGCTTTTCTTGCCTTAGTAATTCTAGGATGCACCGAAGATGTTTCTCGTGATCAACTTGATTAGGAGAGTAGATAAGTATGTCGTCTATGAAGACAATGACAAACTTATGTAGGTACGGCTTGCAGACTCTATTCATTAGATTCATGAATGCTGCATGTGCATTTGTGAGCCCAAAAGGCATCACTAAGAATTCAAAATGAATGTATCGGGTTCTGAAGGCGGTTTTAGGAACATCTTTACTTCTAACCTTCAGTTTATGATATCCTGGTCTCAAATTATCTTAGAAAAGTAACTAGCCCCTTGAAGTTGGTCGAATAAATCATCGATCATGGGCAGAGGATATCTATTCTTAATTGTTAGCTTGTTCAGCTCCCGATAGTCTATGCATATCCGCATTGATCCGTCTTTCCTTTTAACAAAGAGGGTTGGAGCTCCCCAAGGCGAGGAAATAGGTTGAATAAATCCTTTCTCCAAGAGTTCATCCAATTGAACTCTTAACTCATTCATTTATGTTGGAGCTAGTCTATATGGAGCTCTAGCTACGGGTGCTGATCCTGGTATGATGTCAATTCTAAACTCCACTTGCCTATCCGGAGGTAGGCCTGGTAATTCTTCAGGGAAAACATCGGGATACTCTGAGATAACTTGTAAGTCTTTAATGCTTGGTTTAGGCTCATTGATGGTTACTTATGCCATGTAGATGACACAGCCTCTTCTCAAACACTTGGATGACTTAAATAACGACACCTTGTCTGGCAATCCATAGTGTGAGTCTCCGGGCATGGTGATCATTTCACCAGATGGGGTTTTAATTTCAATGAGCTTCTTACCGCAGGCAATGCGGGCATGGTTATGAGATAACCAATCCATGCCTAGGACTACATCGAACCCCGCCAATTTCATTGGCAAAAGAGAGATAGGGATGGAATGATTCTTAATGGATATAAAGCATCCATCAAGAATGGAAGAAGCAGTTTCTAAGGTTCCATAGGCAAATTCTATCTCATAAGTTTTATCTAGAGTTCTTATGGGTAGGTTTAATAGTTTACTAAACTTATGATCAACAAATGATTTATCCGCACCTGAATCGAAAAGAACTCTAGCATAAATATCATTAATGGGGAAGTACCTGATATGACGTTATTGTCATTAACAGCTTCCTTAGCAGTCAGTCGAAAAGCGTGTGCATTCCCCTTCTTAGCCTCTCCAGGCTTCAGATTATTATTCTTTGAATTCTTAGGGCAGTTAGTTGCAATGTGCCCTTTTTCATTGCAGATATAACATACAGAATCCTTAAGATCTTTACATATGCCACAAGGTCTAGCTTGTGGATCAGGATTACACTGTCCCTAGTGTCTGCGATTGCAAGTCTTACAGAATGGCATCACAGCCGACTTGCCTTGGTTCCCTTTGAACCTGAATCTCCCTTTATTTTTCTTATTAAATCTATGGAGTTGTCTTCGTCTCTCTTTTTTTCCAGTCAGTTTCAGGCTTAACGGACTTCTGCCTCACTATATCAAGGGTGAGGAAGAGAGATAGGTCAATAGCAGACCTATAGGTATTAGGCTGAGCAGCCTTAACCATGCCCTTAATCTCGGGCGCTAATCCATTAATAAAACGCGCAATACGTTTGGATTCTGGGGTGATTAGGTAGGAAACCAAGGAATTAAAATCGGAAACGTACTTCCGACAGTCTAGGTTTTTCATTGAAAGAGATAAGAAATCTGTCTCTATTTTCTCCACCTCATGGGGTGGGCAGTAGGTTTCCTTAATAAGGTCCACAAACTTGGACCATCCCAGATTATACATGTATACTTTACCTGTTGACTGAATCATGGCCTTCCACCATGTTAGGGCATCGCCCTTAAAGGACTGTGATACATACTTGACCACATCATTTTCAGCACAACCGCTGATGTCTACAATGGTCTCCATTTCGTTCAGTCACTTTAGGGTTTCTACAACTCCTTTTTCCCCCATTAAAGTCTCGGGGTTTGCAGGAGACGAAATACTTATAGGTACATCCGTCTTTGACAGAACGGGGCCTTTTAGCGAAGTTTATTTTCTTTGGTTCACTATTCGCATTTGAAGACTGAACGGAGCTCTCCCTATGAGCTGAAGATGGTGGAATTGATAATGGCCTAGAGCGAGTAGCACTCGACTCTCTTAACTTTTCTATGGCCTTACCCATGGCCCTTTCCGCATCAATGCGAGCTTGGAAATCGTTATTATCTATGGCTACATTTTCAGCGTCTTTAGAGTTGACGTTCCGATGGCCACTTCGTGCCCCATTAGAATTAGCCATTCTTCAAGTCTTGGGTTCTATATACCAATAAAATTTCTCTTAGCCATGGTATAATAACCATATCGGCTTTTAAACATTGGATATAAGAAAATCCATTGCCTATACTAGTGTGAATAATATCACAACTCTTAGGCTTAATATAACTATATTTGGCCTAGGTCTTAATAGGACCATTATAGGCAAATTACAATCTGAACATAGTCCATTTATTACTAGACAGGGGATCGCAATGTCACAACTGTCATTGTCATATTTGATAATTTTTATAGCACATAGGCTTGTCACAAGGGACATCAAATATGGCACATAGGCCTGTCACTCATGGATATAAAATTATGGCACATAGGCCTGTCACTAATGAACATAAAATTATGGCACATAGGCCTGTCACTAATGGACATAAAATAGGGCACATAGGCACTACATCACTAATGGATGTTTTATTTATCATCGCAGTGATGATATTATCCAGGATCCAATTGATTACATAAAGGGCAATACATCACTAATGGATGTTTTATTTGTCACCGCACTGGTGATATTAGCCGGGATCAGATAGATCACATGGGCTTTATAGAACATATTATAACCCAAAAGGGTAATACATCACTAATGGATGTTTTATTTATCATCGCACTGATGATAGTAGCCGGGATCAAATAGATCACAATGGCTATATAACATACATCTCTAATGGATATTTATCACCCACTGGTGATATTAGCCGAAATCAAATAGATTACAAGGGCTATTTTGCCGGGATCAAATAGATCACAAGGCCTATTTAGCCGGGATCAAATAGATCACAAGGGCTATATAGAATACATCTCTAATGGATGTCTTATCACTGCACTGGTGATATTAGCCGGAATCAAACATATTACAAGGGCTATTTAGCCGGCATCAATAGATCACAAGGGCTATATAAGGTTAGGACATAGTCCATTACTTTGAAGGCTAGCCTGATTTCTCAAGTCACACTACCAAGAGTATGAACATTACTTGAATGTTATCATAAGAGGATCTTAATGGTTAATTAATAGTCCCAGTCACATTGACCTTAATGACTTGGAGGCTTGAACCTAGTCCACCACCTCTAGATAGAAGGATAACTTCCCTTAACTATCATGATAGAAGACCCTTCCGTTCTTAACTATCATTTATATATATTTGGCCAAATATGTGGTCTGTGCCACTCGGCAAATCAAAACCATTAAGATCTTTTTGAAATTATATCACAAAGCATAAATTCGAGTAAATCGAGACGCTCGTTTTCAAGAGGGTGAATACATATATAATTCCAAAGTACTTCATTAAATTTTAAATTAGAAATTACAATACTAGAAAATGAAATAAATTGTCCATGCAAGGACTTTAAAGAAATAAACATGTCCACACAGGGACTAAAGAAATAATAATGTCCTCGTAGGTACTACATATTATTAGAAAAGACTTCACTCGTCCTTCTTTCCCTTAACTAGCTTGGAGAGTTTCTTGAAGAACTTATTTGTCTTCTTCTCCGTCTTCTCCGCCTGCTGTTGCATTTTTTTCATTCTTTCTAAGGCCTCATTAATGGCCTCTAGTGGTGGCGGAGGTTGTGGTTGAGGTTGTGGCATAACCGGATATGTACCCATAAGTTGGATATCCAGTAGGTGGGAAAGGAGACGGGTAAAGTGCATTATGCATGATTGCTTGCATGTAAGGATCATGCGAGAGTGTTTGGTAATCAATAGGGGTAGTTGGGTTAAAAGGATCATATCCAGTGTTATTCGGATACGTTGGGATTGGGTTATTATAACCCGATGGTGGTTGTTGAACCATTGGTGTTGGTGTCGGTTACATCAAAGGCGAAACATTGGAGGGTCAACTCATTTGTGGGTCCTCTTGAATGGTGAGGTAAGATTTGGGTAAAGGTGGTAGCGAACCCGACCATTGGCCCGCACGTACCGACATACGTGCTCCACGTTTCCTCCTTGGTGGCTCAGGTGGATGTTGGGGTTGGTCCACGGGTTCCATGTGGACATCTTCCTGTATGGGAGGTGGTTGTGAATGGTGGGAAGGAGTATTTGCAAAAGTAAATTGGCCCCAGTATTGGTCCCACTCATTAGGACCTTGATAAGGTGATCCAGCATAAGAGTTTGAATCACTAGAAATTTTGATAGGATGCGCGTTCAATCCTGATGGTGGCATCTCAAGGTCGGAGTCCTCGTCCATAGGGTTAGGCTGATTCAACTGGTTCTGATCAGCTAGAGGGGTATTTAGGTATTGGTTTGGTTTGAACTCATCATGATAAGAATGATGAGAATGGTGGAAGTGGTGTGAATGGTAAGAATGATAAGAACTTTGAGTATGTGTAGGTGAGTGTTGAGCAAATGGCCATGAATCTCCCGAATCTTCATAAGGGTTCGGGTGATGTGGGTGTGAAGGGTTATGGCCGGATGGTCCTCCCCTCATGGGTCCTTTTCCGTGTCCTCGAACTCTTGGCAGCATTTTCCTGTTTACAAATCAATTCAAAAACATACTAATAACTTAATAATGAAATGAGGAATCCTAGGTCAAAGCCTAGACTCGGAGGTCTAAGGAATGTGCTTGTAAGTTTGAGATTAAACACAAAAGGCTAGTGTTTAATTCTCTCAAACGTTGGCTCTGATACCAACCTGTCACACCCGGATTTCCAACCCGAAATCCATACACCGGTGGGCCCGGGTGGGGAGTATCGTGACGTAAGTTGATAACATCATTGTCAATTAAACATAGCATAGCGAAAGTCTTGGAGTAAAATTACTATTACATACCGAATGTTCAAAAATAAAATAATATACAGGCTCGTAATAGAAGATCCACAGGCGGATCATTAAAGTGTATAAAAAAGAATATAAAACAGACTTTAGGCAGATCTAAGGATTTGCAAGATCCTCTTATTCACTACCGAGCAGCTTCCGGCCTATTTCGTATTGTACCTGCAGTTTAGTCTTTGGACGATACGTCAGCTTTCGCCGATAAATACACCAACTGACTCATTTTAAAAACTTTAAAATGATTTTTAAGTGCAAAACGGCACAAAATCTTTTATTAACTTGGGAAAGTTGACCTTACAACCTTGTATCAGATTCACATGTTTGTCAATACATACAGGGCCCAGTACAGAAACCGAAACATGATTAAATACACACCACTCAGGACTCAGGAAGGAGTCATCCCCAACATCTTGGGAATATTGCTTATGAGCATCAAAAGGTGTATGCCTACACCCCGTGCTAAGGTCGTGGCCAATAACTAATGTATTGAGCCGAGGATATCCAGGACACGGTAATTTAAACCCCGATGTTTAAGTTATCAAACAAAACTGATTAAAACGAAATATGGGGTTTACTAGCCACAAATGGGCATTCGATTGACCCCATTTTGGACGAAGCGGTAATAATTTACCGTATCCCAAGCCCGTATAGGGAAAATAAGTCGAGAGTATTTACCTGAGCTAGTCTTCTTTTAAATTTCAATAACTCAGCCGTATACAAAAGTACTTAATTGCAGATAGCATTTACCGGAAGGCTCTAGTATGGATTATGGCATAAGCTAACCAATTAAAATGCTATCGGTCTTAATTTAAGTCATAGACTTAGACCGACTAGCGTAATGGATCAAAAACGGTACGATACGCTAGATTAAGCGATGACCGGATAGAATGTAGTTTAAACCCAAAAAGTACTTAAGACTTGTATAATATGGGTAAACAATTAACATTATGGAATTTGAGATTAAAATGATAAGGTTAAACCCATTTCGGTTAATTTTCGTGAACTAGTTACATATGCTTAACCGTATGCATATAAGCGATATCGGGTAACCGGATGAGTCATGAACAAGTTCTAACTGTCATTATACTTTAAATAAGTTGTAATATCAGTAGGATATCAACTTACATGCCCGAAAAGGTTTTGAAATGAAATTATGCCTCCTAAGGGCGTTTTGGTAATTATATGCCGTATAAAAGCAACTTGCGTGTATTCTGATGTTATGATCATAAACGTTCTGGAAAAATACTTAATTTGTGATATAATATCAGTAAGATGGCACACATAAGTGTGGTTTATGGTTTAAGACTAAACTATGCACCAAAAGGGCATTTTGGTCATTTAAAAGTATAATTTACGATATTATACTAAAATCAGTTTGATCAGAATATTAATATCTTAATATGTTAATTATATTAACATATCAGTAGATAATTTATTTGCAAGTCCATTGTTGATTAAAACTATGTTTTATGTAAAAAGGGCATTTTAGTCAAATTTTGACATTTTACGGAACTTGTGCATAAACTCAGATTATGATTATGATCATGTAATATATCCTCAAAGGGTTATGCTACATTGCATTATGATCATAATGTGACCTTAATTCAGAAGTTAACTAATCTAAGTCGGGTCAGAATTGAAAGTCAAACTTCGCGACTTTCGGTTGCGAACCGACTCTAGGACTTAAATTGACAGGATCGAACATGTTCCCACATGTTCTAATAATTATTACCAACTTGTTTAAGTGTCAAAACATGTTTATAACATATATAAACTCAGATTATAATATTTATGAAATCTGACCCGTCTGAGTTTTTAAAACATAAACTTTGACCCGTCAATTGACCTAGTAAACGTGATCTTTAGGAGGTGCCCCTTTAAGGGGTTAATATTCTCCTAATTATGTTCACTTAGCCATGTTCATTTCAAACAATGGCTGGACCATAATGGTCTTAACCAAAAGTCGAGGCATTTGTCGAAAATGCTTGACTTTTGGCTATTAAAAGCCTATAAAAAGAAAAGAGCAGAGATGGAGGACTTACAAGTGATCCAAGGGAAACTTAGAACTCAAAGGGAAGCTCCTAAATGGTCAGGAACTTCCAAGAGTGTAATAGAGAGGAGAAGAAGTGAATGAGCAAAGAATGAGTGAGTTTAGGTTGCTATTTATAGTATAAGAAGTGCAAGGAGATGGAGCCATGTGTTAGGTGTGTTGTAGGATCATTACATGTGTCCAATTAGGTGTCAAGAGCTGGTGAAGTGTGGCAATTTGCAGGCTAGGTGGCTTCCTCACAAAGATTTGGGGTTTTTAATACATTTAGTCCCTCAAATATAGTTTTATTACATGTCATGAATTGTCCCTTGACTTATATTCCATGACATAATGACACAACTAGTTCTTTTTGTTCAACACGAGATGTATTGAAGAAAAGTATGAATAATCGAACGTTAACGGGTGTCACACTAGGTGTCTTTACGACTTAAAAACGTTTACTAGCTTAAACATGAAAGATACGATACTTATGGTTTCATAATTAAATTACCCAAACTAGTAAAGTTAGAGGTTTGGTAAAAGAGCGGAATGCTTTAGGATGGTAAATAAAAATATATCATCTCAACCGAGAGACGTTCGGGTCTTAAGGTGGCTTAGTAATATAAGAAATATGAAAATAATGAAGTCTAGGGTCTCTGGGTAATTTTCTAAAAGTTAAAACAAGGAAAAACTTAAGGCTCTAAGAGCCCGCCATAGGCTACGGTCAATGATAAATTGTTACAGCAGCTTCAAACCATAGGCTACAGTTCCCAACCTAGGTTACGGTTAGTTTTGTGAATTTTGAGATTTTTGAACATGTTTAGGTGGCTAGCTCATTGAGATATGATCCGAGGGTGTGTATACGTGTCGGTATATTACCGACTACAATTTTTTTACGAGGTATTACATAATCCCTCCATTGTCCAACTAGTGGCTCATATGAGAGTTAGGACTTCGTAAAGGATCACTCAGAAGCTCAGTATAAGCATGTTGACCCCGATATCACTCAGAGGCTGGGCTTGTTGACACTAATGGTCACTCAGAGGCCAAGTTTAAGTATGTTGACATTTTTAGTCCCTATTAGTCTTTAATATACTTATATAAAAATATAACACGTGTCACTATACTATTGGACACGATTTTACAAGGTGTTACAGTTTCACCTTAGTTTGCCCAAGCAAACTTGTGAGAACCTTCCTACAGGTTATCCAAGAGTGTTAGAAAGAAAAGAAGGTAAAAAGAAGAAGAAAAGTGAGTCAAAACTCACTTGCAAGCTGCTGAGTTTCAGCAGAGAATTCTGAAGTTTAGGGACTTGTTTGAGGAGTGTGGAAGCTTGTAAAAGTGGGTGGAGGAACTTGTGTTTATATAGGGGAAGGATTAGGGTAGGATTAGGGTTCCATTAAATGCAATTAGGTGGTTGATTTGACTTAAAAAAAAGAGGAGGGAACCCCTTAAGCTTGCGGCCGCAAGGGCTGTCCCTTTTTTATTTTTATTTTTTTTATCAATCAACTATTTAATTGATGCATCTAGGGTTTTAATTGTTGTACATGATGTATAAAACAAGTGTTGGTCTTATAATGGTCTAATGTTATGCACATTATTGTTTTAAAACCCTAAAAAAACAATTAAGTAACAAGTATTTTCTTAAACATAATGCGACAAGATTTTATGATAATGGAAGCTTGAATTCTTTGAATGACATCACTAACTGTCTTGCTTGAGTTTAGTATAAGATTTATAAACATTCATCAAACGTTTACATGTTGTTTTGAATTGATTTATGAAGAAATAAAGTATCGCATGATCATAAGTTTAAACATGAACAAGGTTTGCGAATTTCGTATAATTGATTAATCTTGATTACAATCAAAGCCTTAGAATTCAGTGAATTGAAAATAGAAATATGATTACAAGGTTTGGACTTTCCAAAAAATAGAAACACGAAGCAGACTTGCTAATAACAGAAAGAGTCTCCCCTCCTTTAGGGAATTTCGTCCCGAAATTTAGGAAGACGTAACGAACAAATGCGGATGCTTAGACTTCATGTCGCTTTCAAGTTCCTAAGTAAATTCAGCGCCACGTTTTTCTTCCCATCGAACCTTCACGATAGGAATTTGACTGTGCCTTAGTTGCTTAGTACCTCGATCCATGATTTCGACTGGATTTTCCACGAAGTGCAAAGTCTCATTAATTTGAAGATCTTCAAGCGGAACTTGGAGTCCTTCTTCAGCGAGACATCTTTTTAAGTTTGAGACGTGGAAGGTAGGATGAACGTTTGTTGAGCTCTTTGGTAGTTCCAGTCGGTAGGCTACCTTGCCAATCTTCTCGAGAATCTTGAAAGGACCTACGTAGTGAGGAGCGAGCTTTCCCTTTTTCCCGAAACGAACCACACCCTTCCAAGGGGATACCTTGAGAAGTACAAAGTCACCAACGTTGAATTCCAAGGGCTTGCGTCTTTTATCTGCGTAGCTCTTTTGTCGGCTTCTAGCTTTCACAAGTTGTCCCGAATCTGTAAAATCTTGTCCGTCGTCTGTTGTATGAGATCGGGACCGGTGATTTGAGCTTCCCCGATCTCGTGCCAACAAATAGGCGATCGACACTTGCATCCATACAATGCCTCGAAATGTGCCATTTGAATACTCGCGTGGTAACTGTTATTGTACGAGAATTCGACCAAAGGCAAGTGCATGTCCTGGTTACCACCAAAATCAATTACGCAAGAACGAAGCATGTCCTCTAGAGTTTGGATAGTACGCTCGGTTTGCCCATCGGACTGAGGATGGAAAGCAGTACTAAGATTGAGTTGAGTACCAAGGGCCTTTTAAAATGTTTGCCAAAGGCGAGAAGTGAAGCGACCATCACGGTCGGAGATAGTGTCTACGGGGACACCGTGACGACAGATGATTTCATCCGTGTAGATACGAGCCAATTTCTTAACTCGGTAGTCTTCATGTATGGGAAGGAAATGAGCAGACTTGGTCAAACGGTCGATGATTACCCAAATACTATCGTGACCAGATGGTGTACGAGGGAGTTTGGTTATGAAATCCATAGCAATACTCTCCCATTTCCAAACAGGAATTTCTGGTTGTTCGAGTAAGCCAGAGGGTCTTTGAAGCTCGGCCTTTACCTTGGAGCAAGTAAGGCACTTCGAAATGTAGCAGGCGATATCTTTCTTCATTCCAGGCCACCAATATGATGCTCGGAGGTCGTGATACCTATCTGATAATACGAGATTTATGAGATTCACTCATCAAGAGGTCACGAAGATTATCACGATTAGGAATCCAAATACAGTCGAGATAGCACATGATGCCATCAGGTTTGGTCACGAGTTGGGTTTCAGCACCACACTTCAACTTATTATCGAGGTTCTCCTCATTAACGGTCGAGTGTTGTGCCTCACGAATCATCTCTTGAAGCTTTCCCAAAGTTTGGTAGCAACGTACACTCTTAACATGAGTTTTTCCGACTAAATGCGTCGGCCACGACATTCGCTTTACCAGGGTGGTAGCGGATATCGCAGTCATAGTCGTTTAATAATTCTACCCAACGACACTGACACATGTTGAGTTCTTTTTGATTAAAGATGAACTGAAGGCTCTTATGGTCGGTGAAGACCGCACACTTTGTACCATAAAGGTAGTGTCGCCATATCTTTAACGCAAAAACAACTGCACCAAGTTCAAGGTCGTGTGTAGTATAAATTTTCTCATGAATTTTGAGTTGGCGTGACGCGTAAGTAATAACTTTATCTCGTTGCATAAGAACGCAACCAAGACCTTATCTTGAGGCATCGCAATACACGAAAAATAGTCATTACCATCGGGAAGGGTTAGGATTGGAGCATTGCAAAGCATGCCCTTGAGCGTTTGAAAAGACTCCTCTTGTTCGGAACCCCAAACAAAAGGTTTATCCTTTTGAGTCAAGGAAGTGAGAGGCACGGCAATTTTTGAAAAGTTCGAAATGAAGCGACGGTAATAACCGGCTAAGCCGAGAAACAAACGAATTTTAGATGGAGTCTTAGGAGAAATCCAATTTTTCACCGCCTTGATTTTCGTGGGGTCAACGTGAATACCAAGTTCGTTGACGACATAACCAAGAAATTGGACCTCTTTTAACCAAAATTCACACTTGGAAAACTTGGCGTAGTGACGTTGGGTTCGCAACAGCTGCAGGATAAGACGCACGTGTCGCTCATGCTCTTCTCGCGTCTTGGAATAGATTAGGATATCGTCAATAAAGACAATCACGAATCGGTCAAGATAAGGCTTACACACGCGATTCATCAAATCCATAAACATGGCGGGTGCGTTAGTCAAACCAAATGGCATGACTACGAGCTCGTAGTGCCCATAATGTGTGCGAAACACGGTTTTGGGTATATCTTCTTCGAGGACTTGAAGTTGATGATAACCAGAGCGAAGGTCGATTTTAGAGAAACAAGTCGCGCCTTGGAGCTGATCGAAAAGGTCATCGATGCGAGGAAGAGGGTATCGGTTCTTGACTGTAAGCTTGTTGAGCTCACGATAGTCAATGCACATGTGAAAGGATCTGTCTTTCTGTTTGACGAACAGAATGGGAGCGTCCCAAGGGGATGTGCTAGAGCGTATGAAGCCCTTCTCAAGAAGCTCTTGAAGTTGACTGACAACTCTTGCATCTCCGAGGGTGCTAGATGATAGGGGATTTTGCGACTGGAGTTGCACCATGGATGAGGTCGATGCGAAAATCAACAGAACGAGCAGGAGGAGGACTAGGAAGATCCTCGGGAAAGACGTCTGGGAATTCGCGCACAACGAGAACCTCACTCACGCTTGGACCCTTCTCCTTCTTTTCCACAATGTGGGCAAGAAAGGCGAAGTATTCCTTACGCAAGTACTTGTTCGCTTGAATACACGACATAAGCTTGAGACCTTTGGAAGGTTTCTCGCTATAAACGTGCAAGGAATCATTATTGGAAAGGGGAAGGCGAATGCATTTTTTTCAAACAAACAACTTCAGCACGGACTCGCCCTAGCCAATCCATGCCTACTATGATATCGAAACTACCCATTGGCATGGGTATGAGGTCAATAGAAAACGTATGATAATTGAGGTTTAAAGAACAATTAGAAAGAACAGAATCGACGGTGACGGATATTCCGTCGGCGACTTCGAATTCGAATGATTTAGGCAACTTAGAACGACAACACATAAGAAAAGGTTCGAATTCAATGGATACAAAACTTTTATCTGCACCAGTATCAAATAAACACGTAGCGTAAACATTGTTAACAAGGAACGTACCCGATATGACATCGTTTGAGTTTTGAGCTTGAGCAGCCGTGATGATAAAGGCTCGGGCGCGTGCTTGCTGCTGCTGCTGATTGTTGTTGTTGTTATGCTGTGGGCAGTTGTTGGCGAAGTGATTTGGGTCTCCGCATCTGAAGCAGGCATGAGTGGTAGGAGCAAGGGGTCGGTTTTGGTTGCCGGTAGGGTTTTGAGGAGGTGTGGTGGTCATGGCTCGGGCTTGGTTGGTGGGGGCTTGCGGAGCATTCCGGCACTGTTGAGTTGTCACACCCCGACCCGCAGCGGAATAAGAGTCGGGGCATAATTGGGTTATCACCAAAGCTCATGATATTTACTAATATGTTTCATATTTATTAAATTCAAAATTACATCCTCAATATTCCAAACATGTTCATACAAATACAAAGAAAGATAATCAACTAAACAATCCAATGTCTAAACCAGTTTATTCTTCTAAGCCATCCTATGTGTTTCTTGCTGCAGCTGGATCACCTGTATCATGTGTAAAAATGGGGGGTTTTTTGGTCAACATAAGTTGGCGAGTGAACCTTGTTAGAAAAACATTTATTTTCGATCTCTTGTTATCTTTATCAGGAAAAATTGTGCAATAATCATATGTGAGCAAACGTAATTAAATCATACAATAACAATAACAACAACAAACAATAACTTACAATAACTTACAATAACAAACCAACTTGCATGAATATAACACATGAATGAAACTGTATATGTTGGCAACGTCACTACGCTCATAATGTAATGGGGAACGGACGGCCTATGATGAATGTCTGTGCGATCAAGGCTCAATCAAACGGAGCCGATCGTATGTTGGCAACGCCTGGTTCACGCTCATAATGTAATGGGGAACAGCTCAACGCTCATAATGTAATGGGGAGCGGCGGCCTATGATAATGTATGTACTGAAAAATGATAAATATAATCTAAACAATAACCACACAAACAGTTGATACATGTTGAATACACATTTGTTCATGGATATGATAGATGCACAATAGTTTAAATGTGATAAATAATAAGACACATGATACACCCAAAAAACGTGATTAAAACGGGGAATTTGTAGAGATTCACTCACATTGGGTGCGTTCGGTTGAAGATGATGAAATGCGCACGAGTTTAGAGGATTGATCGACGAGAATTAACTAACCTAAATAATAACGAAAGGTATGGTAAATGAGTGGATTTTATTAATAATTTTAATAGGATTTTTAGATGTATTTTTGTGAATTTAAGGCTATTTTCTAACTTTTAAAACATTATTTTTAATTATTTTTAATTGATTTTTAAATTAAACAAATAAATAAAAATATAAAAAAAATTGTTGACTTTTGCGTTGACCATTGACCGTTGACCGTGACTGTTGACTGTTTGACCGGTTCGTTAGTGTGCATATGTGCGCCGGGTAAGGCTCGAACCCGAGACCTCCCGTACGTGTGCACGCAGCTCTACCAACTGAGCTACGTGTCTAACCCGAAATAATTATGTTTTTAATTATATTTATATACTGTTTTAGTTTATTCAAAATTCTTTTATTTTCAAAAAGGATTTTAATCATCGAACCGGCATGTGTAACAGGTCTCGAACCCGGGACCTGTGGGTTAGTGTTGCACACAGTCCACCGCTGGACTGTGTGTCTAACCTGGTTAATATATCGATTTTTATTATACTTAACATCTTCCTTGAATTAATCCGGTTCAGTTAAAAAAAGAACTTCTTTATTACAGCTAATGAGTTTGTGTCAAGGATCGAACTCGCGGGTGTGATTAATGTGTGCACACAGTCCGCCGCTGGACTGTATGTCTAAACCGAGTTATAATCCAAATTATATTAAACTTATATACAAACTAACTTCGTATTCTTCGTTACAAATTCACAGACAACGATTACCCTATTGTTTCTTGTTTAATTCGATTGACAAACATTCAAATGATTAAAATGAAATGGCAGGGAGATTTTTGGAAGTAAACTACCGGAGAAATGATCTTTCTCAGAGTTCCGGCGAAGTCGTCGGCTCTGTTTTTATGGACTTTGTCTGAGCGGACCAATTAACAATTTTGATTAGCTTGATGTGGAATTGAAGTACCGAACAAGAGTTATCAGAATGTTTAAAGGTTTATACCGTTTCACAGCGAGTTCTAGAAATTCTCAGAAATTTTCCGGCGAGTGATGATTATCCGGTATCGTCGCCTGAACTGATTCGATTGAAGGGTTTGAGTTAGCAAAAGCTTAACAACTGATAGAAGATAGAAGAATTGAGAAACTTACTGTTTTAATGGAAGACACTGTTTTTCCGGCGAAAGTCCGGCGAATTCAAAAAGCTTTTCCGACGAACTGAAAATAGAGCGAAAGTGAAATTGAAGGTTCTGAGGATGATTTTGAGTCGCGAGAGGATGCTATTGTTGGAGTAATTCAGGAAGTGAAGATTTTCGGTTATTAAAACCGATCATCACATGAATTCAAGTCCATTCAAGACTAGAATTGATTAAAATTGTCGGTTTGATCGGTTATTACCAGAAATCCGTGATCACTCAAACGTCTTGGACGTTTGGAAGCCGATAACGGTTTCAGTTAGCGTAAACAGGTCGATTCATGGTTGAACATATGATTTAATTGTTTCCTAGAACTCACAAAAAGATCAAGTGGCGGAGTGGTTATATGTGCGCGAGTTAAGTTGTTGAGCTTTCCGGCTGACCCGGGTTCGAGTCCCGGCAGCTTGTTTTTCATTTTATTTATTTTATTTTTACTTTTTAACAATTATAGCTTTTAAATTCTAATTTGTTTATTAATTATGCATCGTTCAAAATTAAAATAAACATAAATACGCAACGAAACATTTATAACTTGATATTCGGTTACAAACGAAGCGGGTTTGGAAAACCCGTTTTTGACAAATGTTACAGTATCCCCTACTTTTAGAAATTTCGTCTCAAAATTTAAGTAGTAGTAGTAGTAGGAAAAAGATGCGGGTATTTTTCGCGCATTGAGTCTTCACGTTCCCAAGTAAACTCAGGTCTCCGTTTCGACTCCCAGCGTACCCTAACAATTGGAATACGACTCCGTCTTAAACGTTTTTCTCCGAAGTCCATGATCTCTACTGGTCTTTCAATGAAATGCATAGATTCATCAATCTGAATATCTTCCAGAGGAATATGGAGGTTCTCATCAGCGAGGCACTTCTTCAAGTTTGATACGTGGAATGTGGGGTGAATTCTGTTGAGTTCTTCTGGTAGATCAAGCTTGTATGCTACAGGTCCTACTCTTTCGAGTATCTTGAAAGGTCCTACGTAGCGTGGTGCTAGCTTGCCTTTCTGGCCAAAACGAACTACTCCCTTCCACGGTGATACTTTTAAAAGTACATGCTCACCAATGTTAAACTCCAAAGGCTTTCGTCGTTTATCTGCATAACTCTTTTGACGACTTTGAGCCGCTAGAAGATTGTTTCGAATTTGATGGATCTTGTCTGTGGTTTCTTGAATCAATTCTGGACCAGTGATTTGAGCTTCCCCAATTTCGTGCCAACATACTGGAGATCGGCACTTACGACCATATAAGGCTTCGAAAGGTGCCATGCCGACACTTGAATGATAGCTGTTGTTGTACGAAAATTCAACTAATGGTAGATGAGCGTCCCAATTTCCCTTGAAGTCTATGACACATGCTCGAAGCATATCTTCAAGAGTTTGTATGGTGCGTTCAGATTGTCCATCAGTTTGAGGATGATAAGCGGTACTGAGGTCTAATCGTGTACCTAAAGCGGCTTGTACGGCTTGCCATGTTCGTGAAGTGAAACGACCATCACGATCTGAAATAATGCTTAACGGTACACCATGACGGCTTACGATTCCGCTGATGTATATACGGGCTAACTTCTCGTTCTTGAAATCTTCGCGGATCGGAATAAAGTGAGTTGATTTTGTAAGACGATCAATGATTACCCATATAGTGTCATACCCACCAGAAGTGAGAGGTAACCCGGTAATGAAGTCCATGGTTATGTTTTCCCACTTCCATACAGGTATTTCAGGTTGGACCAGAAGTCCTGAGGGTCTTTGATGTTCAACTTTTACCTTAGAACATGTAAGGCACTTGGAAACAAAAACAGTAATATCCTTTTTCATTCCAGGCCACCAGTAGGTGTATCGAAGGTCTTGATACATCTTGTCGGCTCCTGGGTGTATAGATTATCTGTTTTGTGTGCCTCATTCATAAGGAATTCACGAAGGTTGTTGTGGTCAGGAATCCATATGCGATCTAGATAGTACAGAATACCGTCAGATTTAGTTTCAATTTTAAGTTCAGCTCCACAGGACAGCTCCTTTCGTACGTCGTCTTCTGTTATTGAAACATGTCGGGCTTCTCGAATTTGATCTTTGATGTCGGTTATGATTTGCGAACATAGAAGACGAATGGAGTTCGCATAACCCTTTCGACTGAGTGCATCGGCCACCACATTTGCCTTGCCAGGGTGATACCGAATTTCCCAGTCATAGTCATTAAGAAGTTCGACCCATCTTCGTTGCCTCATGTTTAACTCCTTTTGGTTGAAGATATGTTGAAGACTCTTGTGGTCAGTGTATATTTCACACTTAGTACCGTAGAGATAATGTCTCCATATCTTAAGAGCGAACACAACGGCTCCAAGTTCTAGGTCGTGGGTGGTGTAGTTCTTCTCATGAGTTTTGAGCTGTCTAGAAGCATAAGCTATCACCTTTCCTCTTTGCATTAGAACACAGCCTAGTCCTTGCCCTAACGCGTCGCAATAAACCACGAAGTCTTCACAACCTTCAGGAAGAGTGAGGTTAGGTGCATCACAGAGTTTTTGTTTAAGGGTCTGGAAGGCTTCTTCTTGTTTGGGTCCCCAAATGAAGGGTTTCCCTTTATGAGTTAAAGCCGTGAGTGGTACAGCAATGCGGGAGAAATTTGAAATGAAACGGTGATAATAACCAGCCAAACCAAGGAATGATCTTACTTCAGTTGGTGTACGTGGCGCTTGCCATTCTTGTACTGCTTTGATCTTTGAGGGGTCGACATGTATTCCCTTGTCATTGACGACATGTCCAAGGAATTGTACCTCTTTTAACCAGAATTCGCATTTGGAGAATTTGGCGTAGAGCTTTTCATTCTCTAAGAGTGTAAGGATGAGTCGAAGGTGCCGTTCATGATCAGACTTAGACTTTGAGTAAATGAGGATGTCGTTGATGAAGACTATAACAAAGCGATCGAGATGGGTTTGCAGACTCTGTTCATCAGATCCATGAAGACAGCTGGAGCGTTGGTTAAACCAAATGGCATGACCATGAATTCATAATGACCATAACGAGTTCGGAAGGCGGTCTTTGGGATGTCTTCTTCATGTACTCTGAGTTGATGATAACCAGAACGAAGGTCGATTTTTGAAAAACAGCTGGCGACTTGAAGTTGGTCAAGAAGATCATCAATGCGCGGTAATGGATAGTGGTTCTTGACCGTTAACTTGTTGAGTTCTCTGTAGTCGATGCACATGCGAAACATTCCATCTTTCTTCTTCACAAAAAGGACAGGTGCACCCCAAGGTGAGGAGCTAGGACGTATGAATCCTTTGTCAGTCAACTCTTGCAATTGACTGGCTAGCTCTTGCATTTCGGAGGGGGCTAACCTATAAGGAGACTTTGCAACTGGCGTAGCACCAGGTATAAGATCAATGCGGAATTCGACTTCTCTCACGGGAGGAAGTCCTGAGATGTCGTCAGGAAAAACTTGCGGAAAATCTTTTACTACTGGGATGTCTTCAAGTTTCTTCTCCATGGTTCCCTATTTGACGACATGTGTTAGAAATGCGACATAATTCTTGCGGAGATATTTTCGAGCTTGAAGACATGACATTAATCTGAGTCCTTTCGATGGGGTTTCTCCAAAGATTCGTAGAGTCTGACCGTTTGTAAGAGGAATGCGTATAAACTTTTCGCGGCATACAACTTCAGCCTGATGTTGGCTGAGCCACTCCATACCAATTATAATGTCAAAGCTTCCCAACTTCATAGGAATGAGGTTAATGGAAAATCGTGATCGTTTAAGGTGAGAGTACAATTGCGTATAATAGAGTTTAATGAGACCGGTTTTCCGTCAGCAACTTCTACTGTTATGGATTCCAGGAGCTTATCACGAGTTTGGTTGAGGATGGGTTCAAATTCTAAGGACACAAAACTTTTATCCGCACCAGTATCAAACAACATGGATGCATAACTACCATTGATAAGAAACGTACCGTTAACCACATTGCTGTCAGCTCTAGCCTGATTAGCGTTGATGTTGAAATATCTTCCTCTTGCAGGTGGAGGAGCTTGGTTAGCCTGATTCACCGGATTTGCTTGGGCTTGAGCATGTATAATGTTTACCAAACGTGGACAAGTGTTTCTAAAGTGGCTTGGGTCTCCACAATTGTAGCAAGCCCGCATAGGTTGCACCATGGGATAGTTGGGTTGGTAGTAGGATTGGGCTAAATGTTGGGTAGGTGGTAGTAGTAGAGGTTGTTGGCCTTGACCCATTATGTGATGGTGGGTTTGGGTTGAGGGCTGGTGGCGGTTCGTCCGCTGAGGTATGCGACAGGTTTGAACAGTGTGACCTGCGCGACCACAGCCGGTGCAATGTTGGCAGGGATGATCAGGAAAGTGATGGTATTGGCAACGGTTGCATTTTGGGAATGGGCTAGAGTATGGCCTTTTATATGGTGCAGGTGAGGGGGCAACTTGGGTAATGGGTGCAGCAGGGATAGGGAAATTTGTTTGTGTGACAGCAAAGTTTCTGGTGTTACGTTTCCTCTTGTTATCAAACTTAGAGGAGGAGGTGGAATGGTTTGAAGTTTGGCCCTCAACGGGGGCTTTCTTTTTCTCCTCTTTAAATTTACCGTTGCGAATTCGATTCTCAGTAAGCTCAGTAGCTAGTTCCATAGCAGCTTCAAGTGTTGCTGGCGAAGTGCTGAGAACTGAGTCTTGAATTTTCGAGGGAAGCCCTCGAATATAATGTTCGACTAAGCGGTAAACTGGGGTGAACAAGTTAGGGACCATTTGGTTCAACTCTAAAAACCTCTTGTTGTAGGAAGTATGATCTCCCTCCTTTTGCTTCAACGAATGAAATTCATCCTCTAACTTTTTAATCTCACTTCTAGGACAGAATCATCTCGTCATGATTTCCCTTAACTCCTCCCACGTTAAGGCCATTGCATCTTCGATTCCTCTCTTACCCTTTTCAGTATTCCACCAGGTAAGAGCTACCCCAAATAGTCTCCCGGTTGCGTTGTAACATTTGTCGAAAACGGGTTTTCCAAACCCGCTCCATTTGTAATCGAATATCAAGTTATAAATGTTCGTTGCGTATTTATGCCTATTTTGATTTTTAATGATACATAATTAATAAACAAACTAATCTATAAAAGTTATAATGGATTAAAAGTAAAAATAAAATAATTAAAAATAAAATGAGGCTGCCGGGACTCGAACCCGGGTCAGCCGGAAGAGAACTCAAAGACTTAACACACACACGCATAACCACTCCGCCACTTGTTGTTTTCTGTCAACTCTAGGAAACAAATGAGTTTTATAGACAAACATAAATCAACCGGTTACGCCAACTGTAACTGAAATCGGTCATCAAACGCCCAAAGACGATTTGATTACTCGCGGTTCACTGAGTTTAACCGATATACCGACGTTTTCAATCAAGTTGCTTTGAATGAACTTGAATTCTAGAAGTGGATCGGTTTTTATAACCGAAAATCTTCAATTCCAGTATTACTTCCATCTTTGTACTCTTTCGCGACTCAAACATAATCTACAGACTCTCAATTACATTTCCGCACAAGTTTCAGTCCGCCGGAGAATCAAATTTTACTCGCCGGAAAGTTTCTGCAAGTCGCCGGAAAACCGTATTCTCCATCAAAACGGTAAGTCTTTCAATACCGTCGTGGTCTATCAATTGTTAAGCTATTTCTAACTCAGACCTTTCAATTGAAATCAAATTCAGACGATGCTATCGGATAATTCCAGTTCGCCGGAAAACTTCTGGAAATCCTTATTTTCAGCTGTGAAACGGTATGGACATTTAAACACCCTGTTAACGTTTGTTTAGCATTTCAATTCCACGATTAGCTAATCAAAACGGATAATTTGCTTGCTCAGTTGAAGTTCATAAAAACGGAGCCGACGCCTTGCCGGAATTCTGAGTTAAATTATTCCTCCGGTATGTTTGTTTCCAACACCGTCTTTGTCATTTCATCTTAGTCTTATGAATGTGTTAATCGTTTTAAAACAAGAAACAGAGGGGTAATTTGCTGTCTATAAAAATTAACGGAGAAGATGAACTGTGCTAACATTATAAGGATAATTCAAATTGGTATTTTAAACGGGTTAGACACACAGTCCAGCAGTGGACTGTGTGCAAATAATACGCGCACGCCGCGAGTTCGATCCCTGATACACGCACCCTCTCTGTAATAAAAACGTTTTATTTTTCTAACTGAACCGGGTTAACTTACGTTAGTTGTTAAGTATAATAAAAATGTGTATATTAACCAAGTTAGACACACAGTCCAGCGGTGGACTGTGTGTAACGTTAAAGCACAGGTCCCGGGTTCGAGACCTGTCAGTGACACCGGTTCGATGATTTAAAATGTTTTTGAAAATAAAAGAATTTTGGATAAGCTGAGTTAATATATAAGTATAATTAAAAACAGAATTATTTCGGGTTAAACACGTAGCTCAGTTGGTAGAGCTGCGTGCACGCGTACAGGAGGTCTCGGGTTCGAGCCTCACCCAGCGCATTGCAATTACACAATAAACCGGTCAAACAGTCAAAGTCAAAAAGTCAACGGTCAACCCAAAAAGTCAACATATTTTATATTTTAATTATTTAATTTAATTTAAAAATCAATTAAAAATACTTAAAAATAATGTTTTTAAAGATAGGAAATAGCCTTAAACTCGCAAAAATATATCTAAAAAATTCTATTAAAATCCTTAATAAAAATCCACTCATTTACTATATCTTTCCGTTATTATTTAGGTTAGTTAATTCTCGTTGTTCAGCTCTTCCAACTCGTGCGCATCTCACCATGTCCAATCCAACGCACCCAATGTGAGTGAATCTTTACAAATTCCCGTTTTAATCACGTTTTTGGGGTGTATCATGTGTCTTCCTATTTATTATATTTAAATCATTGTGCATACATCATATCATGAACAAATGTGTATTCAGTTTGTTTCAACTGTTTGTGTGATTATTGTTAGATTTAATTTATTATTTTCAGTACATGCAATTTCATAGGCCGCCGCTCCCCATTACATTATGAGCGTTGAGCATGTTCCCCATTACATTATGAGCGTGAACCTGGCGTGCCAACATACGATCGGCTCCGTTTGATTGAGCCTTGATCGCACAGACATTTATCATTTTCAGTACATGCAATACGATCGGCTCCGTTTGATTGAGCCTTGATCGCGCAGTTACATTCATGTTATTTATTGTATGATGTTGGTATGTTATTGTATGTTATAGTTTGTGATTGTTGTTGCTACTGTTTGATTATTTACATTTGCTCACTTATGATTATTGCACAATTTTTCATTGATAAACTAACAAGAAAATCAATAATAAATGTTTATCTAACAAGATTCACTCGCCAACTTATGTTGACCCAAAAACCCCCATTTTTACACATGATACAGGTGAACCAGCCGCAGCAAGAAACACATAGGATTGGCCTAGAAGAATAAAATGATTTAGAGCTTGGAATTGTTTAGTTAGTTATTTTTCTTTGTATTTTTATGGACATGTTTGGATTATTGGGAATGTAATTTTGACTTAAATAAATATGAAACATATTAGTAAATATCATGAGCTTTGGTGATAACCCAATTATGCCCCGACCCTTATTCCGCTGCGGGTCGGGGTGTGACAGATTGGTATCAGAGCCATGACTATAGGGATATAGGATAGGTTATTAGACCCTTAGAGCCTATACTATAGTTGATTAGAAATTTTTAAGATTTTAGTGTGTTACATGCCAAATTTCATGATGTTTATATGTTTTATGTTAAATGTTACATTCAATGTTATGCAAGCATGTTCATAAGTATATATTATCATATAATGCCTATCATGAATCATATTCTCATAACATATCATATCCATGAAAGCACACACCACATCATTTTCATGATTGCTTTTACAATGATTTTTGTGTTTTTCAAATCTCATCAAAGTGAGTTCTCATGACGGGCATGTAGTAACTGGAAGGGTACCAGTACCGGTAGTCGGAACGTCCTGTCTAGGCTTGCATTCGTATAAATCCAAAATAAAGGACCAGTTTGCCTACCTGGGGACTAACGATGAGAGTACGAAGTACCTATTAGGCCAAAGCATGCTATACCAAACGTCGTGTGAGCTAACCCCACTTTGAGTTGTCATTGTGTCTACACGTGGACACATTCCGACCATACATCTCGTAAACATATTTTGTGGTTTGCATTCGGGTGATGCGGGTGTTAAATCGCCAATACTAATGTGAATCCTACCAAGCCAATAGTCATGGGGGCCCACATGACTATACAGGTGAAGGTATGGGGAACATTTGAGGCCCAACATGAGCAAACCCAAGACATCCTATGGATGTAGTTGCATTATTGATATTTATGTTATTTTCATTTTCTTAAAGACACATGACACCTAAAAAGACTTCATAAACTCATAATCTTCTTATGTATGTTCCTGTAGATGTCGGCTAGGCAACAACGAGGGGGTAGAAGATCAGGAAGGTCACACGAACGCTTGGCCACTCAAATCGCAAAACAAATGGCCGCGGTGCTGCCTGACATTGTGGTTCAAGTACAACAAGCTCTCGCCACAAATCCCACCAATCCTGCCCAGCAAGAAGACCAGAACATCGGCAACCCTCCTACCAAAAAGTGCTCATATAAACATTTCAAGTCTTGCGATCCTCCGAAATTTGAAGGGACCGAAGGTGTGACTGCTCTCCTCCACTGGTTTGAGGAAATGGAAAACACCTTCCTCAACTGCGATTGTCCTGAGGATCGCAAGGTTCGATACGCCACCGGGAGACTATTTGGGGTAGCTCTCACCTGGTGGAATACTGAAAAGGGGAAGAGGGGAATTGATGATGTAATGGCCTTAACATGGGAGGAGTTAAGGGAAATCATGACTAGGCATTTCTGTCCTAGGAGTGAAATTAAAAAGTTGGAGGACGAATTTCATTCTTTAAAGCAAAAGGAGGAGATCATACCACCTACAACAAGAGGTTCTTAGAGTTGAACCAAATGGTCCCTAATTTGTTTACCCCAGTTTATCGCTTGATCGAGCATTATATTCGAGGTCATCCCTCGAAAATTCAAGATTCAGTTCTCAGCATTTCGCCAGCAACACTTGAAGCTGCTATGGAGCTAGCGACAGAACTGACCGAGAATCGAATTCACAATGGTAAGTTTAAAGAAGAGAAAAAGAAAGCCCCCGTTGAGGGTCAAACTTCAAACCATTCCATCTCCTCCTCTAAGTTTGCTAACAAGAGGAAGCGCAACACCAGAAACTTCGCTGTCACTCAAACCAATTTCCCTATTCCTGCTGCACCCATTACCCAAGTCGCCCCTTCACCTGCACCATACAAAAGACCATACTCTGGCCCGTTACCAAAATGCAACCGTTTCCAATACCACCATTCTCCTGATCAACCTTGCCAATATTGCACCGGCTGTGGTCGCGCATGTCATACTGTTCAAACCTGCCGCATGCCTCAGCGAACGAACCGCCACCAGCCTTCAACCCAAACCCACCAGCAAATAATGGGTCAAGCCCAACAACCCCTACTATTACCACCCACCCAACATTTAGCCCAAACATATTACCAACCCAACTATCCTATGGTACAACCTATGCGGGCTTGCTACAATTGTGGAGACCCAAGCCATTTTAGAAACACTTGTCCAAGGCTGGTAAACATTATTCATGCTCAGGCCCAAGCCAATCCGGTGAATCAAGCGAACCAAGCTCCTCCACCTGCAAGAGGAAGAGCTTTCAACATCAACGCTAATCAGGCTAGAGCTGACAGCAATGTGGTTAACGGTACGTTCCTTATCAATGGTAGATATGCATCCATGTTGTTTGATACTGGCGCGGATAAAAGTTTTGTGTCCTTAGAGTTTGAACCTATCCTAAACCAAAATCGTGATAAGCTCATGGAATCCATAACAGTAGAAGTTGCAGACGGGAAACCGGTCTCATTAAACTCTATTATACGCAACTGTACACTCACCTTAAACGACCACGACTTTTCAGTTGACCTTATTCCTATTAAGTTAGGAAGTTTTGATATCATAATTGGTATGGACTGGCTCAGTCAACATCAGGCAGAAGTTGTATGTCGAGAAAAGTTTATACGTATTCCTCTTTCAAACGGTCAGACTCTTCGAATTTTTGGAGAAACCTCGTCGAAAGGGCTCAGCTTAATGTCTTGTCTTCAAGCTCAAAAATATATTCGCAAGAATTATGTCGCGTTTTTAGCTCATATCATCAAAAAGGGAACCATGGAGAAGAAACTTGAAGACATCCCAGTAGTAAAAGATTTCCCACAAGTTTTTCCTGACGACATTTCAGGACTTCCTCCAGTTAGAGAAGTCGAATTCCGTATTGATCTTATACCTGGTGCTACACCAGTTGCAAAGTCTCCTTATAGGTTGGCCCCCTCTGAAATGCAAGAGCTAGCCAGTCAATTACAAGAGTTGACTGACAAGGGATTCATACGTCCTAGCTCCTCGCCTTGGGGTGCACCTGTCCTTTTTGTAAAGAAGAAAGATGGATTGTTTCGCATGTGCATCGACTACAGAGAACTCAACAAGTTAACAATCAAGAATCGCTATCCATTACCTCGCATTGATGATCTTCTTGACCAACTTCAAGGTGCCAGCTGCTTTTCAAAAATCGACCTTCGATCTGGTTATCATCAACTTAGAGTACATGAAGAAGACGTCCCAAAGACCGCATTCCGAACTCGTTATGGTCATTATGAATTCATGGTTATGCCATTTGGTTTAACCAACGCTCCAGCAGTCTTCATGGATCTGATGAACAAAGTCTGCAAACCTTATCTTGATCGATTTGTTATAGTCTTCATCGACGACATTCTCATTTATTCAAAGTCTAAGTCTGATCATGAGCGCCATCTTCGACTCATCCTTACTCTTCTAGAGAATGAAAAGCTTTACGCCAAATTTTCCAAATGCGAATTCTGGTTAAAAGAGGTGCAATTCCTCGGACATGTAGTCAATGACAAGGGAATACATGTCTACCCCTCAAAGATCAAAGCGGTACAAGAATGGCAAGCGCCACGTACACCAACTAAAGTAAGATCTTTTCTTGGTTTGGCTGGTTATTATCGTCGTTTCATTTCAAACTTCTCTCGCATTGCTGTACCACTCACGCTTTAACTCATAAGGGAAAACCTTTCATATGGGGACCCAAGCAAGAAGAAGCCTTTCAAAACCTTAAACAAAAACTCTGTGATGCACCAATCCTCACTCTTCCTGAAGGTTGTGATGACTTCGTGGTCTATTGCGACGCGTCAGGGCAAGGATTAGGCTGTGTTCTAATGCAAAGAGGAAAGGTTATAGCTTATGCTTCGAGACAACTCAAGACGCATGAGAAGAACTACACCACCCATGACCTAGAACTTGGAGCGTTGTGTTCGCTCTTAAGATATGGAGACATTATCTCTACGGTACTAAGTGTGAAATATACACTGACCACAAGAGTCTTCAACATATCTTCAATCAAAAGGAGTTAAACATGAGGCAAAGAAGATGGGTCGAACTTCTAAATGACTACGACTGTGAAATTCGGTACCACCCTGGCAAGGCAAATGTGGTGGCTGATGCACTTAGTCGAAAGGGTTATGCGAACTCCATTCGTCTTCAATGTTCGCAAATCATAACTGACATTAAGGATGAAATTCGAGAAGCCCAACATGTTTCAGTAACGGAAGATGATGTACGAAAGGAGCTGTCCTGTGGAGCTGAACTTAAAATTGAAACTAAATCTGACGGTATTTTGTACTATCTAGATCGTATATGGATTCCTGACCACAACAATCTTCGTGAAATTCTTATGAATGAGGCTCACAAAACACGATACTCTATACACCCAGGAGCCGATAAGATGTATCAAGACCTTCGATACACCTATTGGTGGCCTGGAATGAAAAAGGATATTGCTGTTTTTGTTTCTAAGTGCCTTACATGTTCCAAGGTGAAAGCTGAACACCAAAGACCCTCAGGACTTCTGGTCCAACCCGAAATACCTGTATGGAAGTGGGAAAACATAACCATGGACTTCATTACCGGGTTACCTCGCACTTCTGGTGGGTATGACACTATATGGGTAATCATTGACCGACTTACAAAATCAGCTCACTTTATTCCTATCCGTGAAGATTTCAAGAACGAAAAGCTAGCTCGTGTTTATATCAGCGAAATCGTAAGCCGACATGGTGTACCGTTAAGCATTATTTCTGATCGTGATGGTCATTTCACTTCCCGAACATGGCAAGCAGTACAAGCTGCTTTGGGTACGCGATTAGATCTCAGTACCGCCTATCATCCTCAAACTGATGGTCAATCTGAACGCACCATTCAAACTCTTGAAGATATGCTTCGAGCATGTGTCATAGACTTCAAGGGAAATTGGGACGCTCATCTACCATTAGTTGAATTTTCGTACAACAACAGCTATCATTCAAGCATCGGTATGGCACCTTTTGAAGCCTTATATGGTCGTAAGTGCCGATCTCCAGTATGTTGGCACGAAATTGGGAAAGCTCAAATTACTGGTCCGGAATTGATTCAAGAAACCACGACAAGATCCATCAAATTCGAAACAATCTTCTAGCGGCTCAAAGTCGTCAAAAGAGTTATGCAGATAAACGACGGAAGCCTTTAGAGTTTAACATTGGTGATTATGTACTTTTATAACCGTGGAAGGGAGTAGTTCGTTTTGGTCAAAAAGGCAAGCTAGCACCACGCTACGTAGGACCTTTCAAGATACTCGAAAGAGTAGGACCTGTAGCATACAAGCTTGATCTACCAGAAGAACTCAACAGGATTCATCCCACATTCCACGTATCAAACTTGAAGAAGTGCCTCGCTGATGAAAATCTCCACATTCCTCTGGAAGATATTCAGATTGATGAATCTATGCATTTTATTGAAAGACCGGTAGAGATCATGGACTTCGGAGAAAAACGTCTACGATGGAGTCGTATTCCAATTGTTAGGGTACGCTGGGAGTCAAAACGGGGACCTGAGTTTACTTGGGAACATGAAGACTCAATGCGTGAAAAATACCCGCATCTTTTTCCTACTACTTCCACTACTTAAATTTCGGGACTAAATTCCTAAAAGTAGGGGATACTGTAACATTTGTCGAAAACGGGTTTTCCAAACCCGCTCCATTTGTAATCGAATATCAAGTTATAAATGTTCGTTGCGTATTTATGCCTATTTTGATTTTTAATATACATAATTAATAAACAAACTAATCTATAAAAGTTATAATGGATTAAAAGTAAAAATAAAATAATTAAAAATAAAATGAGGCTGCCGGGACTCGAACCCGGGTCAGCCGGAAGAGAACTCAAAGACTTAACACACACACGCATAACCACTCCGCCACTTGTTGTTTTCTGTCAACTCTAGGAAACAAATGAGTTTTATAGACAAACATAAATCAACCGGTTACGCCAACTGTAACTGAAATCGGTCATCAAACGCCCAAAGACGATTTGATTACTCGCGGTTCACTGAGTTTAACCGATATACCGACGTTTTCAATCAAGTTGCTTTGAATGAACTTGAATTCTAGAAGTGGATCGGTTTTTATAACCGAAAATCTTCAATTCCAGTATTACTTCCATCTTTGTACTCTTTCGCGACTCAAACATAATCTACAGACTCTCAATTACATTTCCGCACAAGTTTCAGTCCGCCGGAGAATCAAATTTTACTCCCGGAAAGTTTCTGCAAGTCGCCGGAAAACCGTATTCTCCATCAAAACGGTAAGTCTTTCAATACCGTCGTGGTCTATCAATTGTTAAGCTATTTCTAACTCAGACCTTTCAATTGAAATCAAATTCAGACGCTGCTATCGGATAATTCCAGTTCGCCGGAAAACTTCTGGAAATCCTTATTTTCAGCTGTGAAACGGTATGGACATTTAAACACCCTGTTAACGTTTGTTTAGCATTTCAATTCCACGATTAGCTAATCAAAACGGATAATTTGCTTGCTCAGTTGAAGTTCATAAAAACAGAGCCGACGCCTTGCCGGAATTCTGAGTTAAATTATTCCTCCGGTATGTTTGTTTCCAACACCGTCTTTGTCATTTCATCTTAGTCTTATGAATGTGTTAATCGTTTTAAAACAAGAAACAGAGGGGTAATTTGCTGTCTATAAAAATTAACGGAGAAGATGAACTGTGCTAACATTATAAGGGTAATTCAAATTGGTATTTTAAACGGGTTAGACACACAGTCCAGCGGTGGACTGTGTGCAAATAATACGCGCACGCCGCGAGTTCGATCCCTGATACACGCACCCTCTCTGTAATAAAAACGTTTTATTTTTCTAACTGAACCGGTTAACTTACGTTAGTTGTTAAGTATAATAAAAATGTGTATATTAACCAAGTTAGACACACAGTCTAGCGGTGGACTGTGTGTAACGTTAAAGCACAGGTCCCGGGTTCGAGACCTGTCAGTGACACCGGTTCGATGATCTAAAATGTTTTTGAAAATAAAAGAATTTTGGATAAGCTGAGTTAATATATAAGTATAATTAAAAACAGAATTATTTCGGGTTAGACACGTAGCTCAGCTGGTAGAGGTGCGTGCACGCGTACGGGAGGTCTCGGGTTCGAGCCTCACCCAGCGCATTGCAATTACACAATAAACCGGTCAAACAGTCAAAGTCAAAAAGTCAATGGTCAACCCAAAAAGTCATCATATTTTTATATTTTTAATTATTTAAATTAATTTAAAAATCAATTAAAAATACTTAAAATAATGTTTTTAAAGATAGGAAATAGCCTTAAACTCGCAAAAATATATCTAAAAAATTCTATTAAAATCCTTAATAAAATCCACTCATTTACTATATTTTTCGGTTATTATTTAGGTTAGTTAATTCTCGTTGTTCATCTCTTCCAACTCGTGCGCATCTCACCATCTCCAATCCAACGCACCCAATGAGAGTGAATATTTAAAAATTCACCGTTTTAATCACGTTTTTTGGGGTGTATCATGTGTCTTGCTATTTATTATATTTAAATCATTGTGCATACATCATATCATGAACAAATATGTATTCAGTTTGTTTCAACTGTTTGTGTGATTATTTTAGATTTAATTTATTATTTTCAGTACATGAAATTTCATAGGCCGCCGCTCCCCATTACATTATGAGCGTTGAGCATGTTCCCCATTACATTATGAGCGTGAACCTGGCGTGCCAACATACGATCGGCTCCGTTTGATTGAGCCTTGATCGCACAGACATTTATCATTTTCAGTACATGCAATACGATCGGCTCCGTTTGATTGAGCCTTGATCGCGCAGTTACATTCATGTTATTTATTGTATGATGTTGGTTATGTTATTGTATGTTATAGTTTGTGATTGTTATTGCTACTGTTTGATTATTTACATTTGCTCACTTATGATTATTGCACAATTTTTCATTGATAAACTAACAAGAAAATCAATAATAAATGTTTATCTAACAAGGTTCACTCGCCAACTTATGTTGACCCAAAAACCCTCATTTTTACACATGATACAGGTGAACCAGCTGCAGCAAGAAACACATAGGATTGGCCTAGAAGAATAAAATGATTTAGAGCTTGGAATTGTTTAGTTGGTTATTTTTCTTTGTATTTGTATGGACATGTTTGGATTATTGGGAATGTAATTTTGACTTAAATAAATATGAAACATATTAGTAAATATCATGAGCTTTGGTGATAACCCAATTATGCCCCGACTCTTATTCCGCTGTGGGTCGGGTGTGTGACATGCGTATCGTACCTTGCGATCCTCGGGACAATCGCAGTTGAGGAAGGTGTTTTCCATTTCCTCAAACCAGTGGAAGAGAGCAGTGACACCTTCGGTCCCTTCAAATTTCGGAGGATCGCAAGACTTGAAATGTTTATATGAGCACTTTTTGGTAGGAGGGTTGCCGATGTTCTGGTCTTCTTGCTGGAGAGGATTGGTGGGATTTGTGGCGAGAGCTTGTTGTACTTGAACCACAATGTCAGGAAGCACCGCGGCCATTTTTTTTGCGATTTGAGTGGCCAAGCGTTCGTGTGACCTTCCTGATCTTCTACCCCCTCGTTGTTGCCTAGCCGACATCTACAGGAATATACGTAAGAAGATTGTGAGTTTATGTAGTCTTTTTAGGTGTCACGTGTCTTAAAAAAAATAAAAATAACATAACTTGGTAGGATTCACACTAGTATTAGCGGTTTAACACTCGCATCACCCGAATGAAAACCATGAAATATGTTTACGAGATGTATGGTCGGAAGGTGTCCAGGTGTAGACACAATGACAACTCAAAGTGGGGTTAGCTCACACGACGTTTGGTATAGCATGCTTTGGCCTAATAGGTACTTCGTACTCTCATCGTTAGTCCCCAGGTAGGCAAACTGGTCCTTTATTTTGGATTTATACGAATGCCAAGCCTAGACAGGACGTTCCGACTACCGGTACTTGTACCCTTCCAGTTACTACATGCCCGTCACGAGAACTCACTTTGATGTGATTTGAAAATACAAAAATCATTGCAAAAACAATCATGGAAATGATGTGGTGTGTGCTCTCATGGATATGATATGTTATGAGAATATGATTCATGATAGGCATTATATAATAATATGTACTTATGAACATGCTTGCATAACATTGAGTGTAACATTAAACATAAAACATATAAACATCATGAATTTTGCATGTAACACACAAAAATTAAAAATTCTAATCAACTATAGTATAGGCTCTAAGGATCTAATAACCTATCCTATATCCCTATAGTCATGGCTCTGATACCAATCTGTCACACCCCGACCCGCAGCAGAATAAGAGTCGGGGCATAATTGGGTTATCACCAAAGCTCATGATATTTACTAATATGTTTCATATTTATTAAATTCAAAATTACATCCTCAATATTCCAAACATGTTCATACAAATACAAAGAAAGATAATCAACTAAACAATCCAAAGTCTAAACCAGTTTATTCTTCTAAGCCATCCTATGTGTTTCTTGCTGCAGCTGGATCACCTGTATCATGTGTAAAAATGGGGGGTTTTTGGGTCAACATAAGTTGGCGAGTGAACCTTGTTAGAAAAACATTTATTTTCGATCTCTTGTTATCTTTATCAGGAAAAATTGTGCAATAATCATATGTGAGCAAACGTAATTAAATCATACAATAACAATAACAACAACAAACAATAACTTACAATAACTTACAATAACAAACCAACTTGCATGAATATAACACATGAATGAAACTGTATATGTTGGCAACGTCACGTTCACGCTCATAATGTAATGGGGAACGGACGGCCTATGATGAATGTCTGTGCGATCAAGGCTCAATCAAACGGAGCCGATCGTATGTTGGCAACGCCTGGTTCACGCTCATAATGTAATGGGGAACAGCTCAACGCTCATAATGTAATGGGGAGCGGCGGCCTATGATAATGTATGTACTGAAAAATGATAAATATAATCTAAACAATAACCACACAAACAGTTGATACATGTTGAATACACATTTGTTCATGGATATGATAGATGCACAATACTTTAAATGTGATAAATAATAAGACAAATGATACACCCCAAAAACGTGATTAAAACGGGGAATTTGTAGAGATTCACTCACATTGGGTGCGTTCGGTTGAAGATGAAGAAATGCGCACGAGTTTAGAGGATTGATCGACGAGAATTAACTAACCTAAATAATAACGAAAGGTATGGTAAATGAGTCTAACCTAAATAATAACGAAAGGTATGGTAAATGAGTGGATTTTATTAATAACTTTAATAGGATTTTTAGATGTATTTTTGTGAATTTAAGGCTATTTTCTAACTTTTAAAACATTACTTTTAAGTATTTTAATTGATTTTTAAATTAAATAAATAAATAAAAATATAAAAAAAAATTGTTGACTTTTGCGTTGACCATTGACCGTTGACCGTGACTGTTGACTGTTTGACCGGTTCGTTAGTGTGCATATGTGCACCGGGTAAGGCTCGAACCCGAGACCTCCCGTACGCGTGCACGCAGCTCTACCAACTGAGCTACGTGTCTAACCCGAAATAATTCTGTTTTTAATTATATTTATATACTGTTTTAGTTTATTCAAAATTCTTTTATTTTCAAAAAGGATTTTAATCATCGAACCGGCATGTGTAACAGGTCTCGAACCCGGGACCTGTGGGTTAGTGTTGCACACAGTCCACCGCTGGACTGTGTGTCTAACCTGGTTAATATATCGATTTTTATTATACTTAACATCTTCCTTGAATTAATCCGGTTCAGTTAAAAAAAAACTTCTTTATTACAGCTAATGAGTTTGTGTCAAGGATCGAACTCGCGGCGTGTGATTAATGTGTGCACACAGTCAACCGCTGGACTGTGTGTCTAACCCGAGTTATAATCCAAATTATATTAAACTTATATACAAACTAACTTCGTCTTCTTCGTTACAAATTCACAGACAACGATTACCCTACTGTTTCTTGTTTAATTCGATTGACAAACATTCAAATGATTAAAATGAAATGGCAGGGAAGATTTTTGGAAGTAAACATACCGGAGAAATGATCTTTCTCAGAGTTCCGGCGAAGTCGTCGGCTCTGTTTTTATGGACTTTGTCTGAGCGGACCAATTAACAATTTTGATTAGCTAGATGTGGAATTGAAGTACCGAACAAGAGTTATCAGAATGTTTAAAGGTTTATACCGTTTCACAGCGAGTTCTAGAAATTCTCAGAAATTTTCCAGCGAGTGATGATTATCCGATATCGTCGCCTGGAACTGATTCTGATTGAAGGGTTTGAGTTAGCAAAAGCTTAACAACTGATAGAAGATAGAAGAATTGAGAAACTTATTGTTTTAATGGAAGACACGGTTTTTCCGGCGAAAGTCCGGCGAGTTCAAAAAGCTTTTCCGACGAACTGAAAATAGAGCGAAAGTGAAATTGAAGGTTCTGCGGATGATTTTGAGTCGCGAGAGGATGCTATTGTTGGAGTAATTCAGGAAGTGAAGATTTTCGGTTATTAAAACCGATCATCACATGAATTCAAGTCCATTCAAGACTGAATTGATTAAAATTGTCGGTTTATCGTTTATTATCAGAAATCCCGTGATCACTCAAACGTCTTGGACGTTTGGAAGCTTATAACGGTTTCAGTTAGCGTAAACAGGTCGATTCATGGTTGAACATATGATTTAATTGTTTCCTAGAACTCACAAAAAGATCAAGTGGCGGAGTGGTTATATGTGCGCGAGTTAAGTTGTTGAGCTTTCCGGCTGACCGGTTCGAGTCCCGGCAGCCTGTTTTTCATTTTATTTATTTTATTTTTACTTTTTAACAATTATAGCTTTTAAATTCTAATTTGTTTATTAATTATGCATCGTTCAAAATTAAAATAAATATAAATACGCAACGAAACATTTATAACTTGATATTCGGTTACAAACGAAGCGGGTTTGGAAAACCCGTTTTTGACAAATGTTACATGAGTAAGGTGCCCATACCTATTGCTGATCGTGCATAGGCGGCATGGGGCGGTAACCGGGTGATGGAAGGGACAGGTATTGCACTTGGGATGGGGTCCGGTGTACGCTTTCTTAATGGGTTCGGGGCGGGCAAAGCTGGCTGGTGGGGGTTTGGCGGAGTGACTACCGCGCAAATTGGGCTCAAAGCCTTCCGCTTCTTGCCCTTGGTGTTGCTTCTTGGGGGTTTGGGTGAGGCAAGTTCGGTAATGGATTCAGTGGTTGCTTGATGGGCTTTCCTTGGTGGAGCCTTGGCGGCTTCACGAAGGACTTGGCGGTTGTTCAAAAGAGCAGCCAGCTGAAAAGCTTCCTCGAGAGTGTTGGAGGAGGTGGCATCGACCAGGTAAGCGAGGTTAGGAGGAAGGCAACGTATGTATTTAGCGACCGCCTTCTCAGTAGTGTCGACTTGACTTGGACAAATCGCGCTCAGTTGCTTAAAACGGGCCGTGAGGCCAGCGTTGTCATTCCCCACTTGCCGGAGGTTCCAAAACTCAGTCTCGAGTCATTGGAGTTCGTGAGGGGGCAAAACTGACTTTCCATTAACTTTTTGAGCTCGACCCAAGGGAGGGCGTGGGCGACTTCGTTGTCATGAGCACTACACTCGGAAGTCCACCAATCAAGGGCTCTCAATCGGAACACTCCCGTGGCGTTCAAGGTGCGCAAGTGGTCGAGACAACCACTTTGGATGAAGGAGATTTCAATGGCTTCGAACCATTATAGCAGTTTAGTGGCGTCCCCTTCGCCGGTGAAGGGCAAGGGATTGCAAGAACAGAATTGCTTATGGGTGAAGGTGGTTTTGGGTGGTTCGGCTTTGGAGTCAACAGAGGTATGAGGTGATTCGGCATTAGGTGGGGGCTGGACCTTGCTGACTATTTAGGGGATGACCTTAGCCATGTGCTCAGCCATTTGCTCAGCCATGAATTTCATGCAGTCCTTCTTTGGCATGGAGTCGGATTGGGACTTCGATTTGGACTTTGACTTCCTTCTTCCTATAACGCTTTGAGGGAAAGACATCTAAAAGGTTTGACAATAAAAAGGTAGATTTAGGCTTTGATTATAAAGTGTTGTTTTAAAGAAAAGTATCCGTTTTGAGCACATAAGCATCATGTAACATGTATAATTTCACATAGATAGCATAAGCATGTTGGCATTCAAAAGCATAAACACGTATGATTTGCATAAAGAAGTATAAATTTAGTTGGTTCACGAGAATTATTATTATTATTGTTTTTGGTTACGAAAGGTGTGCGAATCGTGCATCGGGTTCTAAATGAATGAGATAACAAGTACTAAAAACACATAGAAATTGAGATAGCATAAAAGATAGGCTCAATAAAATATCGGAGTGTTTCGGGTTGAGAAACGTTTGACTATTCCAAAGTAAATCGAGATCCTTTCAAATTAGAGAAACGTGCTTTGGCCTATAGGTAAAGCGCTCTCGTTGAGAAGCGATTAACGGCACTTTACCCTTTCAGTTACTACACGTCTCTAACCGATCGAAAAATCGAAACTTTGGCGAGATTGAAAATCGAGGAATGGGACTAGTTGACAAGGTGCGGGTTTCACCCCTAACTTGACAACATTGTACCCTAGCTGTTGTTGGTACTTACCAAACGAGGAACGTATTTCGACTCGTTGGTAAGGGTCCACTAGAGTATGAAACGGGAATTCCGATCAAGATGTGGATTTCACTCCTAACTTGATGGTGCAATTTCGTGCAAAAACCAAATTCGTGGATTGAGAGAGATCACCAAAGTGCGGGTTTCACCCCTATTTTGGTGAGATCGTCTCGATTGTGAGTGTCTTCAAGTCTTCAAGTGTGTAAATTGTGTAAGTGTCTTAGGAAAAACATGCATATATTTAATAAAAAGAAATAGGAAGAAGCAAATAGGAAGAAAAATAACATTTTATTCATGAGGTAAGAATGGTCAAGTTGGTCACTTAAACTATAGACTAGGTCGAACATGACAATTTCACCTAATTCCCTAAGTTATGGCTCTGATACCAATCTGTCACACCCCAACTGATGGCGGAAACATCAGAGTGAGACAAACTAGATTGCTCGGGACATCATAACGCTATTTGCGACAATATTTAAATTAACAACCCATTTCATTTCATAGCATCAAAACTGTCAAGGTTACACCAAATATTCAAATACAAGAAATAACAACAAAACAAGTTCAACAATAACATTATGATTAACTTAGTATTCTACATGTGTTTCTATGCCATTCCTACTAAGTTCCATCATAACAACTTCATCAACCTGCAACATGTTAAAAAGTATAGTTCAATAACAAGTATTGGCGAGTACACGAGTTTAATAGCATAAGTATAAAATCCATTTAAACAAATCCACATGAATAGCTAGCATACAAGATAAGTGTAAACAAGGCATGTGAATCTATAAGTCAATCGTCTAGTGTACCGCAAAATAGATTTCAACTTAACATTGACCACAAGAATACGGGCGGTGCATTACTCCTATAGCGCTATACATGTTAAGGGAGGCTCGATTAAATTTGATGACATTTAGATCACATAAGAATATACCAAGTAACAATTCAAGTAGCATAAGACTAAAGCATGCTGATGGATTGTTTGTGTATAGAATAAAGTGTGATTTAGTGTAGTTTTAGTAAATTAACATGTTGCACCCAAATAGTGGAAAGCATAAAAAGTGGTCGAGTGTACTCACGGTTTTGCAAAGTAATATCCGTGAGAGAGTTAGGTTGATTTAGAGGAAGGAACACCAAGTTTATCCTACACAAGGCAACGTAGGTGTGTGAGTATTAGATTGACGAGGGAGTTTAATGAGTTTAGGAATTTAAAATATGCAAAGAAAGTATATATAAACGAAAGTATTTATCTAGACATTAACGCTCGTTTTTGACACTAATAAGCCCCGAAGGGTGTTTGTGTTTTTATGGGTCATGCCCAATAGAATCGTAACGATTGTTAGGTCTAAGATAAAATAACCTACTTTTAGGACAAATAACCATTTGGTCATGGTCAAAGGTTCGGTTATATTAAGTATTTACATGTAGTTATAATATTACTAATTTATCATATAGTTCATGTAGTTCATAGATATCATGTAAGTCATATAAGTCATGCATGGAGGTAGGAGGATAACCATCCTAAACCTCTTTCATAAGATTCACCATTACACAAGATTGACACAAGGACAATCCGGATGGTCAAGAATTATGGAAATCATCAAGTGAATGGTGGATTGAATAGTTGAATGGCCAAGACCTTCATGTAATCACACCTACACCAAGACAAGCTTGTAAGCTTGGATGGCTCAACACTTGTGGTTTGAAACCCTAGTAAAAAACAAAAGTTTAGAGACATGTTATGCCTCTTGATTGTATGTGAACAAGTCTAGCTTAACACACCAACCATAAGCTTGGTTAGTGGCATAAGTAGCATAGATTTGTTATGTTAAAAATAAGTTCAAAAAAGTTTTATAAGTTATCTTCAAAAACAGAAAGTTTGGCCCCAAAAATGGTGTGATTCCACCTTGGTTTTCCATGGAAAACCTATGGTAACATCCATAGGGCTTAGCAAACAATGTTGAGGAAGAAAACAAAGTGAAAACATTGAAAAACTTGAAGTTTGAAAGATAAAAATTTGGGCATAAAGTTTATACACTTTTGGACCTCAAAATAGTGTGGTTTCACCTTAGTTTACCCAAGCAAAATTGTGAAAACCTTCCTAGAGGTTCTCTAAGAGCGTTAGAAAGAAAAACAAGGTAAAAAGAAGAAGAAAAGTGAGTCGAAACTCACTTGCAAACTGCTGAGTTTCAGCAGAGAATTCTGAAGTTTAGGGACTTGTTTAAGGAGTGTGGAGGCTTGTAAAAGTGAGAAATGGGTGGAGGAACTTGTGTTTATATAGGGGAAGGATTAGGGTTAGGATTAGGGTTCCATTAAATGCAATTAGTTGGGTGATTTGAATTAAAAAAAGAGGAGGGAACCCCTTAAGCTTGCGGCCGCAAGGGCTGTCCCTTTTTTATTTTTTTATTTTTTTTTATCAATCAATTATATAATTGATGCATCTAGGGTTTTAATTGTTGTACATGATGTATAAAACAAGTGTGGGTCTTATAATGGTCTAATGTTATGCACATTATTGTTTTAAAACCCTAAAAAAACAATTAAGTAACAAGTATTTTCTTAAACATAATGCGACAAGATTTTATGATAATGGAAGCTTGAATTCTTTGAATAACATCACTAATTGTCTTGCTTGAGTTTAGTATAAGATTTATAAACATTCATCAAACATTTACACGTTGTTTTGAATTGATTTATGAAGAAATAAAGTATCGCATGATCATAAGTTTAAACATGAACAAGGTTTGGGAATTTCGGATAATTGATTAATCTTAATTACAATCAAAGCCTTAGAATACAATGAATTGAAAATAGAAATACGATTACAAGGTTTGGACTTTCCAAAAAATAGAAACACGAAGCAGACTTGCTAAAAACGGAAAGATACAAATGCGAAGCGTTACAAGTTTTATGTTTCCATTCCCATTCCTTTCTTATCATAATCAAGTTATCAACTATCATTTAGCATGACATTCACAAGAGATCATTCATTCATGCATTTTGACAAACACTAGGCGTGCATACTATTAACAAAGCATGGTGTACAAGTATCTTATGCATGATCTTACTAATTCATGTCAATATCATCAAACTCAATCAATTTTCATATAATCTTCATTCTAAATCAATTCCCTCTAACAAATTCTCATGATAAACATCTTCATACATAATCATTATACAAATTTACACATAATTCAACATTACACCTCACAATGCTCCTACTTCAAGTGGGTTCTCACTTTTAATTACTAATTCATCCAAATTCAAGCATATATCATGTTCTAAGCGGTGCTCCTAACCCATAATCATACTAATTTCACATAAGTTCATGGATTTCTTGAAACCCATTTCATACAAAACCATCAAAACATAAAATTCTACTTACCTTGTGCTCTAGTGTGCTTAGATGATTAAGAATTCAAGGACATGCATATGTTTAAATCAAGATAAATACTTCAATTTGCTGATCCTATGATGACAAGGGGTTTTCCCCCTTCTTTCTCTGGCTCCTCGTGTGTGTTTCTCTTTTATAATCCCATCTTCCATTTGTGTCAATTTTGGCCCCTTATGTTAGCGTTTATATTTTATGGCCTATTTAAACCTTACTTACATACTAACTAGGTTCATAATACTAATTATATGTGCACATACATAAAGATTCTGGGGTGTTACAAATTTGAGTAGTTTTGTTTTGTTTTACCATATTGGTTTTCTATATTATCGTGTCTTGTGTGTTTTGCAGGGTTCTGGAAGTAAAAATAAGCTGAAACGTTAAAGAAACGAGCACACATGAGAAGATTGGGCTTAGTGAAGGATTCTCATGGATGTAAATGGATATTTGAGAAGATGAGATGATAGAGAAGTGAATTACAAAGTCGTAAGCAAAATGGTGGAGAAAACAGAGTTGAAACGAAGAAGTTATGACGAAAACATTTTTTTGTGTATGGATGTTGGTCACGTCGTGCAACCACAGAACATGATCATGCATGCGTGACACGAGCAGGGGTCTGGTCAGCGCGAAAAAAGTCTATACTTTAACCTATTTAAGCCCATAATTAACCCTAATCATAACACACACAACCCTAGACGAATTTGCAGCCAAGTAACGGAGATTTTGAAGATTAAGAGAGCTCGGGAGTGAAGAATTGGAGCGTGGGATCGAAACTTTCGGGTGTTAAGCATCTTATTACTCAGTTCTTTCGTTTATATTCGTTTTACCATGTTTGATAAACTCTTGAAAATGATTATTTTCGTTTTTAAGACTATGTTAGGCTAATTTCCTTATCACTACCTAGGTTAAAAGATGAATACATTTGTTTAACTTTGTTTCTACTCGGTTTTGGACATGAAATGTGGAATTGATTAGTAAAGTATTAAACTTTGGTTTCAATGTTCTAGTGTATATGCGTGTTTAAGTTTAACTGAATCGTTATCATATGTTTCACTTGCATTATTGTGGATGTCTTCTATGTATGAATGCTTGTTAGGTCGTAGACTGTGTGTGAGCGGCTAGTTTATGGTTAATAGTATACGACTTCCCGTAGAAACAATGATTAGGGTTTAAATAGGATTGAGTGTTCTACCGATCTTTGATAGCAGTTGAGGTGAGAGGTTGTTGGCTAGTCTCAAGTGATTAGGTTTCTAGGTCAGAATCTTCGTGAGAAGATCCCCTAGTTCAAGATCTTTGTCTTCTAGCTGATTTAGATTATAAACCATAGTTTCCCTAGATTTTCGTGTCATGAGGCATAGTTTCTAAGGGTGCTTTGTTATTACACTAGGAGAGTTGGTGAAGGAGTCCTTTAAACCGGTAGTTAAACAACCTAGTAGGTTGCCATAGGTGTCTTCTCGAGAAAGGTCGAGAGTCCTGTTCGGTTATTCTGTGATTTAAGCATCTTAAGATCACAGTTTCCACATTAATTCCAAAATCGTTAGAACATATCATGCATGTGTAGGATTCAGACCTAGGTAGTGAGTTTTCCATCATCTAATCACATCTCAGTCTTAGTTCGTGTGCTTAGTCAGTTCTAGTTTATTTAGTAGTTTGCTATAACCCCCCCCCCCCAATCAACAAAACAATTAAGTCGTGTCAGTCTAGTAGTTAGTCAAGTCTAGTAAACGTAATTAGAGGGTCTCGTGGGTTCAATACTCGGATTTACTTAGGCTATATTGCATTGACCAGTACACTTGTCAGTTGTATGATCTAGGTTTTAGAGTGTTTTTATAAATTTAAAACTTAGCTTGTCTAGTTTAGATTAATATTAGTTAGTTTTCAATTAACCACTTCAAGCACATCAGTATACTATACTGAAGTAGTGAATTGGACATTGGATATATAAAAAGCGCATATTGCATATCAAGATACAAATAGAGATATAAACCTTTGAAAGGAAACCACCCACAACCGGACCAATGACAAGTCCTATCCCCCATGTTGTACTGATCTGAAATAGATCACTCGAACTATAATTTCGAGGTAAGGAAATTATTAAAAAAATATATAAATGGATTATAATAAACAACAAACGCAACAACTTGAAACTGATGTCATAGAAAATCAAAGAAAAGAAAAGGGCATCATTGCTAACAGATGACAACGCTAGAGCTTGATGTTCCTCACGTGAAAGTTCACATGCATATGCCGAGAAGCTAAATGAATGTACAAAATATAAACATCAACTTATAGTTGTAGTATGATATGCTAGAAAAGGATTACTTTTACGGTTCCAAGTAGCGCGTTCACAAGTAATGTCACCATTTTCCTCATGTTTTAACGGCGATATATCAAGTTTCCTCCAAAATATGTCGATCGGATCCAATGGAATACACCGCTCTGCGTACAAAAAAATCAACTTATTATTTTTTTTATATTGGAATAGTGAATATATATTTAAAATAAATCGAGTTATCGTGGTGAGATCGACTAACCTTACACGTAAGACACCTATAAGATAATGGTACGAGGACACTAATAAATAAAACACCACCGACAACAACAAAAATAATAATAAATACCTAGATGTTTGGCCAACATTGATTGAAGTTCTTTGTATTTTTCATTGAATGATATCAAAGTTTGAGACTCAATTAGTGAACTCCACATTCCAGTAAAAGACTCCCACTTACGTTGCGACTTCAAATGTGACTTGCAATTCTTAAATATGCTTTGAGAAATGTGAAATCTACAAAGTAATCGGGTAGCATTGGGAAAAATTTGTTGGCATGCATTCATGAGTGCGAAATCCCTGTCTGGAACCATAACGTGTGGTTGCATGTAGTTATCTAGAATTGACTTTAAGCAGTTTAATGCCCACAAGTAGACATCCTTTGTTTCTTTATGCATAAACGCAAAAGCTATAGAAAATGTCTTGTTGGTAGAAGTTACACCAACAATTTCAAGAAAAGGTATATTATACTTGTTTGTCTTTTACGTGGCATCCATAAGCATCACATCTGAGAATGCACGCAATAAGTCTAACGATGTCGGATGAATGAAGAATAATATTTACAACTCATTTAAAATACTATTGATAGAAGTATAATAAGTATAAGTTCATGTCATAACAACCTTCATTGGACTTTTTCCTTTATGGATTGTCTTTCGAATTTTATTGCGTGCATTGTATACAGTTTTAAGCGTAGAGACATTATATTCATTCTGCTCCTTTATGATACCGAGAATATCTCGTGGCGCCACATGCTTCTTCGTCAAATCTGCCACTAATTGAAACTCATTACATGACAATCGTTCTACGTATGCATGCCCCTTCATATGTTGTGCAGGTAGATGATTATGTTCATTGCATATCACATTTAACTTCCAAAAATCTATCCTTTGTATATGCTCTGATCAATTCAAATAGACAATTTATTTTTTGGTGCCAGTTGCTTTACTTGTACCTTTAACGGGCCTATACGCTCCACCAAGTTCACACATTAGTATGACTTTACAATAGCCACTTGGCTTTTTTGTTTAATGACGATAACATGGCCAACAACACGTGCGGTGTTTTGAACCCATTTAATAATCTCTTCAGGACTTGAATGCCTAATAATAAACAAATATTAGAGTTGGGGCATATAACTACAAACATTATGTAAATAAATATACAAGCTTATAATCTTTTAAATAAAACGTATACCTGATTGGTAGAAAATGCAGACATCTTTTTGTATAGCTCTTGATATCGAACTGTGATAAAGCATATCAGAGACAAACCCAAAAGCAATTTCCAACATATACATAAATATAGTATATAATATATAACATATTAATATCTATATATATAACTTAGAATATCGATACACCTCTGCTCATCTGCTTTCTCAAAAAATACCCATATATGAGTAATTGTTCTCCAAATTCAATACTTGCTGTGTAATTGATAGAAACATTATTTCTTATTTTTTTGTAATTATTCTATTCATGAGAATTAATATCCATATGGATAATCATTTTTTTGAAAAAGATGACGAACACCTTTAACTTGAATTTGCTAGAGAAATTTTGCAGATGAGAGACGTTTTCCAAATCAAAAGGATATAGTTGATTTTTTAGTTAGAATACATATCAAGAACACTCAACCAATTAGAACTATGATGAAAATCAAAGTTGAAAAAAAAAATTGTTTCTTCAAGCTCTCTCTTAATCTCCTTCCAATCAGTGCGGGTTTTTTTTTCTTCAATAGAATCGTTATGTATTCATACGTATGTCTATATATTCAAACTATGGCAAGTAGATAAACCCCTAGAAATATTAGGGATATTTCCTAACAAATTTTCAAAAAGTAGAAAATACAATGGTTAATTGTATTTATTTACAAACTTCAGAGGGGAAGTGCAACCAGTAAATTTAAAAAAAAATGGGAGTGCATTTGGCAACACCCAAATAGATATCACAGAAGACAATTCTCGAAAACTTAATTCATTCAATTGGCCAAAGATGGCTTTAAATACAAGAAGCAAAACTCAATCTGAAATAAACTATATTAGCTAAAAACTGGAAAACTAAAATGCCAAAATGGACCCTGAGTTTAGCTATATTAGCTAAAAAAACTGGTCGCCCGCTTTAAATACAAGAAGCAAGACTAACTTAAATAAATATATTGGCTAAAAAACTGGTCGATGTGGAAAGGAACGACAGAATTTCAAAAATAAGGCACATCAGCTATCAAAGTCTAATCGGAGAGATCAAGGCCGGATCAACTCAGGGCGGGTACATTAAAGATGGAATGGAAATTATGGAGGGAATTCAGCATGGTCTTGTACCAGTTTTATGTCTTCTTTCCCTGGTGTAACATTTAACACTATTGAGCAACTTGCTTAAGGTGTTTTATTTTAATGAAAAACCCGCCCTTTTAAAAATAAAAATATACGTTTACCGAAAAGGTAAACACACTAGTTGATCTATTTATCTTCAGCCATCTGTATCCCCATTTCTATGAAGGCTGGGTCCGTATGTTTGCACCGAAAAAAAGAAAACACAATAAAATAAGAATATATTACCAAACAATTTGGGAATAGGAATAGATCCCCATTCAATCAACTTTTAGTTTCATTTTCAAAAGCAACCAAACAAGGGAATAACAGAATGTCATTCTATTGCCGTGCTACTGTCATGTTTAAACGTTCTAATAAATTTGACCTCACAATAAACCATGGATGTCAAAATCCATTAGCTGAATACAAAAACATTCAGTTTTTCCGATAAAAAAATGATGGGTTGCAGCCCAGAGTACAAGAAGTTTACAGATGACGACGAATGTCCATATCAGGCTCAGTGTTTGGACTTGAGCCCAGATGCGGTCCAGTCTATTGCGACTAACCCAACCCACTGTTACTCCGTATTGCAGCTCCATCTCACACTCCGTAAGGACTATATCTGATCCATCAGCCTCCAAGACCTCGACAATCGTTGCTTCAACATTTATCGAACTTACCAAGTCTAGTAACAAAATTCTTATTCCCATTCCCAACCTTTGTCATCAACACCAAGGCAAATGAACTAAAGGGTGAATCACTGAATTGTACAATTAAAATAAATGACCAACATTATTGTATAGGAAAACATAAGAAATTAAAATAAGGGTATAGAATATTAATATCTAGAATTATATGAATTTTTCAAATTCTCCCATGTGGACACACCTTCAGGATGAATATGAACAAAATTTTCACAAACCTCTGCATCAGAACACGCAAGAATTGTGCTCAACAATAACTTCGGCTTCGCTGCACCTCTCTCCAGTAACCATAAATACATAGAAAACCTGAGATTGATCCTCTGAATATCATAACACAAGTACGACGGAAACACCACCACAGCTTCCAATGGATAACCTAAGCGATTCTGCAAACAATCGAGCTTTTTCTCAAGAAGATTTTTTTGTCTGGTTTACCACCGACGGGGACCGCTTAATCATACTCGAAACTACATTATAATCAAGCCCCGCTTGCACTAAACAATCAAATCTTTCCTGTAGTGGTCTCCTCTGCCCCGGAACTTTTTTAGCGCTTTTGATAACTCTTCGGAGTTTTCGATATAACCCAGTCTTAATAAGAAGTTTTTTCTTTCGACAATTGTATTGGAATCTTGATTATCGGTCGCTTTAGTGTCGGACTTGGTAGCCAAATTGATTAACATTAAAGCATCTTTCTTTATACCTCGACGTAAATCATCTTTTTGAATTTTCAAACTGTTCATAACGGTAGTAGGCGCTTTTAACGAATTAGAACCGAGAACTTCCATATGGGTAGCAACAATGCTTGCAATTTCTTCCGTCTTCATCCCGATTTCGACCAAGAAACACACTGCTGTAGAAAGATTCTTTGCACCCTTTGACGATAAATTTGCGGGTTTTTCATGAAAAGGTCGTAAATTTGGTTCATTTTAAACCCGAGCTTTAGCAATTGACCAACCAGCACATAGATCCGTTTCCCCGAGACTTCAAACAATAACGTGGGGTTCTCCGTAAACAGAGTTTTCATCTGTTTATCGTTGTAACCCACTTGCACGAGAAAACTCATGGTGTCCAACATTTTATCCCAATTCAAAGTGGTTCTTTCGGATATATAACTACCGATCCATTCATTTCCAAACCCGAACCCTTTCAGCGTATCGAGAACCATCAGAAACTTATTATCGATACGCCCGATCAAGAGTGAAGGGCAGCATGTTACTAGTTTAATCACAGTCGATTTACTGAATCCTAATTTCTCATATGCCTTAAGTTTCATTGATAACACTCCATGGTCATACGCAAATATCTCCTTCGCTTCCTTATAAATCTTGCCAATCTTTGTTCTAGGAATCCCGTAACCACACAAAGCATGAAAGTTATCGAGTAAAAGCCCGTCATCCCCTAAAAATATCAACGATTTAGGAAGCAATGACGGAACTCGGTAGGATTCAAACCTAAACTCTCCAAAACGGTTCATACTCGTTAATGGGATTGTAACGAAAGTACATCGAAAAGCCCGCAAAACATCCTGCTCATTATCAACCACCGACAACAAGTTCTGGATAAAATGAGGCGAGTTCTTGCTCATGTACTCCGCATCGGTGAAATATAAGCCTCTTGTAAAATGCAAATAATCGAAAATTGCGGTTTGTGCCTCTGTTCTCACAAGCCGCGATATTCGATTACTGTTAACACTAGCTTGTGATTGATGGGAATATACAACTCCAGTTTTCGCTAAACTTGAAGATTCTGATGTGCAAAAGTTTCTCCTTTTAACTGATATAAAAAATGGTCCATTTCTAATACAGGCATTTTTACAAACAGTTGGTGGGCATAATACATAATGCAGTTCAGAAATCATCTCAGAGATCCAAAATCGCCTATTATTACTGATCCTATGAATCAGCATAGCAAAACTCACGATACCCAGAAATGATTCTGCGAAATAATAAGAGGATGTTCGTTAATTTCAATGTTTAATAATATTCTCGTGTGGGTTTTGGGTTCAAATGTAAGCAAATTCGAATTGATAAAGCAAGAAAATATAACTGAAAGAAATGGAAATTGATACGAACAAACATTTTCACTTACAAAACATTGTGTTTCTTGAATTTGAATCTAGATGTCCATTTGATTGCGTAATCTGACGTAGTTGAAGAAGGTACGATTGACAGTTCTTGTAAACCCTAATTTTAGGGGTTTGGGGATGAATTTATATAGACCCCTCATGTAACACTTGGTTGGCATTGAACCTCCAAAAGTTTATATGTATATAATATATAATTTATGTATTTATTAATATAGTGATTTTTGTATTTTTTTTAATTTGTCTTTATGAATTTTTTCATCTTCTTTATTCTTTCTATTTTTTAATTTTTTTCTTTTTTAAGTTTTAATCGAATATGTGTTGTATATGTAACAAAACGAAAGGTCTAACACTGACCGAACAACATAAATACCGAAATTGATATTTGTTTTATTTTTCGATCGATGTAAACACATTTTATATATTTTTTGGTCATAATTCATGACTTTTTTTGTTTCTCCTTTGGTAAGTGTCGGTATCTTAATGAACCGAACCAATATCAAACGAATCCCTACCCTTAACGTTATTTTTACTATTGCGTCTACGTTTCCATCAAAAATTGGGTCGCCACGCCGTAGTGCGCATGTATAACCAACTAGTTTCTTTTATTGATGGGTACGGTTTTAAGAATGTTGTTTTAAACGGGCACATTCCAAGTGAAGTTATTAGTTACTGTAGCTTTAATTGTCACGATGGAACTCTACTTAAGTTTATTGGTTTCTAGTGAAAAAGTTACGGGTGGCTTAATGAGTGAGTAGATTTTATTCTTATAACAAGCTAAAATTTGAATTTAAGTTCGTCTTGTAAAAATCCCGAGTCAGCTGGTGACTCCACAGGCCAACCCATTTAAAGTGATAATAATTTTATTGATTTAAGTAAATTAATATTAACTAGCAGAATTCTGTTGCGCTCTGCGTTGAAATTCGCATGATATCGTTTCACTTATTTATAGTAACACTCACTATAGCAATCCAAAATAAAAATAACCCGAGTCTAGGGTGTTTTTGTATGTGTTCTATTTTATTAACATTAATTACTGTGGTTATAATATTAAAAGTGATGTGCACCCAATCGAGTAAGCTCGTATACGCGACACAGACCTATACCAGCCTAGACATATACTAATTGATAATTTAAACGTAATTATTATAATTTAATAACGTTCTTAAGATTTCATTTATGTGGTTTCATTTGCGCTATTCTTCTTCCAGTTTTATTATCTATACTATATTATTGATGCATTTGGGAAGTTATTTTTAAGAAACCAAAACTTAAAGTTTTATTTTATTTTTATTTTTTTATTTTTGAATTTAATGCATAAGATACAACCCGTAAAATGAAGGTAAATTAGTCATTAAATACTAATTACAATTGAATCTCTCATCTTAATTATACTTTAATTTCCTCATCGTTAACCAAATTCTAGTTAATTAATTAGTAGTTACACTTTTGCTTCTTTATTTTAAACCACCACCTCTACGATTTTTAAACGGTCGTAACTTTTTAATGCATTAATATTTATAGAAAAACTACATCTTAAAACAAGCATATTATTCTCTTAATTCGAGCATAATTTTGCTATAGTTTTGTTAATAAAAAACTTGATATGAATGATTAACAGAGTCTAGGGGTGAGCAATAAGTGAACCATTAACTCAAAAACGAACCGAAAGCAAACGTAACCAAATTGAAATCAACCAATAACCAAATTAACAAAAAATAATATACCTTACTTTTATACCCTCGAAAACCCGAAATTAAATGAACCGAACCATTCATATTTCATATATTTATAGCTTTTATACCTACGTTACATGTACTTGATGTTATATACTTCCACTTCATGTAGTTCTAAGGAAAAAATTTAACAAGTTTGGTTTGGTTATTAGCCGAACCAAAAACCAACAATGTAACCTAATGAACAGAACCAATTAATCCTAAAACCGATTGGTCAATAAAACAGATAAACATATGACTTCAGATTCGATTTCGGCTGAGGCTAATAACTAAACCGAACCGTGCACACCTTTGGCAATATTAGTGTTCTCGCTGCATTGCTTGAGCATCCTTATAAGTCCCCCAAACGGGCACCCTACAGTTGGGTGCATCAGAGTGTTTTGTTTAAAAATAAAACTTTTCTCAAAATACGCAACAGAAATATTCTATTAGAAGTAGTACAAAGTTAATTTAAAAACTACATTTGTTTAGAAGTTCAAACGCAACGAATGCCTTTCCACCACTTTCATGAGTAATACCTTCCGGTAGCCAAGGGCAACACAACTCGAATTACACACCTTCCAAAGAATCTAACATACATGCAAAAGTCAACAAAGTCGAGTGAGTTCCAACAGCTTAAATTTAAAACGTTTAAATTCAACATCAAGAATCATCATTTTCTAAAGCTTAAACTTGTTTCTATACACATTATACCCTTATCATAACCACCCATACTAGAATCCACCAACGAAGGCTAACCCTTATTGTCATCAAATCTCGTCGGTAAAAAACAAAACATACTCACGATCGCTTTACGACCACATTCCTAAGTGACACCCAGTCACCAAAACATTATTATCGTCATCTTTCGATAGAACCATACATGATAGTCAATGGATCCTTCTCCATTGCTTGCTACCAACTTTGTGGCTCATATCACTCGCTCTTACAATCCTAAATAAATGAAATAGGCTAGGAGAAACAATTACTTGTATTTGAAAGAAGGATTAGTACTTAGGAATGGAGGCCTCAATGTATTGTGATTGAAGAAAAAAGAAAAGAATGGTGTGATTGAAACTCAACAAAAAGTGCTTATTTATAGTGATTTAGGATCAAGGAGAGCTTGACAAGTGTTTGATGAGGTGTTAGGAAGTTGCTTAGTGTCCAAACAAGGGTCAAAACCAGAATTAAGGTGGCAAGAACTATGCAAGGTGTCCATACTTAGAGAACTAGATTGTTGCCAACTCAATTATGTTGTCTAGGCATGCCTTACGGACCGTATGGGTAGGCCTTACGGTCCGTAAGGCCCCCTGGCAGGAAGATTTATGTTTTTTGACAGCTTTGGTTCCTGAACTTGTATTATCACTTGTTTGCCATTTTTAACCCTTTAATTTATTGTTTAGGTTTATGAAGGGTAATAAGACATATGTAACTTTGATTTGTTTCAGAAATGTGGTGAATATTGTTTTACTTGTACGTACAATCACGAAACACGCGAATAAAATATAGAATTTTATTAAACATGGAAACGATCTATAATGTACAATTTTTTTTGAAATCTTGCTAGTGATACAGTCTCCTTTACTTTTGGGAATTGCATCCCAAAACTGTTTCTGATGAGACTTTAGAGATAGGGATACTTGGCTTTCATTTGGTCCTCTCATTCCCAAGTAAACTCTTGGCCACGTTTGGATTCCCAACGAACTTTGACAATGGGTATTCGGCTACACTTGAGTTTCGTAACTTCACGGTCCATGATTTCCACAAGTTTCTCGATAAAATGCAAAGTATCATCATTGCGAATTTCGTCGAAAGGGATGTGGAGGTTTTTATCAGCTAAGTACTTTTTCAAGTTGGACACGTGAAAAGTTGTGAATGTTTCCAAGCTTAGGAGGTAAATCAAGTTTGTAGGTTACCTTTCCAATCTTGTCAATGATCTTGAAAGGTCACACATAATGAGGAGCTAGTTTACTCTTCTTCCCAAATCTAATCGCTCTCTTCCAATGGGATACCTTGAGGAAAATCATCACCAATTTAGAATTCCAAACGTTTGCGTCGTTTGTTAGCATAGCTCTTTTGACGACTTCTAGCTGCCAAAAGGTTATTGCTTATTTTCATGATTTTGTTTGTTGTTTCTTGAGTAAGTTCAAGGCCGGTGATATGGGCTTCACCAACTTCATTCCAATAGACATGAGAACAACACTTTCTACCATAAAGAGCCTCAAAAGGAGCCATGTTGATGCTAGAATGATAATTGTTGTTGTGGGAGAATTCGATCAAAGGCAGAATCCCAACTATCATCAAAGTCAATCACACAAGCTCTAAACATATCCTCTAGTGTTTGGATCATCCTTTCGGTTTGTCCATCAGTTTGAGAATGATATGCAGTGCTTAAATTTAATCTGATTCCCATGGAAGATTGCATGGTTTTCCAAAAACGAGAAGAGAAACGAGCATCATGATCCGATATGATGTTCAAAGGAACACCATGACGAGATAAAATCCATCAATATAGAGTTTAGAAAGTTTGTCAGTAGAGAAATTCTCGTGATACGGCAAAAAGTGTGATGACTTAGTCAGACGGTCTATGATTACCCAAATGGCATCATAGCTTTAGAACTGTGTGGTAATTTAGTGATGAGATCCAAAACGATGTTGTTCAACAAACTAGAGGAACATTGATATTTCGTTTTGACTTTAAGGCAAGTAAGGCATTTCTTGTATTTACTGCTTTAAGCTTTTCTTGTCGGATACTTAAGAACATAGAAGCATACAAGATGTCACACCCCAACCGATGGCAGGAACATCGGAGTGAACGAAATAGATTGCCATCTCACATAACACTATTTGCGACGATAATTAAATAAACCAAATTTCATTTCATCATAAATTATCAAGTACAACAGGAAATCAAATACAACAACAAAATTCTTAGTATTCTAGATGTGTTTCTAAGCCATCCCTACTAAGTTCCATCATGATCAACATCTCTAACCTGCAACATGTTAAAAGTATAGTTCAATACAAAAAAAGTATTAGCGAGACACAAGTTTGAAATACATAGCATAAGTATAAAAGAATTTCTCAATCTACATGGCAATTGTATACAAGGTTAGCTAGCATGCAATACTAATTGTCAAACCCAAGTGTCCACAAGTATTAAGGGTCCCTCATCACACGAAGTAACGAGACTAAAGGTATGAATGTAACAAGAATGTATCAGCTTTGAGACTTAACAATACCCTAACGGGCGGTGTGCTACTCCTATTGCACTATATATGTTAAGTTGGGGCTAGCTAAGTTAATGACAATAAGCATGTATGAATTTAGCATGAACCTAAGCATAGAAATAAGCATGTATAACAGATCGAGTGTATAAAGCATGTAGTGTGTATTCGTGTACTTTTTGTAAGTTAACATGTTACAACCCAAATTGTGTAAAAAGGGGAAATGGGTCAAGTGTACTCACGGATTTTGCAAGCTTCCACTTGTTAGTCCCGTGAAGATTTTGGAGGATGGAAGAGGCATCGAGTTATCCTACAAGAGGAAAAATGGGTTGGTAAGTATTCGAATGATAACGGAGGATTAGGAATTAAAATACAATAAAGTAGTTTATACGGAAAAGTAATCATCTAGACTTAATAATCGTTTTTGACACTATAATACCCATTCGGGTTGATGTGTTTTCATGGGTTAGGATACCCATTAGAATCGTAACGAGAGATTAAGTACGTAGGTGATGTAACCTAGTACCATGAGGACAATCATTTGATTACCATCAAGAGTTCGTTAGCGAATATATTATATATATTATTTAGCATACGTAATAAGTAAAACATAAACATCATGTAATTTCATAGAATTCAGCATGGAGGTAGGAGGATAACCTTCCTTTTAAAACCCGCTCTTGTATAGTTTACCAATGCACATGTATTCACGAGGCGACAAGGATGGTCAATGAGTAAGTTAATTCATAAAAGTAAAAGACAAAAGTAAATGAAAACATCAAGTGAGGTGGTGGATCGAAGGTAGGGTAGCCAAGGCTTCCAAGCAATCACACTCTACCAACTCAAGTCTTGTTTCGAAGAACAAGCTTGAAAGGATACAACACTTGTGGGTAAAACCTATTAAAACAAGAAAGTTCTTACATTTGGGACCTTAGACATGGTGATGTTCCAAGTTGGTCTTCCATGGAAGACTTATGGAGACATTCCAAAAGGTGTTTCAAGTAGTAAGAAGAAGCAAAGATCAAAAGGAGAGAGGTGAGTTAAACTCACTTTTTGAAGCCTTGATCTTTTAGAGAAGGAGAGCTCTTAGAGATTTTTAGAGAGAAGAGAAGAGATGATTTGAGGTGTGAAATGAGAGGAGATGGAGGGGTATTTATAGGTAAAATTGGAGGATGATAGTTGAGGGGTAGTAAATGCAAGAAACACAAAATTGGCCAATCCATGAGCTTGAAACCAACATTTCCGATTATGCCCCTCTCGCGGGCCGCGAGAGGGTGAATGCGTGCGCTAGTCGGCGGGCCGCGAGAGGTTACCAAGAGGTCGGTCGCGGGCCGCGAGGCAAGTTATTCCAGAAGATTCTTTGGTTTTTGTCACTTTTAGTCCTTGAACTTTGTTTAAGTTGCTGTTTTTGCATGTTTTAAGCATATAACGTGTATAAGTGTCGAATACAAATCTTTGCACTATAACAAGTAATTTGCATGAATTTAACGAATGAATGTATGTAAGACAAGCATGTATCAAGTATAAATTTTATTACGATTCAAGTCTCGGATTACAAGATTGGGAAAAGAAATACGAATATAAGTTTCAAAAAATAGAAATACACAATCCTTTCTAATTAAGGAAGGTGTGAAAAAGCTAGGCGTTACAGTCTCCCCTCCTTTAGGAAATTTCGTCCGAAATTTATTCAGAGGGAGGTGTAACGAATAGGTGTGGGTACTTAGTCTTCATATCACTCTCGAGTTCCCAAGTAAATTCGGCACCACGTTTACCTTCCCATCGAACCTTGACTATGGAAATTCGACTGCGCCTCAATTGCTTGATTCCTCGATCCATGATTTCGACCGGTTTTTCCATGAAGTGCTAAGTCTCGTTGATTTGAAGATCTTCAAGTGGAACCTGAAGCCCTTCGTCAGCTAGACATTTCTTCAAGTTTGAGACATGGAACGTAGGGTGAACGGTGTTGAGTTCTTGAGGTAGATTCAGTCTATATGCTACCTTGCCAATCCTTTCGAGAATTTTGAAAGGACCTACGTAGCGAGGAGCGAGTTTGCCTTTCTTACAAAATCGAACTACACCCTTCCAAGGGGATACCTTGAGGAGTAGAAAGTCATCCACGTTGAATTCCAACAGTTTGCATCGTCTATCCGTGTAACTCTTTTGTCGGCTTCTGCTTTGAACAGGTTGTCTCGAATTTGTAAGATCTTGTCCGTCGTCTCTTGTATAAGCTCGGGACCGGTGATTTGAGCTTCCCCGATCTCATGCCAACAAATAGGCGATCGGCACTTATGACCATACAATGCCTCGAAAGGTGCCATTTGAATACTCGCGTGATAACTGTTATTGTACGAGAATTCGATCAAAGGCAAGTGCATATACCAGTTGCCACAAAAATCGATTACGCAAGAACGAAGCATATCTTCTAGAGTTTGGATGGTACGCTCGGTTTGTCCATCAGATCGAGGATGGAAGGCAGTACTAAGATTGAGATGAGTACCAAGAGCTCTTTGAAACGTCTGCCAAAGGCAAAAGGTGAAACGTCCATCTCGGTCTGAGATGATGTCGATAGGGATACCTGACGACAAATGATTTCATCCGTGTAGATACGTGTAACATTTGTCAAAAAAACGGGTTTCCAAAACCCGCTCCGTTTTGTAATCGAATATCAAGTTATAAATGTCACGTTGTATATTTATGGTTATTTTGATTTTTAATGATACATAATTAATAAACAAACTAAACTATAAAAATTATATTTGATAAAAAGTGAAAACAAAATAAATAAAAATAAAATGTTGCAGCCGGGCTCGAACCCGGGTCAGTCGGAATTGAAATCCAAAGACTTAACACTCACACGCATAACCACTCCGCCACTTGTTTGTTTTCTGTCAACTTTAGGAAACAAATAAGTCTTATACACAAACCTAGTTAAACCGGTTACGCCAACTGGAAAACTGAAATCGGCTATCCAACCGTCTAAATGTTTGAATAATCGCGATTTCAGGTTTATAACCGATGCACCGACGATTTTAATCAATTCGGATTTGAATGAACTTCAATTTTGATCACAATCGGTTTTTATAACCGAAAATAATCAATGTCTGAATTACTTCAATCAAGACCCCTATCGCGACTCAGAAACATCATACAAACCTTCCATTTCACTTTCATCACACATTCGGTCCATCAGAAAGCTTAAATCAACTCGCCGGAAAATTCTGCAAGTTCGCCGGAAAACCGTATTTTCCCTCAAATCGGTAAGTTCTTCAATACCATCGTAGTCTAACAGTTGTTAAACTATTTCTAACTCAAACCTTCCACTTGAGATCGAATTCAGGCACTGTTATCAGATAATTCCAGTTCACCGGAAAATTTCTGGAAATCTTTATCTTCGTCTGAGAAACGGTAAGGACCTTCAAACACACTGATAACGTTTGTTTAGCACTTCAATTTCATGATTAGCTAATCAAAACGATTAATTGATTTGCTCAGTTGAAGTTCTTAAAAACAGAGACCGACGCCTTGCCGGAACTCTGTAATCAATCGTTCACCGGTATGTTTTCCTCTAATTATCATCTCTGCTATCTCATATTAGTCTGTGCAATGTTTAACATAACAAGATTTAATGGTGTAATCTACTGTCGGTAAAATCCAACGAAGAAGATGAAGTGTGATAACACTATAAGTATAATTAAAATTGGTATTTTAAACGGGTTAGACACACAGTCCAGCGGTGGACTATGTGCAAATAATACGCACACGTCACGAGTTCGATCCCTGATACACGCACCCTCTATGTAATAAAATGCCTTTTTGATTAAAGCTGAACCGGGTTAACCCCGTTAGTTGTTAAGTATAATAAAAACCGAAATATTAACCAGGTTAGACACACAGTCCAGCGGTGGACTGTGTGCAACACTAACTCGCACGTCACGCGTTCGAGTCTGGTTAACGGCACCGGTTCGATGATTTAAAATCTTTTTCTAAAAACAAATGAATTTTGAATAAATTGAATTAGTATATAAATATAATTAAAAACAAGATTATTTCGGGTTAGACACGTAGCTCAGTTGGTAGAGCTGCGTGCACGCGTACGGGAGGTCTCGGGTTCGAGTCTCACCCAGCGCATACAAGCACACTGACCGAAGCGGTCAACAGGTCAACAAGTCAACGGTCAACGGTCAACGGTAAACGCAAAAATAAACAAATTTTTTTATATTTTTATTTATTTAATTTAATTTAAAAATCAATTAAAAATACTTAAAAATAATATTTTTAAAGATAGAAAATAGCCTTAAACTCACAAAAATATATCTAAAAATTCCATTAAAATCCTTAATAAAATCCACTCATTTACTATATTTTTCCGTCATTATTTAGGTTAGTAATTCTCGTTGTTCAACTCTCCCGACTCGTGCGCATCTCATCATCTCCATTCAAACGCACCCAATGTGAGTGAATCTTTACAAATTCCCCGTTTTAATCACGTTTTCAGGTGTATCATGTGTCTTGCTATATATTATATTTAAACCATTGTGCATACATCATATCATGAACTTGTGTATTCAGCTTGTTACAACTGTTTGTGTGGTTATTGTTAGATTCAATTTATTATTTCAGTACATGCAATTTCATAGGCCGCCGCTCCCCATTACATTATGAGCGTTGAGCATGTTCCCCATTACATTATGAGCGTGAACCTGGCGTGCCCACATCGATCGGCTCCGTTTGATTGAGCCTTGATCGCACAGACATTTATCATTTTCAGTACATGCAATACGATCGGCTCCGTTTGATTGAGCCTTGATCGCACAGTTTCATTCATGTTATTTATCGTATGATGTTGGTATGTTAATGTATGCTATCATGTGTTATTGTATGTTATAGTTGTGATTGCTATTGCTACTGCTTGGTTATTTACATTTGCTCATTTATGATTATGCACAATTTTTCATTGATAAACTAACAAGAAAATCAATAACAAATGTTTATCTAACAAGGTTCACTCGCCAACTTATGTTGACCCCAAAACCCCCATTTTTACACATGATACAGGTGAACCAGCTGCAGCAAGAAACACTTAGGATTGGACTAGAAGAATAAAATGATTTAGAGTTTGTGATTGTTTTGTTTGGTTTATTTTTCTTTGTATTGTATGGACATGTTTGGATATTTGAAAATGTAACTTCGACTTTAATAAATATGAAACATTAGTAAATATCATGAGCTTTGGTGATAACCCAATTATGCCCCGACTCTTATTCCGCTGCGGGTCGGGGTGTGACAATACGAGCCAATTTCTTGACTTTGAAATCTTCACGTATGGGGAGGAAGTGAGCGGATTTGGTCAAACGGTCAATGATGACCCAAATACTATCATGACCAGATGATGTACGAGGAAGTTTTGTAATGAAGTCCATGGCAATGCTTTCCCATTTCCAAATAGGAATCTCGGGTTGTTCAAGCAAGCCAGAGGGACGTTGATGTTCGGCTTTCACCTTAGAACAGGTAAGGCATTTCGAAACATAGAAAGCGATATCTTTCTTCTTTCCAGGCCACTTGTAAGATGTACGAAGGTCATGGTACATCTTATCAGCGCCTGGGTGAATAGAATATCGAGATTTATGAGCTTCACTCATCAAAAGGTTGCGAAGGTTGCCACGGTTCGGAATCCAAATACGGTCAAGGTAGTACATGATGCCATTGGTTTTGTTATGAGTTGGTATCGAGGTTACCCTCATTAATGGTGGAGTATTGTGCCTCATGAATTATCTCTTGAAGTTTTCCCAAGGTTTGGTAGCAACGGATACTCTTAACATGAGTTTTTCGACTTAGTGCATCGACTACAACATTCGCTTTACCGGGGTGGTAGCGAATATCGCAGTCATAGTCGTTTAATAACTCCACCCAACGACGTTGACGCATGTTGAGTTCTTTTTTATTGAAGATGTGTTGTAGGCTCTTATGGTCGGTGAAGACTGTACACTTTGTACCATATAGGTAGTATCGCCATATCTTCAATGTAAAAACCACTGCACCAAGTTCAAGGTCGTGGGTAGTGTAATTTTTCTCATTAGTTTTGAGTTGTCTTGAAGCGTAAGCAATGACTATGTCTCGTTGCATGAGGACGCAACCGAGACCTTGTTTTGAAGCATTGCAATACACGACAAAGTCTTCGTCACCATCGGGAAGAGCTAAGATAGGAGCATTACAAAGCATGCCCTTGAGCGTTTGAAAAGATTTCTCTTGTTCGGAACCCCAAAAAAAAGGTTTATCTTTTTGGGTCAAAGAAGTGAGAGGAATGGCGCTTTTGGAGAAATTTGAGATAAAGCGATGATAGTAACCAACTAAACCAAGAAACGAACGAATTTCGGACGGAGATTTAGGAGCAATCCAATTCTTTACGGCTTTGATTTTTACAAGGTCAACGTGTATACCAAGTTCGTTGAAGACATGACCAAAAAATTGAACTTCCTTTAGCCAAAATTCTCATTTCGAGAATTTGGCATAAAGACGTTCAGTACACAACAGCTGAAGGATAAGATGCAAGTGTCGCTCGTGCTCTTCTTGTGTGTTAGAATAGATAAGAATATCTTCGATGAAGACAATTACGAAACGATCGAAGTACGGCTTGCACACGCGATTCATCAAATCCATGAACACGGCAAGTGCGTTGGTCAAACCAAACGGCATGACTACGAACTCGTAATGTCCATAACGTGTACGGAATGAGGTTTTGGGTACATCTTCTTCGAGGACTCGAAGTTGATGATAACCAGAACGAAGATCGATCTTTGAGAAGCAAGTTGCGCCTTGAAGTTGATCGAAGAGATCATCAATACGAGGAAGAGGATATCGGTTTTTTACCGTAAGCTTATTGAGCTCATGATAGTCGATACACATCCGAAATCATCCATCTTTCTTCTTGACGAACAGAACGGGAGCGCCAAGGAGAAGTACTAGGGCGTATAAAGCCTTTATCGAGAAGTTCTTGAAGTTGGCTAGATAGTTCTTGCATCTCCGAAGGTGCTAGACGATAAGGGGACTTCGCAACAGGAGTTGCGCCATGTATGAGATCGATTCGGAAGTCAACAGAACGAGGAGGAGGCGGACCAGGAATATCCTCTAGAAAAACATTAGGAAATTCACAAACGATAGGAACGTCATTATGCTTGACCTTTGTCTTCTTTTCCACAATGTGGGCAGGAGGCAAGTAGTCTTACGCAAGATTTGTTCGCTTGGATACACGACAAAAAGCTTAAGAACTTTAGAAGTTTCTCGCTATAGACGTGTTTGGAATCTTCGTTCGGAGAGTAAGACAGATGAATTCTTCGAACAAACGACTTCAGCACGAATCGCCTAGGCCAATCCATAGCTTACTATGATATCGAAACTTCCATTTGCATGGGTATGGGGTCAATAGAAAAAGTATGATCGTTAGATTTAAAGAACATTGAAAGACGGAATCGACGGTGATGGATTTTCCGTTAGCGACTTCGACTTCGATAATTTGGCAGTTTAGAGCGATTACACTTAGCATGGCTCGAATTCACGATACAAAACACATATCCGTGCCAGTATCAAAAGACAAGAAGCATAGACATGATTAACGAGAAATGTACCCGTTATGACGTCATACTTTTGCGTTGAGCAGCGTGATCACGAAGGCTCTACTCGAGCTTGTTGAGGTTGACGCGGTTGCTGTTGTTGCGATTATTGGATTGAGGCAGGTGATGGCAAAGTGATTGGATCGCACATTTGAAGCATGCGCAATTGATAGCGCTGGAGTTGAGTTGGGTTTAGCCGGGTTCGCAACAATAGTTGATCTTGGTCGGCCTTAGCTTTGGCGACATGATCGGCAAAATGCCCAAACTGTTACAGGTACCACATTGCAACACGGGGTAGTAGCGGGATAGTGGTAGGAGCATTGGTTACACTTGGGCCATGAGCCCGTATAGTTTCTCCTTGGTGGTTCTAGGGTTGAGGCGGTGTGTGAACGGATTATAAGGGTTTTGGGTTTCGCGGAGTAACGACTGCATAATTTTAGTTAGAAGCCTTCCGCTTCTTACCCTTGTTGTTGTTCCTAGGTGGCTTGGACGGGGTAGGTTCTTCGGTGGTATCGGTGGTGGCTTGTTGTACATTCTTTGGTGGAGCTTTGTTGGAGGTTTCACGGATGATGCGGTTGCTGTTGAATTTAGCGGCGAGGGAATAGGTATCCTCGAGGTTTTTGGGTGTGGCGGCTTCAACTAGGTCGGCGATGGAGGGAGGTAAGCATTCGATGTACTAGCGATAGCCTTGTCGAGTGTGTCCACTTGGCTAGGGCAAAGTGCACTTAGCTGTTTGAAGCATGTGGTGAGGCCGGCGTTGTCGTTCCCCACTTACTTTAGATTCCAGAACTCGTTCTCTAGTTTCCGAAGCTCGTGTGGAGGACAAAACTCATCCCTCATCAGCTTTTGAAGGTCGGCCCAAGGAGGGCGTGCGCGGCGTTGTTTCCATGAACGTTGCGTTTGGAAGTCCACCAATCGAGGGCTCTCGATCAGAAGACACCCGTCGCATTGAGCGTACGTAGGTGGTCAGGGCATCCACTTTGTAGGAACGTTACCTCTATGGCATCAAACCATTGAAGCAACTGAGTGGCGTCCCCTTCCCGGTGAAGGGTAAAGGGTTGCAAGAACAAATTGCTTATAGGTAAAGGTCGTTTAGGTGACTTCACCTTTGAATCGACGGAGGCATGAGGCGAGTCGGCGTTTTGCGCGGGTTGAACTTTGCTAACGATGTCGGGTATGATTTTAGTCATTTGTTTTGCCATAAACCTCATACAATATTTCTTAGATATTGAGTTGGAGTTGGTCCTTAACTTCAACCTTGCGCCAGAGTTTTGCGAAGACATCTATGCTATAGAGGAAAGGATGAGACATAATCGTAAGGTAATGTAAAAATCACATTGGGTATGCAAGTAACACGTACAATTTCATATAAACAAAATAAGCCTCTTAAAACTTTAAACGCGTATCACTGCGTAAAGAGTATAAATTTAGTTGGTTCGCGAGGGTTATTATTGTTTGTGATTGTGATAAACGTGTGAATCGTTCATCGGGTTTGAAATGAATGAGGTAACAAATATTAAAACACATAAAAATTGAGATAGCATAAAAGATAGGCTTAGTAAAATAATGGAGTGCCTTGGGTTGAGAGGCGTCGACTATTCCGAAGTGAATCGAAGATCCTTTCAAATTAGAGGAACGTGCTTTGGTCTATAGATGAAAATGCTCTCGTCGAGAAGCAACTAACGGCATTTCACCCTTCTAGTTACTACACGTATCTAATTGATCGAATAATCGAAACTTCGGCGAGATTGAAAATCGAGGAGTGGGACTAGTTGACAAGGTGCGGGTTTCACCCCTATCTTGACGACATCGTACCCTAAGTGTGATTGATACTTACCAAACAAGGAGCAAATTCCGACTCGTTGGTAAGGGTTCACTAGAGTATGAAATGGAAATTTTCCATCATGGTATGGATATCACTCCTAACTTGATGGTGTAATTTCGTGAAAATTTAACTACGCGGATTGAGAGTGCTCACCAAAGTGCGGGTTTCACCCCTATTTTGGTGAGATCGTCTCGTTTGTATGAGTGTCTTCAAGTCTTCAAGTGTGTATATCGTGTAAAATGTCTTAGGAAAGATATTTTGCATATATTAAGACCAAAAGAAAAGATAGAAGCAATATAGGAAGAATTAACATTTTTGGCATAAGTAAAGAATGGTCATAATTGGACACTTAAGCTATAGACTAGGTCGAACATGGCAATTCTACCTAATTCCCTATAGTTATGGCTCTGATACCAATCTGTCACACCCCAACCGATGGCAGAAACATCGGAGTGAGACGAAATAGATTGCTCATCACACATAACACTATTTGCGACAATAATTAAATAAAACAAATTTCATTTCATCATAAATTGTCAAGTACAACAGGAAATCAAATACAACAACAAAATTCTTAGTATTCTAGATGTGTTTCTAAGCCATCCTTACTAAGTTCCATCATGATCAACATCTCTAACCTGCAACATGTTAAAAGTATAGTTCAATACAAAAAAGTATTGGTGAGTACACAATTTTGAAATACATAGCATAAGTATAAAAGAATTTATTCAATCTACATGGCAATTGTATATAAGGTAAGCTAGCATGCAATACTAATTGTCAAACCCAAGTGTCCACAAGTATTAAGTGTCCCTCCTCACACAAAGTAACGAGACTAAAGTATGAATGTAACAAGAACGTATCAGCTTGAGACTTAAAAATACCCCGACGGGCGGTGTGCTACTCCTATTGCACTATATATGTTAAGTTGGGGCTAGCTAAGTTAATGATAATAAGCATGTATGAATTTAGCATGACCTAAGCATAGCAATAAGCATGTATAACAGATCGAGAGTATAAAGCATGTAGTGTGTATTCGTGTCTTTTTGTAAGTTAACATGTTACAACCCAAATTGTGTAAAAAGGGGAAATGGGTCAATTGTACTCACGGTTTTGCAAGCTTCCACTTGTTAGTCCCGTGAAGATTTTGGAGGATGGAAGAGGCATCGAGTTATCCTACAAGAGGAAAAATGGGTTGGTAAGTATTCGAATGATAACGGAGGATTAGGAATTAAAATACAATAAAGTAGTTTATACGGAAAAGTAATCATCTAGACTTAATAATCGTTTTTGACACTATAATACCCATTCGGGTTGATGTGTTTTCATGGATTATGATACCCATTAGAATCGTAACGAGAGATTAAGTACGTAGGTGATGTAACCTAGTACCATGACGGACAATCATTGGATTACCATCAAGAGTTCGGTTAGCGAATATATACATATATTATTTAGCATACGTAATAAGTAAAACATAAACATCATGTAATTTCATAGAAGTCATGCATGGAGGTAGGAGGATAACCTTCCATTTAAAACCGCTCTTGTATAGTTTACCAATGCACATGTCTTCACGAGGACGACAAGGATGGTCATGAGTAAGTTAATACATAAAAGTAAAAGATAAAGTAAATGAAAACATCAAGTGAGGTGGTGGATCTAAGGTAGGATAGCCAACGCTTCCAAACGATCAAACTCTACCAACTCAAGTCTTGTTTCGAGAACAAGCTTGGAAGGATACAACACTTGTGGGTAAAACCCTATTAAAACAAGAAAGTTCTTACACTTGGGACCTTAGACATGGTGATGTTCCAAGTTGGTCTTCCATGGAAAACTTATGGAGACATTCCAAAAGGTGTTTCAAGTAGTAAGAAGGAAGAAAGATCAAAAGGAGAGAGGTGAGTTAGAACTCACTTTTTGAAGCCTTGATCTTTTAGAGAAGGAGAGCTCTTAGAGCTTTTTAGAGAGAAGAGAAGAGATGATTTGAGGTGTGAAATGAGAGGAGATGGAGTGTGGTATTTATAGGTAAAATTGGGAGGGTGTTAGTTGAGGGGTAGTAAATGCAAGAAACACAAAATTGGCCAATCCATGAGCTTGAAACCAACATTTCCGGATTATGCCCCTCTTGCGGGCCGCGAGAGGGTGAAGGTGGCTCGGTCGCGGGCCGCTAAAGGTCTGGCGGGCCGCGAGGCAAGTTATTCCAGAAGATTCTTTGGTTTTTGTCACTTTTAGTCCTTGAACTTTGTTTAAGTTGCCGTTTTTGCATGTTTTAAGCATATAACGTGTATAAGTGTCGAATACATGAATCTTTGCATGTATAACAAGTAATTTGCATGAATTTAACGAATGAATGTATGTAAGACAAGCATGTATCAAGTATAAATTTTATTACCATTCAAGTCTCGGATTACAAGATTGGGAAAAGAAGTACGAATATAAGTTTCCAAAAATAGAAATACAACAATCCTTTCTAATTAAGGAAGGTGTGAAAAAGCGAGGCGTTACAGTCTCCCCTCCTTTAGGAAATTTCGTCCCGAAATTTATTCAGAGGGAGGTGTAACGAATAGGTGCGGGTACTTAGTCTTCATATCACACTCGAGTTCCCAAGTAAATTCGGCGCCACGTTTACCTTCCCATCGAACCTTGACTATGGAAATTCGACTGCGCCTCAATTGCTTGATTCCTCGGTCCATTATTTCGACCGGTTTTTCCATGAAGTGCTGAGTCTCGTTGATTTGAAGATCTTCAAGTGGAACCTGAAGCCCTTCGTCAGCTAGACATTTCTTCAAGTTTGAGACATGGAATGTAGGGTGAACGTTGTTGAGTTCTTGAGGTAGATTCAGTCTATATGCTACCTTGCCAATCCTTTCGAGAATTTTGAAAGGACCTACGTAGCGAGGAGCGAGTTTGCCTTTCTTACAAAATCGAACTACACCCTTCCAAGGGGATACCTTGAGGAGTAGAAAGTCACCCACGTTGAATTCCAACAGTTTGTGCCGTCTATCCGCGTAACTCTTTTGTCAGCTTCTGCTTTGAGCAGGTTGTCTCGAATTTGTAAGATCTTGTCCGTCATCTCTTGTATAAGCTCGGGACCGGTGATTTGAGTTTCCCCGATCTCATGCCAACAAATAGGCGATCGGCACTTATGACCATACAATGCCTTGAAAGGTGCCATTTGAATACTCGCGTGATAACTGTTATTGTACGAGAATTCGATCAAAGGCAAGTGCATATCCCAGTTGCCACCAAAATCGATTACGCAAGAACGAAGCATATCTTCTAGAGTTTGGATGGTACGCTCGGTTTGTCCATCAGATCGAGGATGGAAGGCAGTACTAAGATTGAGATGAGTACCAAGAGCTCTTTGAAACGTCTGCAAAAGGCAAGAGGTGAACCGTCCATATCGGTCTGAGATGATGTCGATAGGGATACCTGACGACAAATAATTTCATCCGTGTAGATACGAGCCAATTTCTCGACTTTGAAATCTTCACGTATGGGGAGGAAGTGAGCGGATTTGGTCAAACGGTCAATGATGACCCAAATACTATCATGACCAGATGATGTACGAGGAAGTTTTGTAATGAAGTCCATGGCAATGCTTTCCCATTTCCAAATAGGAATCTCGGGTTGTTCAAGCAAGCTAGAGGGACGTTGATGTTCGGCTTTCACCTTAGAACAGGTAAGGCATTTCGAAACATAGAAAGTGATATCTTTCTTCAATCCAGGCCACCAGTAAGACGTACGAAGGTCATGGTACATCTTATCAGCGCCTGGGTGAATAGAATATCAAGATTTATGAGCTTCACTAATCAAAAGGTTGCGAAGGTTGCCACGGCTCGGAATCCAAATACGGTCAAGGTAGTACATGATGCCATTGGTTTTGTTATGAGTTGGTATCCAGGTTACCCTCATTAAATGTTGAGTATTGTGCCTCACGAATTATCTCTTGAAGTTTTCCCAAGGTTTGGTAGCAACGGATACTCTTAACGTGAGTTTTTCGACTTAGTGCATCGGCTACAACATTCGCTTTACCGGGGTGGTAGCGAATATCGCAGTCATAGTCGTTTAATAACTCCACCCAATGACGTTGACGCATGTTGAGTTCTTTTTGATTGAAGATGTGTTGTAGGCTCTTATGGTCGGTGAAGACTGTACACTTTGTACCATATAGGTAGTGTCGCCATATCTTCAATGCAAAAACCACTGCACCAAGTTCAAGGTCGTGGGTAGTGTAATTTCTCTCATTAATTTTGAGTTGTCTTGAAGCGTAAGCGATGACTTTGTCTCGTTGCCTGAGGACGCAACCGAGACCTTGTTTTGAAGCATCGGAATACACGACAAAGTCTTCGTTACCATCGGGAAGAGCTAAGATAGGAGCATTACAAAGCATGCCCTTGAGCGTTTGAAAAGATTCCTCTTGTTCGGAACCCCAAACAAAAGGTTTATCTTTTGGGTCAAAGAAATAAGAGGAATGGCGATTTTGGAGAAATTTGAGATAAAGCGATGATAGTAACCAGCTAAACCAAGAAACGAACGAATTTTGGACGGAGATTTAGGATCAATCCAATTCTTTACGGCTTTGATTTTTGCAAGGTCAACGTGTATACCAAGTTCGTTGATGACATGACCAAAAAATTGAACTTCCTTTAGCCAAAATTCGCATTTCAAATTTGGCATAAAGACGTTCAGTACGCAACAGCTGAAGGATAAGATGCAAGTGTCGTTCGTGCTCTTCTTGTGTCTTAGAATAGATAAGAATATCGTCGATGAAGACAATTACGAAACGATCGAGGTACGGCTTGCACACGCGATTCATCAAATCCATGAACACGGCATGTGCGTTGGTCAAACCAAACGGCATGACTACGAACTCGTAATGTCCATAACGTGTACGGAATGCGGTTTTGGGTACATCTTCTTCGAGGACTCGAAGTTGATGATAACCAGAACGAAGATCGATCTTTGAGAAGCAAGTTGCGCCTTGAAGTTGATCGAAGAGATCGTCAATACGAGGAAGAGGATATCGGTTTTTGACCGTAAGCTTATTGAGCTCATGATAGTCGATACACATCCGAAATCATCCATCTTTCTTATTGACGAACAGAACGGGAGCGCCCCAAGGAGAAGTACTAGGGCGTATAAAGCCTTTATCGAGAAGTTCTTGAAGTTGGCTAGATAGTTCTTGCATCTCCGAAGGTGCTAGACGATAAGGGACTTCGCAACAGGAGTTGCGCCAGGTATGAGATCGATTCGAAAGTCAACAGAACGAGGAGGAGGCGAACCAGGAAGATCCTCTGGAAAACCATAGGAAATTCGCAAACGATAGGAATGTCACTTATGCTTGGACCTTTGTCCTTCTTTTCCACAATGTGGGCGAGGAAGGCAAAGTATTCTTTACGCAAGTATTTGTTCGCTTGGATACACGACATAAGCTTAAGACCTTTAGAAGGTTTCTCACCATAGACGTGTAAGGAATCTTCGTTCGGAAGAGGAAGACGGATGAATTTCTCCGAACAAACGACTTCAGCACGAACTCGCCTAAGCCAATCCATGGCTACTATGATATCGAAACTTCCCATTTGCATGGGTATGAGGCCAATAGAAAAAAGTAACAGTTGGAAAGGACGGAATCGACGGTGATTGATTTTCCATTAGCGACTTCGACTTTGAATGATTTTGGCAGTTTAGAGCTTTTACACTTAAGCATGGGTTCGAATTCAACGGATACAAAACACTTATCCGCGCCAGTATCAAAAAGACAAGAAGCATAGACATGATTAACGAGAAACATACTAGTTATGACGTCATTAGTGTTTTGCGCTTGGGCGGCGGTGATCACAAAGGCTCTACCTCGAGCTTGTTGAGGTTGACGTGGTTGTTGTTGTTGCTGATTGTTGGATTGAGGGCAGGCGCTGACAAAGTGATTTGGATCGCCACATTTGAAGCATGCGCGATTGATAGCGGCTGGAGGTTGAGGTTAGTTTAGGGCAGGGTTCGCAACAATAGGTTGATCTTGGGTAGACCAAACCTGTTACAGGTAACGCATTTGCAACACGGGGTAGTAGCGGGATGGTGGTAGGAGCATTGGTTACACTTGGGCCATGAGCCAGTATAGTTTCTCCTTGGTAGTTCTAGGGTTGAGGCGGTGTGAACGGATTGTAAGGGTTTTGGGTTTCGCGGAGTAACGACCGCATAATTTTGGTTAGAAGCCTTCCGCTTCTTACCCTTGTTGTTGTTCCTAGGTGGCTTGGACGGGGTAGGTTCTTCGGTGGTATCGATGGTGTCTTGGTGTAGATTCTTTGGTGGAGCTTTGGTGGAGGTTTCACGGATGATGCGGTTGTTGTTGAATTTGGCGGCGAGGCAATAGGTATCCTCGAGGTTTTTGGGTGTGGCGGCTTTAACTAGGTCGGCGATGGAGGGAGGTAGGCATTCGATATACTAGCGATAGCCTTGTCGAGTGTGTCCACTTGGCTAGGGCAAAGTGCACTTAGCTGTTTGAAGCATGTGGTGAGGCCGGCGTTGTCGTTCCCCACTTACTTTAGATTCCAGAACTCGTTCTCTAGTTTCCGAAGCTCGTGTTGAGGACAAAACTCATCCCTCATCAGCTTTTGAAGGTCGGCCCAAGGAGGGCGTGCGCGGCGTTGTTTCCATGAACATTGTGTTCGGAAGTCCACCAATCGGGGGCTCTCGATCAGAAGACACCCGTCGCATTGAGCGTACGTAGGTGGTCAGGGCATCCACTTTGTAGGAACGTTACCTCTATGGCATCAAACCATTGAAGCAACTGAGTGGCGTCCCCTTCGCCGGTGAAGGGTAAAGGGTTGCAAGAACAGAATTGCTTATGGGTAAAGGTCGTCTTAGGTGACTTCACCTTTGAATCGACGGAGGCATGAGGCGAGTCGGCGTTTTGCGCGGGTTGAACTTTGCAAACGATGTCGGGTATGATTTTAGTCATTTGTTTTGCCATAAACCTCATACAATATTTCTTAGATATCGAGTTGGAGTTGGTCCTTAACTTCAACCTTGCGCCAGAGTTTTGCGAAGACATCTATGCATAGAGGAAAGGATAGACATAATCGTAGGGTAATATAAAAATCACATTGGGTATGCAAGTAAACGTATAATTTCATATAAACAAAATAAGCCTCTTAAAACTTTAAACGCGTATGACTGCGTAAAGAGTATAAATTTAGTTGGTTCGCGAGGGTTATTATTGTTTGTGATTGTGATAAATGTGCGAATCGTTCATCGGTTTGAAATGAATGAGGTAACAAATATTAAAACACATAAAAATTGAGATAACATAAAAGATAGGCTTGTAAAATATTGGAGTGCCTTGGTTGAGAGCGTCGACTTTCCGAAGTGAATCGGAGATCCTTTCAAATTAGAGGAACGTGCTTTGGCGTATAGATGAAATGCTCTCGTCGAGAAGCGATTAAGGCATTTCACCCTTCCAGTTACTACACTATCTAATTGATCGAATAATCGAAACTTCGGCGAGATTGAAAATTGAGGAGTGGGACTAGTTGACAAGGTGCAGGTTTCACCCCTATCTTGACGACATCGTACCCTAAGTGTGGTTGATACTTACCAAACAATGAGCAAATTCCGACTCGTTGGTAAGGGCACTAGAGTATGAAATGAAAATTTTCCATCAAGGTACGGATATCACTCCTAACTTGATGGTGTAATTTCGTGTAAATTTAACTACGCGGATTGAGAGTGATCACCAAAGTGCGTTTCACCCCTATTTTGGTGAGATCGTCTCGTTTGTATGAGTGTCTTCAAGTCTTAAAGTGTGTATATTGTGTAAAATGTCTTAGGAAAGATATTTTGCATATATTAAGACCAAAAGAAAAGATAGAAGCAATATAGAAAGAATTAACATTTTTGGCATAAGTCAAGAATGGGTCATAATAGGACACTTAAGCTATAGACTAGGTCGAACATGGCAATTCTACCTAATTCCCTAGAGTTATGGCTCTGATACCAATCTGTCACACCTCAACCGATGGCAGAAACATCAGAGTGAGACGATATAGATTGCTCATCACACATAACACTATATTGCGACAATAATTAAATAAAACAAATTTCATTTCATTATAAATTGTCAAGTACAACAGGAAATCAAATACAACAACAAAATTCTTAGTAATCTAGATGTGTTTCTAAGCCATCCTTACCAAGTTTCATAATGATCAACATCTCTAACCTACAACATGTTAAAAGTATAGTTCAACACAAAAAAAGTATTGGTGAGTACACAAGTTTGAAATACATAGCATAAGTATAAAAGAATTTACTCAATCTACATGACAATTGTATACAAGGTAGCTAGCATGCAATACTAATTGTCAAACCCAAGTGTCCACAAGTATTAAGTGTCCCTCCTCACACAAAGTAACGAGACTAAAGTATGAGTGTAACAAGAACGTATCAGCTTTGAGACTTAACAATACCCCGACGGGCGGTGTGCTACTCCTATAGCGCTATATATGTTAGTTGGGGCTAGCTAAGTTAATGACAATAAGCATGTATGAATTTAGCATGAACCTAAGCATAGCAATAAGCATGTATAACGGATCGAGTGTATAAAGCATGTAGTGTGTATTCGTGTATTTTTGTAAGTTAACATGTTACAACCCAAATTGTGTAAAAAGGAAAATGGGTCAAGTGTACTCACGGTTTTGCAAGCTTCCACTTGTTAGTCCCGTGAAGAGTTTGCAGGATGGAAGAGGCACCGAGTTATCCAACAAGAGGAAAAATGGGTTGGTAAGTATTCGAATGATAACGGAGGATTAGGAATTAAAATACAATAAAGTAGTTTATACGGAAAAGTAATCATCTAGACTTAATAATCGTTTTGACACTATAATACCATTCGGGTTGATGTGTTTTAATGGGTTATGATACCCATTAGAATCGTAACGAGAGATTAAGTACGTAGGTGATGTAACCTAGTAGCATGACGGACAATCATTTGATTACCATCAAGAGTTCGGTTAGCAAATATATACATATATTATTTAGCATACGTAATAAGTAAATCATAAACATCATGTAATTTCATAGAAGTCATGCATGGAGGTAGGAAGGATAACCTTCCTTTTAAAATCTCTCTTGTATAGTTTACAAATGCACATGTCGTCACGAGGACGACAAGGATGGTCATGAGTAAGTTAATACATAAAAGTAAAAGACAAAAGTAAACGAAAACATCAAGTGAGGTGGTGGATCGAAGGTAGGATAGCCAAGGCTTTCAAGCGATCACACTCTACCAACTCAAGTCTTGTTTCGAGAACAAGCTTGGAAGGATAAACACTTGTGGGTAAACCCTATTAAAACAAGAAAGTTCTTACACTTGGGACCTTAGACATGGTGATGTTCCAAGTTGGTCTTCCATAGAAGACTTTTGGAGACATTCCAAAAGGTGTTTCAAGTAGTAAGAAGGAAAAAAGATCAAAAGGAGAGAGGTGAGTTAAACCTCACTTTTTTAAGCCTTGATCTTTTAGAGAAGGAGAGCTTTATTTTAGAGAGAACAGAAGAGATGATTTGAGGTGTGAAATGAGAGGAGATGGAGGGGGTTATTTATAGGTAAAATTGGGAGGGTGTTAGTTGAGGGGTAGTATATGAAAGAAACACAAAATTGGCCAATCCATGAGCTTTCGGTCGCGGGCCGCGAGAGGTTTCCAAGAGGTCGGTCGCGGGCCGTGAGGCAAGTTATTCCAGAAGATTCTTTGGTTTTTGTTACTTTTAGTTCTTGAACTTTGTTTAAGTTGTTGTTTTTGCATGTTTTAAGCATATAACGTGTATAAGTGTCGAATACATGAATCTTTGCACGTATAACAAGTAATTTGCATGAATTTAACGAATGAATGTATGTAAGACAAGCATGTATCAAGTATAAATTTTATTATGATTCAAGTATCGGATTACAAGATTGGGAAAAGAAATACGAATACAAGTTTCCAAAAATAGAAATACAACAATTCTTTCTAATTAAGGAATGTATGAAAAAGCGAGGCGTTACACAAGATAAAAGAATAAATTGTTAGCGGGAAGCATATAGTTATAACATACTCGTAGCATATAAACAACTATGTAACATGATGTACAGTACAGTTTAACGTAAATATAGCATCATTATAAACAATGTGTGTGTGCCATATTGTCTGTTGCATCCCTTTTGGTTTCTGCTACTAGTTGGAGTGTGACAATACGAAATATGCGCTAACAATACATGATGTGGGTTATATATAGTTAAATGTATTCAGTCCGTCTTGTAAAAATCTTAAGGCCCACCAATAAGCAAAATAACACATTAGATATAATGACAAATATTCGCCATACCTTCTAACTATTATTATTACTATTAACAGTTATCTTAATAAAAATTTCTTTTTGGGTAGGAGGTTAGGTTTTATTTGCAAAGCCATTGGCATTAGGTGTTAGTGTGGTGTTGCTCCTTATGAGTCAGAGGTTCGAAAGCCGCCAAATTCGTATTTGATGTAACTTAAGTGGTTCAAAAAATAGTTTTTCCTTTATCTTTATTGCCTAGATACTCGATTACAGTAATTTGATATATTTCATGCTAAATGCTCTAATACATACTTTTTCTTTTCATATCTGATGCCTAGATATAGATTATCGTAATCTGATATAATATCATGCTAACCGGTCTAATACATTCTCTATATAAATATCATGTCATACTCTAAAGGTGCTAACATAGCTCATAATAACTCCTATACTTTTCGAAGATCAAGTTTATATGGGGAAAAAGCTCTTCTATTTTTTTCTTTTTTTACATGTTACATTCAAATCTTGAAAAGGGAATCGCTACCCCTAAAGAAGAATACAAAAGATATGGGAATACTTCTTTGGATCCTAATTTTCTTCATTATAGATCATTTATATTTAAGTATATTTATTGAATTTTCTAACAGTTTTTTAAATATTATGTTGGCAAGCAGGTGTGATGTATGTCCTTATGTTCTTGATCTCGCCCCCAACCATTCCGAAGATGACTTTTGTGCTGAGAATTGCACACGTATCACCCTACCAAATCGACAATTTTAACAAGCTTTTGTCGTGGCACTCCATGCATTTGTTGCGTTGGTGGAAGCGTATGCTAATTGGATTGATAGTGTAGTAGCCCTTTGATGTAAATCATAATAAATATAATAACATGTGTTTGTTGGGATTTATGGCATACAATTCTATTTTTTAATAAAAACATATTTTATTTATTAAATAAAATCTTTAGGATCTAAGTTTAACTTGTGTGCTTTAGATGAACTATTATGGATGTAATTTAAAGTATAAATGGAAATCCAGAAATATATGAGCATACAAGAGTGGGAAAGTTATATCAAAACAGGTTTGCATTAATAATCAAAGAATTACAAATTACATTAATGTAACTATAAACTCCCCCTCAGCATGATCACACAACTTTTCTGTTTCCCTATAAAAGGAATGATGAGAGATGAAATAGATCTCTAACACATGAGATCTATATATACAAGTACGAAAGGTTTGTTTGTAATCAGCTGACGTCACCCTAATAGTGACATCTAAGATTACTAACTAGAAAAGATTCCGCAAATGTTAGCAAAAATCTGCGGAAATCTAACATCTGATCAATTACATAAAACCTCTATCTAAGCATTGTATTGTATTGTTACATTGATCTAACCGTTGTTCTTTAAACCGTTGTTGACTTGTATCAAACATCTGTTTGGCCACAATAGATGTTTGGTCCTTCATGATCACTACTTTTCTCTAACAGGGTTTTGGCTTTTCAAACAGTGGTTCTATCTTCTTTAACAGATGTTCCATGCCTTCAAACAGATCTTTTCAATCTTCAATAGATGTGTTCCGATTAGTAAACAAGATTCACTATCTTTAGTAGGAGTGTGTATCGTCTGCTGCTTATTTCTTGATCAGGAAGTCATATTTTGGCTTTTAGAAATCATTTTTCTTTTGTAGGTCCAACAATCTCCACATAGAACAGATGATGCCAAAACAAATGTTCATTCGATCAACTTTAATTCCTCATCAACTTCTCCCTAATTTGGCCCTTGAATTGATGTTCAAATTTCTAGAGATATATTCAGCTCAAACCCTTTCGAGTTTAAGCCCTAGAAGGAATTGCAAATCTTCATTTTGAACCCAAAAGTACTGTTCATAAAGATCTTTTCAACTTCTCCATTAGCCCTGAGAAAAGTCAATTCATGGCTTGTCCTCTTAGACTTCCATTTAAGAATTTTGAGGCTAGATGGATTTTTGGGTAGATGTTATTTGATGAGTTAAGGAAATTTTTTCCTAAGACTTGACTGAGATTTACATCTGGATGCCCATACATCAGTTCAATCCCGTCCCTTCTTTTCTTATTCATCTTCATACTTCTTTATATCTCCTACTAACATCTCCTTTTGCCTTTTGAGGTAGCCTATAACTGCTGAGGAGATGTTCTTTGCTGAAAGAGGTTCTATAGGATCAATCAATGACTTGAGTGGGAAGTTTGCTTGATCATAATTTGGCTTTCTTGGGATTGAGGTATATTTTCTCTTAAAATTTCTAGCTTTTTATAGTTCTCTAAGATTCTTGCTCACCCTACCTAGCCATTGACTTTAGTATGCAAAAATTGGCCGCAACCATTTCGTCTTTCATTCTTTTCAACTGGAGGGCCTTTTTGTCATTTGGCATCGTGCCTGCTTTCCAGTTTGGAGGAGTGGGCTTGATCTCAAGATGAAGTTTTAGCTTTTTTATCCTTAGAATTTCATAAAGAATGGCGTTTGTAAATCATCTTGTGAATTGAGCTTTAGTTGATTTATAAGGCTTGTATTTCATGATGTGAACCAGATAGTTTTCTATTAAAGCTCTTCTGAGGTCATGGTCATTAACTGGACCCTGAAGCTTTCTTGCTGACATCCTTAGCAACATGTTCCAAAATGTTCACTTTAGTGAACTCTTCAGATAAGATCTGTTGAGCCTCTTTATCACTCTTCCATTTACTTCTTTCTAAGGCAACCTTTTCAACATGTTTTAGCTTTAGCTCCAAGTATTATGTAACATTGGTAGGCTTTGGATAGGCTTCAAGATAAGGAAATGTGAGTTGGCTTGAATCTATTGTGGAGTAGAAAGACTTTATTTCTTTTGAAATAGTTTCTAGCTCTAAAGGATGTGCAAATGTAGTTATGGCAATGGTGGTTGATGTAGTGTTAATGGAAGAGATGTGAAGGTTTTGGATGGTTCTGTGGTGGTAGTGGTATTGATAGGTGAGGCTTGGGGAGTTTCTTCATCGTCTTCTTGGCTAATAAATTTTGTTCTTGTACCCCTTGTAAATAGTGTAGGTGTTTTTGTTGGTGGTGAGAGGTTGTGAGTTGGTGGTTTTCTTTTGAGAATCCCTGTAGGGGTACTTTGGTAAATATGTAGGGTCTGTTATATTTTGTGGTAAGTGTTGTTATAGTAGATGTAACATCTGTTGTCATTTTGAAGTGCCAACAGATGTTTGGTTTAAAGGAACATTGGTTTAAGTGGGATAATGGTTGATGTGACAACAATGGTTGTGGTTGGTTTTGATGGAACTTTAGTTGCTGCAACAGATATTTGAGATTTGCCATGTCTTGCATGCTGTCTTCTTATGGGAGCATCTATTGAGGTTGAGGAACCCAAGTTTTCTTCAATCCTCTTTCTTTTAGGATATCTTGGACTGATGTAACATTTTGGCATCCCTTGTATCTTTGCTCTTTTCCTTTTCAAGGGCATTTTCTTTAGCCTCTTTGGTTGCGAATGTGTTAGGTCTCCTTTGAGCTCTTTTGACATTAGGAGGGACCTTTCTCATGCTGTCATTCTCCCTCTTTTTGGCATCATTTTTTGTGTATTTGCGGAAAGTGGGAGCAGTACCAGTGGTTTGAAGATGGTGGTCTTTATTGGCCTTAATCTTTGTTTGGGTATTATTGTACCTAGCTTCCACCATGTTTCTGATAAGCTCCATATGCATGTTATAAGTTGTATCAACAGATCGCTTTTGAAGTTATGAAAAGGGTTTCGACTATAACTATATTTAATAAAAAAATTATATCTAATGACAATAATATAACTTGTAACAATGCAACAAAACACTTATTTCAATAAATATTTCTAAATAATATTTAAAACTAAGTAAGGTGTCTCAAGAATATATAATGGTATGAAAAATATATCTAATAGTTCAAAAGGTTAAAGAATTACTTATGTCTAAATGTAGTTAGTCTTATTAATTTAACCAAATAACTTAAAGACTAATATTGATTTAATTAAGTCTTGTTTAAATAGTATATCCGGACATGCCAGAGTTGCAGATTTGACACCGAAAATTATCAGATCGGAGGAGTGGGTTGGATGTTTTAATTAATTCCGGAATCGTATCGGACATGCCGACTTTAGAGAGTCACACAGAGAGTGAGATCGTATCCAGCTCGGTAATTTACACAAGGGTTTTTTTTTTTTTAAGAAGAACGAGGGGTTTTCTAGGTTTGAGGGGATGGATTGGGGAAGACAATGTGGAAGTGATGGAATGCATCTGAGGGTAGTTAACTAAGAAAATAAACGAGGTTAGTGGTAAAGGTTGTATCTGTATCAAGATATGAACATAAAGATTTGGTTTGGCCGATTTTCTAGTGAAAGGTATGAAGTGTCGTTTAGGTTTAACATAAAGGTCGATTTGTAGCAATTTTGTCTAATTAATATTAGGTAGAGATGGACAAAAAAAAATTGGTTTAGGACCGCCCAACTGGTGTCTTACTTGACCTGAACCCGCTTTTGTATTTGGTTTGGACAATTCCAAACCGATTCTACCCCCAGTTTGGATATTGATTATACTCTCCTCTTTGCAATAGGGTATGACCGAACCGATATTGGTTAATAACCCCAACCACTTTTGTCATAAATTGATCTTGACCAAAGTTGACCAACGATTGGTTTATAGCCTGAACACGAACCGTTCTTAAAAAAATATTTTGTACACAGGTTTTTTTTCTAAAAAGGTAGAGTTGGAAAAATTATTTACCAAAATGGGTGATTTCAAAAGTATTTACAAAAATAGGTGTTTTTTCATATTTAATTATTTTAACTAATATATTTGTAACTCTTTTCTTTTTTATTTATTATTCAATTATCTATTACTTTTTTTTTACTTTTTCATGTTTTAACTAAGTTATTATAATTCTTTTTATATAATTTAACCTTGTTGATACAACTAGATTGAGACATTGCATTGAAATTCTCGTTTTGAATCAATTATGATGATGCGTTAATCTAATTAAGAAAAACAAAAACAGCAAAAAGAACAACAATTGTTAATCTGACGCATTAGAACATATCTACTTTCAATTCGATGAAAAACATTTACATATTAAAACTATTGAAATTACACAAGGACATATTTTCATCGTTACTCAAATATGGTTACTCGAATCAAATAAACGATCTAATCAATCTGAGTTGCTTTTTTATGCTTTGTGGTTTAAATTTGGGTAATTGAAGAATTGATAGGTTTTGTCTAGTGTTTATTCCCTTAGGTACAGCAAAAAAAAAAAAAAGATTACACATTTTTTTTGTGTTTTAAGTTTGATGTAATGGACAGAACCATCTCAATATCTATAAATTGTTCGTGTGGTTCTGTTATGTTCAAATTTACTAGAAGATTAGTAAATTTCTATTCAGCTGCAATTATGCGAACATATTTAAAAACCGTTGAACACCTAAACAAAAATAATCAAAATAAAAAAAGAAGAGTTAAATGCTTGGTTGGTCCCTGTGGTTTGCAAAAATTTCATTGTTGGTCCCAGTGGTTTACTATTTACACTCGTGGTACCCAAACTTGTAAAAAATGAACTCGCTTGGTCCCCTGCCATAACTTCAGTTAATTAACTCTGTTAAAACACCCCACGTGCTTGGCACGTGAGGCGCAATTTCGTCCATTCAGTTTGAGCTCAGTATAAAAACCACCTTATCCTTCTTTTTTCCCTCAAAATTAACACCGTTCTTCCTCCCCTCACCCATGTTTCTCCAGGAACCCTAGAATGGCAACATGTCGCTGTGGAAAGTTAGCCGTCATTCGCACATCATGGACCGACAACAATCCAGGACGACGATACTATGCATGTCCATCACTGGTAAGCATTAGGGTTCATTAGTAGATGTTCATTTTGGTTTCAATCTTTAAATGTTTGATATGACAGGAAGTCACTTGTCCTGGATTTGTTCGTTGGTTTGACCCGCCAATGTGCCCACGAGCTGTTCGCATCATTCCAGGGCTACTCCGCAGCAAGAAACAGGGCCGATCAAGAAAGGGATAACTAAGGACTGAACGAGATGGAAGAACACCCTGATCTTAGTACTATTGTTTCTGTTAGGGTTACAGTTTGCAATGTTGTTAGCTTGACGCAATGTTAATTATGTAATTTGACCAAATAATATTAGAATGAATTTTGGATATTCATAGATATTGTGGTTGTGGCAAACAAAACTGTGTATATTGACATGTTAAATAAAGCGCAAAAGCGTTACGGACGAAAAATGTTAAATAAAGCGCAAAAGGGATACGGACGACCAATGTTAAATAAAGCGCAAAAGCGAAACGATCGACCATTGTTTTATAAAGCGCAAAAGCGATACGGACGACCAATGTTTAATATAACGGAAAAGCATGTTAAATAAAGCGGAAAAGCGACACGGATGACATTTATTGCCATCACTTAATATCCAACAAACCTAATAAAGACTCAACAACTCCAATTTATGACCCTGCCCAACAAATGTAATAAAGACATACTCAATTTCCAAACACAACAATAACTATAATAGCCGATTAACATTTCCAAAATGGTGGCATAAGCATAAGCCACAATAGTGCATACCAAACATAATAAAGACAAGCAACAGTTAACAAGTATTGTTTAAAGCATACGGCTGAATAACATAACAAAAAGATATTTAAAATCTAGCCCTTCATTAGTTAAGCGTATCCAGCTTATTCTTGACCTGCAGAGTCACCATCAGCAGCAGAACCACCAGCAGCAGCTGCTGCAGAACCACCTTCAGCACCCATTCCTTTTTTGCAGCCTTGCAACCTCTTGAATTATGGCCCTTCCCTTTGCATTTCTTACAGGTTATACGACCCACCCTTTCTAGTCAGCTTCCCTTTCTTCTCCAATATATCTTCAACCTCCACTTGGTCTTTTCTCCTCTTCTTCTTTGGTCTGCCAGTTTGTTTGTGGCGAAGTGGAGGGGTCAATGTTGTTGGAACTGGTGATATTGGCCAGAGTTTGGGACCATTGATTGGACCAATCTTGTAGGCATAAGCCTTTTTCCAAGTGTCCAGATAGTAGCATGGATGAACCCAATCCTCAGGTGGCCCCACCTGTTGTTTGTGTGTAGCCATATCCCAGTTAACAGCTACGGCATGCTTACATGGGATTCCTGAAATTTCCCACCTCCTACAAGTACAAACCCTTTGTTCAACATTCACAACATATTGCCCAAGAGTCCCTTGTACCTGCCACCTACTATCACCACACCATTTCACACTGCATTGGGCTGCAGCCTTCTTGATCTCGTCAAAGATCTCTGTTATCTTTGGTGTGAGGGGGCCCTTACACTGCTGTTGCACCTTCATCACATTGACTATTCTCTTCATCAAATACTCTCTAAGATATTCCAAACATGAAATGATTGGCTTTTCCCTCCCTTCAACAGTTTTGGCATTAAAAACTTCGCACATGTTGTTTAGTAGAACATCAGATTGTGCCCAACCTACACATTGATAACCAAAAAAGAAATGTATAAAGTGATAAATTCCTTGGTGCTTAAATTAGCAACTAGTCTAATCTTTAAAGTGAATATTACCTGTGAGTGTGATCTCGACCAATGCTTTGGTGGAATTTGTGCCAACCATTTGTATGCTTCCTCATTGAACTTCTTCAACTCTTTCATTTTATCCCTAAACTCAGGTACTATTACACAAGAACAATCATGAATAACAAGTCAGTAAATTGTTGACCCAACACTTGAATGAATAAATGATTAAAAGTAAGTAGCGGTTCTGGCAGTTGCACATGCCCATAAGCAATCTTTAAAGCCTTTGCCCCTCCATTTTAACTTCATATTCTGGTGAATATGCCTAAGGCAGAACCTGTGTTCTGCAGCTGGGAATACCTTTTCAAGTGCTGGAATAAGGCCCTAAATTTAACACCTAAAACAGCAAACATGTTAAAATCCAAACAATCAAAGCAATAAAAAACATATTTATAAACAATTCAACTCTAAAAAGTAAGGCTAACCTTTTGTCTATCAGATATGAAGGTAAAATGTGAGTTGCTTTGTAGTGCTAGGTCATCTTTGAGACATTCCAAAAACCATGTCCAAGAATCCTTGTTTTCTGCTTCTGCAATTGCATAGGCCAGTGGATAGAGCCCGTTGTTGGAATCCAAGCCTACTGCAACTAATACCTGACCCTGTTGAGAACCCTTCAAAAAAGCCCCATCTAAGCCTAGTATGTCCCTCCCACATTCCTTGAAGCCTAGCTTCAGTGGACCCAAGCAGATGTAAATCCTCTTGAACACCCTTGTTGGAGAAGATGTGTTAGGTTCAGACTCAACTTCAATGTGCACTGTTGTGTTTGGATTTACATTTGAAGCTCTATTATGTAATCCCTTAGCCTTGCATATTGTTCCTTGTTGTCCCCTTGAACTTCCTTCGAAGCAAGTATCTTTGCCCTAAAGGCTTTCATCCTTGAAACTCTTAATTCATACTTCCTTGACGCTCTTCTTGGATGTCCTCACTGAGATGTCTTTGTTACATTCAACCAATCTCTTCACGGAAGGGTCCTTAGCCATGAACTTTGCTGTAAGGTGTAAACTTTCTCTAGCTTGGAGACAGGTGTGCTCTGCCTTGTGAGTTTTCACTGTCCAAGTTTCAATGTCATCTTTCTCTTTAGCCACATACAACATAAATGTACAAGCTGCCTTCTGTAATCTTTCTTTTCTTTTTCTACAGGATATGGCATTGGGACTTAGTGCCAATGGTGACTTTTGAGACTCCCTAAGAGATTCCCTGGAACTGGGCCTAACAGCAGACTCACTGGGCTTGGGCCCAACAGTATATTTTCCCTTATTGCCTTTCTTGGATACTTGTTTTACAAACCCATCACCTTTCTTATAAACTGGTACATTACCTTCACAAATGACTCTTATCCTAGCCTTGTCATTTCTCAAAAATGACAACTCCCTTCTGGTAAGAACGGCATGCTGCCTAACATGTTCTTTAACCTCCTTTGCAGATCCAAATTGTTGACCCAAGTAAAACCTCGCCTCATGCATCCTAGTCTTTCCCTGTTCAATGTCAACAATTATTAGATAATTTAACAAATGCTTACGTAAATAATAAACAGTTAAGTAAAGAGTTAGTTAAACAAATGCTAACCTTTTGTTTATGCCTGATTTCCCTTAGCTTCTTGCTCCTTCTTGTTTCAAAATATTCCATTGATTCATCAGTTAAGCTATCAAATGATTCGTAGCTAAGGTTATCATCAATTTCCTTTTCATAATCCACTTCATTTCTAACACTATTAGTGCCAGAATTAAGGCTGCCTACATATTCTTCATCCTCATCTACAAAAGTATTGAAGTCCCTCATATCAACTTCTGTTTCTTCCACCTCATAATCATTGTCAACAATGTAGTCACTGTCTTCTGAGTCATCACCTTCAGCCTCACTTTGATAACTATCGGACTCCATGTCATCCTCAACCTCCCTATAACTATCGGACTCTATGTCACCCTCATCCTCCCCATTACCCTCATTCTCATTCCTAAAGTAACCTCTACCTCACCTTCAGCATCCTTAAGACCCTCGGTGTTTGGGAAATCCAGAAAAGTCATTGTTACCTACCGGATTATCATTGTTACCTACTGGATTATCAACAAACATGTTACTTGTATTCTTATTTGCACTAGATGACCCTTCAACATATCAAGCATCAGTCTCCTCCTAGGTAATAACTTTTCTTTGTTTTGTCTAACACCAACATTCTCCTGAACATTTTGGCTTTCCTCTACTAATTCCTCAATAACAACCCTAGATGGTCCCTCCGGTGATTTTAAATAAGTATCAACCACAGATTTTACATGTTCAATGTAAAAGTTGATTAACTTATTTTCACCCACATATTGTGCCAAGTTACGAACATCAGCATCACACCCTAAAGCTACCAAACCAGTATCTAAATCTCTACCAGGTATTTGAAAATGATAATAAATTGAGCACCTTCTCTTTGAACAGTTAAGGTCTCGTATCATCCAATCAACTTCATGGACAGAAAACTCATCAATATCGATGTAATCAACATACGCTGACCATTCCTTGAACATACCTTCTTCCTGAAACCTCCTAAAAGTTCCAGCATAGAAGATTCTTGCAGAAAACAAACTAGGGTTTCCATCTGCTCAAAAAACATAACAGAAAACGACCAAAACAGTGTGTGTCAGTAATTATGTAAAACAAACACTACAAAATCGCTGAATGTTAGAACTTTAGCACTATCAGCATAAAAAAACTTACTATAATCACGATCTGGATTAAAATCATCAAACTCAGCCCTAATGTACCAACCCATTCCCTTCGATCAGCCCTAAACGCACCGATTATTTGTTCAATCGCCGGGATGTTGCAGAGAAACGAAGAGACGGTGAGTCTTTGTAGGTGTGTGTTACGGTGGGGAGATGAACAGAAATGAGAGGGAAACCAATAAATATCAACTGACGTCTAGGACTAAGTGTGCAATTGCAAAAAGTGAACATCAATTCAAACTGAATGGACGAAATTGCCCTCACGTGCCAAGCACGTGGGGTGTTTTAACAGAGTTAATTAACTGAAGTTAGGGCATGGGACCAAGCGAGTTCATTTTTTACAAGTTTGGGTACCACGAGTGTAAATAGTAAACCACTGGGACCAACAATGAAATTTTTGCAAACCACAGGGACCAACCAAGCATTTAACTCAAAAAAGAATATAAAACTGGAATGAACAAGACTTGGGTATAATTGCAAAAACTATAAAGGAAAAAAACCATAATCGTGAAGATAATCGGACGACAAAATCTGATGAATCATTCACCACATGAATCAAATGGCAAAATCATGAACTGGAAAATTGGATTCATGCCGATAATCGAACAACAAAAATAACCGGATGAGAATCGATTCCAAGAACTGAATGGAATGTCTCGATGAGCCTGATGAAAATTTTCTAGGATGCTAGAACGTCGCCGAAAGAAGTGAAGATTGTTTTACCTATTTTTTATAAAATAAAGAATTAACTTGTTTTCACTCACTTTGGTAAATAATTTTGAAATCACCCATTTTAGTAAATAATTTTTCCATCTCCACCCTTTTAGAAAAAAAAACCCTCTCTAAATTATATTGGTGATATCTAGTGGGCTCATACTTTATATTGTGTGGGCTTATCTTAAAGGAGCGATATCTTATAACATCAAAATTTGGGCTTATCTTAAATAAGCTAAACGAGCAACTTTACTATGGCTTGAGCCCCGCTCGTTTACAAACCAAGCCAACCCAACTTGGCTCGTTTATAAACACGCCAGAAACTTATAACAATTTTTTTTTGTGAAGACCAAGTTAAGTCAAATTGCATGCCGGTTTCATGTTTGACTAAATATATTTATTTACGTTAATATATAAACTTGGGCCAAAGCTATGACATATCATGTCATCTATGATTTATGAAGACCAAGTGCAGTCAATTGGCGTATTGCATCTTTAAGGCCTTACGGTGGTTCGTTTATTATTTTTTTTTTTTGAACGGCAAATTTGGATCACTGATGGACCACTGGAGTATCATTGTGCCACCAGCAGAACCACCTGATCATATCTATCTCCACTAGACATAATGCCTATACACCAATTCAGGAGGAAACCCAATAAATATGAGAAAACTCCCTTGTGGGAATCAAACCCAGGACCTATTAGTCTCAAAGCCTTATCCCATCCTCAAATGCCACTAGGCTATAAAGCCATGATTAACAATTTTCAAAAATTTGGGTTTGTCATTTTTATGAGCTATGTGACCAAGTTTTGGCTAAGGTAAGGCTATCTTATTTATTCATTTATACCAAGTGGTGTGCAATCACTAAGATATAAGATATGACATGGTAAACAATATGGTGGTAACAATATGTGCAGATGAGTATAGTATGTTGGCAATATCCTTTGACCGATGTTGTGAATATCCGGTACTAATGTGAACTTAGAGTGATCCTTATTGTGTTATAGATGGGCAGATAGTAGGTAATATGCGGTAGTGCTAGTTTGTGCAATCTACTAAGATATTAGATATGGCATGGTAAATAATATTGTGATGCCATCTTTCCCAGTGACTAATTCAATATTGGTCACGTTATCTCAACGGTCAAGGAATTGTTGGGGACTTGGAGTATAGTTCGAACATCATAGGATCCAAGTTATAAAAGAAATCGGCCACCCTTATTATCTACTCAACAGTTTGGTTCATTTGGAAAAACCGAAACTCTTGGAGTTCTCTGCCTAGAAGTCTTCCATAAGTCACATCTGACTGAAGATATGATGGTTAATTGCTACAACTGGGTCAAAGGGAGGGCAAAAAAACATTGTAGTCAAATGGGTTAAACAAATCCTCCTTCAGGTTCAAAATTCGAGAATGGCGATCAAGAAAAAGAAAGTGGTTCATTCGATTTTCATGCTCACGCTATGGCAAATCTGGATATACCGGAATGAGAAAATGTTCACCAAGCTAGTAAGCTACTGTAAGGACAATCGTCGACGGCATCAAAGAGACTACTAGCTTATGCTGGATGAGGAAAAGATCTTAAATAGCAGGAATCACCGAGGAGAGCTGGAAGAATTTAGAGGGGCTGGGTTTTGGTTGATTCTTTTGTTTTTGTTTTTTTTTTTTAATTTTTGCTCCAGTTGGTTATGCTTGTTAGTAGTTTTTTCCTTAGCAGCTTGCTAAGGATTGTTCTTTTGTTGTGTTTTGCTGGGTAAATTTGATAAAAGTCTTCCTTTAGTTGATAAAAAAAAGAGTTATAATGTCATTTTAGTCCCTGTGGTTTCGGTTATTTGCCAGTTTAGTCAAAAGGTTTTATTTCTCGCATGTGGGTCCAAAAGGATTTCACCGTCGCCATGTAAGTCCACTAGGTTAACCTCATCCATTTTTTCCGTTAACGAGAAGGGCAATTCCGTCATTTTATATGGCTGAATTGCCCTTCTAAGTTAACAGAATTACATATAAAATGACTGATCTCGTCACAAAAAAATGGATGAAGTTAACCTAGTGGACCAATGTGACAACTGTGAAACTTTTTTGGACCTACAGACGAAAAATAAAATCTCTTAATTAAACTGATAAAATGACTCAAACTACAAAGACTAAATTTACATTTAGCTAAAAAAAATATGGATGCATTTCGACACACCGAGGTGGACACATGTTCTCAATCAATATGTTTGGGAAAATGTTTGGAAAAATAGAAAACGAACAAATTTCATAAAAGTCAAAGTTTCGTTAGAAAGTCAAGTTGTGTAAGAAGGATCACGATAGGCCCATGAATGGCCATGATCCACCATGGATTGGAAGGTATGCTCACTTTTGAAAAATTAATATTATTATTATAAATGTATCCATTATCTAGTGACTTTTCATATATATAACCTCTATTTATGAATGCATCCACTATGTAGTGATCTTTCAATTTATAACCCCTTTTTCTTATTTACTATTGTACTAATATGAGTGCCTATATATAATGGCATTTGTATATGATGTTAGATGAATTAATAAGAATTCTCCATGTTCTATTCTCTATATGATTTCATAGTCTACCTCTCATGTTTATATACATATATATTAGTGGCTAATAGACCGTTGTTTCACAATATGTTATCAGCACGAACGTGCTCTATGTATTTTGTCACCCTTGGTATCCCTTTTTCCTTGCTTTTATTGTGCATTATTTTCCAACCTAACTCAATCTCGCATGTTGAGAAAGCAACCCAATAATTATGCAACTGTCTCTACTAATAAAGGTATTGTCACACCCCGACTCGCAGCGGAAAAGGTGATCGGGGCATAATTGGGTTATCATCAAAGCTCATGACATTTATTATAACGTTTCATATTTATTATTACAATTTAAAGTGAAACATACAATCATAATTACATCATGCCCTACACATCATTCTAGACTTCATTATTTTCTTCTAAGGCATTTCCTATGTTTTCCTTGCTTCATCCTGTTCACCTGTATCATGTGTAAAATGGTTTTTGGATCAACAAAAAGTTGGCGAGTGAACCTTGTTAGAAAACATTTATTATTTATTTCTTGTTGTATTTTATATGGAAAAATTGTGCACTATTCATATATGAACAAACGTAAATAAACATACAATAACAACAATTAGCATACAATAACAAACTATTAGCATACGATATCACACAACAACAAACAATAACATACATTAACAAACCAACAGCATACAATAACATATCAACTTGCATAAATATATAACATGAATGAAACTGTGCGATCAAGGCTCAATCAAACGGAGCCGGTCGAATGTTGGCACGCCAGGTTCACGCTCATAATGTAATGGGGAACATGCTCAACGCTCATAATGTAATGGGGAGCGGCGGCCTATGAAATTGCATGTACTGAAAACAATAAATTAAATCTAAACAATAACCACACAAACAGTTTATACAAGCTGAATACACATTTATTCATGATATGATGTATGCACAATGATTTAAATATAATAAATAGTAGGACACATGATACACCCCAAAAACGTGATTTAAACGGGGAATTTGTAGAGATTCGCTAACCGTGGGTGCATTCGGTTGATGATGTTGAATGCGCACGAGTTTAAAGGATTGATCGACGAGAAAAACTAACCTAATTAATAACGAAAAGTAAGGTAAATAAATGGATTTTATTAAGAACTTTAATAGGATTTTTGGATATATTTTTGTGAGTTTTAGGCTATTTTCTAACTTTAAAAATGTTATTTTTAAGTATTTTTAATTGATTTTTAAATAAAATAAATAAATAAAAATAAAAAAAAATGTTGACTTTTTGACGTGGACCGTTGACTTGTTGACCGGTTTTATTGTGTAAGTGTATGCGCCGGGTGAGGCTCGAACCCGAGACCTCCCGTTCGCGTGCACGCAGCTCTACCAACTGAGCTACGTGTCTAATCCGAAATAATTCTGTTTTTAATTATATTTATATACTAACTCAGTTTATTCAAAATTTCTTTTATTTTCAAAAATGTTTTAAATCATCGGACCGGTGTCGTCAACAGGTCTCGAACCCGGGACCTGTGACTTAATGTTACACACAGTCCACCGCTGGACTGTGTGTCTAACTTGGTTAATATACAGATTTTTCTTATACTTAACATCTAACGGAGTTAACCCGGTTCAGTTTTAAAAAAACAACATTTTATTACTGCGAAGGTGCGTGTGTCAAGAATCGAACTCGGGACGTATGCGTGTTTATTTGCACACAGTCCACCGCTGGACTGTGTGTCTAACCCGTTAATAAAACTGATTTTAATTAATCTTATAACATAACTGAACTTCGTCTTCTTCGTTTCAAAACACAGACATCGGTCAAAGCAACTGTTACTTGATTAATTCGGTTAATGAACAAGATGAACAACTGAAAAGTATTGAACCGAAGAGCTTGGGGAAAGAAAGTACCGAACAGATGGTCTTCTTCAGAAAATCCGGCGAAGATCGTCGGCTCTGTTTTGGTGACCTTCGGCTGTTATAATCAATTAACAGTTTGGAGGGATTAGATGTGAAATTGAACTAATGAGTAATGATTATCAGTATGTTTGAATGTTCATACCAGTTATCAGCAGGTTTCTGAAATTTCAGAAATTTTCCGGCGAAAACAGATAGTCCGGCAACGTCGTCTGGAAAGGATTCTGGGTGATGGATTAAAGTTAGTAATGTTCTAACAATTGATTGAAACAGCAAAGTCGAGGTATTTTACCGTTTTGAGGTGAGTCTCGGTTTTCCGGCGACTTGCAGAGAATTCCGGCGAGTGAAATTTCTCGCGAGAGAGATTCTTCAGAGGTTTAAGGTGAGTGGGAGTGATGTCAGTATGAGTTCTATGATCTATTTTTTTGGTAAGAAGAAAAGATGGATTGAACTCGGTTTTCCGGCGAAAGTCCGGCGAGTCCAAAAAGCTTCTCCGGCGGACTGAAAGTTGTGCGAAAATGTAATTGGAAGTTTTGCAGAGTGTGTTTGAGTCGCGAGAGGGGTCTTGATTGAAGTAATTCAAGAATTGAAAGTTTTCGGTTATTAAACCGATTCACTCCCGAATTCAAGTTTCATTCAAGCAAAATTGATTGGAATTGTCGGCGTATCGGTTAAACTCAGTGAACCGCGAGTAATCAAACGTCTTTGGACGTTTGATAACCGATTTCGGTTACAGTTGGCGTAACCGGTCGCTTCATTAATGACTATAAGATTTATTTGTTTCCTAACATTTACAGAAAACAATAAGTGGCGGAGTGGTTATGTGTGTGTGTGATAAGTCGTTGGGCTTAAGTCCGGCTGACCCGGGTTCGAATCCCGGCTTCCACATAATATTTTTAATTCACTATTTTCAATACATTTTCAAAAATAAATTTTATATTCTAATATACTTATTAATTATGTATCGTTTAAAATTAATTTGGGCATTAAATACGCAACGAAATTTTTAACTGGTTGTTCGGTTAATAAACGAAGCGGGTTTGGTAAATCCGGTTTTTGACGGATGTTACAGTATCCCCTACTTATTTCGTCCCGAAATTTACGTAGTGACATATTTGTCTAAAAAGAATGGTGTTAAATTTGACAGTTACTTACTTAGAAAGGAGTAAGAGTCCAAATTTTGTTTGAGGCGGTAACGTTCCTTGTAAGGGTTGAGTACCCTGCTACAGGAATCGTTTTTCGATGCCTAAGATAATGAATATTGATAAAACAGAGTTGATTGACTAAATATGATTTCATGCGCAAGAGTTTTGATATGTTTGGAAAGATAAGGTTATATCCTAAAACAAAATTTCTACTACTAAAACCTACATGGAACTTCTTATAACCGCCTGACAATGCCTCTGATCCTTTGGCAAGAATACTTATATATAGGAAGTACCAGCGGCGTATCCACAATATTCTCGTCAAATTTTCATTGGTTTTATCAGTAAGTTATGATTGATTCTATGATGAGACTCTAGAACATAAATAAACACAACAACCAATGTCTGAGTCCTAATTCTGATAGTATGCATGTTTGAATGGTGACTCAATCCAATTTCTTTAAATGATGAGATGACATGAATGCTAAATCAGTGAGTATAAAACAAACTGCAACCAAGACATTACTAAATCCTACATGGAACTTCTCATAACCGTCTGACAATGCCTTTGATCCTTTGGCAAGAATACTTATATATAGGAAGTACCAGCGGCGTATCCACCATATCCTTCAAATTTTCATTGGTTTTATCAGTAAGTTATGATTAGTCCTATATGACTCTAAAACATAAACAAACACAACAACTAAGCTTGAGTCTTTGAATGATGACAGTACCTCTCTCGTTTGTTATGATGGAGAGATTAGTCTATGTAGAAAATGGAACACAATCCAATTTCTTTAAATGATGAGTTGATATGAATGTTAAATCAGTGAGTGTAAAACAAATTTCAACCAAGACATTACTAAATCCTATATGGAACTTCTCATAACCGTCTGACAATGCCTCTGATCCTTTGACAACTAATACTTATATATAGGAAGTACCAGCGGCGTATCCACCATATCCTTGTCAAATTTCATTGGTTTTATCAGTAAGTTATGATTAGTCCTATGTGACTCTAAACATAAACAAACACAACAACCAAAGCTTGAGTCTTTGAATGATGACAGTACCTCTCTCGTTTGTTATGATGGAGAGGTTAGTCTATGTAGAAATGGAACACAATCCAATTTCTTTAAATGATGACACTGTGATATGTCGTGAGGTATGATGATATGAATGTTAAATCAATGAGTATAAAAAAAACAAAACTGAAATAGTAATTCGCATTAAGATCCTTGGATAAATTTCCAATTTAAAATTGAGACACGTGAAAATTGAGATAATCATAAAGAAAAACATAAAACTAAGCGGTTGGAGTTGAATCTTGATTTTCAGTGAAAAGGACTAGTTGGGTGTTTTCGTTTGGGCCGTCATTATCTTCAACAGGATTGGCGTTGATGTTGAAAACTCTTCCTCTTGCTGGTGGCCTAGTGGTTGGGTTTTCTTGATTTGCTTGGTTAACTGGGTTTGATTGAGCTTGGGCGTTTATGATGTTAACCAAATGAGGGCACGTGTTTCTAAAGTGGGTAGGGTCGCCACAATTGAAACAAGCTCGAACATATGGGAACATGGGGTATTGGGGTTGTTGATATGTTTGGATCATGTTTTGAGTAGGGGGTGAGGTTTGGTTTTGAGAGGTGCGGCAAACCTTGCTCAAATGACCATAGCGTCCACAATTCGCACATAGTCGACAAAGTAAGGTAGATGGATGGTGATAAAAACAGGTGTTACATTGAGGGTGAGGTCCAAGGTAAGGTTTCTTATTTGGGTAGGTTGGGTTGGGTGCTACTTGAGTGATTGGGATAGCTTGGAGGGGTACGGCTTGTAAGGCTGGTTGATTACGTTGGGTGACAGCGAAAAGTTGCTCATCTCGTTTCCTCTTGGAAATGGGTTGAGAAAGGGATTCGGTTTGGGTGGAGTTGGAGGTTTCAGTTGATGCTTTATCTTTTTCTTTTCCTCCTTGAAGTCTTTATTCCGTATACGGTTTTCGGTGAGCTCTGTAGCTATCTCCATTGCTGCTTCCAAAGTTGCAGGTGTGGTACTTATTACAGAGTCTTGAATTTTTGAGGGAAGACCTCGAATGTAGTGTTCGATCAAACGGTAGAGGGGAGTGAACAAGTTGGGAACCATTTGATTTAACTCCAGGAATCTTTTGTTGTACGTGGTGTGGTCGCCTTCCTTTTGTTTCAAAGAATATAACTCATCCTCTAATTTCTTGATTTCGCTCCTTGGGCAAAACCGTCTTGTCATGATTTCCTTCAACTCTTTCCAAGTCAAAGTCATAGCATCTTCAACACCTCGTTTAGCCTTCTCTGTATTCCACCAAGTAAGTGCTATTCCAAATAAACGACCAGTAGCATATCGCACTTTGCGATCATCGGGGCAATCGCAATTTAGAAAAATGTTTTCCATTTCTTCAAACCAATAGTGAAGAGCGGTGACACCTTCAGTCCCTTCGTATTTTGTAGGGTCACAGGATTTGAAATGCTTGTAGGTGCATTTAGTGGTGTTTGGGGGAGGTTGACAATATTTTGAACTTCTTGATTGACGGGATTAGCGGTAAGGGCTTGTTGGACTTGAATTACAATGTTGGGTATTACGGCAGCCATTTGTTGAGCGATTTGGGCAGCCATGCGCTCGCGGGCTTTTCCTGCTCTCATCTTCCTACGGGCGAGACTAGAAGACATCTACAAGGAATACATATCAAGAGTATGAGTTGGATGCTTTTGGGATCATGTGTCGTATTTAGGAATGAACATTCATAAAATAAACATAGCATAATAAATCTACTACATCCATAGGATGTCTTGGGCTTTGCTCGTAATTGGGCCTTGCATGCCGCCATACTTCACCTTCGTAATCACGTGGGCCCCCATGATTACCGGGTTTTTCATATGGTTCGCATATGTTAGCCTGGTTACGTACACTAAAACCCGGAGAAAATCGAGAAATATGTATGTAACGTATGATATTCGGAATGTATCCAAGTGTGGACACGGTGACACCTCAAAGTGGGGTTAGTTCGAACGACGTTTGGTGTGGCATGCTTTGGCCTAATAGGTCTTTCGTACTCTCATCGTTAGTCCCCAGGTAGGCAAACTGGTCCGTTATATTGGATTCATACGAATGCCAACCTAGACAGGACGTTCCGACTACCGGTACTTGTACCCTTACAGTTACTACATGCCCGTCGCAGAACTCACTTTGATGAGATTTGAAAAATGAAAAAAAATGCGACAAAATCTTGAATAACGGAAGTATGAAGATGATTTGAATATGTGAATATTGAAACATGTATGATGAATATGTATGTAAGTATGTATGTTTGACTGTAAGTATAATTCACTAGATATCACAAAATGTAACATTGGAAATATTTGCATGCATTTGTGTATGTAATAAATATGAAACAAATTAAAATCTAATCAACTATAGTATAGGCTCTAAGGGTCTAATAACCTATCCTATATCCCTATAGTCAAAAGCTCGGATACCAATCTGTCACACCCCGACCCGCAGCGGAAAAGGTGATCGGGGCATAATTGGGTTATCATCAAAGCTCATGACATTTATTATAACGTTTCATATTTATTATTACAATTTAAAGGGAAACATACAATCATAATTACATCATGTCCTACACATCATTCTAGACTTCATTATTTTCTTCTAAGGCATTTCCTATGTTTTCCTTGCTTCATCCTGTTCACCTGTATCATGTGTAAAAATGGTTTTTGGATCAACAAAAAGTTGGCGAGTGAACCTTGTTAGAAAACATTTATTATTTATTTCTTGTTGTGTTTTATATGGAAAAATTGTGCACTATTCATATATGAACAAACGTAAATAAATATACAATAACAACAATTAGCATACAATAACAAACCATTAGCATACGATATCACACAACAACAAACAATAACATACATTAACAAACCAACAGCATACAATAACATATCAACTTGCATAAATATATAACATGAATGAAACTGTGCGATCAAGGCTCAATCCAACGGAGCCGATCGTATTGCATGTACTGAAAATGATAAATGTCTGTGCGATCAAGGCTCAATCAAACGGAGCCGATCGTATGTTGGCACGCCAGGTTCACGCTCATAATGTAATGGGGAACATGCTCAACGCTCATAATGTAATGGGGAGCGGCGGCCTATGAAATTGCATGTACTGAAAACAATAAATTAAATCTAAACAATAACCACACAAACAGTTTATACAAGCTGAATACACATTTATTCATGATATGATGTATGCACAATGATTTAAATATAATAAATAGTAGGACACATGATACACCCCAAAAACGTGATTTAAACGGGGAATTTGTAGAGATTCGCTAACCGTGGGTGCGTTCGGTTGATGATGTTGAATGCGCACGAGTTTAGAGGATTGATCGACGAGGAAAAACTAACCTAATTAATAACGAAAAGTAAGGTAAATAAATGGATTTTATTAAGAACTTTAATAGGATTTTTGGATATATTTTTGTGAGTTTTAGGCTATTTTCTAACTTTAAAAATGTTATTTTTAAGTATTTTTAATTGATTTTTAAATAAAATAAATAAATAAAAATAAAAAAAAAATGTTGACTTTTTGACCGTGGACCGTTGACTTGTTGACCGGTTTTATTGTGTAAGTGTATGCGCCGGGTGAGGCTCGAACCCGAGACCTCCCGTTCGCGTGCACGCAGCTCTACCAACTGAGCTACGTGTCTAATCCGAAATAATTCTGTTTTTAATTATATTTATATACTAACTCAGTTTATTCAAAATTTCTTTTATTTTCAAAAATGTTTTAAATCATCGGACCGGTGTCGTCAACAGGTCTCGAACCCGGGACCTGTGACTTAATGTTACACACAGTCCACCGCTGGACTGTGTGTCTAACTTGGTTAATATACAGATTTTTCTTATACTTAACATCTAACGGAGTTAACCCGGTTCAGTTTTAAAAAAACAACATTTTATTACTGCGAAGGTGCGTGTGTCAAGAATCGAACTCGGGACGTATGCGTGTTTATTTGCACACAGTCCACCGCTGGACTGTGTGTCTAACCCGTTAATAAAACTGATTTTAATTAATCTTATAACATAACTGAACTTCGTCTTCTTCGTTTCAAAACACAGACATCGGTCAAATCAACTGTTACTTGATTAATTCGGTTAATGAACAAGATGAACAAATGAAAAGTATTGAACCGAAGAGTTTGGGGAAAGAAAGTACCGAACAGATCGTCTTCTTCAGAAAATCCGGCGAAGATCGTCGGCTCTGTTTTGGTGACCTTCGGCTGTTATAATCAATTAACAGTTTGGAGAGATTAGATGTGAAATTGAACTAATGAGTAATGATTATCAGTATGTTTGAATGTTCATACCGGTTATCAGCAGGTTTCTGAAATTTCAGAAATTTTCCGGCGAAAACAGATAGTCCGGCAACGTCGTCTGGAAAGGATTCTGGGTGATGGATTAAAGTTAGTAATGTTCTAACAATTGATTGAAACAGCAAATTTACCATTTTGAGGTGAGTCTCGGTTTTTCGGCGACTTGCAGAGAATTCCGGCGAGTGAAATTTCTCGCGATAGAGATTCTTCAGAGGTTTAAGGTGAGTGGGAGTGATGTCAGTATGAGTTCTATGATCTATTTTTTTGGTAAGAAGAAAAGATGGATTGAACTCGGTTTTCCGGCGAAAGTCCGGCGAGTCCAAAAAGCTTCTCCGGCGGACTGAAAGTTGTGCAAAAATGTAATTGGAAGTTTTGCAGAGTGTGTTTGAGTCGCGATAGGGGTCTTTGATTGAAGTAATTCAAGAATTGAAAGTTTTCGGTTATTAAACCGATTCACTCCCGAATTCAAGTTTCATTCAAGCAAAATTGATTGGAATTGTCGGCGTATCGGTTAAACTCAGTGAACCGCGAGTAATCAAACGTCTTTGGACGTTTGATGACCAATTTCGGTTACAGTTGGCGTAACCGGTCGCTTCATTAGTGACTATAAGATTTATTTGTTTCCTAACATTTACAGAAAACAATAAGTGGCGGAGTGGTTATGTGTGTGTGTGATAAGTCGTTGGGCTTAAGCCCGGCTGACCCGGGTTCGAATCCCGGCTTCCGCATAATATTTTTAATTCACTATTTTCAATACATTTTCAAAAATAAATTTTATATTCTAATATACTTATTAATTATGTATCGTTTAAAATTAATTTGGGCATTAAATACGCAACGAAATTTTTAACTGGTTGTTCGGTTAATAAACGAAGCGGGTTTGGTAAATCCGGTTTTTGAAGGATGTTACAGGTATGATTCTTCGTATGATTATTTCATATTATATTTGATGATAATATATCAATCTTACTGGTGGCACTTATTAATATACATATATAAACTTAAACTGATCATTACTATAAATTCTAGAATGTAGTCTCATGATTGAACTCTTATCTATATATTTTTTTTCATTTAATTTTAGAAGTTATTATATATATATATATATATATATATATATATATATATATATATATATATATTATATATATATATTAATGTAGTCTCATGATTGAACTCTTATCTATATATTTTTTTCATTTAATTTTAGAGGTTATTATATATATATATATATATTAGCATGTTGGTATTCATCAGGATTTAGATGTTACATCATAAATTATGACGTTACAATTGACTAATTTATCTTTTTCTAATACTCATTATTAATTGAATAACTATAGTTTTCGTTGACGATGACGATATTACGAATATTTATTTTATTTTTCTCTTTTACAAATGATCATTTCTATTATTCTAAATTGGTTGGATTATCATTTAATTAGTTAATTTAATATATGTTGTTTAGGACTCTTACAATCTAGTGATGCTCATCTACATATTCTTTGAGCCACCATAATCATATATTTATGCTTCTTTATTAACCTTGTTAAATTGTAAATATAATTGTTGAATTATTTTGATTTGAGGAATTTAATTTGCAATCTAGAGAATATTATATGTGTTTTTAGAATTCATGGAAAACAATTAAATTCAATATTCAATATTAAAAAGTATGGAACTCAATATTTATGGACTAAACAATGCAATTGTATTAGGTATATATGTTTGTATTGGTGGTAATATATACATGATGTATGTACTAACTTTTTATTTTATATAATTTATAATTTAAATGGATATGAATTCTGTAATTAATTGTTTTCATTAGTCATTGTTAATACATAGCATGTCAAAAGATTTTACATAATTAGATATAAATGAGTTATGTGAGTAGTGCTCATTGGATATTAATCCTCTGTTTATAAACATCAATTGATTTAGTTTTAAATAAACTATTCAACTTATAATGCAATATATTATTATTATTGTTATAACATGATTATGCAAATATCGTGTGGTACTTATACTAAGGTTAATGCTATAACAAATTTTGCATATAAGAAATTGATATAATAGATTAATATTGCTAGATATCATTAGTTGTATTTAAGAAAATTTTCTAGCGATGTCGGTACCTCTCATGCATTCATTATGCCATGTCATAATGTTTAACAATTTATTTGCATATTAACTATTACTATTGCTAGTATAAAATAGTGACTATTGCTATTGTTTCATATGTACAATGTATAGATTGCTTATATGATGTCATCAGTTGTTTAAATATCAATATTTGAGAAGAAAAAAAATGAGTATGTTATGTAATTCATCAGTATTACAATTTTCAAATACAAGTAATAAATGATCTGAGAACTTGAAAGAGATATATGTTTAAGTTTTAAAGTAAGTGTTCAAAATATATAAGATATTTTTATATTTGTTATACCATGATAAGTTATTACATAAATTATATGCGTTTGCTTATTAGTAATAAAAAAGTTTCTTATTTTATTAAGCATTATAAGTTGTTTTTATATGATGGCATGCTATAAGGTCATGTATTATATGATTTGTTGCGTATCTATACCTTGTATTCTATATGCTATCACTTTATTGCAACGATAATACTGAATAGAACGACTAAACCTAAAGTTGTGGTTTATTGTCATTCTCATGAAAAAGTAGAAATATACTTCAATTTGACACCAAAGTGTCATACTCCTTGTATCTCATTATCAAGTATAAAAGAAATATTATATGACTTGGACATATAATTACTTCTCAATTGACGTTATACGAAGAGAAGTTTATTTATAAGGGAAATCGGATAAAACAAATTTTGTTTGTCAAACCTCAAATATACTCCTGAAGTAGCAATATCATTTAAAGGGGTATAAACGGTTTGAAACGACTGTATATCTATATGTTTGAGAAAATAATGGAAACCGTAAAAATTGTATGGTTTTACTCTGATGCATGAAGTGAATATATATTGATCATTGGCATCATTGAGAAAGTTGTAATCATGATCATATTAATAATGAGATTGATATTAGAACTGCAACCATCATCATGTTAATAAGAGATCAAACTATCAGAAATTATAAGATAGTCAAGCTAATAATGAGATCGAATATCAATATTATAATGATAGTCATGATGAGATCGACCACCAAAAGTGGTAAACTAGTGATTACATAACACGATGGTTTGAACTTTGAAGTTATAATACATTCTTTCATATCTTATGTTTTGTATTACATACGTGCAAGTAATACATATACAATATCATAAACCATAAGTTTATGGATCATGATTATTTACTTTATTGGTATGACCGGTTAGACCACACCGAGTCAATGATGATGTGAAATATAATGAAGAACTTGAAGATTCTTCTAGTTGCTAGCATATTATGTTTGCTTTCAAGGAAATTATTTATTTGCCAATTAATGGGATAAATCCCTAAAATATTATGGAATGAATGAAGGATGTATATATCCAAACATGATACCGTTTAGTGTTTTTAAATCGATGCATCGTCTAAATGGTCATCAAATTTACAACATGAAGTTGTGTGTAGCTTAGCTAATGAGATAGCAAGCATATTATTCCAAAATATCATATTTACGGTGGTTATAACATTGAATTTAGTATCCATGTTACTATGATTATTGGAAAATATGGAACTTTCTAAATTGTAACACCCTGTAAAATCGTGTCCAATAATATAGTGACACGTGTTGTATTTTAAATATAGTTTGTTAAAGACCAATAAGGACTAAAGGCGTCAACATGCTCAATCTGAGCCTCTGAGTGACGATCTGATGTCAACATGCTTAAAACATTAGCCTCTGAGTGACTGATATGTCAACATGCTTGAAATTTGGCCTCTGAGTGACTGATACGTCAACATGCCCAACCTCTGAGTGACATCGGAATCAACATGCTTATCATAAGCCTCTGAGTGATCCTTTGTGAAGTCCTAAGCTCTCATACGTGTCATTTGTTGGACGAGAGGGTTCAATTTTGTAAATATGTGAAAGTTGGATAATGGGGGGATTAAAAGTGTCAACATGTTAATATATACCTCTGAGTGACCTTTTAACAAACCGAAAGCTCAACAATGTCTGGGCATAATTCCGGGTATGCCACATATTGGCTACGGAGGGCTAAAATGCCAAAAAGATGTTTTAAAGGGTTTTTTATAAATTTATAAAGTAAAGGGGCTAAAGTTCAAAATTTGAAACTGGCCTTGGGGCGGTCGCGGGCCGCGAGAGACCAGGCCTGGGTCTCTCGCGGGGTGCGAGAACAGGTCTGATGCAGAAAATTGTTTGGCAGCCAAGCAAAGCTCCAAAACCATTTTAAATTCGAAACCATGGACTTGTAATCAGCTATGCCACGTTTTGGGACACTTGTAAGCTTCCTCTTACACCCCTAAACACCTGGCTTCACCTCCTTTGAGCTCTCTAACTATAAATAGGTGATCAAGTTCACCATTTGAACTTGCACCTTTCTAAATCATAACTCTTCTCCCTCCTCTGGAAGTTCCTAGCTGAAAGGAGCATCCAACTTAGTTCTCTTGCATTGTAGGAACCTCTTGTAAGTGTTCCTTGCTCTTCCATTTTCGTTTATAAGCTTTTATAGCCAAAAGTCAAGCATTTCGTAAAACGCTTTGACTTTCGGTTAAGACCATTATGGTCCAGCCATTGTTTGAAATGAACATTGCTAAGTGATTGTAATAAGGTAGGTGTTAATCCCTATAAAGGGCACCTCCTGAAGATCACGTTTGCTAGACCAATTGACGGGTCAAAGTTAAGTTATTAAAAAGTCAAACAGAGCATTTTTCAGAAAAATCATAAAATGATCTTATATATGTTATGAAACCTGTTTTGACACTTAAACAAGTTGGTAATAATTATTAGAACATGTAAGAACATGTTCGGCTCGTCAATTTCAGTTCTAGGGTCGGTTCGCAACCGAAAGTCGCGAAGTTTGACTTCTGCTTTGACTTTCGATTTTGACCCGATTTAGATTAGTTACCTACTGATCTAAAGTTGCATTACGATCATAATATAATGTAGCATAACCCTCTGAGGTTATATTACATGATCATAATCAGAATCCAATTATGCGCAAGTTCCATAATTATGCCATCTTTGACCAAAATGCCCTTTTTGCACAAAACAAGGTTTTAAATGGTAATGAGCTTGAAAATGAGTTTCCTACTGATGTAATATTATAAGTAGGATTATTTGGGATGTTAAACCAAGTTATAAACTGGTTTTCAATCAGGTCCTTAAACTATGTCGATAAATGACGGTTTTAGCCCTTGTGGCTTATAAAATGATTTTAATCAAATCTTTTTAAGGTAAATCAATTATCTACTGATATGTTATATTAAATAACATGTTTAAAACATTTTAATCTGACCTTAACATCAGTTTTCATAAACATCGCATAAAGACGTCATTTTACGACATAAGCGCCGTTTTGGCGCATAATATGGTTTTAAACCATATGAATGGAACAAGACTCGTTACCTACTGATTTTAAAACTTATTTTAAATATTATTACAGTAGGTACATGTTATAAACTCAGAATCCCAAATAATTTATAAACTATGTGTAAAATGACCAAAATGCCCCTTCGGTGCATAGTTTTGGTCATAAAAGATAATTTACACATGTAATTGACATCCTACTGATATTATATCATAAATAAAGTATTTTCCAGAATACTTATGACTATAACATTAAATTATATTCAAGTTCCTTTATTATGGTATAAAATTACCAAAATGCCCTTACGAGGCATAATTTCGTTTTAAAACCTTAACGGGTATACAAGTTGATATCCTACTGATATCTTAACTTATTTAAAGTATAATGGCATATAGAACTTGTCCATGACTTATCCGGTTACCCGATATCGCTTTTATGCGCACAGTTACGTATATGTAACTGAAACGGGTTTAACCTTGTCATTTAAGTTTTAAAATCCAGAATGTATATAGTTTACCCATATTATACAAGTACTTGTCAGGTTTAAACTACATTCTATCCGATCATCGTTTAATCAAGCGTTATACGTAAAGATCATGTACACTATTCGGTTTATAAGACGTTAGTATTTAATTGGCTAGCTTATGCCATAATCCAGACTAGAGCCTTCCCGGTAAATGCTGTCTGCACTTGGTACTTTTGTATACGACTGAGTTATTTAAAAATAAAAGAAGAAGACTAGCTCAGGTAAATACTCTCGACTTATTTTCCCTATACGGGCTTGGGATACGGTAAATTATTACCCTTGGTCCAAAATGGGGTCAATCGAATGCCCACTTGTAGCTAGTAAACCCGCATATTTCATTTTAATTAGTTTTGTTTGATAACTTAAACATCGGGGATTAAATTACTGTGTCCTGGATATCCTCGGCTCAATACATTAGTTATTGGCCACGACCTTAGCACGAGGTGTAGGCATACACCTTTTGATGCTCATATGCAATGTTCCCAAGACGTTGGGGATGACTCCTTCGTGAGTCCTAGTGGTGTGTATTTAATCATTTATCGGTTTCTGCACTGGGCCCTGTATGTATTGACAAACATGTGAATCTGATACAAGGTTGCAAGGTCAACTTTCCTAAGTTAATAAAAGATTTTGTGTCGTTTTGCACTTAAAACCATTTTAAAGTTTTCAAAATGAGTCAGTTGGGTGTATTTACCAGCGTAAGCTGACGTATCGTCCAAAGGCTAAACTGCAGATATAATACAAAATAGGCCGGAAGCTGCTCGGTAGTGATAGAGGATCTTGAAAATCCTAAATCTGCCTAAAGTCTATTTTGAATTCTTTCCATGTACATTTTATGATCCGCTGTGGATCTTCTATTACGATCCTGTATATTATTTTATATTTTCGAACATTCGGTTTGTAATAGTAATTTTACTCCAAGACTTCCGTTGTGCCGTGTTTAATTGACTATGATAATTATCAACTGACGTCACGATACTCCCCACCCGGGCCCACCGGTGTATGGATTTCGGGTTGGAAATCCGGGGTGTGACAGGATTGGTATCAGAGCCAACGTTTGAGAGAATTAAACACTATCCTTCTTGTGTTTAATTTCAAACTTACATGAGCACGTTCCTTAGACTTTCCGAGTCTAGGCATTGACCTAGGATTATTCATTTCATTATTAAGTTATTAGTATGTTTTGAAATTGATTTTTAACAGGAAAATGCCGCCACGTGTGAGAGGACAAAGTGGAAGAGGAAAAGGTCCAATGAGGGGAGGACCATCAGGGCGCATACCCCCTCAACCTCATAACCCAGATGCCTACCAAGAATCAGGAGATTCGTCTCCTTGGCAACCAGCGAGACATTCAGTCTCTAATAGACACTCGCCCTCACATTCCCAAAATTCTTACCACTCTCACCACTCTTATCATTCACACCATACCCATCATTCCCATTCACATTCTTACCATGAAGAATTTAACCATAACCATTATTTTAACACACCTCCAGCCGATCAAAATCAGTTGGACCAGTCGAACCCTATGGACGAGGACTCCGACCCGGAGTTGCTGCCGTCGGGATAAAATATACATCCCATTGAAATATCAAGCGATTCAAACTCCTATGCTGGATCGCCCTACCAAGGTCCTAATGAGTGGGACCAATACTGGAACCAATTCACCTTCGCCCACACTTCTTCCCATCACTCTCAACCGCCTTCTATTCAAGAAGATGTCCACATGGAACCAGTGGACCAACCACAACCACCATCTGAACCACCAAGGAGGAAGCGTGGAGCACGTATGTCGGTACGTGCCGGACAAAGGTCGGGATCGTTGCCACCTTTGCCCAACACTTACCCCACAATTCAAGAGGACCCACAAATGGGTGGACCCTCTAATGTTTCACCTATAGTGGAACCAACAACAACACCTGCTGTTCAACCACCACCAACGGGTTATACTAACCCAATCCCCACATATCCAGACACGTCTAGATATGATCCTTTTAACCCGTCTACACCGGTAGACTATCAAGCATGGTCGCAAGACCCCTACATGCAGGCAGTTGTGCACAACGCACTTTACCGTCTCTTTTCCCACCTACCTATCCACCGACTGGATATCCAACTTACCTCAACCTCAACCACAACCTCCACCACCACTAGAGGACATTAATGAGGCCTTAGGAAGGATGAAAGAGATGCAGCAGCAGGCGGAGAAAACAGAGAAGAAGACGAATAAGTTCTTCAAGAAACTCTCCAAGTTGGTCAAGGGAAAGAAGGACGAGTGAAGTCTCTTCTAATTATATGTAGTCCCTGCAAGGACATTGTTATTTCCTTAGTCCCTGCGTGGACATTTTATTTCTTTTGAAGTCCTTGCATGGACAGTTTATTTCATTTTCTCGTATTGTAATTTCTAAATTGAAATTTAATGAAGTACTTTGGAATTATATATATTCATCCTCTTCAAAACGAGCGTCTTGATTTTACTCGAAATTTATGCTCTGCTATATAATTCCAAAGAATCTTAATGGATTGATTATGCCAAGTGGCGTAGACCACATATTTGGCCAAATATATATGATAGTTAAGAACGGAAGGGTCTTCTATCAAGATAGTTAAGGGAAGTTATCCTTCTATCCAGGGGTAAGGGACTAGGTCCAACCCTCCACGGTCGTTAAGGTCAAAGGTGACCGGGACCATTAATCAACCATTAAGGTCCTCTTATGTTAACATTCAAGTAATGTGCATACTCATGGTAGTGTGTCTTGAGGAATCACACTAACCTTCAAGGTAATGGACTATGTCCTAACCTTATAAAATAGCCCTTGTGATCTGTTTGATCCCGGCTAAATAATCCCTTGTGATCTATTTGATCCCGGCTAAAATAGCCTTGTGATCTGTTTGATCCCGGCTAAATAAGCCCTTGTGATCTATTTGATCCTGGCTAAAATAGCCCTTGTGATCTGTTTGATCCCGGCTAATATCACCAGTGCGGTGATAAAACATCCATTAGTGATTATTACCCTTTCGGGATATGATCTATTTTATAAAGCCCATGTGATCTATTTGATCCCGGCTAATATCACCAGTGCGGTGATAAAACATCCATTAGTGATGTATTACCCTTTCGGGTTATGATCTATTTTATAAAGCCCATGTGATCTATTTGATCCCAGCTAATATCATCAGTGCAATGATAAATGAAACATCCATTAATGATGTATTACCCTTTTCGAGTTATGAATTATTTTATATAGCCCTTGTGATCTATTTGATCCCGGCTAAATATCACCAGTGCGGTGATGAATAAAACATCAATTAATGATGTATTGCCCTTATGGCTATGATTTATTTTACATAGCCTATGTGATCTATCTGATCCCGGCTAACATCGCCAGTGCGGTGATAAATAAACATCCATTAGAGATGTAGTGCCTATGTGCCATATTTTATGTCCGTTAGTGACAGGCCTTTGTGCCATATTTGATGTCCTTATGACAAATCTATGTGCTATATAATTGTCAAGTATGACAATGACAGTTGTGACATTGCGATCCTCTGTCTAGTAATAAATGGACTATATCCATATTTTAATTTGCCTATGATGGTCCTATTAAGACCTAGGCCAAAATATAGTTATATTAAGCCTAAGAGTTGTGATGTTAATCACACTAGTGTAGGCCATGGATTTCCTTATATCCAATGTTTAAAAGCCGATATGGTTATTATACCATGGCTAAGAGATTTTTTATTTGGTATATAGAACCAAGGCTTTGAAGAATGGCTAACTCTAATGAGGCATAAAGTAGCCATCGGAACGTCAAAGACGTCGAAAATATAGCCATAAATAATAATGACTTCCAAGCACGCATTGATGCGGCTGTAGAAAAGGCCATGGGTAAGGCCATAGAGAAGTTAAGAGAATGGAGTGCTACTCGCTCTAAGCCATTATCAATTCCACCTTCCTCAGCTCATAAGGAGAGCTCTGTTCACTCATCAAATGCGAAGAGTGAACCTAAGAGGATAGACTATGCTGATAGGTCTTGTTCTTCTAAGGACGGATGCACCTACAAGTACTTTGTCTCTTGTAAACCCCGAGACTTTAATGGGGAAAAAGGAGTCGTAGAAGCCCTAAAGTGGCTGGACGAGATGGAGACCATAGTAGACATCAACGGCTGTGCGGAAAGGGATGTGGTCAAATATGTATCACAGTCCTTTAAGGGCGATACCCTAACATGGTGGAAGGCCATGATTCAATCAACAGGTAAAGTATACCTGTATAATCTGGGATGGTCCAAGTTTGTGGACCTTATTAAGGAAACCTACTGCCCACCACATGAGGTGGAGAAAATAGAGACAGACTTCTTGTCTCTATCAATGAAAAACCTAGACTGTCGGAAGTATGTTTTCGATTTCAATTCCCTATCTAGGTTAGTTTCCTATTTAATTACCCCTGAATCCAAACGCATTGCGCGTTTTATTAATGGGTTAGCACCCGAAATAAAGGGCATGGTAAAGGCTACACAGCCTACTACCTATAGGTCTGCTGTAGATCTATCTCTCTCTCTCTCACCCTTGATCTTGTGAGACAAAAGTCAGTTAAGTCTGAAACTGACGAAAAAAGGAAGAGGGAATATGGTAACTCCCATAAGTTTAATAAGAAAAATAAAGGGAGATTTGGGTTCAAAGGGAACCAAGGCAAGTCGGCTGTGATGCCATTTTGCAAGACTTGCAACCGCAAACAATGGAGACAGTGTACTTCTGATCCACAAGCTAGACCTTGTGGCATATGTAAAAGGAGAGGGCATAAGACCATAGATTGTAAAGATCTTAAGGATGCCGTTTGCTACATCTGCAACGAAAAAGGGCACATTGTAACTAAGTGCCCTAAGAATTCAAAGAATAATAATCCGAAGCCTGGAGAGGCCAAGAAAGGGAATGCACGCGCCTTTCGGCTAACCGCTAAGGAAGCTGTTAATGACAATAACGTCATAACAGGTACTTTCCCCATTAATGATATTTATGCTAGAGTTCTTTTCGATTCGGGTGCGGATAAATCATTTGTTGATCATAAGTTTAGTAAACTATTAAATTTACCCACAAGAACTCTAGATAAAATTTATGAGATAGAACTCGCCGATGGAACCTTAGAAATTGCTTCTTCCATACTTGATGGATACTCTATATCCATTAAGAATCATTCCATCCTTATCTCTCTTTTACCAATGAAATTGGTGGGGTTCGATGTTGTCTTAGTCATGGATTGGTTATCTCATAACCAAGCCCGCATTGCCTGCGATAAAAAGCTCATCGAGATTAAGACCCCATCTGGTGGATGATCACCATCCTTGGAGACTCACACTATGGACTGCCAGACAAAGTGTCATTATTTAAAGCATCCAAGTGTTTGAGAAGAGGTTGTGTCATCTATATGGCACAAGTTACCATAAATGAACCAAAGCCGAACCTTGAAGATCAACCAGTTATCTCGGAGTATCCCGATGTTTTCCCTAAAGAATTACCAGGCCTACTTCCAGATAGGCAAGTGGAGTTCAGAATAGATATCATACCAGGAGTAGCACTCGTAGCTAGAGCTCCATATAGGCTAGCTCCAACCGAAATGAATGAGCTAAGAGTTCAAATGGACGAACTCTTGGAGAAAGGCTTTATCCAGCCTAGTTCCTCAACTTGGGGAGCTCCTATTCTGTTTGTAAAGAAGAAAGACGGTTCGATGCGAATGTGAATCGACTACCGGGAGCTGAACAAGCTAACCATTAAGAATAGATATCCTCACCCCAGGATCGATGATTTATTCGACCAACTTCAAGGAGCTAGTTACTTTTCTAAAATAGATTTGAGATCAGGATATCATCAACTGAAGGTTAGAAGTGAAGATGTTCCTAAGACAGCCTTCAGGACCCGCTTTGGTCATTTTGACTTCTTAGTGATGCCTTTTGGGCTCACAAATGCACCGGCAGCATTCATGGATCTCATGAATAGAGTCTTCAAACCGTACTTAGATAAGTTTGTCATTGTCTTCATAGACGACATACTTATCTATTCTCGTAATCAAGCTGATCACGAGAAACATCTTCGTTGCATCCTAGAATTATTAAGGCAGGAGAAACTTTATGCAAAGTTCTCTAAATACGAATTTTGGCTTAGAGAAGTCCAATTTCTTGGACATATGGTAAGTGAGCGTGGTATCCAAGTGGATCCCGCCAAAATTGAGGCCATAATGAATTGGGAAGTGCCCAAGACCCAAACGGAGGTTCGTAGTTTCTTAGGATTGGCTGGATACTATAGGAGGTTCATTGAGAACTTTTCAAGGATAGCCACTCATTTAACTTCCTTAACCCGTAAGAATATTAAATATAATTGGGGTCCAAAACAACAAGAATCTTTTGAGATTCTTAAACACAAGTTGAGCAATGCTCCTGTGTTATCTCTACCCGAGGGTATTGAGACTTTGTTGTCTATTGTGATGCTTCACACACCGGTATGGGCTGTGTGCTAATGCAAAACGACAAGGTAATTGCCTATGCATCACGACAATTAAAAGTGCACGAAAGGAATTACACCACCCATGATTTGGAACTAGGTGTCGTTGTATTCGCACTAAAACTGTGGAGACATTACTTGTATGGTACGAAGTGTATTATATACACTGACCATAAAAGTCTTCAACACCTGTTCAATCAAAACGAATTGAACACGCGACAATGTCGATGGATGGAAACACTTAATGATTATGATTGCGAGATTCGCTAAGATCCCCGCAAGGCAAATGTCGTTGCCGATGCCTTAAGTCGCAAGGAAAGAATTAAGCCCATTAGGATTAATGCAAAGAGTATTGAGCTCAAAAATAGCTTGAATGAAAAGCTATTAGATGCGCAAAAGCAAGCCCTATTAGAGGCTAATAATCCTAATGAGGGATTAGGTGGAACTATTGATCAGTTAACGCCTGGAAAGGATAGAATCCTAAGATTTAATGATAGAGTTAGGGTTCTGATCTTTGGAGGATTTAGAGATCTAATCCTCCAAGAAGCGCACAATTCAAGATACTTAGTTCACCCAGGTGGTGACAAGATGTATCAAGATTTAAAGAAGAATTATTGGTGGATGGGTTTGAAGAAATCCATAGCCACTTATGTAGCTAAGTGTCTGACGTGTTCACAAGTTAAGGCTGAACATCAGAAACCGTCAGGACTTCTACAACAGCTAGAGATTCCCATTTGGAAATGGGAAATGGTAACTATGGATTTAATTACCAAGTTACCAAAGACCAAAAGTGGTAATGACACTATTTGGGTCATTGTAGACAGACTGACTAAGTCATCTCATTTCTTGCCAATCAAAAAAACGTATAATTCAGATAAATTGGCTAAGTTTTATGTGGACAAGATTGTGTCCCTACATGGTGTGCCGGTATCTATTGTATCTGACAGAGATACTAGATACACGTCTCACTTTTGGAAAAGTTTCCAATAATCGTTAGGCACACGATTAAATTTTAGTACGGCTTACCATCCGCAGAGTGATGGTCAAAGTGAGCGTACTATTCAAACTTTGGAAGACATGCTTAGAGCATGTGTGATTGATTTAGGTAGAAGTTGGGATGACCACTTACCCCTAATAGAATTCTCCTACAATAACAGCTATCATACTACCATCAAGGCTGCTCCTTTTGAGGCCTTAAATGGGAGAAAGTGTCGAACGCCCGTGTGTTGGGCAGAAGTTGGGAAGCCCAACTATCAGGACCAGAGATTGTCCTGGAGACCACGGAAAAGATTGTGCAAATCCATGATCGTCTCAAAGCTGCCAGGGATAGACAGAGGAGCTATGCTGACAAGAGGCGTAAACCTCTTCAGTTCCAAATAGGGGACAAAGTCATGCTGAAAGTATCACCCTGGAAAGGTGTGATGCGTTTTGGCAAGAAGGGCAAGTTAAGCCCAAGATATATAGGACCCTTCGAGATAATCGAATGTGTCGGCACTGTAGCTTATAAGCTCAGATTGTCAGAGGAGCTTAGTGGAATCCATGATGTATTCCACAAACTTTATCTTAAGAAATGTCTAGCCGATGAGTCGCTAGCAATGTCGCACGAAGATGTGCAAATTGATGAAAACCTAAGGTTCGTTGAGAAACCAATTTCGATCGAGGATCGACAGGTTAAGAAGCTCCGAAGAAAATTGATACCTATAGTAAAGGTTAAATTGGACGCTTTTAGAGGTCCCGAATATACATGGGAGGTTGAGTCCACTATGTGACAAAAGTACCCCATCTTTTTGAAAAAAATGTCAAGGTCTAGATTTCTTTTAAGGGGGTGAGGGTGTAACACCCTGTAAAATCGTGTCCAATAATATAGTGACACGTGTTGTATTTTAAATATAGTCTGTTAAAGACGAATAAGGACTAAAGGCGTCAAGATGCTCAATCTGAGCCTCTGAGTGACGATCTGATGTCAACATGCTTAAAACATTAGCCTCTGAGTGACTGATATGTCAACATGCTTGAAATTTGGCCTCTGAGTGACTGATACGTCAACATGCCCAGCCTCTGAGTGACATCGGAATCAACATGCTTATCATAAGCCTCCGAGTGATCCTTTGTGAAGTCCTAAACTCTCATACGTGCCATTTGTTGGACGAGAGGGTTCAATTTTGTAAATATGTGAAAGTTAGATAATGGGGGGATTAAAAATGTCAACATGTTAATTTATACCTCTGAGTGACCTTTTAACTAACCGAGAGCTCAACATTGTCCGGGCATAATCCCGGGTATGCTACGTATTGGCTACGGAGGGCTAAAAGTGCCAAAAAAGTGTTTTAAAAGGTTTTTATAAACTTTATAAAGTTAAGGGGCTAAAGTGTCAAAATTTGAAACTGGCCTTGGGGCCGTCGCGGGCCGCGAGAGACCAGGCCTGGGTCTCTCGCGGGGCGCGAGAACAGGTCTGACGCAGAAAATTGTTTGGCAGCCAAGCAAAGCTCCAAAACAATTTAAATTCGAAACCATGGACTTGTAATCAGCTATGCCACGTTTTGGTTAGTTTTGTAAATGCAGGGATTATAACAAAACACATTCATGGATCTTATGGTATCTACTTACAAGAGGAGGTAATTAAAGTTTTACATGAAGATCATACATTAAGTTCATTAATAGATTGCACATCAAGCGACAAATCACTCACTACAAAAGTTTTTCAACAACTTTCATAGAAGATTGACACTTGTTACTTGAAATGATACATATTATATTGAGGGGGAGACAATACGCGTTGCACTCTTTTTCCCTTAGCTGAGGTTTTGTCCCATTGGGTTTTCCTAGCAAGGTTTTTAATGAGTCAACATCATTAAGCGTATTAAAGAATAGTATTCCATCATGTGGATAGTCAAGGGGGAGTGTTATAAATGTATCCATTATGTAGTGACTTTCCACATGTATAATCCCTATCTATGAATGCATCCATTATGTAGTGACCTTCCACATGTATAACCCATTTCTCTTATTTACTATTGTACTAATGTGAGTGCCTATATATAATGGCATTTGTATATGATGTTAGATGAATGAATAAGAATTCTCTATGTTCTATTCTCTACATGATTTCATAGTCTAGCTCTTATATTTATATACATATATATTAGTGGCTAATAGACCATTGTTTCACACAATTACACTATTTTACCAAGAATAATTAATTCCACACACCAACACTAGCCTCTTGCGAATAAAAGAGCATTAATAATTAAATATGCACTCTTATCTGATGTTCACTTTCTTCATATTCTATTATCAAAATCATCAAGTTCAAAAGACCCGAGAGAAAGCAAAATAAGTGCTTAAAAGGACTTGTAACATTCATATGGAAACGAGTTTAGTAAAGACGAATTCTTGATTGAAAGCAAAAGGTAATGTATAAGTTAGATTATTAAAATCCACTCAAGCCAATGATCTCTGGTCAAATGGTTGGAGGCTTGTACTTTTTTTTGAAGATGCAGGTTTAACTCCAATTTGGTGCAGAGTAATAATAGGAGACTCAGGGAAACATGGGGTCGATCCTTGAGCCAAACGGGTTTTACCAGTAATTCTACCGTTATGCCTGCGGGTGGGTTACTAGGTTTTCCCTGGAATTGGTAGTGGATTCGGGTTACTCTCAAAGTACTACGTTTGGTCCAGTGGTTGCCCAAGAGTACTCGGAATTGATTATGTTGGCCGTTAACAAAAATCCACAAGAAGTAATTATAAATTAAAAATAACATATTAACATACCTTTTATTTTCTCAACAATGCAATAATCACTTTCTCAATTTCACCAAAACATTTTGAAGATCCAATAAAAGCTTCTTTTTCATAATTTCATTGTCCCTGTCCTCTTTTTTATTTCAACAAACATCAGACAAGGAAATTTACATCACAAATTTGGACCTAAAGATGGCAAATTAAGAAGCTAAAGCATCTCCAATCACACTTTGACTTCTTTCAATAGTAAAACATGCGAAAACGGCTTCATTGACTGCATTCATCGTAGTAATTATCACTTATAACAGAAACAAACCGCTCGAGCCAAGGAAGCTGGTGGAGATCCTTAATTGTGTTATCAATGTACGAGGTGTCATCGTCTGCACACGAGGATGATGATGATTCACATGGGTTCGTATGGTGGTCACTGAGGCTAAACCCACCCGCAAGAAATCTTTGAATCAATGCGAGTTGTGATCTTTCTTGGTCAGAGTAAGCATCCATCATGTTTGAAAGCGAACCAAATGACTCCCATGCCCATTCCTCAAACTGTTGGCCAGGGTCTGAAGGAGTGGTAGAGGTAAGGGTAAGTTGGTCATTTTCTTCTTCTTGTTCTTCGTCACCCCACGATGCACATTCGCATGTTTGTTGACCGTTTACATATTCAGCACCGCAAGAATAGCAGAACTCGTGTCCACACCTGCACAAGTATATGCACCAGTTTTCTGTATGAATTCTTGAAAAACATGAGATTTTTTTTCTTCAAATAAAATTGGGATCTGTGACTGTGAGTTTGTTAATTAATCTGCTTTATACAACAAAAAATTACACGAGCCATAGGAAGTCATCGACAAAATGACTAACAGGAGAGGTTCTAAGAAGGGGCAATGTGGGCGCCCAGCCGGGGCACTTTTTTTCAGGGGCACAAAAATTTTAAAAATTTTCCGGTTATATATAGATGCGAATGACCGTGTGCTTAAACTTAGACGACTTTCTTATGTATCTAACCTGTTCAAAGTGAAAAGGAAATATAAAAATATGATAGGTTGATTCTTGATTTACTGTGGCATAAATGAAAAATGCAAGTAACAAAAATGGCAGCATGTTATTAATAGCATTTGGGTTGTAATTTCTAAATACGATGGTAAAGGGCATATTTTTTTCTGGTTCGGATGGGGCACCTGAATCCTCAGGGCCGCCTCTGATAACTAAACTAGGGGTGCCAGTCGTGTCAGGTTGGCAGGTTGAATCGTTGAGAAGCCAAACACAACTCATATTTATTTTTCCCAAAGACGTCAGTCAACCTAATCTGAGCACACCTAAAATTGTGTAGCCCGAACACGATTCATTTAACCCATTTATCAAAAGAGTCAAAGGGGTTGTAAATGGGTTGTAATCAAAGTGTAGACCAGTTGCAATAAATGGGTTAAGCAGTTCATAAACGTGTTGGTGTCAACCTGTTTAATTAGACGGTTTGACGGGTCGACCTGTTTAATCAAATTAGCTAAACCGGTCAACCAAGCACGAGATGTTTATTAAAAAGGTTAAACATGTCAACTTGAACATGGCCCGTTTATCAAATGGGTTTATTTTCGGGTCAAGTCAGGAATTGCCACCCCTAAACTAAACAAGCAAAATCATCTTCATGGACGCATATTTGTTTGCTGCTAATCATCACTTATCATACTTTGACTTTCAAAGTCAAACATTGTTCAATCTTTAAATGAATTTACTTCGTTTCAAACAAACTACCGATATGTATAACTAAATCAGAAGTCAAAAAGATCATACCAGCAGGTCAAATCGTAGCAACCATGGGTTAACTCAATCATCCTCTCACACATCTGGCAACGTTTCCATCTTCTATTCTCAACAAGACAGTCAAAAGCAGCATCACCGTCAACGACATCCATCTCCTCCGTTGAGATCTCCTGAAACTCATCACAACTAACTGAATCATGCCAACGGACCCCACATTTCACACATATAAATCTACTACAAACAGGACACTTAACACGATTATCTGTCGAGTCTGTGTCAGAACTAGGATCAAGAGGAACCGCACAGTCAGTAAAAGGACAGTAAAACTTGTCAGCCGCAGGTGCTTTTGGTTCCAAAAGAGCTTCCTCTAACGACATAAAAGAGCCAACAGGAAGAAAAGACTTATGTTCAGGGGCAGAAATGTAATATCTGCATTTTGGGCTCGGGCACCTAATGGGAACCTCAGATAGCCCAACTTTTTCATCGACATAAGCCGTCAAGCAATTGGAACAGCATTTATGTGAGCATTTCAGTGTGACCGTCATGAACGATGGTTTATCTTCACAACATATTAAACAATTTTCGACAGTTGGATCGCCCTTGGCATCATGAACGACCCCAATTGCCACGCGCGCCAGGTGCAATGGAGGCTCGAGATTGACATCAGGAACACATTTTAGAACAAAATGTTCAAGATTTTTAACATGTTCTAGTATTCTTTGTTTCAACGCCATGAGAAGTGGATTCTCAAGCACTTCCTCATTTGTAATCTGCCAAAAGATAATTGTTCAAATCGTAATACAAGATAATACAAAAAAACAAGATTTCATATGATAAGCTTAGGAGCGGCTCGACTGTACAAAAAATAAGCTGAAGCTTGGGGCCCTATATTTAAGGAGCGCAAGTTTTATTAGGGCTTGACTACGTTCGATTCACATTCAACTCTTCCTCTACGATAACAACTCCCTCATCTCTCAACCTCTCAAATTTTCTGTTAAAATTGTGTAATTTTGTGCCTTTCAGAAATCGTGTACAAAAGTATGTGTCATCAAATTATCACGTGTTTAGATCCTAAACAAAAATTATTATTTTTTAATTACAAAAGAGCCCCAATTTTGGAATCCGCTTGAGGCCCCAGAAGGTTGAGCCACCCTGCATATGCTTTTGAATGAATGAATGTAATGATCATACAATAATCAACAAAGAATTGACTCACCTGATCAAATAAGATTTGGGAATCGGTAAAAGCATATACCCTTTTGACGTTACGTCGAATTGCTTCAACTAAACCATTCATCAAAGCCAGATAATCAGCTACATCTTCTTCAACAAAAAATTCAAGCTTTTTCTGAACCCGAATCACAGGAACCTCATTAGGTCCTTCCATGATCACCCCAATTCCAGACACCCCTAAAACCTGATTCCCACCTTCCGAAACCGACACACCCTTGAACAACATTCGAACCGAAAACTCATCAAGTTCATCATCACCATTCTTCACAATTTCTTCCAACTCATCCTCATCTCCACAACAACTTCTAAACTCATCTTCATCATCTCCAAACTCCAACTGAACTACACCCTCCATTTGAGTTCAAACTCTGTAAAATCCACACAAACCCATCAAATTTCAGATCAAATTCAGAATAATCTCTTCAAATTAAACCAAACCCAGATCACATAAGCTACAATATTCAAAACCCATATTGAAAAATACTAATTTTGATTAATCTCTTCAAATTAAACCAAACCCAGATCACATAAGCTACAATATTCAAAACCCATATTGAAAAATACTAATTTAGATTAATCCTTCAAATTAAATCAAACCCAGATCAAATTAAATCACATAAGCTACTATATTCAAAACCCATATGGAAAAATACAAACTTGATCAGCAAACTGAAAAGGGTATATGAATATATGATCTTGAACATTACAAAATTGAATAAATAATGTGAAGTAAAGTGAAGGTTCCATAATCCATACCTGTGTAATGATGAGTTTGGTACTAAATCCATAAACAAATTGTTTTGAAGGAATAATTTTTATCTGAAATCATAACAAATCTTTGAATTTATAATACTTTGACTAAAATAAGAAGTAAGAACCCTAATCTGACAAAACTGTCGCTTGTTTTTCTTCACATAAAACTACTTTTTTTCTTTGGTTTTATTATTGTTATTTATTTATTTATTATTGTACGAAAGTATAAATAATATTGGAAAGTTTAAAATACGATTTCTCGCGCTGGGGGAAAGAATAGAATCATCCGTGACTGTTAGGTTTTGGCGTGATGTGGAAGCGAAATGGACAATTTATAAGTGTTAAATAAAGACATTGTATTCATGAAAGTTTTATAAACATCTTTGATATATTTAGGTATTCATGTAGCAAATAACTTATTTTATTAGAAACTCTGTAAAAATTATTGTATAGTAATTAAAAAAAGATCATATACATTTGAACTTAGATCCATAACTTTTCTAAAATGATAGATAAATCTCTATAATTAATAAATAAGTACATGTGATGTTACGTGACATATTCTATAGTTTCAACATTGTTTTTCTCTATTTCTTATTAACCTATCCTAATTCACATCTATAACCCGCTTCTTTTAAACTTCATCAGTCATTTCCTTATTTCCTCATGCAATTAAGTTCTTGAAAAATATGTTATTTTTGTTTTAAATAAATTTACTAAAGTTCGAATATGTTATTTGTTTTGTTATTTTATTGATTTTCAGCCTAAACTTCTACGTCATTGAAGATATCAAATCTCTCAACTATTTATGGATAAAAAATCGATCCCCGTGTAATTAATTTCTCTTTGTAATGGTTGTAATGTTTGTTTCGGCTCTAGCGTCTTGCTAGTTGACCATTTTTAAATGAAAGTAGCCATTCTAGAAAAAATCAATTTCTTATGATTGCGTTCATGATTTTTTATTTATTTGATACTGTTAATTACTTGTTATTTAATAAGCTTTTATTAGTTTAAAACATCATGCGTTTCAATGTCTCTATGTCATTATAACCATTATTAGCATGAAATGAAATCCTTCAGTTTTATTACATATTAGAAATTGTAAATTCTTCAAGCAAGGATTTTGTTTGTGTTAAATTGTGTTAGCAACTTTCTTATAGATGTAATCGTCTATAAAAATATAACATCGCTCGAATTTTGTATATAAAATAGATATAAATTTTCTTAAAATTGTAATTGTCTAGAAAAAATATAACATCACTCGAATTTTAAATAAAAAATAGGTATAAATGTTTTTGATTGTGTTACGTACTTAGGTCCACCCGAGTACCTCATCACTCATAAGTTGCTACATGTATTTGTTTATAACTAGTAAACTTCTCTGTGTGATACGACGGTTCCAAATGTAAAGTAATTTGGATTTTTGCAGTAAAGACCTGAATCGTTTCTGAACAAACGTTACGTCAAAACATAGATAAACTGAAGATGTACATATAAATAAGCACGGAAACGTATTATATCTGGCCTGACTTATTTGCAAAAGAAATATATGTCGAACACCAACCTGAACTTATATCGCCACGTATATAAAAGAAATAAAAAAATATGTTTTAAGTAAGAAATGGTATTGCACGTTGCGGTAAGGCCAAAATGTAAAGTAAGTCGAATTTATAAAGTCTAATGAAAACATATTATATTTGACCGACTTGTTGTAAAACAAAATTTATGCCAAAACGTACAAAAAAGCAAAAAAAAACATATTATAAGTTTTCCCATTTTCAAAAAGTGTAATCAACTTGAATTTATATCGACACGTACATAAATATAAGCACGTAAAAAATATTATAAAGCTTTTAGAAAGTTGAAGGGTCGTAAGTGCCAATACTAAATGTTGAAGGGTAATGACTAAAATAAACTAAAACTTACTAAAAGACAAAAAAATCGTAATCAATTTGAATTTATTACGATACATATACAAATATAAACACGTAAAAATGATTATAAAGTTTGTTAGAAAGTTAAAGGGTTGTAAGTGTGAATACTAAATTTTAAGGGAAAAGGCTAAAAAAGGCTAAGAACCTTGCTTGTTGGCATGGATGATCATACCCTCTCAAATTGGTGAGACCTCCTTTTCCAAGATTAGGGCAAGGAAATATCACGTCAAAGTTGCCGGCGTGAACACTTTGGATACATGTATACAGGTGATCAGAATACTTTCAAACGGTTCGAAAGTGTGTGTATTTCAAGGTGTTTTGTGTAATCGAAAGCTTAAACTTGCAATTCTAGGATCATGATGTTGTTATCATCATTTGGGAACTTTATCATCAATGGATTTGTGTTTCTATTATTTACTTTTCATCTAATTCTTACTGTTTTCTTTGGCTGCTCACGTTCAAACATCTAATCGACAGGTGTTTGGGTTTGTGTTCCATCATTATTAGTATAGATCTAGGATTTGGAACATACAATAACAGATGTTTCTATTCATTTAGAAGTTGGTATTTTTATTAACAAAAGCTTTTGTTGACATCCAATGGATATATATATATTGGAGAGTTCAAATGAGAAGAAAAATTTTGTAAGAATAAAAAGAATAATTTTTAAACAAATAGAAATTTTCCATTTACTTCATTTAATGTGTGTATTTAATATTATGAAAAAGAGTATATAGGCAAATCTATAATTGTCATTAATTAGCTAATTAATTAAACTTGTAACTAATTTTTTTAATAAACTTTTTCAAGATAAAATAATTTATGGTGAAGGACAATTTTCGACATCTGTAGGATAAATTTTATTATGTGTAGGATAAATTTTGAAATGCGTAGGGTAAATTTACATATGTGTAGGGTAAATTCCGATAAGTATAAGATATATGTAGTATAAATTTTGAAATATGTAGGATATAATGTTTTTTATTAATGAGAGATAACATAATTAATGAGAGGAGTTATAAACTATTTAATGTTTTACAATTATACCCTTTCTTCTTTTTCTTCTCACATAAAATTTCTTCTTAAATGAACCCTACCCTATATATTATATATATATAGAGGGTAGGGTTCTAGAGTGAACACTAGGTTGAGAGTGAACTGTGTGAACTAATCTGAGCCATTGGATTATATCATCTAAAGATTTTTAAACAATTGCAAGATTGTAATTATAATGTTGTAACTTCCCTTTAAAATAATTGACAGAAGGGTATTTCCGTCTTTTGTAGATTGCATCTATTAAACATACAATCAAAATTCCGAAAATCTTGCTACTTTCCGTATATATAAGACACAGTTGTTAGTGTATATAAATGTGTACAGTCTCGATAGTATTAGTTTATACAAGATACACATATGTTAGTTTATACACATGTGTACAGTCTCGCTAACTATCAATTTATACAAGATACACAGTTGTTAGTTTATACACATATGTACTTGAATAATACACATGTGTATAAATCTGGTTTATACCGACATGTGGGAACAAGATGTAATTATACACAAGTGTATAAGTCATGTATATACTGACATGTATACACATATGTAAAAAAACATAATTTAATTAGGTTTAATATTTAATTTTAAAAAGACCATAAGAGTTTATTTAAAAATAAACATTAGACCTTTAATCTCTTATAATTAAAATAATAGAGAAATAATTAAAAATGAGAGAGAGAGAGAGAGAGAGAGAGTTAAGAGATGAGAAAATTAAAGGATTTTAATTAAAAGTACTTGACTAATATCAATCTTACCCTTTTAATCTAAAAAATGATCAAAGACCAAGATTAGTTCACTCTCAAGAAGTTGTTTACAAATGATCTTATATATATATATATATATTATATATAGGGTAAGGTTCATTTGAGAAGAAATTTAATATGAGAAGAAAAAGAAGAAATGACATAATGATAAACCATTAAATAGTTTATAACTCCTCTTATTAATTATGTTATCTTTAATTAATAAAGCAAAAAAGTTTTAACCTACACATTTCAAAATTTATCCTACATATGTCTTACACTTATCGGAATTTACCCTACATACATGTAAATTTATCTTACACATTTTAAAATTTATCCTACACATACTAAAATTTATCCTACGCATGTCGAAAATTGTCATTCACCATAAATTTTTTATCTTTAAAGAGTATATTAAAAAAATGAGTAACAAGTTTAATTAATTAGCTAATTAATGACAATTATAGATTTACCTATATGCCATTTTTTCATAATATTAAATGCACACATTAAATGAAGTAAATGGAAAATTTCTATTGGTTTAAAAGTTTTTCTTTTTATTCTTACAAAATTTTTCTTCTCATTTGAACACTAAAAAAGCCTAAAAACATGCCAATTTTTTAAATAAAAATTTCCTACTTATTATGTGTAAAAAACTTTTTTCCACAAAAAAAACAACTTGTACTGTACATGTGCATTGCTTAAAGTTAGCATTTGAGTTTAGTTTAGCTTTTAGGGTTAGGTTTTTTCAAGGTTTAGGATTAGGATTATGTTTTTTTTAGTGTGGGGGGTTAGATTTTTTTTTGGAGGGGGGTGGGTTAGGTTTTTTGTAGGGTGCGGATGGGGGGTTTAGGTTTTTTGGGATTTATGTTTACGGTTTTGTTTTAGGGTTTTTTGGAGTGGTGGGTTTTTTTTTGGGGGGGGGGGTTTAGGCTTTTGGTTTGAGGGTGAATTTAGGTTTTTGGGGGTGGTTGTTTAGGTTTTTGGAGGTGTCGGGGGTGGGTTATGTGGTTTAGGCTTTTCCGCATTATTACACATGTGAGTACAACTTTTTTTAAAAAAAAGTTTTTTTCTATATATTATTTATAGCGATTTTTTTATTTTCTCATTTAAAGTAGTTTTCTCATGATCAATCCCCTATATATATATATATACACACACACATTGCTCTAGTGCTCCATCTAGATTATATAAATATAGGACTTAAGTGTCATTTGCGTCTCTGTGGATTGTCCACTTTTGCTATCTTAGGCCTAATTTCAAAATTATATAATTTCATTCCCTAACATTCTTGAAACTTGCCATTTCAATCCAAATAACTAACCTAGTTAAAAATCTCATAACTCAGTTAGCATATGGACGTAAATGGCACTTAAACTCTAGGGACGAAAATGGTACTTAACTCCTAGATTTTATATTTTATATTTTTTTAAACTTATTTATTATTATTATTAAATGGCATTTAACTTCTGGATTTTTTAAAATTTCTTTTATTATTATTATTATTATTAAAAATGGCACTTAACTCCTAGATTTTATTTTTTTATACTTGTCGCGATGGCAATGGCGGTGGTGAGGTAGAGGGGGGGTGAATGAGACTGTGTAATAACAATAATACGTTTAAAAAATAAAAAAATCTAGGAGTTAAGTATCATTTAATAATAAAAAGTTTAAAAAGTATAAGAATGTAGGAGTTAAATGTCATTCAATAATAACTAGACAATCTTAAAATTTGGAATCTTTTACTAATTATTGATTTATAGTTTCGTTGGGACCGATATGTATACACTGACATTTCAAAAAAGTTATTATCTTATTATTTTATTGATTGAGGGTCCAATTTTGTATTGGTCCCAAGTTGGACTGGACAAATTATTAATTTTATATCAAGGTTATTAATTTATCAAGTATTAATTTATAGAGGTTTTGGTGTATATTTAACCTGACTCGTTTTTCAAAAAGTTCACATTGAGACGTAGAACAACCCAAATTTATATCAAAATATACATAAAAATATTCACCTAAAAATGTTTTCTAAAATTAAAATGTATTACATTTGACCTGACTACAGAAAAACTTTATGTCGAAACATAGAGGAAATCAAATTTACATCGACACGTAAAGGAAGTAAAAGAAGTATAGAGGTAAACTCGAAAAATATAGCAGCAAAAACTTAATAGATTAAAAACTTCAGAAAACTATCCCAAGTAGCACAAATGTCACACCACTACCACCGACCACCAACATCGGAAAACCTCATAAAAGTAAAATAAATAAAAGGGGGAAACAAAAACATCGGACGAAAAGCAAATGTAAAATCGTTGAACCTTGCGTCGCGATGTGTTAATGAGAAGAAATTCGAATGAAACGTAAAATGCAGAAAATAATAAATAAGTGATTTAGGACTTGCGTGTTGCGATAAATATGTCAAACGGGGAAAGATAGACGCGTTGCGACAGGCCTGTAAAATGCGAAAAATAGACGAAAAAATGTTGAACCCCATACGCACGTTGTGGCGTGTTAACTCGCAAAATTTAGAACGAAACGGAAAACTTGCGAAAAATGAAAAGTATGGGGTATCAAAGTTGAAAATAAAAAAAATGTTGGGGTTAAATTTTAAAAGATGAAAAACTTTACGTTAAAGTTAAAAACCAAAAAGGTTATAATGCAAATGTGAAAAGATCAATCCCACACACACACACACACACACACACACACACACACACACACACACATATATATATATATATATATATATATATATACGTGCTCTAGTACTCCATCTTGATGATATAAATATAGGACTTAAGTGTCATTTGCGTCTCTATGGATTGTACACTTTTGCCATCTTAGCCCTAATTTCAAAATCATATAATCTTTTTCCCTAACATTCTCGAAACTTGCCATTTCAATCCAAATAACTAACCTAGTTAAAAAAACTCATAACTCAGTTAGCGTATGGATGTAAATGACACTTAAACTCTAGGGGCGTAAATGGTACTTATCTCCTAGATTTTATATTTTTAATTTTTTTAAACTCTTTATTATTTTTTTTTAAATGGCATTTAATTCTAGATTTTTTAAAATTTCTTTTATTATTATTATTATTATTATTATTAAAAAATGGCACTTAACTGCTAGATTTTAATTTTTTAAACTTGCCGAGATGGGTATGGTGATGGTGAGGTAGGGGGGGGGGGGGTGAATGAGACTGTGTAATAACAATAATACATTTAAAAAATAAAAAATTCTAGGATTTAAGTATCATTTAATAATAAAAAGTTTAAAAAATATAAGAATATAGGAGTTAAATGTCATTCAATAATAACTAGACAATCTTAAAATTTGAAGTCTTTTAGTAATTATTAATTTATTGTTTCGTTGGGACCAATATACATACACTGACATTTCAAAAAAGTTATTATCTTATTATTTTATTGATTGGGGGTCCAATTTTGTATTGATCCCAAGTTGGACTGGACAAATTATTAATTTTATCGAGGTTATAATTTATCGAGTATTAATTTATAGAGGTTTTCGTGTATATTTAACTTGACTCGTTTTCTAAAAAAGTTCACATCGAGACGTAGAACAACTCAATTTTACATCAAAATGTACATAAAAATATGCACCTAAAAATGTTTTTTAAAATTAAAATGTATTACATTTGACCTGACTACAGAAAAACTTTATGTCGAAACATGGAGGAAATCGAATTTACATCGACACGTAAAGGAAGTAAAAGAAGTATAGAGGTAAACTCGAAAAATATATTAGCAAAAACACATTAGATTAAAAACTTCTGAAAATCGTCCCAAGTAGCACAAATGTCACACCACTACCACCGAACACCAACATCGGAAAACCTCGTAAAACTAAAATAAATAAAAGGTGAAACAAAAACTGTTGATATACTTTTGTGTCTGTCGCTTGTTCTTAGTTACGTCTGTAATTGTACGGTAGTGTCTGTATAGTTTGGTCGTGTCGACCGAATCAAGATATCTTCCTATCTTGATTTAGTATGACGTTTAGTTTGTTTGTGTTAAACAGTTGCATATGTGCATACTGTTGAGTCTTGTGTACGTCATGTCTGTGGAACGTTCTCCAAGGAAAATACTTTGTACGAGTGGACATGCTTCGTAGGAGCAAGATGTTGCTCGTACAAGCCATCTGCCATTCGTACGAATAAGTCCATCCAAACAAGTATGATACTTGTTTCGTACGAGCTAGTTGATGCTCGTACGAACCAGCTTGTTCGTACGAGTATCTTTGGAGTAGTTCTTCGTGTCTTTTGGTGTTTCGTATGTCCAGCAACATACTTCGTACAGTTGCTGAGCATGGACACTATATAAGCAGACATGCACTTCTCAGTGTTGGTTGGTTGTTGGTGAGAGACTAGAGCTATACTAGAGAGAGAGACACAAGAGCACAAAGTGTGTTGCATGAGAATGTATGAACATTGTTTGTATATGTTTATATCAGTTCTCTTCAGTTAATCAAGATATTGAATCTTTGGTTATCCTGTGTTCTTACTTTGCTTTGGTTTGCATTCATACAAGGATTCTGCACTCGTATCTGTGTTGTATGAACAAGGAATCAGGTTTATCTTGATCCTCCAAGTGGACCTACAAGTGGTATCATAGCTTTGGATCTCTTCCTTGCTCAAAACCAAGCTTAGTGATTGTGTCTGAGCTAGTTGAGAAGGTTTCTTGAAGTGTTCTTGAACTTTTAGCAGGAACTTAAGTTTTTGAAAGATAACTATCTTAAAACTTTGTTAAAACTTGTTATATCCAGAAAATTTTCATAAAAACCTAGTTAGAACACATGGAGACATGTTAAAATCTTGTTTTTCTTAAAATTTTCATCTAAGTTGAACACATTTGCAGGAGAAACTCACTGGAATATTGTTGTAGGGTTGACCAAATCTCTGACATTCCGGACTTAATTGTTAAAACTGAAAAGCTGATGGAATGCATGTCTTTTTTAACTAAAATTGTGTAGACAACAGAACACTTTCGAAAACCAGTCTGTGTAGAAAAGGAAAATTTTCACCAACCAGCCCTGCAAAAAGATTCCCTTGCGAAAAACATCTGTGCGAATAACCCATTCGCACGAAGAACCAGATTGTTCGTACGAAAGACTAGTCATCCGCACGAAGAACCTGGTTCACACAGAGGACTTAGTTGTTCGCATGAAGGAGTATCCTCCGTACGAAACAAGTAGTTCGTACGAAGGACCTACCACTCGTCCGAAACAGTGGTTCGTACGAAGAACAACTCTGCTTTTCGTGTTTCAGTTTTTCAATCTTTGTGATTTCTCAAACGTTGTGATTTCTAAAGTTGTGAATTTTTAAAAGGGGACACTGTTATTTTCAAAAATCGAACTTTAAACCTTTTAATTTTTCATAATTAAGAAAATGAGTTCTAATCCGTGGGATTGGAGTAGTAGCTCAAGCACAAATCAGGACTCTTCGCAAAGCTCCGCAACCTCATGGGTAAAATCATTGATGCCTCAACATATAGCCATGATTACTGCAAATCAATGGGCATGTGTCGCAAACCAGAACCAGAGCATTCAGACTCTTCTGACGAGTGAAAGTGAAACCGGGAGTAATAACCGTCCACATAAACTGAACCATATGAATGATTATCCATACTGGAAAAGTCGTTTCCACACATATGTTCTCGGACAGAACACAGAATTATGGACATGTTTTACTACACCGTATAAAGAATCACTCGAAGAGGCAGGTTCAAACCCAACCTCCTTAGCCAATCTAGATGAAGGCGATAAAAAGGCTTACGATCTAGAGAAAAAGGCGTTTGCTATCCTAACACAGGCACTCCATAAAGATATCTACCTTCAGTTTGTGTATTGTACGACCACGAAAAATCTGTGGGATACCCTGGAAGCAAGAGGAGAGGGTAATGCTGCAACCAGAAAAATTCGGCATGATCTGCTAAAGAAGGAGTTTGAAGGTTTCATATTCATGGAAAATGAAACATTGAATGATATGACCACACGTTTTTATCATCTTCTTAGCAAAATGTACTCTTACAAAGTGTTAGCATCTCCGCAAGAAACCGTGATGAGCTTTGCCGACGCATTACCGCCAAAATGGGGTCAATTTATTGACTTATTAAAACATACAGGTGTTTTGGACTCGATCAGTGTTTATGAATTTGTGCAGAAATTGGAGAACAAGAATGAAGAGGAACTTCGAAAGGCACAAAGAGTTACTGTTCCACAAAACCCTGAGATGTACTTCGGAGGTATTAGTACAAGTATTAGTGCAAATAAGCAACCAAAGATTCAAACCGCGTTTGTGTCAAACATGAATCCCTTTCTACCTCAACCTGTTCAATCAAACCAGTCTGCAAGCTTAAGTACTCAACCCTATGGACAAGTTTTTGATCCGAAAGCCTTTTTGCCACAACCACGAGATCTTACACCTCAAGTTCTATAGCAAGCTCCTCAACAGGCTTTTTATAGAAACAATTTTCAAGCCTCAAACCCCAACACAGTCAGACTTGACACATCACATCTTTCCAAGGTCCGCGTAGAAGTTGCTCAGGAACATATGGAACTTCTAAACACCATGGTCAGTGCCTATTGCGGATTAGTAGCTGGTCAAATTGGAAACATCAATTTGACAAATGAAGATTACCAGCAAATAGACAGAGATGAGATGGAGCTAATGGATATCAAGTGGGCGTTTGCTAGTGCGGTAAGAAGAGCCAAGGATTACATGAGCAGAACAGGAAGAACCAGTTTGGAAAGCAAGAAAGATACAAAATATGGTTTTGATAAAAATGTTGTTACTTGCTTGAACTGCGGTGAAAGAGGTCATTTCAAGCGTAAGTGTACAAGACCCAGCAAACAAGGAAATCACAACCCCTTCCGAAATCAATCTCAACCATCCAACACGGCTCAAGTCAACAATGATAGAAGAATAGTAGCTGTGAGCAACCCAAACAACACCAACCAATCAGGACCTTCAAACACCACACACAGATCTTTGGTAGTTTAATCTGATGAAGGATGCGATTGGTCAGTACAATTGGGAAATGAGAATAATGGAGGAACTGCATGTTATGCCAAGATCATCAATCGAATCAAACATGTTGACAGCATTGATAGTTCAGATGATGGTGATACTTCAGGATATACTGGTAGTTCTGATGAAGATTGCTCAAGTTCAGGTGGTTATGGATCTGATTCAGATAACATAGAGGGTAGTGATGCTGAGGTCAGAAAGTTGCTGAAAGAAACCAAGAAGATGAAGAGTGAAAAGGTGGGATTGATGAAGAAAGCAGAAGCAGCATCAAAGGAAACAGACAAATTCTTTACAAATATTGCAGCCTTCCCTCATCATACTGCCTTCATGGCGAATGTTACCGGCTATACAAGTCAGGTAAATTCCGACTCTCCTAAAGTTTGCAATGACTGTGCTGAATTAAAAACAAAATTTAAAACAATTAACAGTCATAATCAAAACTTAGTTGTTGAATCATCAAAATGCAAAGAGGCAAACTTGGCTTTAACTCGAAACGAAAAAGAATTCAAGTCTGTAATAGAAACCCTTAAGAAAAGCGTTTCTGAATTAACAAAGACAGTTTTGAATAAACAGACAGGAATTAATAACTACATTAATCTCCTAGAAGAAACAAAGAAAGAGTTAGCCATCGCCAAATGCGAACATGATGCGATCAAGCTAAAATTGAACGGTTATTCTAACTCCCGATATGTGCTTGATCATATCATTGATGTTCAAAAACTAAAAGGAGATGTTAAATGCATTGGGTATACGTCGTGTCCACCCCCTGATGAAACACAACTATACCAAATTGCCTGATGAAGAGAAAATGCCACGCTTTGAACCCTCTGTATCTCTTAATCCTGAAGAATTTGCAGTAGGACTAGGGTTCCTCGGTTGAATCAAGAAAGTCTGAGAACTCATCATCAGTTGTTAATCAGAACCCCTCTACAGCAGAGGAGGATGATTCATCAGATGATGAGTCAGAGAAAATTGATCAGGATCAATCTCTTGATGAAGAAAAGGGAATAGAAATGTCTGCTACTCCTAGTGTAAAAATTGTCGAAAATCAAGAGAATGATCTAATGAAATCTGTCAAAACAGAAGTGTCTACAGATGAAATTGATAATGTGTTGTATACCTTGGTTGGAGACAAGAAAATCTATTCTAACAAAGACCTTCAGATCAAAAATGTAAATCGACATCTATTGATCAAGTTTTTGAAAAATCAACAACCAAATTCTTGAAGAAGAAAAACCCAATCAAATCACAACCATTATCCGTTTCAAAAGAAAAACAAAAGGAAAAGCGAGTTGAAAAGCCTAAGGTCCCACAACCAAAGGTTAAGACAAAAGGCACTCGCTACAAGAAGAAGCTTAAAAATGTTAAATTTGTGAGTTCTAAGGGTACTGATAAAGTCGAGATTTTTGAAGGCATGTCTAATATAGATTTTGTAAATAAAGTCAAGATTTTAAAATGTAAGAGTGAAAACAATTACACCCAACATACAAATGGGTATGATGAAAATGAACCCAGTACCTCAAGACCCGCAAGTTCAACATCAAGTCATGGAACACGAACTCCTAAATTTGTTGAACGGAGAACATGTTTCAAATGTGGAGAGTTTGGCCACATTATCAAGAATTGTACAAACCCAGCAAAGCCCAAATTTGTTGAGAAAGCCCCTCCTGAACCAACTTGCCAATGTCGATCCGTTTCTCCAAAACAAGACAAACGGATTGTTAAAGAACAAGAAGATAAACAGAGACGTAAACAAGTAAAAGTAATTGAAAAAGCTTTAAAACCGGATTCTTCATAAGGGAATCCAAGATCTTTAAATTTAATAAAACCAGAAATTGTTAAAACTGTAAATAATAGTCATTCTGGTAAATATCAAAAATTTTGGAAACCTAAGACCGGTAATGGTTCAAGAGGAGGTACACAGTTTCTGAATCATCAAGAAATTGAAATCACATTTCTTGATAATAAGGGTCGACCCAAGACCACTAAGGCTTGGGTCCCCATCTCAAACTGATCTGGTTTTTGAAATGTGCAGGGTGTTCCAGGAGGAACTGTGAATAGTCATTGGATTGTTGACAGTGGAGCATCGAGGCACATGACAGGCAACTTACGGGTCCTTTATGATGTGAAAAGCATTAGGGGTGGTTATGTTGCTTTTGCTGGTGATAAGGGCGGATACATCACTGGAGAAGGAATGGTCTCTAATGGTGTTGTGAGTTTTGATAAGATCAATTATGTTCGACAAATTGATCACAATCTTCTTAGTGTTTCTTAAATCTGCGACAAGAAGTTCACGGTTCATTTTGATGATACCGGATGTTATTTGCTGAAACCTGGTTTCAAGATTCCCAAGGAATGGATCCTCCTGTCGACTCCAAGAATCAACGACTTGTATATTTTTGACATGAGCCAAGGTATTACCAGGTCTACACAAGTCACATGTTTTGTCTCAAAAGCCACCAAGAAGGAATCAATCTCTTGGCACAGACGAATGGGACACATTCACCTAAGGAAGATGAACTATTTGGTGAAAAACAATCTTGTGAATGGTGTGCCAGTAAAGAATTTTCATCTACAAGATGTATGTGTATCGTGCCAAAAGGGAAAGCAAGCGAGAAAATCTCATCCTGTGAAGAAGATTAACACGGTGAATATGCCTCTGGAACGTCTTCATATGGACCTCTTTGGACCTATGAAACACAAGACTACCTTTGGTGATTCTTATTGTTTAGTAGTTACTGATGACTCCTCAAGATTTTCATAGGTGAATATGTTGGCACACAAGAGTGAAGTTCCTGAAATCCTCAAGAATCTCCTAACTCTGCTTGAAAATTTATACAATTTGAAGATAAGGAGAATCAGAAGCAACAACGGCACCGAATTCAAGAATCAAGTTATGGACGAGTTCTATTCTTCTAAAGGCAGTCTGCATGAGTACAGTTCTCGATACACTCCACAACAAAATGGTGTCACTGAGAGGAAAAATAGAACTCTAATTGAAACAGTAAGAACTATGCTAGTAGAATCAGAACTTCCTGTTCAATTTTGGGGAGAAGCTGTTGCTACTGCATGTTATACGATGAATAGAGTTCTTACGGTGAAGAGACACGGGAAAACATGTTTCGAATTGTTGCATAAAAGGAAACCGGATGTTTCTTTCTTAGAACCTTTTGGAGTTAAATGCATTATGATTGATCCACATGGTAAATTTGGCTCGAAAGCTATTGAAGGTTTCTTTCTTGGATATGCTACTCCTAATTTCAGAGTGTGGAATTTGTCAACAAAGAAGATTGATGAATGGGGTGAAGTCAAGGTTCAAAGATACACTGAATCTGTAAGAGCTCCAGGTGCTCCTTGGATGTTTGACTACGATGGACTATTTAACTCCTTTAATCTGCCAACTTTTGATGATGCTTCTGCAGCGGCTCAAATGCTACTTGAAAGTGATACTGCAATTGACTCATTAATAGTTCGACCAATTATTGTTAACCCTCAAGTGTCTACTTCGGTTAACAATCTTGTTCAAAATGAGGAATTTGAAGATGCTATTGATTATAATGTTTCATCAGAAGATGATGAGTTCCATGATGCAAATGAAGCTACTTCTGCTCCGGTTCCTGGAATTTCAGATGTCACATCAAATATTCAGAATCTAGGAACAACTAAAGGTCATGCATCTACATCGTCATCAAATCCAGCAAACGAATTGGCTGTTGATCTGAATATCAACAATTTGGGTATAAACTCTCGAGTTCCTGAAACTCGAATTCAAAATACCCATCCTCAGCAGAATATTATCGGAGATGTCCATAGTGGTGTGCAGACACGTAATCAGCTCAGGAATAATCAAAATTCTGGTTTGTATTCGGTTATTAGGGAATCCGGGGAACAGAATGATTGGTCTTTTGCCTGCTATGTCTGCCAAATTGAACCAAAATCTTGGAAGGAGGCTATGACAGAAGAGAAATGGGTTGAAGCTATGCAGGAAGAACTTCAGCAGTTTCAGAAGTTAGGCGTGTGGAAATTGGTTGACAGGCCTGACAACTATAAGAAAATTGGAACAAGATGGGTTTACAAATGCAAAAAGGATGACCGCGGTGTTGTTGTGAGAAACAAAGCAAGATTGGTCGTCCAGGGCTTTAATCAGGTAGAAGGCATTGATTACAATGAAGTTTATGCACCGGTATCTCGTCTTGAGGCCATAAGAATTTTCTTGGCTTATGCGTCCTACAAGAAATTTATTGTCTACCAAATGGATGTTAAGAGTGCATTTCTTCATGGTGTGGTTGAAGAAGAGTTATATGTTGAGCAACCACCGGGTTTTGAAGATCCAATCCATCCTGACAAGGTTTGACTTCTCAACAAGGCGCTATATGGTCTTCATCAAGCTCCACGGGCTTGGTATGAAACGTTGTCTTCCTATCTTCTGAAGAATGGTTTTCGACGTGGATTGATCGACTGTACTCTCTTCATCAAAGAACAGAATGAGGACTTATTGCTGGTGCAGGTGTATGTTGATGATATTTATTTTTGGGTCGACCAACGAGAAAATGTGCAAAGAATTTGAGCAGGTCATGCAAGAGAAGTTCGAGATGAGCGCAATGGGGAGAAATGACTTTCTTTTTAGGTTTGCAGGTTCAAAAATCTAAAGAAGGGATTTTCGTCCATCAAACCAAGTACGTCAGGGATATTCTCAAACGATTTCAGATGGACGACTCAAAGCCCTTGGGAACTCCATTAGCTCAGAATCATGGGATTACTCCTGACAGAATGGGTGAACATGTGGAACCATCTCTTTATCGTGCTATGATCGGATCTCTCATGTATCTTACTGTTTCAAGACCCAATATAATGTACCCAACATGTCTTCTAGATCGCTCCTGTCTAGTCTGAAGGTTTCTCATTTGATGGTTGTGAAAAGGATCTTTCGTTATTTGAAGGGTCGCCCGGACGCTGGTCTCTGGTACCCTAAGGATGATGACTTTGATTTGACGGCATTCAGTGATTCTGATCATGGCGGCTGCAACATCGATGCAAAATCAACATCAGTAGGATGTCAGTTTTTGTGAAATCGCCTAGTCACATGGCAGTGCAAGAAGTAGACTTGTGTAGCTACGTCAACCTGTGAGGCTGAGTATATTTCGGCTTCTAGTTGCTGCTCTCAGGTGATTCAACAGCAAATGCGCGACTACGGTTTTGAATTTCTAACTACTCCTATTTTTGTTGATAACGAAGCTGTTTTGCAGATCACTCGTAATCCTGTACAGCACTCAAAAGCCAAATACATTGAGATTAAGTATAATTTCATACGCGATTGTTATGAAAAGAAACTTATCGACGTTGTTAAAATCCACGCCGATCACCAATGTGCCGACCTGTTTACAAAAGCTTTTGATAAATTTCGTTTTGATTATCTACTTTTGGTCAATGGCATCAAGGTGAAACCTGAGTAATTCATCCTTGGCTAATCATTTTTCGTAAATATTTTCTTCAAAATCTAAAAATTACAAAAAGATTTTCTATTTTCTCTTAGTTTTGTATTTTAGGGGGAGAATATTTCAAGAAAATACAAAAACATGAGAAAATGCAAAAATACAAAAATATGTCTTCTATTTAGTTTAAGTTTTTATTACCTTCTTTATTTAAGGGGAGAAAAATTTAGAAAAATACAAAAACAATAGAAAAAACCAAAAATAAAAAACGAGTTTCTTGGATAGATAAGTGAAGATGATGAAATACACCAGTGATCTGTCATAAACAGTCAAAAACACAAAACGAAAATCGATAAGTAGCTTTACTAATGATGTATTGGTAAGATTAATATGTGCAGGTTGATATAAACTTGACGAACTGCAAGCCAGGTGGGAACCATTCATTGGCATATGGTCTTGGTACCGAAATTTCGTTTAATAGTATGCCGATGTTCTGAGATATGCGGTCTTTATGCTGACTTATCATCAAGGTATTATGGTTGAATCTTTTGCCGAAAAAACGATGACGCAACTCTAGAACTTCCATGATACCATACATATGTGTAAATACTGCATATGACCTTCAATAAGTGATAAAAATATCACATCCACCCAAAAATAAATAATAAAATATCACAGCTTTATGCGGAGGTAAGTTCGCCTCTTTGTCGGTACGATGGTACTAACCTATTCACGGACTTACTCCTGTGCCGTGCATGCATTTGAAAATCAAGTTCCTCATCAATAAGTGATTTAATCACATAGGGCTTGTTTTCAATCAAAATAAGTAAGTATCTCACATCATATACGTCAAAACAGATGATAAGCAGTATACTCACCGGTAAGATTTTGTAACACCCTGTAAAATCGTGTCCAATAGTATAGTGACACGTGATGTATTTTACATATAGTTTGTTAAAGACAATTAAGGACTAAAGGCGTCAACATGCTCAAACCGAGCCCTGAGTGACGGTCCGATGTCAACATGCATAAATAACAGCCTCTGGGTGACTGATATGTCAACATGCTTGAAATTTGGACTCTGAGTGACTGATATGTCAACATGCCCAACCTCTGAGTGACATCGGAATCAACATGCTTATAATAAGCGTCTGAGTGATCCTTTATGAAGTCCTAACTCTCATTTGTGCCTTTTGTTGGACGTGAGGGTTCAATTTTGTAAATATATGAAAGTTGGATAACGGAAGGATTAAAAGTGTCAACATGTTAATTTATACCTTTGAGTGACCTTTTAACGAACCGAGAACTCGACAATGTCCGGGCATAATCCCGGGTATGCCAAGTATTGGCTACGGAGGGCTAAAAGTGCCAAAAAGGTGTTTAAAAAGATTTTTAGAAGCTTTAATAAGTTAAGGGGCTAAAAGTGTCAAAGATTGAAAGTGGCCATGGGGCGGTCGCGGGCCGCGAGAGACCAGGCCTGGGTTTCTCGCGGGGCGCGAGAACAGGTCTGCTGCAGAAAGTTTTGGCTTGGCCTCCAAACAAAGCTCCAAAACCATTAATTCGAAACCATGGACTTGTAAACTGCTATGCCACGTTTTGGGACACTTGTAAGCTTCCTCTTACACCCCTAAACACCTGGCTTCACCTCCTTTGAGCTCTCCAACTATAAATAGGTGATCAAGTTCACCATTTGAACTTGCACCTTTCTAAATCATAACTCTTCTCCTCCTCTGGAAGTTCCTAGCTGAAAGGAGCATCCAACTTAGTTCTCTTGCATTCTAGGAACCTTTTGTAAGTGTTCCTTGCTCTTGCATTTTCGTTTATAGGCTTTTATAGCAAAAAATCAAGCGTTTTCGGAAAACGCTTTGACTTTCGGTTAAAACCATTATGGTCCAGCCATTGTTCGAAATGAACATGGATAAGCGATCATAATAAGGTAGGTGTTAGTCCCTATAAAGGGCACCTCCTGAAGATCACGTTTGCTAGACCAATTGACGGGTCAAAGTTAAGTTATTAAAAAGTCTAACAGGCCATTTTTCGGAAAAATCATAAATTGATCTTATATACGTTATGAAACCTATTTTGGCACTTAAACAAGTTGGTAATAATTATTAGAACATGTAAGAACATGTTCGGCTCGTCAATTTCAGTTATAGGGCCGGTTCGCAACCGAAAGTCGCGAAGTTTGACTTCTGCTTTGACTTTCGATTCTGACCCGATTTAGATTAGTTACCTACTGATCTAAAGTTGCATTATGATCATAATATAATGTAGCATAATCCTCTGAGGTTATATTACATGATCATAATCAGAATCCAAGTTTATGCGCAAGTTCCATAATTATGTCATCTTTGACCAAAATGTCTTTTTTGCATAAAACAAGGTTTAAATAGTAATGAACTTGAAAATGAGTTTCCTACTGATGTAATATTATAAGTAGGATTATTTGTGATGTTAAACCAAGTTATAAACTGAGTTTTCAAACAGGTCCTTAAACTATGTCGAAAAATGACGGTTTTAGCCCCTTGTGGCTTATAAAATGGTTTTAATCAAATCTTTCCAAGGTAAATCATTTACCTACTGATACGTTATATTAAAAAACAAATTTTTAAACATTTTAATCTGATCTTAACATAAGTTTTTATAAACATCGCACAAAGACGTCATTTTACTACATAAGCGTCACTTCGGCGCATAGTATGGTTTTAAACCATATTAATTGATCAAGACTTATTACCTACCGATTTTGAAACTTATTTTAAACATATTACAGTAGGTACATGTTATAAACTCAGAATTCTAAATAATTTATAAACTATATGTAAAATGACCAAAATGCCCCTTCGGTGCATAGTTTGGTCATAAAAGATAAATTACACATATAAATAATATCCTACTGATATTATATCATAAAGAAATTATTTTTCCAGAATAATTATGATTATAAACTTAAATTATATTCAAGTTCCTTTTATACGGTATATAATTACCAAAATGCCCTTATAAGGCATAATTTCGTTTTAAAACCTTAACGGGCATATAAGTTAATATCCTACTGATATTTTAACTTATTTAAAGTATAATAGCATATAGAACTTGTCTATAACTTATCCAGTTACCCGATATCGCTAATATGCGCACAGTTACGAATATGTAACTATTTTACGGAAATTAATCGAAACGTGTTTAACCTTGTCATTTAAGTCTCAAAATCAAGAATGTTTATAGTTTACCCATATTATACAAGTCAAGGTACTTGTTGGGATTAAAATACATTCTATCCAATCATCATTTAATCTAGCGTCATACGTTTTGATCAAGTACGCTAGTCGGTCTAAGTCTATGACTTAAATAAGACTTTTAGTATTTAATTGGTTAGTTTATGCCATAATCCAGACTAGAGACTTGCCGGAAATGCCCTTTTGTGTACAGCTGAGTTATTAAAAATTAAAAGAAGACTAGCTCAGCTAAATACTCTCAACTTATTTCCCCTATACGGGCTTGGGTTACGGTAATATTACCGCTTGGTCGGAAATGGGATCAATCGAACGCCGGTTCGGAGATAGTAAATCTGCATATTCTGTTTTAATCAGTTTTGTTTGATTATTTAAACATCGGGTGTTAACTACGGTGTCCTGGATATCCTCGGCTCATTACAATAGAAATGGCCACGACCTTAGCGCGGGTGTAGGCATACATCCGATAGACGCTCAATTATGCATTCCCACAAGGTTGGGAGGAATTGACACGTTCGTGAGTCCAAAGTGGTGTGTACGTTAATTGTGTCTCGGTCTCCGTACCGGGCCCCGTATGTATGGACAAACATGTAAATATGTTAACAAGGTTGGACGGTCAATTAACCAAGTTATAAAAAGATTTTGTGCTGATACGCACTTAAAACATTTTCGAAATGTTTTCAAAATGAGTCAGTTGGGTGTATTTACCAGTGAAAGCTGGCGTATTTTCAAAAGACTAATCTGCATGTACAATACGAAAATAGGCCGGAAGTGCTCGGTAGTGATAGAGCATCTTGCAAATCCTAAATCTGCCCAAAGTCTGTTTTATATTCTTTCCATGTACAATTTATGATCCGCCTGTGGATCTTCTATTACAAGCATGTATATTATTTTGTATTTTCGAACATTCGGTTTGTAATAGTAATTTTACTCCAAGACTTCCGCTGTGCCGTGTTTAATTGACTGATGATTATCAACTGACGTCACGATACTCCCCACCCGGGCCCATCGGTGTATGGATTTGGTTCCGGGGTGTGAAAGATTTTCTCTCGTGCATATCTTGATACAGGAATGTGTCGTGAAGTGGTTGAATACCGGCTAGTAAGTATAATTCATACCTTAATCATATCTCCTAATCATGATTACATCTGACGAGCTTACGTGGACAACAATACCGATAATCATAGTAGAATACTTATTTATTCAAATTTGATGTTTTAAACAAAACTCGTCTTTGACAAGATTAAAAGCTGGTATGATTCTCTTACCTTGAAATTCTGAAAAAGATTATCCAGTAAATATATAGTTTACTTTTAATTGTTACTGTTTATTTTAGATTAGTTTACTTTGTTGTTTATTTAAGTTCTTTCTGAATTAGCCAAAATTGAAGCTCAAAAGTTTTCTACCAAGATACGCCCTTAAACCATTCGCTTTGATATCATAACTTCATAAAAGTACTTTCTTACAACAGGTAAACTCATCTCACAAGAGCAAAATTTGTTTAACAAGCACTTCTCCAAACTTAATTCTGTGATTAGTGTGGATATGTGCAAAGATTTAAACAGGCCCGCGAAAAACCTAAGATTCTCGAAGAACTGAAAGTCCAGTATGTGAAAAACCTGGATTCGTACGAATCATTTCATTCGTACGAGCCTGTGTGCTTCGTACGAATGACATTTGGGTTTTGTACAAGCAAGTTCTTCGTACGAAGCTAAGTTGTTTCGCACGAGTATTTTGATGTGGTATATAAGGTGATGAAGTTTTTTGGTAGAACTTCACTTTCACCTTGCTGATGTCATATTTACACCTCCCTTCAAGTTCTTTTTGATTTCTTTAAGGTATACTTAAAATGTTTGGCATACTTTGAAGATGAACAACTTAAACATCATTATCTGACCATGTGACCCTGACTGACTTGAACAACAAAGTTTAAAACGAAGAACCATTTTAGCAAAAACAAGTAACTTCTCTTGAAGTTGTTTATATGAATTAGATTCGCACGAGCAACACTTCGTTTGTACGAACCAGCCCTTCGTACGAATGAATCAGTTGCTTGATTTTGTCAAAAGTTTGTGAAACGAGTTGTTCTTCGTACGAATAAATAGTTATTCGTATGGGTCAGTAGTTCTTTGTTCAGGGAATATATACATACAAAAGGTTTGGAATAAAACTTTTTGTGTATATTCCCTAATAAATTTGTGTTCTTATCCTAGTTGTTATGTGTGTATAGAATGGAACAAAAGGAACATAAAAGAAAACCCACAACAAAGAGAATTGACTAGTCATAAGTGGAAATTATGTCCGAACCTAGACACAACATGGTGGCCTACTTGGATCCGGAAGACAAATTTGCTGAGTACAACGGTATAATGAAGTTTTTGCGCGACCCAAGGATACATTATGCTATCACGCACAAGACTACAGTATACAAAATGTTGATCAAGGAATTTTGGGATTCAGCAAAAGTTGTTGAAGAAAATGGGCAGGAACTTATCCACGGGAAAGTAAATGACTTGAACGTAGATGTCTCTGTTGAAACCATTAACTCAGTATTGCAGCTTGGTGATGATCCTGAAGCTCCATTCTCAGTACCGTTGAAATGTCAACGTGGATGTTTGCTTAGAATGAAATGTGTTGGAGATTTCCTCGTGGGACAACTAAACAAAGCATGGTTGCCACTCCGATACAATTCTTTCTACATGTTTTATTCAGTGTTTGAGCAACAGACAAAGTGGTTATGACATGGCAAATAACGAATTGGTTGGAATGATGGTAGCTTTGGCATTGAACAAACCGTTTAGTGTTTCAAAGTATATTTTTGCAAACATAAAGGAAAATCTGAGAAGAACCGGATATGGTGGAAACAATATGGATGTATCCTCATTTTCTCCAAATGATTTTGTATGTGCAACATCCGAATCTTCCGAAGAACGACAACGATGTTTTAAAATGAGGTTATGATGGAACATTCTTTGAAGATCTTTGGAGGTGTAGCAACAAAACATTACAAGGAAAGCACACCTCCTCGTAGATTGATCGGTTTTCTGGCAAATGATACATATGTTGCACCAGAAAACGACAAGTGGTGTCATGATGACAGTGATTCAGATAATGAAGAACCAACCTTGAAAAGGATGATCGAAGATAAGTTTGGTCATAAAAGGGAAAGGGTAATGATGATGATAGTTATATTGTTGGTAATGACGGTACAAATGAGTCAGTTGCAGATGTCCAGCCTCCTGTTACAGCAGAGGAGTCTGAACCTGTAATAACATAACCCACTACAACTTCTGAACCACAACCTACAAATACCACAGCAGCTGAAACACCTTCGGCTGCAGATACTCTAGTTCAACCGCAACCTACTACTTATTCAGCTCACCAATCCCAATCTACATCCCATCAAAATACAAAACGAAGCAATCGTTTGTTATCTGAAATGGTAAAGGATGAGAAAATGGATTTTTTGTTCTCTCAGTTGCAAGCTGCAGCAATCCAGATTCACAAGCATTCGGAGTTTATATCTTCAAATCGAAACACAGTTGTCAAACAACAGTTGGAGATAAATTCTTTAAAAGAAACTGTTAGAAAACAGGATTCTGAAATTGCGCAGTTAAGAAAAGAAAATGAGCGACTGAAGGCAGCAGATGCTGAAAGAGCAACTCAGGTACAATAGACGAGAGCAACTGATAACTCTCGGGGGATTGAGATAAATAGGCTGAAAGAACGTAGTGCGGCTGTACAACGATCTGCGGAAACATTAACTGCTAAGCATAACGACTTGAGAGAATGGTATCATTCTCGAAATGCTACACTAGTTGAAGGCTTTAATGGTATTAAAGACGTGTTTGAAATGAACAGAAAACGAGTGAACATTCTGTGGAATGAGAGATGCAAAGCAAAGGAGATCAAGTATCAACATGATTCGGTTAGTGAAAACCCTGGCAATCTTGATGCTTCGGCCTCATCCTAGCAATCAAAAGTTTCTGCTTCAACTCCAGTGGTAAAGTCAAATGCACAGCAGATCGTGACCAATCCAGTTACCTCCAGTGCTACTCAAGAGGAAACAGGAAAGGTTTGATGTTTCTGAAAATTTTGAAGACCTGATGTTCTATCTATATTGGATAGCAGATCTTCAAGGGGAGTTTGTTGATACTCCAGGCCATTCAGTATGAAGACCAAAGACTGAAGACCGAAGACCAATCAACAAACAAGGGGGAGTTTGTTGATACACTTTTGTGTCAGTCGCTTGTTCTTAGTTACGTCTGTAATTGTACGGTCTTTGTTTGCAGTGTCTGTATAGTTTGGTCGTGTCGACCGAATCAAGATATCTTCCTATCTTGATTTAGTACGACGTTTAGTTTGTCTGTGTTAAACAGTTGCATGTGTGCATATTGTTGAGTCTGGTGTACGTCATGTCTGTGGAACGTTCTCCAAGGAAAATACTTTGTACGAGTGGACATGCTTTGTACGAGCAAGATGTTGGTCATACAAGCCATCTGCCATTCGTACGAATAAGTCCATCCAAACAAGTATCATACTTGTTTCGTATGAGCTAGTTGATGCTGGTACGAACCAGCTTGTTCGTACGAGTATCTTTGCAGTAGTTCTTCGTGTCTTTTGGTGTTTCATATGTCCAGCAACATACTTCGTACAGTTGCTGAGCATGGACACTATATAAGCAGACATGCACTTCTCAGTGTTGGTTGGTTGTTGATCCTTGAGAGACTATAGCTATACTAGAGAAAGGGAGACACAAGAGCACAGAGTGTGTTGCATTAGAGTGTATGAACATTGTTTGTATATGTTTGTATCAGTTCTCTTCAGTTAATCAAGATATTGAATCTTTGGTTATTTTGTGTTCTTACTTTGCTTTGGTTTGCATTCATACGAGGATTCCACACTCGTATATGTGTTGTATGAACAAGGAAGCAGGTTTATCTTGATCCTCCAAGTGGACCTACAAAAACATCGGACGAAAAGCAAATGTAAAATCGTTAAACCTCGCACGCCCTTTGCGATGTGTTAATGAGAAGAAGTTCGAACGAAACGTAAAATGCAGAAAATAATAAATAAGTTATTTAGGACTCGCGCGTTGCGATAAATGAGTCAAACGGGGAAAGATAGACGTGTTGCGACAGGCCTGTAAAATGCGAAAAAATAGACGAAAATGTGTTGAACCCCATACGCACCTTGTGGCGTGTTAACTCTCAAAATTTAGAATGAAACGCAAAACGGAAAACTCGCGAAAGATGAAAAGTATGGGGGACCAAAGTTGAAAATAAAAACAATGTTGGGGTTAAATTGTAAAAGATGAAAAACTTTACGTTAAAAGTTAAAAACCAAAAGGGTTATAATACAAATGTGAAAAGATCAATCCTATATATATATGTATATATCTACGTGCTCTAGTGCTCCATCTAGATGATATAAATATAGGACTTAAGTGTCATTTGCGTATCTGTGGATTGTCCACTTTTGCCATCTTAGGCCTAATTTTTAAAGTTATATAATTTTTTATCCCTAACATTCTCGAAACTTGCTATTTCAATCAAAATAACTAACCTAGTTAAAAAAATCATAAGTCAGTTAGCGTATGGACGTAAATGGCACTTAAACTCTAGGGACGTAAATGGTACTAACTCCTAGTATATTTTTTTTAAACTTCTTTATTATTATTATTATTAAATCGCATTTAATTCTAGATTTTTTAAAATTTCTTTTATTATTATTATTATTATTATTATTATTATTATTATTATTATTATTATTATTATTATTATTAAAAATGACACTTAACTCCTAGATTTTAATTTTTTAAACTTGCCGAGATGGCTATGGTGGTGATGAGGTAGGGGGGGTGAATGAGACTGTGTAAAAACAATAATACGTTTAAAAAATAAAAAATTCTAGGAGTTAAGTATCATTTAATAATAAAAAGTTTAAAAAATATAAGAATATAGGAGTTAAATGTCATTCAATAATAACTAGACAATCTTAAAATTTGGAATCTTTTAGTAATTATTAATTTATAGTTTCGTTGTGACCAATATATATACACTGACATTTCAAAAAAGTTATTATCTTATTGTTTTATTGATTGGGGGTCCAATTTTGTATTGGTCCCAAGTTGGACTGGACAAATTATTAATTTTATCGAGGTTATTAATTTACCGAGTATTAATTTATAGAGGTTTTCGTGTATATTTAACCTGACTCGTTTTCCAAAAAAGTTCACATTGAGACGTAGAACAACTCAAATTTATATCGAAACGTACATAAAAATATGCACCTAAAAATCTTTTTTTAAAATTAAAATGTATTACATTTGACCTGACTACAGAAAAACTTTATGTCGAAACATAGAGGAAATCGAATTTACATCGACACGTAAAGGAAGTAAAAGAAGTATAGAGGTAAACTCGAAAAATATATTAGCAAAAACGTAATAGATTAAAAACTTCAGAAAACTATCCCAAGTAGCACAAATGTCACACCACTACCACCGACCACCAACATCGGAAAACCTCATAAAACTAAAATAAATAAAAGGAGGAAACAAAAACATCGGACGAAAAGAAAATGTAAAACGTTGAAACTCGCACGCCCATTGCGATGTGTTAATGAGAAGAAATTCGAATGAAACGTAAAATGCAGAAAATAATAAATAAGTGATTTAGGACTCGCGCGTTGCGATAAATGTGTCAAACGGGGAAAGATAGACACGTTGCGACAGACCTGTAAAATGCGAAAAAATAGACGAAAAAATGTTGAACCCCATACGCACGTTGTAGCGTGCTAACTCGCAAAATTTAGAACGAAACGCAAAATGGAAAACTTGCGAAAGATAAAAGTATGGGGGATCAAAGTTGAAAAGAAAAAAATGTTGAGGTTAAATTGTAAAAGATGAAAAACTTTACGTTAAAAGTTAAAAACCAAAAGGGTCATAATGCAAAATGTGAAAACCTTTAGATTAGAAGGGAAAATCAAAATTTTTTTAAACTTTCAATGCTTGTGATACATCACCGTTAAGCAACAAATTGTTACTAACTAATAATAATAATAATAATAATAATAATAATAATAATAAAAGAAATTCAAAAAAACTAGAAGTTAAGTGTCATTTACGTTCCTAGAGTTCCTAGAGTTTAAGTGTCATCTACGTTCCTCGCTAATTGAGTTATAATTATTTTTTAATTGGATTAGTTTTTTTGGAATGAATGACACGTTTTAAAAATATTAGAAAGAAAAATAATAGAACTTAAAATTTTGGCCTAAATAAGAAACATAGAGAAACCACTTTTATACTAAATAGAGATATGAAGTTAAGCTAAATAGATATGAACGTGAATGAAAAAAAAAGTAAATGAATATGAATATGAGATTATCCACTTTTATGAGACTAATTAATTAATTGAGAAAAGAGGCTGAATGATTCCTTTGGCTTCAATTTTAATGACAAGTTGGGTTTGAAAATTCTACTAAAACAGAAATTAGATTTATAATAAACTCTTTTAAAACTTTGTTTTTTCATTATATGAACTAACATATTCTATATTGATTCGTCTATAGGTATCCTTGAGTTCTTTACATAAAAATATAATGAATGATTGGTCGCAAAGTATTATACAAATTTTGGGGTCATGCTTAGAGGGAAAACAATAGCAATCCACCCCAATCCACACAAGAACAACTTGTAGAATTTAATCCAATCAGACAACGGTAACAATTTCACATCAATACTAAACATGAGAGAATTTAGGTTTTCTATAACATCTAACCTCGAATACCATTCAATCTAATAAACGAACATCATGTCTTTAATGATTGACTCATTATTTCACAATTTATATTAGTATCAATACCAACATCAACATCAATATCAACATCAGTTAGGGGTATTAAGTGGCCCGGTTCTACGGTTTTAACTCAAACCGTGAACAAACTGTTAGTAACAAGTTTTTATTATTCTAAACCAAACTAAACCATTAATATTGAAACCAAACAAAACCATTAGTAGTAACTCTGGTTTGATTTTATGGTTTAAATATATCAGGGTTTATAAAAGATGATATAAATATGAATAAACAAGTAAATGAACATGAATATGACTTCATCCAATCACCCATTTTCATTAGCTTTATTAGGTTTGATTACTTGAGCCAAAACACAAATTGGGCTAAATGATTCCTTTAGTTTAATTTGTATATTATAAGTTGGGCCTAAAAAGTCAACTAAAAAAGAAAAGGAATAAAAGTTAAATACTTATTTTTAATTAATATTTTCTCGTTCTTGCTTGTGATATCTGATTATTGTTAGGTCTATTATGCTGGTGCTATTTTGATTTATATTTTTCTCAAACGAGTTGGTTGCAAGGTAAAATGGGTGGATCGGGTTGAGTGATAGGACAAAACGAGTTCATGTCGTCCCAGCTAAACTAAGTTCAGGTCAAAATTAGTTCACCTTTAAATAAGTTATTTCGGAAAGAAAAAATATATCAACATAACTTCACCTGTTATATTTGTTTTTGTGACAACTAGCAATGACGGAAAAACCCGATGATCGACCAACCATACCCATTATATTCTTTTTTTTTTATTTCCGTGTTCATAACACTAACTTGTATAAATGTTTATTATGAGAAATTATATTATTAGTAGTTGCGCAAGTAAAACAAATATGCATCAAAAACTATGATTCTAACACAAACATTAACATGCTACTACTAAAAGGCGTTCGCTTTCACACCATATTACCGAAAAAAAATCAACATAGCATTTCTAGCGTCAGATCACAAAATTTAGAACATATAAACCCTAAACATCATCATGCACCACCATTATTTCTTCATACATATGTTTTGCCTATAATATTAGGCATGTAAAGCATGTTAAAAAAACATCTAAAAAAACATGCAGGTTTCAAGTGTATTTGCGGGCTTTACTCTTTGACCCGTTTCTCACTGTCGGGGTGTACATTGATGAGGACAAACCACGATGAAGCTCGGCCTTGTCCTTGGTAAAGGCTCTTTGGACATCTTCTTTAAGCTCCATAAATCGTGTCCTTTTGATTTCTTGTTCTTCTACGGTACCCTTCTCGAGGATAAAAAGATCCTGTAGATCGTCCTCCATGAACTTATCCAGAACCTCTGAACAATGAGGGAAATATCGCCTACCCATTTCCACTGCATCCAAAACAGGCGAAAGACACTTCATATTAAAGACTCTTTACAAATGGTCTGTTCAGGTTATGTTTTTATGTACCCTACGAATGGCCAGGTGGTCCGGCCCGGGTTTAAAAACGCTGCACATAAGGGTGACAATTTCCAACACAACACGGAAGATAATCAGATTTTGGGTTGTCATATCTAACTCGTTTGATAAACTCGTCGTGTACGGGTTGACTTGTTAAACCCGTTTAATTTAACAGGTCGAACCACTAACCTTCGACCCGCCAACCCCTATTACGACCCACCAACCTGATTAATACATTTACAACTACCAGCCAATCCATTTGACATGTTTAGATACATGGGTTAAACGGGTCGTGTCCGGATTACTCAATTTTCAGTGTGTCCTGCAACCCTCTATCCTGACATGATTGACACCCCTAGTTTTATCTTCGAAAAAAAACATGTCTAATGAATCACAAATGACACCATCTTTTTACAAAAAATAAAAAGTAAGTTAAAAATATTGGATACAAACTGTTTCAGTTCAAACCAATAATAATAATAAAGATTACCTATTTTGACCCAAACCGGCCCATTTTGCCACCTCTAAATAAGTAGTAGTAAGAATTTGAAGGCATACCTGTCCTAGAAAGGGCTTCCATTCTTGAAAGCAATCTTTTGTTCTGCACCAATGGTGTCTCGTTCAAATCCATCTCCCTTAAATTACCATTTGACCCTTTTGATGCCAACAGACCCGGATACTGTGCAGTCGTTTGGGCATGCGCAATTTCCATTGCTAGTTTCGCTTCTGATGGAAATAACAGTCGCGCAAATGCCACTGTAAAACACATACGACATACAAGCCGACATGTAAGCGCCAAATGGATATTTATTAAAATATAACTATTATGCCACATCAGCACATTTGAAAAAAAAACTCACCTCGGTTTTCCAAGTAGAGTAAATTCATATGCAAATCATCAGCCGCTGCTGAAGAACACACGGAAACATTGCCTATCATCGGATTCCTCTTAATTTCTCGCTCCAAAACATCGATGCATATACGATCTTTATTTGTTTCTTTCCCGTGCTCGGTTTTCACATAATAATCCTTGGGTCTTGTTCGTCTCCTGCAAATACTAACCGCACTTTGTCCATCAAAAGTAGTATCTGATGCACACGCGCCTTTGCTTAGAATTGAAACAATAAGTGATGGTTCTTTACGCATGGCAGCAACATGAAGCACAGTGTAATCTCGTGAGTTTCTAAGATTGACATCTGCACGGTTTAAGTAAGAATCTCCTTAGCAACTTCTTGATTACAATACATGACCGCATAATGAAGAGCACAGGCTTCATCTAACGTGATTTTGGATTCGTCTAAAATCATTTTCACAAGTTCAACATCGTCACAGTCTAATGCTTTGTGTATGCTTTTGATCCTCTTTTCACGTAACACGACTTCTGATTCGACTGTATGTTCGTCTTCTTGGGAGATGTTATCAAGAGATTTGATCATTTGGGTGACTTCAAACGGAAGCTCTTTTTCAATGGAAATAGTATCGAGCTTTGACCTAACCACTCGGTCAATGCAACGAGATAAGACGTTTTGCAACTGGCAGTGAAAGGCCACAACAAGGATCGGGATCACGTCTTCAACAAGAGCCTTGTCCACAAAGTTGAGAAGACGACGCTGCGAAAGTAGAACACACAATAATTCTTACATCATAATTGGCAATTGAGTTGACCAAATCTTGGACTGAAGACATAAAAGGATGTTAAGAAAATCAAGATGGCAAAATGAGTGGGTCACGTTGACCAACCAAACCTTTTTTGTCTACTTTTTTGAGCTTAATGAATAATTTATTTACTATATATCATAACCAGTCAGGGTGTGATGCAAAACTTTTTTGTGGTAATGTAAAAGTTTAAAAAGTCGCACAAACTTTTGCAAAACAAGACACAAACCTAAAACGATATCGCGAGTTTTGGTTTAGTACAAACGGTTTCAGGTTAGTTTCATGATGAACCATGAAGACGTTTAGCTAAACCTGTTGGTTCGGGTTGACCTGGCGGGTTCGCAGGTTGACCCGTTTAATCTTTTAATCTTCTTTAAAAATGTGTTTTTATGTCTCTAAAATGGTTTGGTACTTTATGCAAGACTTTAAGAAGTAAAGGAGAAATTAAAATCAACTAGTATAATTTAAACTTGATTGTTTTATGTACATTTGCATTTATTTTCGCAAATTTGTAATCTTAATATGCAAAAAGTTAAACAAATCAGGTTAAACAGGTCGTGTTTGTGTCAACCCATGAATATTCATGTTGTCTTTGGATTCACATATCTAACACGATATTCGGGTTAGCGTCGGGTTCGACAAAATAACACATGAACAAGACATATGTAGCACGCTTAATTACAGATGCTAGGTAATAAAAATAACATGTGAACTTTTGAATAAAATGTTCTATGAGGTTGTAAGCATTTCAATACACTTGGCGAACTTTTGACCTTTTCATTTGCATTCTATAATATGTGAACAATCTGACCCAAAACTGACCTGTATTTAGGTGACTGGGTCAAAAATAACCATATAAGAAAAGTAAAAAAACCCTCTAAAATCCAAAACCCTATAAATTTTTACATATAAATATTTAAAACATCATGATTGCAAAAGAAAATTCTTTGTAGAAAATACAAGTTTTGACATTCAAAGTCAAATGAAGGTAACTGGTAAGAACAAAAAGATTGGTCCTATGCACATTGCTTTATTTTTTTAATTACATAAACTCAAAACTTCCAAGGTGAGCAAATTAAACTTTAATGGTCAAACGGGTCAATTTTTGCAAAACCAGGTCACAAGTGAATCAAATGTCTTAAGGTCACCAACAACATAACCCAACCGGACCCCCACCCCCAAAACAATAACTACAAGTCTTCTATTGTAAACAATCTTATACATCATTCAACAGGCCAGATGTCAACAAGTTAAATCATATAAATCAATGCATACTTTTTATTTCAAAGCAATCACATAAAAAGCATAGGAAAGAACAAACATACCTGAAAAAGTGAAACTAATTCCGGAACTTGGAAAACCGAAGATGCATAAGTCAACTCAACAGCAAAGTTAATAGCCGGCCAACAAGCATCATGAAGACACCCGTCATCAACACAAGTTGAAACCTCCGGGGGAGACGCTTTCAGTTTCCCAGTATAAACATAGCTTAAAAACACGAGAAACGCATCATACCCAACGCTCCCATACGGCAACAAATCACTCATGTTATATTTCGGCTTACCATCCTTTTCTACACAACCTTTATTCTTCTTAAACAAATCGCTAAAAAACGTACTTCTAGTGGCTAAAATACACCGATGAATGCCTACAGAAATACCCTCAACAACAACTTCAGCATCGCTGTAATTGCAATCGGATTCAGAACCCGAATCGAATAAGAGCTTCTCTAGGTTTGTGCTGAGTCTATTTAAGCCAATGATTTCAATATTCAGCCGTTGCTCGGGGATTGATGGTGGGGGTATGTTGTAGCTAGTTGGGCCATTAGATATGTGTGAAGATGAGGTGAAGCTTATGGATGATGACGGTTCGATGAAATCACCATGGATTTAGTCTCCCAGGATGATTAGGGGTTTGACTTTATCACAAAAAGGACAAATCATAAACTTTCATAGCTAACAAGAACTCAAAGCAAGAAAGAAACTTTTTTTATGATTGAGATGGATTCCTAACATAAAGAAAGATTTGTGAAATGATTGATTTGCAAAACTACATGAACAAGATTATGGGTTTGACTTTTTTTTACCCAAAAGGTCAAAACTTGAACCCAATCCTCAATGAAACATATGTATACAGGCAAGAAAAATTTGCTACGATTCAATTGCAGAACACATATAATGGATTATATCAAACATTCTACATGTACAAGAAAGTACCCAAAAATCAAAGTCAAACCTAAAGAACCTCAACCTCTGAATAGATTAGAATGAGATATGCAAATACCAAAACAAAAATTTGAAGCCCACAAACAGCTGGATCTGAATCAACTCATCCAAAACAAGAATCTTAATCAAACCCTAATAAAATCTCAAAAACCAAAACCCTAAATACCAAATCTAATCATCTTTTTTTCAATTTGTATCAAATACCCACAACAGATAATCACTCAATAAGCAAAAGTCATGTGAAAAGATGCATCAAAAACAATATCAAACCAACATATGATGTTAAAGAAGCTTCAAAGAACCTGCAAAGAAACTATGGTGCAAGAAAGTGGCGAAGGTTCTTGGTAGCAAAAAGAGAGGGGTTTATTGTAATTTGACTAATTGTTTGTCGGCTTGTTAAAAAGATTAGGATTGTGGTGAAGCAGTTGAGATGACGAGGATGATGATGTCAGGATGGCTTGCAGCGTTTAGCATACGCAGTATATGACGTCACTCTCTTGCTTAAAGGGCTGGTTTTCTAAACCAATAACAATAACAATAATATATTTAAAGGATGGTTTTTTAAACCAATAACAAAACAATAACAATAATATATATAAATCTATATATAATTGGATTAATATTAAGCAGTACAATCTTTATGTGAGTTGCAAAACTGGTCCTTGTAATATTGATGAACTTGCAAGATCTAATCGGTTAAACTTCTCCAAAAGCTTATAAATGTAAATTTGTTAGTAAGGACCTTGACTATATGGTGTGCAGGGTTTTGAAAACGACTGTTATGCGATATGTGGACGAAACGTAAGCACGCATCAGAAAAGTGGTATAGTGCAAAAACAAGAGGTATGGGACGGGACGTGGAAGAGTGATGTTATTTGACACGTGCCACACACTTTTTGTTATTATTCAATATTTATAAACTATTAAAAATCTATTAAATTTTAAAAGAAATCATTAATACTAATATAATAAATAACATTAATAAAAAAGATTACATAATTAATAAAAAATACATAATTTAAAAAAACCCCGAAAATTGAAAAAAAATAATCGAAACTAATAAAAACCGAAACTAAGTAAGACATTTATCCATTATTTCTTGCTTCGCTTTCTCGTACATCGCTCGTTCTTCCGGTCCAAGGTGATCGACCTTCATAACGAGAAATTTCATATCGGACTTCATTTCCTTTTGTTCGTAAATCTCGAGAGCTTTTATTTTTTGGGTGTTTCTTTCTTGTTGGATGTTATTGAACGTAGCTATTTGATCTTCGAGACCAAAGTGAGTTTCTTTCATCACTCATAGTGTATACTTTTGCGCCCTGTTTTTTGATTTATCTCTTCCAAGTGGGCGTTCGACTTCAAGATCATCGTTGCTTAAGTTGATCTCAAAATCGGTACAAGCATCCAATCAATTAGTAGAGGAACAACTTTTGGACCTTTTGGATGACGATTGTCCCGCTAAAGGTACCGGTGCCCATATTGGGGATTTTTTTTGCAATATCCCAACAATGAATAAATTTGAAGGTGGCTCATCTCTTTTCGTCCGAATACAAAGCCATTGCACGTGTCAACCAGTCGACGTCCGTTTCTTCACTCTTTGGGTTGTTCCTTAGGTTGTTGTAGTGGTGTTGAAGGCGATCATAGGGTATCTATTTCACGCCACTTTGACGAGACTATCATTTTTTTCCGATAGTAATCTCAACCCAAGGTTTTGTGATAAAGCTCGTTTATTCGGTTCCAATAATCGTCACTATGTTGGTTGCTACCTATTAAGAAAAATTATATATTATAATCCTAAGATGTATATTTTTTAAATAAATATGAAATATAGTACACCTAGAACTGAATTTTTCGAAATTGAAAGCCAAGCTTTCGTCAACACCAACTCTTCCTCGTTTGTCCACGGAGTCACGCTACGATTATCTTTTGCTTTTTCCTTCTCGGCCTTAGTTTTCTTTTTATGGTTTTGTTTTTTTTCGCGTAGCGGATTCGGGTGGTGTACGTTGAGTTTTTGGTACGGATTCAGGTGTAGGGTGCATTTGGGATAGAGGAGTGAGCGGTTGTTGCATTTGTGGTGGAAACATAAAAGGTAGGTTTGCAAGAAGTTGGTCGTACGCCAATATGTTGGGATCCTGATAATTTGTGCTGTTAGGGTTCAATGGCTATTAGCCACGCCAATAGAAAAATGCCACATCGACCCAACCATTGCCTCAACGCCGGTGGAAAACGGTCCGCCCCACACACAATGCCGCCTACAACGCCGTTCTTGGGATGGTGTGTGTGACGTGGAAAGACATAAACGTCACCAAACCATGCCCACATCGTGTGGTCTTAAAGAGCACCGGTGACGTACATGGGAACAAGGACCTTCTCATCAGATTTTTTCGGCCAAAATCTCATGGTTCAAACCTTTTCCACTTTCCCTTTTCTCTCCATTTCAACATAAATCGCGAGTAAACATCTTTGCACATAGATTTTGACATTGCAAAACCTTGAGTATCGTCATCTTGACTTTTCAACCTTAGACACTCTACTCCACATCCATGCCTGTGGCATCGATGAGCTCCGTTAGTCTTACTAATTATATTTTTTTGAACGAAAAAAATCTCATGTGTGAACTCATCCTACTCGTGGCTATGTCCAAGGTTGACTTCTCGACCACCATGAGACTGTGCCCCCGATGCACGGAAACCGGATGGAATCCGAAAACCCTTGCCCCCCGTCAGGTTCGAACCCGGGATTAAAGCCCTGATTTGTCCCTTCACCCAGATGTCCTTCGAAAATGGCCAAGTGAGAATCGAACATGCGTCTCCACTAGGAAGGACATACCAATTTACCACTAGACCAAGTTCTCATGACAGTCTTCCTAACTATTAAATTTATTAAAAGAATAAACGAAAATTTATCCTTAATAATATGGTTAAATCTTGACATCCGATTTGTCAACTAATTGCTGCAACATGAAATTTGATAGGGATTGATAATGTTTTGTAAAATCCCTTGAGTCGTTTCTGATGCATCAAGATCTTTTCTAAGAATTTGGTAGTCTTTATCTTAGAACTTATCATGAAGTGTTAATAATTATACGACAAACAAGAAGTGTGGTTATCTTAAAAGACAAATCTTTTAAGCATAAGCCTCAACCAGTATGTTTGAAAGTAAAATGTTGGTTGTCAAGTACTGGTGGTTGGTGTTTGATAATCATGTGTCAATTTATTAAAGTATGATCAGTTGATCACAAATATAAACTATAGATGTCATGGCAATCTTCTCAAAAACTACATGTCACATTTGGCAGCTAGTTCAAGATTAAAAAAAATCATTTTGTCTTTTAATTTGATGGTACCTAGATTCCATTTATAAATACTATTAAATAGGCTAATTCTATAACAAGTGTACTTGATTAGTTAACCTTTCTGAAAGTGAATAATTAGTAAGTCACAAGTTTATCTATTTATATCGTTAACATGTCAACTGATTGTTGCATCATGAAATTTGATGAGGATTGATAATGTTTTCCATAATCCTTTGAATTGTTTATGTTGCATCAAGACTTATCCTTAAGTATTTAGTTGTTTTTATCTTAAAAATAATCATGGAGGGATAAATACACACATGCAAAACGATTTAGTTGTTTTTAGAGTTAAATGCTTGGTTGGTCCCTGTGGTTTGCAAATCTTGCAGACTTGGTCCCAGTGGTTCACTAATTACACACTTGGTCCCAGTAGTTTCAAATTCTGCACTCGGGTGGTCCTTACCACTAACCTTTGTTAGATTTCTCAGTTAAGTATATGCAAAATTACTATATTACCCCTGAAATAATAAAAATACTTAACTGAGAAATCTAACAAAGGTTAGTGGTAAGAACCACCCGAGTGCAAAATTTGAAACTACTGGGACCAAATGTGTAATTATTGAACCACTGGGACCAAATCTGCAAGATTTGCAAACCATAGGGACCAACCAAGCATTTAACTCTTGTTTTTATTTTAAAAATAATAATGTGGGGATAAATAAACATATGCAAAACGAGTGTGTTTTTTAAGAGTAAGCCCCTCAATCATTGTGTAAAGTAAAATGTTAGTTGTCGAGTTGTGGTGGTTGGTGTTTCATAATCAAGTTGTCAATTCAAAGAGGAGTTGCATTACAATATGATCACAGATTAATAAAAATATCTATATTATATTATTACCATATAGACAGGTCCCATGAGGGGAATAGTGTTCCTTCATCATAGATGAAGAGAGGCGGTTATGCTTTTTTATTTTTTAACTAATGGGTTACATTCAAATTTTGCGGTGGGTGACTCAAACTTTAGTGGGAATGTATGCTAAATGGTAAAAGTTACGTTAATGTCGGAATTCATTTGATATTAGTTCAGTTCATTAAGATATCAACACTTAATGAAAGAGAAACAAAAGAAGTCATGATACGACCAAAAAACTACCAAGATGTGTTTACATTGATCGAAATAATAAAAACGAATATCAATTCCGATACTAACGTTGTTCGGTCAGTATTAGACCGTTCGTTTTTATTACATGTACAACATCAGGTTCGATTAAAACTTAAAAAAGAAAGACAAAATCAAACAATAGACAAAAGAAGAAAAAAAGTAAAGATGAAAAAGAATTCCCAAAACAACAAAAATCACTGTAGCTAAAAACCATAAATTGTATATATAATAATATTTTGTTCTCCAATTTAGTACATATACAAATGAGAAAGCACATTTCCGCTGAAAAATGGCATCTGGAGTGGTTGGTGTATTATCCAGCGAAATTAAAAGGCGTGAGTTCGGAATTTGACTGGTGCAAGATTTTTGACTTTTTTCTTAAAATATTACATTTAAAATCTTTTAACTTTACCCACTTATTTGAGTTAAATGCTTGGTTGGTCCCTGTGGTTTGCAAATCTTGCAGACTTGGTCCCAGTGGTTCACTAATTACACACTTGGTCCCAGTAGTTTCAAATTTTGCACTCGGGTGGTCCTTACCACTAACCTTTGTTAGATTTCTCAGTTAAGTATATGCAAAATTACTATATTACCCTCGAAACCAGAACAACATCATCTTCAACCTCCTATCTCTCAAAACCCACCACCACCTCCACCGTCAATCCATCACCACCTCCACCGCAAACCTGCAAATCTCTCTCTCCTCGGCTCTCTCACTTCTTTCTCTCCTAGCCGGAAAAAACGCAGCAGAATCAATGATAAATTTATCAGACAGATTCCTCTTTTTAACCAAATCAGTGAACACAGCCAGACAGCCTCAGCAGATGGGCTTCTGCAAATGTTACCCAAACATACAAAGAGAACAGAGAAAGGGTTTTTTCGGTAATTTTATCTCTCTGAGCTGTGGAAGCCATTGATGAGGTGATTATGGCAGTTGGGTTTTGTTTGATTTTTGATCTTTGATGAAAAATATTTGAACTATGAGAAAGTGGGTGTGGGTTTAGAGGAAGAACTAGGGTTGCAAGAAAGGGGGATTTGGGGTGGCAAAATGGTAATAAATTGGGGACTGCTGGGAGGCTTGATCTATTGCGTCGCCGGAAAACGCAGCTCTACCGCATCGTCTTAAACTCCTCAAATTACACTCGAACCTCGCTAGGAGACTTATCGTGCAACACGATTTCTGTTCTCTTTGAATTCATGTACACGGTTCCAACGAAATTCACATCAACAAATGGATCCGCCAAGCATTCGAGCGCCACTAGAGAGAGAAGTGAGAGAGCTGAGGAGAGAGTGAGAGAGTTGAGGAGAGAGAGAGTTGAGAGAGCTAAGGAGAGAGAGAGAGAGATTTGCAGGTTTGCGGTGGAGGTGGTGATGGATTGACGGTGGAGGTGGTGGTGGGTTTTGAGAGATAGGAGGTTGAAGATGATGTTGTTCTTGTTTCGAGGGTAATATAGTAATTTTGCATATACTTAACTGAGAAATCTAACAAAGGTTAGTGGTAAGGACCACCCGAGTGCAAAATTTGAAACTACTGGGACTAAGTGTGTAATTAGTGAACCACTGGGACCAAGTCTGCAAGATTTGCAAACCACAGGGACCAACCAAGCATTTAACTCCACTTATTTCCTTGACTTTTTCTTAACTCACTTTACGTTACTATTCTTGAATTTTAATAAAGTTACTCTATAGTTCCTAAACTTTATTAAAAAAAGAAAACTAGACAAACGTATTTATATCTACGTCTCTATGTAATTTTTATTGAGATCGTGTTATGAATAGTATGTACAAATAACCAAAACACAAACGTATATGTTATCAAAACGAGAAATATTCAGTTTACCGCGCCGCAACGTGGGACGGGTCAAAAAAAACTAGTTATAATACATTTCACAAGGATGACTACAACAACATTTTATGATTATGGATTTATGGTACAATATTTTATGAAGTTAGGGGTAAAATTGTCTTTCTGTATTTTAATAATAATAATAATAATAACAATAAATGAAATATTACACCCTCTTTTATGGGCGCTGCCAATTTTACACCCTATTTCAAAACTTTTGCTATATTACACCCCACGTATGTTAATTTGGCTCAATGTTGGACAATGGGTCCTAACCCCATTAGAGTCAACGCTGTATATGTCACGCTCAATAACTTAGCAAAGTATATGGAGGGGTGGTATGTAAATTCATCTTTCATGACTTAACAAGGTCAATAAAAGAGCCTAGTAAATAGAGCCCGATTCATTCTTACACCCCATCGTTCCCACGTCGTCAAGCTTGATTATCCGATGAAACCATTTCTCCGGCGTGACCTACAAGTCCATCTCCGAACCGCAATCAAGAACACATGCTGACCCCGACACTCCTTCGCACACTATTACGATCCTTTTGTGGTAAATCACTTAGATTACATAAATAGTTTAGCTTATTTATGTGCTTTCGATTATTGTGTTTATTAGTGTTTTAGTGTTAACATAATCAACAACAAATGTCGATCATTGGTTGATTATGATAAATTAGGCTTATATAAACTTAGGTTTTACTGTTTAAAGTTGATATTTGGGGTATTTCATCGATCTTAACATAATCTAAACATTGGAGTAAACATAATGGGTAAACATAAGAGTTTTTTAAACTGATTTATCGTGTATGTTGTCTTTCACATAACTGATCATTGGGGCATTTCCACAAAACTGATTGTTGTGTTTCAAATGGGTAAACCAAATTGTGTTTTAAATTGAACTCTGAACTGTATTTTAAATAGAACTGGGTTTAAGGTGAACATTGTGAACTGATCATTGTGAATTGAACTGTGTTTAAGGTGTACATCATGAACATGGTGTGTTAAACAGAACAATTTGATCTTGATCCTTGTGAACATGATGCATTAAACACATTGTGAACATGATCATTGTTAATTGTAAACCGTTAATCACGATCATTGTAAACCTTGTTTTGTAGGTGAATTTAGAGTGGTCACTGCTACCCTCCTAAGGATGGTTGTTCACTTGCTTACCATTGTGTTTGATAACCCAATCCTTGATGTGCCATTGCTAGACGTGCAACTTGGACCAGGATGGCATTTGCATCAACACTAGCATGATACGTCGCTATGATTAGTAACTTATTATATAATGTTTAGGAAATTTTAGGTGACCTTGATGTTAGCTAATTCATTTTTACCAAGATCATATAATTCATGTGTAATGAATGTTTTTAGTTATGGAACTTATATATCTAACTTATGTTTTGTTAATTTCAATGTTTCATTGATGAAATCCCACCTTCGAAATAGTAATTGTGCATGAATTACATATTTGACTTTGCCTGGTCAATGCATAAGGGTTGTTTGACTTTCCAGGGTCAAACATTTTAGGAGGGAATGTTGGACAGCTTCGCAGGGTGTAAAACGTATGGGTGTTACAAAGGACAAGATGTAATAAGAATGGATATAACTGTCTTTTCATCACTGTGGGTAAAACGTTTAATTGTTAAAAAAAGAAAGGGTATAACTATCATTTAACATCACAACTAATAGATTGGTGATGTCATTTAATAGCAGGGTCCAACGTTGAGCCAAATTAACATACGCGAGGAGTAATATAGCAAAAGTTTTGAAATAGGATGTAAAGTTGCCAGCGCCCATATACCACAAGGTGTAATATTGCAAATTACTCTAACAACAACAACAACATTTAGTGAAATTAGTTAAATGAGTTACTATAGTGCTTCTTTTTCTTGTGTAATATAGAAATGGTTGATGGGCTTCAAGAATCATAAAGACATTCATGAATGTCATACACTAAACTATCAAGCACCAACGACGATTCAAGTTTTGAAACTGAAAGGAGTAATTACTAAACTATTGTCATTAGAGATGAAACTCTTCTAGTTCACTCAATCAAACACAACAATATATGATTAAACTCGACCAAAATGACACATGTATGTCCCGATCTACCATTCTGAAACACCTTAGCCGCCTCCGCCGCTAATACCTCAGCCAGTAACCAACTTGTCAGAATCGAGACACACACCGTTGTCGCCCCACTCCTCGCCGGTGTAGCAACCAATCGTCTCCGTTGATATTCGAAGTCACTGGATTACGAGTCATTCCGTTGTAGCCTCCTTGGTTCTGTTACACCGCTGCCGCGCATCACTATTGCCCCATATTGATTTAAGGTAGCGATTATTTTAGTATAGAAGGGGATGCTTCACACAGTTGATTTTGGATGTTGTTTTGTTAGTGTTCCCTAGGTGAATGACGATATGTTTAACAAAGATGAGTTATTGATGTAGCTCCGATGGTAGATGCCTTTCTATGTGAGTTGAAAGAAACACTTTTATATGCTTTAGATTTTAAGATAAAAAAGTTTGGAACTCATTAGTCATCTTACTTAGGCTCTTAATGGTCCTGTTAATAGGATTGTGCAGGATGTTGATTCGGTTTTGCTAGAATTCTCTTGTATTAGTTTTTAGTTCTTCTCTTTACCCATTTTTGGAAGGAAACCAAGAATCATGGTACCAATAAATTATATAAAATCAATGATTTAATTGTTAAGTGTGTTTGCCGAAAGGGCTTGATGCACCGGTTAGAAGAATTATTGTTAAGACTAAAAGCTTCATTGCTAGGGTATCTTCTTGTAGTACTTAAAACATTTGTTTTGGACCTTTGGTTGATTATGTTCTTTTAAGTTGCAAGTTTCATATTTTTTTTTGTATGCAAGGATTCTGAGGAAAACCTTAGGGGGTGTGATAAGACAGGTTGGCATTTTATATGTTGCTGCTCTTTTTGCTTTACAAGAAAATGTCCAAAAGCTTGTGATTGATCACATTTAGTAGTCTTTCCCAAATTCTTAATAATGTGTTTTCATCACTTGATACCAAATATATGGACTGAAGGCATGGGGCCAATAAGAATTGATCCAATGGGAAAAAGAATATTTGCTCAGTGTAGAAATTACATAAGGAATCTTCCAGAAGATCGGATCCCTAATTTGTTTGGGTTTATAATGAATGAGAATTATGTTATCAAGAATGACCAAACATGGAAGGAAATAATAACTGGTGTTCAAGATAACGGTGACGAAGTAGTTGAAGTTGAAGAATACCAACCAACCGGTAATCATCAAGAACCACCACCAGATGCTGCTGAAGAACCAGTGGGACAAGCACAAATACAACAACAGTTAGATGTTCAAGCAAATCTTGAACCTGAGGCACATGTTGAAGAGCCTTAGATCGAGAATCAAGAGGTGGAAGTGGAGAATCCCAATGTTGAAAATCAAGAGATGAATATAGAGAATAAATAAGCTAATGTGGAAATTCAAGAAGTTAGAATAATGATGAATTGTTTAATGTTGATGATGTCATGAATGAGTCATCAAGTGAAGACGATGGTGATGGTAATGGTAATGATGAGAATGATGATGATACTGAAGGATTATTAGAAGTTGATACGTATAAACAATTGTTGAAGAAATAATGAAAGGGTAAAAAATGAGATGTTATGTGGAGAGAAAGGATGAAAGAACATAAGAAAACTAGCAACCTTGGATCCCTCTTCCAAGTTGGTTTCTACATATAAACTAATAGACAAAGAGGAAGAAAGTAATAAAGAATGGACTCCAAGGTCATTGGATTTGTATGATGATGATAACGATGACGATAGCTGACTAACTTTGAATTTCGTCCTCATCAATTGCATTAGGATTCAAAGGTGAGATTGTATTAAATGTTGCATCGAGTGGCATTACATCTTTGTTATTGTCAAGTGGCCGGTAACGCATTCTAGATTTCATATTCCTATCAATCTTAACAAAGATTCAATCTGCCAAATCAAACCAAACAGTCCTGTTGCTCATTTACTAAAGGAAACAAAATTGATTATATGGGTGAAGCACCAATGGTACTTAAACATGCCTTTGAAGCTCTTGATAGTAGACATTTTCAATTGTGATACTTCTAAAAATTCTAAAACACCGTTGGGAGGTAATGCTATGGTATTTGGCTGTGATTTTAGACAAATTCTTCCTGTTATGCTACTAAGAAATATTGATCAACAAAAAGGTTTGTTCAACGCTATTAGACTATAGATCCTAACACTTGGTAAATTCGTAATGGAAGCTGAAATAATATCTGGAGGTACTATTAGTACTTGAGCATACATTCCTAGAATTAATATGATAGCTTTAGACAGAAAAAATTCCCTTCGACTTTTAGAGAAGGCAATTTCCACTATGCGTATGCTTTGCAATGACTATAGATAAAAGCAAGGGACAATAACTATCTTGAGTTCGTTTGTACTTAAAGCAACCAGTATTCACCCATGGACAATTATATGTTGCATTTTCGAGAGTAAAGAGTAGAGCTGGAGCAAAACTATTAGTTTTAGACAAATAAGGGAATATTACAAATCAAACGACAAATGTTGTTTACAAGGAAATTTTTAGACTTACGATTACTTATTTCTTTTACTTGTAATTTATATTTTTTGGTTTTTGGTTTTTGATTTTTGATTGTAATTTATATTTTTTTTTTGGTTTTTGATTGTTGAATGAAAATGTATTTTCATTCTTGTTGTTTTTTATAAATTAATTTTTACCAATCAAAATTGAATTGCTCAAGCCGTATATCACACGGGTAGCTAACCTAATATAAGATAAAAAAACATTTAAATGAACGAACAAAAATGGACATAAATAAGCGATCATAAATGAACACATTAACGACCGTTCACGAACATAAACGAAGGAACACAACCTCTGTTTGTGTTCATTTGTTTAAGTTATCAAACAAAATTTCTTGTTTGTGTTTGTTCATTTATGAAATGAACGAACATAAACGAACTTCCTGCCGAACGGTTCACGAACTGTTAGCTAAATGTTCAGTTTGTTAACAATCCTACCACTTGAGCATCGTCATTGACAATGGCCTGCAATTAATGCACAGGGACCTTTAGAAATGGCTTGCAGATCTAGATATCCAACAAATCGTCACCTCTGTTGTGTACCAACAGGATTATTCTAGAAGGCATAAAAACATGAGTATCGCGAAGGCATAAAAATATGAGTATTCTCGAAGGCATAAAAACAAGCCTGGCCAAGGGGAAAGGCTGGGTTGAGGAGGTACCGCACATACTTTGGGCCCATCAGATCCTCACTAAAACAAGCAACGGGGAAACACTTTTAATTTATGGTTCGAAGCGTTTATACATGCCACAATTGGAATCCCCTGAACCAGGAGTACTTTCAATCAACTCAACGGACAATAACATTGATCGCCGCTTAGACCTTGATCTCCTTGAGGAAAAGTGGGATCTCACAATTGATGTGCTAAATATGGTCTGCTAAAATTATTTTACCAAACCTAGCCTAGACTCTCTAGTAATACTATAGACTCCTAAATACTAGACCAAAATAGTAGGAAAGTGTACTTATCGAATGCAGTAAAGCCTAATGGAAGTCCAGATATTGAATCAAGAGACACTAGCGACGCAACCTAGACTCTGACTCACCTAAATATTTAATTGGTTTAAATTGTTTTGAGGGGTTCTAATTAATTAATCTAATAACCTAATATTAACTAAGACGAACTAGGTTACCAAGATGCAACTAGGATATGTAGGGAAAATCAAGGATGAGGAAGTACTACCAAGGTTTGGAATCCTATTCGTGAATCTCGATTTTCTCTGTGATGGAACAAGTTTCTAATGATAAAATACTCTAAGAATAAAGATAAGCTGAATCTCCTCTCGGTCTCATAAAGGCCAAATAAAGCTCGCTGGTATGGGTTGGATCTCCTCCCGGTCTTTCCAACAATACCGAAGTACCCAAAGACTAAATCTACTCCCGGTTTCACTAATCACAATACACCCTAGAGTGCACGGGTAACCTAACAGAACTTGGCAAGACTTAGGAAAGCAAATAATACTAAATAACTTAGATAGATCTCCTCCTGGTCTCTCTGCACCTAAATACCCAATCCTAACTATGTATCTTCTTCCGGTCTCAAGAATAGGTTGAACACTACCTCCTCTAAATTATCAAACAATGATTCAATGGGATATGTACACATAATCCATAAACTAGCTACAAACACAAAGTATGTAACCTAACATGCATCTATACATGAAAGACATTCACAAAAACACAAAAAGGAACGATTGTTTATTAATAATGAATTAAAGTTAAGCACGCACACACATCCGATCAAATATAATTAGGTTTTTCACTTTAATATTCATCTATCAATAAATTACTATAAACTGAACTGAAAATTAAAAAATTGCAAACCGAACTCGAATCTTGAATCGGGCTTTGAATCTTAATCTGTATACCTTAATCCTTCTTGAGAATCACCTCTTGAATCCTTCTTTTTTTTTTGCGTATATTTGCGCCTTCGTATGATATACAGAGTTTTAGCGTAAATGATAATTCCCCTCGGTATCAGCGTAGTGCCTGGGCATTATAATTCGTCCAGCCTCTTTATCCGTATTATGGTGTGTTTGTGTATTGTTCCATGGGCTTGTCTAGTGGATCCTAAAAGGTAAATCGGTAAGAGTGTATGGGCTGGGTCACTAAAGAAACGAAGGAGTGGGCTCAAGATGCTTCACTCGGCTCTATACACACAAAAAAGAAAACGGTTGCAGCTTGTTGTAATTAAGAGAACTTGGCAGGTTCATCTTCAATTTGTCTTCAATTTTTCTATGTCATGGTTCATCTTCAATTTGTCTATGTCATGCAATCCAATCCCAACTAATCATTTAATTCAAAAGTCAAAAGAATTAAATATAACTTACCCACATTAAATTTTCAAATGAATGGACGTAATGCAAAATCTGATGAAATTTCCAGTTTTTTATTTTTCATTATTTTTTTAACTTAACTGAACCGTTTTTACATGCTTTCTCTAAAAATCATCAAATAGTGTGTGTTAAAAATGAGTAGAATTTAATAATTTTTTTTAAAACTACTCAAAAGTGTAAGATATATTTATATAAAAATGTGTATAATTTTGGCCACATCAAATATTTTCACACTTAAACCTTTTTCGTCCCTAAAAAAATCTATGATGAAATCAAAACCAAGATAAATGGTTTCAAAAATTAGATTACTTAATTTCAGATGTATGAACATTTAAACTAAACCACTATTATTGTGATCCACTTGAACCAACCACTATAACTTACACACATTAAATTTTCAAATGAATGTACGTAGTGCAAAATCAAATGAAATTTCCAGTTTTTTATTTTTCATTTTTTTAACTTAATTGAACCCTTTGTACATGTTTTCTCTAAAAATCATCAAATTTCAAGTGTGTTTTAAAAATGAGTAGAATTTAATAATTTTTTTTTAAAACTACTCAAAAGTGTAAGATATATTTATATAAAAATATGTATAATTTTGGACACATCAAATATTTTCACACTTAAACCTTTTTCGTCCCTAAAAAAATCTGTGATGAAATCAAAACCAAGATAAATGGTTTCAAAAATTTAGATTACTTAATTTCAGATGTATGAACATTTAAACTACAACCACTATATAACTTACACACATTAAATTTTCAAATGAATGTACGTAGTGCAAAATCAAATGAAATTTCCAGTTTTTTATTTTTCATTTTTTTAACTTAATTGAACCCTTTGTACATGTTTTCTCTAAAAATCATCAAATTTCAAGTGTGTTTTAAAAATGAGTAGAATTTAATAATTTTTTTTAAAACTACTCAAAAGTGTAAGATATATTTATATAAAAATGTGTATAATTTTGGCCACATCAAATATTTTCACACTTAAACCTTTTTCGTCCCTAAAAAAAATCTGTGATGAAATCAAAACCAAGATAAATGGTTTCAAAAATTTAGATTACTTAATTTCAGATGTATGAACATTTAAACTACAACCACTATTATTGTGATTCACTTGAACCAACCACTATAACTTACACACATTAACTTTTCAAATGAATGTACGTAGTGCAAAATCAAATGAAATTTCTAGTTTTTTATTTTTCATTTTTTAACTTAATTGAACCCTTTGTACATGTTTTCTCTAAAAATCATCAAATTTCAAGTGTGTTTTAAAAATGAGTAGAATTTAATAAAATTTTTTTTAAAACTACTCAAAAGTGTAAGATATATTTATATAAAAATGTGTATAATTTTGGCCACATCAAATATTTTCACACTTAAACCTTTTTCGTCCCTAAAAAAATCTGTGATGAAATCAAAACCAAGATAAATGGTTTCAAAAATTTAGATTACTTAATTTCAGATGTATGAACATTTAAACTAAAACCACTATTATTGTGATCCACTTGAACCAACCACTATAACTTACACACGTTAAATTTTCAAATGAATGTACGTAGTGCAAAATCAAATGAAATTTCCAGTTTTTTATTTTTCATTTTTTTTAACTTAATTGAACCCTTTGTACATGTTTTCTCTAAAAATCATCAAATTTCAAGTGTGTTTTAAAAATGAGTAGAATTTAATAATTTTTTTAAAACTACTCAAAAGTGTAAGATATATTTATATAAAAATGTGTATAATTTTGGCCACATCAAATATTTTCACACTTAAAACTTTTTCGTCCCTAAAAAAATTTGTGATGAAATCAAAACCATGATAAATGGTTTCAAAAATTTAGATTACTTAATTTCACATGTATGAACATTTAAACTAAAACCACTATTATTGTGATCCACTTGAACCAACCACTATAACTTACACACGTTAAATTTTCAAATGAATGTACGTAGTGCAAAATCAAATGAAATTTCCAGTTTTTTATTTTTCATTTTTTTTAACTTAATTGAACCCTTTGTACATGTTTTCTCTAAAAATCATCAAATTTCAAGTGTGTTTTAAAAATGAGTAGAATTTAATAATTTTTTTAAAACTACTCAAAAGTGTAAGATATATTTATATAAAAATATGTATAATTTTGGCCACATCAAATATTTTCACACTTAAACCTTTTTCGTCCCTAAAAAAATCCGTGATGAAATCAAAACCAAGGTAAATGGTTTCAAAAATTTAGATTACTTAATTTCAGATGTATGAACATTTAAACTACAACCACTATTATTGTGATCCACTTGAACCAACCACTATAACTTACACACATTAAATTTTCAAATGAATGTACGTAGTGCAAAATCAAATGAAATTTCCAGTTTTTTATTTTTCATTTTTTTAACTTAATTGAACCCTTTGTACATGTTCTCTAAAAATCATCAAATTTCAAGTGTTTTTAAAAATGAGTAGAATTTAATAATTTTTTTTAAAACTACTCAAAAGTGTAAGATATATTTATATAAAAATGTGTATAATTTTGGCCACATCAAATATTTTCACACTTAAACCTTTTTCGTCCCTAAAAAAATCCGTGATGAAATCAAAACCAAGATAAATGGTTTCAAAAATTTAGATTACTTAATTTCAGATGTATGAACATTTAAACTACAACCACTATTATTGTGATCCACTTGAACCAACCACTATAACTTACACACATTAACTTTTCAAATGAATGTACGTAGTGCAAAATCAAATGAAATTTCTAGTTTTTTATTTTTCATTTGTTTAACTTAATTGAACCCTTTGTACATGTTTTCTCTAAAAATCATCAAATTTCAAGTGTGTTTTAAAAACGAGTAGAATTTTATAATTTTTTTTAAAACTACTCAAAAGTGTAAGATATATTTATATAAAAATATGTATATTTTTGGCCACATCAAATATTCCTACACTTAAACCTTTTTCGTCCCTAAAAAAGTCTGTAATAAAATCAAAACCAAGATAAATGATTTCAAAAATTTAGATTACTTAATTTCGGATGTATGAACATTTAAACTAAAACCACTACTATTGTGATCCACTTGAACCAACCGCCAATCCATCAGGCCTCTTTCATACTTATTCTTTATGTTCAAGTTAATAATCAATGTAAAAGTCTCACCCTTAGAATCCCTAGATCGACTTAATCCTGTATCAAGCTTGTATGGTTAATAGTTACAACTTTACCACTTTATATAGAAAACCATTATGTATTTAAAATTAATTTTCTTTACGGATGATGGATGAAGTTTACGAGCTCTGATTTTTTTTTCTTATGCATAACTCAGAGGGTATTTCAACCAAGTCATCATCCCGAAAGGTAATACCGTGAGCTTCAACATATTTTTTCATAATTCAACCTAGAGGGGTTCAACCGAATCACTATCCCAGAGGGTAAAACATAGGCTGAAGTTATATATGTCTAGCTCAAATGACAGACAAATGGAATATTTTTTTTAGACGTCACTATTATGTGCCATTTAATTAAAGATACTAATTGGTTTTTACTTATAGTGGTACCTCTTATACTATCTACAATTTCATTTTTTTTAAATTTCTCCTAATGACCTACAAGATTTCATAGTTTTCAAATAATATATTCTTAAAAGCAATCTTAGAACCCTCTAAGTCAGCTCGGTCTACCAGCACATCTAAGAAAATACATCTTTTTCTATTTATTTATCTTATATATATATATATATATATATATATATATATAATATATATATATATATATGAGAAGGATCCGTTAGGAACCACCCTTTATTGCGAGAACCGTGAGAACCAATGTGAACACAATCAAAAAAATCTAAAAAAACACACACACAATTTTTTTTTATTTTTTTTAAAAAATCGCTATATTTCGTCACTAAAAAAACAAAAAAAAAAAAACCAAAAATTTTTGAGTAACAATTATCCATGCATATGTGCATATGCATAATTTCTTTGACAAATTCGGTAATACACTACTAATATTAGACAATTGCACTTTCATTTACACTATCATACATAATACACTACTTTTTACATTAACAATACTAGAAATGCACATGTGCATCTATATGTATAAACATTAGATAACGTGTTTTTGTATACTACTTTAAATACAGTTTCCCTTTCATCTATCATACCATCCATAATACACTACCATTACCTTCTACTATCCATAATACAATACCATTACCTCCTACCATCCGTAATACTATACCATTACCAATATTTCACTTTATTACATGTACATCAACACCCTTTATATCATTCAAACCACATATTACATCATAAAGTGATAAATATAACCAAACCATCAACCACTAGATATAACTAACCAAGAAACATGTATATGGGCCTACTTCATCATTCAAAATCACAAACTTTTTCTACAAAACACGTTATATTATGGTTATACATAATGATGCACATGTGCATTTTAATATTGGTAATGTAAAAGTAGTGTATTACGCATGGTAGTGTAAATGAAGTGCAATTGTCTACTACAAGTAATTTAGTATGGAATTTGTCACAGAAATGATACATATACACATGTGCATCAATAATTGTTAATCAATTTTTTTGGTAACGAAATATAGCGGTTTTTAAAAGAAAATATTAAAAAAAATTGTGTGTTTTTTAGGCTTTTTAGTTATTTTTTTGTGTTCACTAGCAAGTCACACAATGAGCTTTGCGTACTTGGCGCAACAGCGAATTAGACTTAAACGCGCAAGTTACACGACCCTGCGCGTACCAAACCACCCTCCAGCCGCAAAGCCTTAAAACCTGCACAAGGACAAGACAAACATGAGAGCAACTCATAGTCTTGGGAACAAAAGAAATTAATCCCTACAACCTGCACTGTCCAGAAAGTATTGAAAGCCTCGCAGAAGGGAAAAGCGTAGAGAGGTGTTGACTATTTACAAGGGAACAATGTGGCAGATCTGTGACCTAATGGTTACTCGGCAGGCTGTGTCCAGACTGCATCGCATGAACAGTAAATGCAGAGGCCAGACTGTGCACCAACCATATTCACGCCAGTGACTGTCACACATTCTCCACTTTCGGGTGATAGCAGGTCTGACATCAGGGACAACTGCCTTTCACGTGGCACCATTCAACATCCAACAAAGCACACTTCCTGCCATAGATCATTAATGGTCGGACCAGAGCATTAATGGTCGATGCAGAGGGACAAAACGGATATCCCTGGTCGTCTAGGCCGGGCCCAAGGCCCCATCAGCCCATCTCCTAAACCCATTTACTTTCAGCTATAAAATAAGGTATCAAACCACAAGGTAAACCATTCACAACCATCTACTCACATACGAACTTACTTATTGCATACTACTTGAGCTTACTCGCTTAGTACTTGCAATCATCAAAACACTTATTCTCACGCTAGAGTGTGGTCACGAAGAAAACCCTCCCCTTTCCCCGTGACGAGACTAACGACGCTGCTAGTTTTGCAGATAAGCTTGAATGAGATCACCTTGAAGAACGAACGAAGGAGTGACCTTTTATGCAGAAATCCCTAGGTTGTAACTAATATATCTCCAAATATCCCTTGGTTAAACCGGTGTTTTCTCATTGGCGCCATCCGCTATTTACTCTCTCTCACATCCGTTTCTTGTTTCGTTTTTCACAAATCTCAAGTTCAAATGGCTGATTTTTCATCAAACACACCAGAGGTCCTCGAGCTGAAGGCAAGAACCCAGTTCATGCCTTTCGACTTGACGGACAAGTGGAAGAAGCTTCTTCCGGGAATTCTGGAGCTCATCACGACTCTGGTCGTGTGAACGTCCCGATCACCCTTGGAGTTCAAATGAAGACTCCCTGCGTACCAACCATTCCAGTTTTGCCTCCAGGTAAACTCCCATGTCTTGGTACATAAAGTCTCAAACGACTCTAAATGCCTTCTACGCGTAGCTCTGGCCCAAACAAACACTTCCGCTGCGCCGGTGCAGCCAACTACTCATGTGCATGCTTTGCCTACACAAGAGAGCTAAGCTATGACTCATCGGTGGAGCGAGTGTTCCATCAAACCTCCGTACCCGAGAGACGGAGTATTCTGAATCGCTGCCTAAACATGAGTCGCACACTCATAAGCGAGCGTCCATCCACTCACGGTTGGGCCCGCGTCCTCTCGAGGGGCGGTACACCCAATGTGAGAAGGATAAGACTTATGGCGATGGTGATAGCGCCAATGTGTTTCACCGGCTTCCAAAAGATCATGCGGCTTACAGGTCTGCGCCATGGGCTGGTTACAACCCGGAGGCGGAGTACAACTATAACTTGATCTACCGGCTGGCTGAAGCAACCGAACACTCAAAATTCATCAAGGAGATCGCGCTCGCACCACTGGAGCGTGCAAGACTTTCCTCCAATGTGGGAAAATACAATGGGTTGATTGACCCAGATGACCACCTGCGCCTGTTCACCGGCGCAGGATTGATCGGAGGCTGGACGCTGCCCATGTGGTATCACTTGTTTTTCCAAACCCTCATAGGCGCTGCGCGCTATGGTTTGACAGCTTGCCCAAGGGCAAGCTTGCGTCATAGAACGACTTGAAAGACAAGTTCCTGACGCACTTCAGCCATCAGCGACGTTATGTCAGAGATTCCTCTGACGTAATGAACATCTGGCGGTGTGATGACGAAAGTCTCGAAGACTTCATCACCCGTTACAATAAAGAGGTGCTGGAGATAGGGGATGTGCACGAAGACTTGATTCGTGCACAGTTCAAGTACGTTGTCCGCTGCAATGAGATGATCAAAGTCTTGTTGGGGACTGCAGGCCTCCCAAAAAATGGGAGAAGCTTTGGCGGCAGCAAAGGTCTATGAGTAGACGGAGCGCAACCTCAATAACAATAGCCCTCCCCTACCCCATCACCCTCCTCAAGACATGAGCAAAAGTTTTGGGAAGAAGAATAAGAGTTGGAGGAGCACAACCAAACCCTCCCTACTCACCGATCGACGCACGCACAACCATCAATAAAATCGCTAACCAGCGAGCAATAAAGCAGGATAATTGCGATCGTCAGTGGACACCACTAACGAAAAAACCAGCGGAGGTACTCAGCACAGAGGACCACCAGTTCAAGCAACCGACGCTGATGCGCCATAAGAAAGGCCAAGACCCCAACCTTTTCTGCGATTATCACAAGGATACAGGGCATACAACTAAAAACTACATCTCCTTGCGCATGGAGATTGAGAAAGCACTGAAAAGTGGGAAGCTCACCCACTTACTTCAGAATTTGCCCAAGGAGGTGCGCCAAATTACTCGAGGCGGCGAGGGCTCGAGTAACAAGAAGATGAAGTCTGTTCATATGATCCAGGGTGGCCCGTCGCGCAAGCGCAACCACCAGAAGAGTTGCACGCCTCACTTGCGCGAGCAACATGTCATCTTCCCCGTAGTCCCCGGGGGCCGACAAGAAGACTGACAAGTCGTGATAAATGGCATATTCGGCCATTATCGCATTGATTACATGTTCATAGACACCGGGAGCTCTATGGACATCATCTATGAACAGTGCTTCCAACAGCTTGACCCAGAAGACAAGGCGCGCTTGGAGCCGGTGGACTTCCCACTCACTAGTTTCTGCAACGAGGCCGTCTTTCCACAGGGCCAAATTTCTTTTCCGGTGACTCTTTCCGACGGGCGACACTCTCGCATGGTTTTGGTCAATTTCATGGTTATGCCCCCGACTTCGCGCAATGACGTATTGCTGGGCCGCCGCGCTCAACGAGAGTTCAGCATGATCACTTCTACTCCTCATGCTACCTACGGGTTTCCAACAGAACCGGGGTGGCCATTATGTATGCAAGGATGGAAATCATGTTCGTTGAAGAGGAACCACCGACGAAACAACCAAAGTCATCATCTAACGATGAACCAGAAAAATAGGTACTAAACAACAAGTACCCGGAGAAGACAGTGCTGTTAGGACCGCCATGACCCCCGCAGTCAAGGCACGGTGAAAACAACTTTCATTCCGCAATGTAGATATTTTCACTTGGTCAACGGCGAATATGACTGGAGTACCGAGGGAAATCGCTGAGTACGCGCTGCACACATTCCCTTCAGTTCAGCCTATCATTCAGAAGAAGCGCAACTTCGATCCTGAAAAGACCAGCACACTGAACGAGCAAGTTTCAGAACTTCTCCAAGCAGGAATTATCCGAGAGCTACTCTATCAGACATGGGTAGCCAACGTAGTCATGGTCAAAATTCCAACGACAGTTGGCGCATGTGTGTCGATTTCATGGATCTCAAAAAGGCATGTCCCAAGGACTGCTACGCCTTACCCGAAATCGACAAAAAGGTGGACTCCCTCGTTTCATTTAGGTGGAAATGCTTCCTTGATTGCTACAAAGGCTACCACCAAATCCAAATGAAGAAGGAGGACGAAGACAAGACCGCTTTCCGTACTGACAAGGGGATCTTTTGTTACACAAAGATGCCCTTCGGATTGCACAATGTACGAGCCACTTATCAGCCTTCAATGGATCATGTCTTTGGGGACGACATTGGCGAAACCATAGAAGTGTACACTGATGACCTCGTTATCATGAGCTCGGATGAGGAGAAGATGCTGGCGAACATTCAAAAAACGTTTGCATCTTTGCGCAAGGCAAACCTGAAGCTGAACCTCAAAAGGTGCTCATTTGGAATGGAAGAAGACAATTTTTTGGGATTCATCGTCATGTGCGATGGTTTTAAAGTCAATCCCGAGAAAGTGGAAGCGATTTAGCGTATGCCTTCCCCCTCAACTATCAAAGAAATGCAACAGTTGGCGGGGCGACTGGCTGCGCTGAACAGGTTCTTGGACAACCACGCAATGAAGTCCTTCCCATTCATCAGCACTTTGAGGAACTGTGTAAAGCAAAACATGTTTCAGTGAACTCTGGATGCGGAGAAAGCCTTCACACAAATGAAGGAGTGCTTATTCAACTGCCTACGCTCACGGTACCGCAAAAGAATGAGCCACTGATTATTTACCTTTCCATGTCAGATATCGCTTTGGGTGCAGTCCTGTTAGTAGAGCGCACAGGAGATCAAACTCCTATCTACTACGTTAGCAAAATGCTGACTGGCCCAGAGACACGATATCCCATGATGGAAAAGATTGCTCTAGCTTTGGTCTAAGGATCTCACAGGTTGCGTCGGTATTTTTCCAGCCATGTGATAACAGTTCTCTCAAACTATCACTTAGGTCAAATTTTGTCGAAACCGGACATATTTGGTCGTCTAGCAAAATGGGCGATTGAGCTTGGTGGACACAAGATTGTGTACAAACCACGCCCAAAAGGCCAGATATTAGCCGATTTCATTGAGGAAGTACCACATAATAAAGCGCAAGAGTGTGAAGCTGTACAAAACCCAACGCCGGTTACGGATGACCGCACATGGATACTTCACACAGACGGCGCATCCGATGATGATGGCGCAGGCCAGGTCTTCGCCTAATAAGCCCCGACAATCAGGAATTCACCTACGCCATCAGGTTGGATTTCAAAAGCACCAATAATGAAGCTGAGTATGAAGCGTTTCTGGCAGGCCTTCGGTTAGCCATCAAAATGGGCGCACAGAATTTGGAAGCAAACGTCGATTCCCTTCTAGTTGCAGGACAGGTCAACGACGTATACGACGCAAAAGGCAAAACAATCTCTTTGTATCTTGAACTGGCGCAAGCTTAATAACCAAATTCCAATGCTTCAAAATAACCCATGTCAACCGAAGCGAGAATAAACATGCCGACGCACTCAACAAATTAGCCGCTACAAGCTTCAAGCACCTTGCGCTTGAAGTGCGCATTGAGGTACTCAAGAACCCTTTTGTTCCTTTGCGTTAAGTAAACATCATCGAGGTGGGGAATCCTTCCTGGATGTCCCCCATAATCATGTTCTTGCAACACAGGACTCTCCCTGAGAACAAAGCGAAAACAAGGAAGGTCCAGAACAAGGCACTCAACTACGAAATGGCGGACGATATCCTATACCGGAAGCATACCTTGGAGCACTCCTCCACTGTGTTGATCCGCAAGACGCGCAGTACTTGATCTGCGAAATACATGAAGGGTTATGTGGAATTCACGCCGGTCCGCGCATGGTCCTAGCAAAGATCATGAACGTCGGCTATTACTGGCCTGGCATGAACCTAGACACAGTTGAAACACTGCGGAAGTGCGCATCATGCCGGCGCCATGCTCCGAAGACATTGCGCCCCAAGAATCCTCTGATCCACATGACAACAACATGACCCTTCCAGCAATGGGCAATTGATATAGTGGGACCTTTCCCAGATGCCCTAGGCGCAGTGAAGTTCATAATCGTCGCAGTCGATTACTTCACCATGTGGGTAGAAACAAAACCCCTTGCATCCACCATAACAACAGTAGTTCGGAAGTTCATTTGGGAGCACATGATATGCCGCATTGGGTTACCCCTGCGCATAGTCAGTGATAACGACCCCAATTTTGCAGCCGAAGAACTATAATAATGGATGAAGGAAATGCATATCGAACATGTCTTCACTTCGTCGCACATCCTCAAGGGAACGATCAAGTGGTGAGCATCAACAAGAGCATCATCGAAGGGATCAAGACAAGATTGGGTAAGACGTGAAGAGGCTGGGTAGATGAGTTGCCAAGTATTCTTTGGGCTCAACGAACCATGCCAAAAACTAGCATAGGCGAAACTCCTTTCAGCCTAGTGTATGGAACGGGGCGGTGATTCCCGCAGAGATAGGGCTCCCTTCACCGTGCATGCTGGCTGTGCAAATCCAAAACAACGTAGATGAGCGCAGACTCGACTTGGATCTCCTGGAAGAAAGGTGCGAAAACACCGCTATCAATGAAGCAAAGTACAAGTCCAAGCTTTAGAAATACTACAACGCACGAGTCCGCATATGCACCTTCCTACCTGGTGATTTTGTTCTACGTGATAATGAAGCGTCTAACGCTGAAAGTCCTGGAAAACTTACACCTAAGTGGGAGGTCCATAAATTATCCATGAAGTCCTAGGAAAGGGTGCATACACCCTTAAACATTTGGACGACACAGACATTCCTAGGACCTGGAATGCGCAATAGCTACGATGGTGCTACATGTAAATTAGCAAATTTATTATCTTATTGTCTACTCTGTAGATGGCTCTTACGCCTTATTCATTAATAAAGACAAGGGATACATGAATTTCTTTATCTAAATGTTTCGTTACAAATGCGCGAAACCACTTTGGGTCCAAGCAAAAACACCTTGGTACACAATGACTCATGAACAAAAATTCACTACCTACTACATGCGCATGGGAGGGGATGTTCATACACGAGTTCACTACCAGTCTCATTCGCTATACCTAAACAAAGGTGGTCCTTTTCACGCAAATATTGTAACTCAAAAGAAACATTCCATTAAAGACAAAAATATTTACAAGGCATATGTACAAACATGCGCAGTGCGCAGTTACATTCAACATACATTGAAGATATTACAATCAAGGATCCTACACTACTATTCACTCCCAGCAGCCTTGGCTTCTTCCGGAAATATGTCTTTCAGGCGATCAACAAAGTCGTCGTGCTGAAGCGCCTCGCTTACCAATTCCATTACTAGAAGCTCAAGACGATCGTACTCCCGTTTAGCTAGGGAAAAGGCAGCTTCAGTGTCAACACCATGAGTGGCAGCGCGGCTGATGTCCCATTGCACGTCAAGTGTATGAGTGACATGCTGCGCACACTCAGCGTAGTCCTGCGCATACCCGTCATGGCGCGCAATGACCATCAGCTTTGCCACTGCGCCGTCCAACTCCGCGGAATTTAGAATGGAGTTTGCGATCTGTAACACAAGGAGAAGAGGATTAGAATCAACACAAAGCAATTAAAATATAAATGGAGTACTTACATTGACAACTCCATGCTGTTGCATACACAACATCTTGTTGGCCAACGACTCCACCAACGTCTCAAGGATGGCACGGGCGGCTTCATAATTCTCCAAGTTCTTCTCGCCTGCGCCAACCTTGGCCTCCACGAATCGCAACTGCTCCTTATCCTCCAGGTGCCTGCGTTGTAATTCAGCCTTTCCACCAAGGCCACCTGGAGATCCTTCTTTATGCCCTGGAGATCCTTCTTGGCACCCTCCAAAGTGGCGCAAACAGCAACCTGGTCACATACAATAAGGTTATTATGACATCCTATAGATCATACAAATAAAGGAAAAATAATAGAGGCAGGTTTTTACCTCCTTTTGTTCACTTCGTTCACGGTGCCTCCTGGCCTCCGCGACCGCAGCAACAGCTGCCTCCTTCTCCTTCCTTTAGCGATCTACTTCTCCATGCAACCGGGCCAGTTCATCCCTTAAGGATTTTGTCTCGTTATTGTCCTTTTCACAAGCATCCCTCCACAGCTTGCGCTCCTTCGCAAGTGTGGCATCGGAGCTTTCGGCCCTCCTCATCCACCCTAGCGCGGCCCACTCCTTGACCAGTTGGTTTTCTGCAAATTTAGCCTTGTCAGTGTCCAACTCGGATTTCTGCACAGCCACTTAGGCTCGCTCTTTAACCAAGTCCACTTGGGCAGCTTCAAATTTCTTCTGTTTTTCAGCATGCCTCACCATTCCTGGACAATCTTGTGTGTAACCGTGGCGGAGCTAGCGGCTGCCTGGAGGTACGCGTGGTAAGTGTGTTCTTGTTCATGTTCAGCGCGCGCACCTACCTCTGCTAGAGGGAAGGTCCCTTTAAACCACTCACGACACAACGGCCAGTGAGAAAAGTCATCTCCTTTCTTCAACTTCCACACAGGGTGTGGATCTCTTTAGCGCGGGCTGCAGTATATGACCTGTAGTAATAATCACCCTGGGTCTCATTTGGGCGGATAAGAGATCCTTCTGCGGAAGGGCTTCTACTAGATCCCCCAGCCTCATCCCCGAGCGTCAGCTCTTCTGTGCGCACCTCATGTGGAGCATCAGCTTGCTCCTCAACCTCTACCTAAGGATCTTCCACCACCACCTCAGGTCCTACTGCCTCAACCTCTACCTGAGGATCTTCCACCACCACCTCAGGTTCTACGGCCTAAACCTCCACCTGAGGATCTTCCATCACCACCTTACCTTAGACTTCACGCCCCAGCAGTTGATTCCCCACCCTGGGCGTTGGACGCTTGCGCGCCTTTACCCATTAGGTGGGGGCATTGGAGTATCCTTGGGTGCGGCCGGAGTGGTGGGAACCACAAAAGCTGCTTCATCCCCGCTGCGAGATGACAAACAGTTAGAAAAAACACAAAAGACAGTGGTGGAAAAACAAGTTAAAGGGTGGTTACCTAAGGAGATTTTAGCAGCAAGCGTGTCTAAGCTCCCACGCTTTCCTATCACCCTCCATGCAACCTTTTTGGAGGGCTGCGTGGAGATGTCGCTCTTCAGACGCCTCTTCCACTTAAGAGGCTCTGAGCTGGATTTGACTTTCATAAGGTCATCGGATTAACGACCGGAATCTCCACCGGCTTCAGCGCGGGTTTCCTCACACCTACAGGCCAAAGACCCTCCAATGAGCCAGAGACTACTACATAGTCATTCCAATGATCAGACACGGTGTGCTTACCTTTGGGCGGGTCTAACCTGGGTTGAGTAACCCCCTTCTCGGCCACCGTGCCGGTCCCGGCACACCTCTTCTTTTTATGCTTTGGGCCAGCGCCCAAGTCTTTCAAAGCGCCTGCACAACGGCGCGACAATATGAGTTCTGCAAAGGTACCAACACTCAGTAATATGAAGGCTTACCAGTAGAAGGTGCGTGGGCCAACAAATATTCATTCTTGGGGAGTTCAAAATTCCCCAAGATCTGGGTGTACCAGGTGGGCTCCTCCGGGCCAAGGACAAGATTTTCAATATGCCCCTCCTTCTGTTGAACGCCACCAAGAACAACGGCACCCCTGCAAAGGAAAAGACATGTAATCAGTCTATACACAAGGCGAAATCAAGAAATTCAACAAGATGACAACGATACTCACTCTTGTCACCCTCATGTAGACAGGCCTTTGCCGGCGGTTGGGCCTCCACACCAGGCTCATCCCAGCCGCCACCAGAGCCCTCTCCGGCAGTTGAACCACCGGGATCTCTTTCAATTCCTTATACCAGGAATCCATCACTGGTATAGGGACGGTCTCCACGGGGGTGTCCTCTACCCCCCGGAAGCGCATCCGGAGGGGTACCACCCCGGCCTTCACATAAAAAAATTTCGCTTTCCAATCGTGGAAAGACTTGGGAGGGGTGAGCAAAATTTATTTCACCTGAATGCGATGCTGGAAAGAATAAAATCCCATCGAGTAATGGAGTTGATAAAAAATGCGGAAACGGTCTACAGTTGGGGTAGCACCCGTCGACTGGCACAAAAACTCAAAGTGTTTAATTCTCACCATCCCCCATTGGATTCAACCGGGAGATGTGGAATTTGTAAAAATCCAAAATTTGAAGAAAAAATTTTGTAACTGGTAACTGGAAGTTACCATCAACAAAAATAAAAAAATTGTAACATCCGTCGAAAAACGGGTTTTTCCAAAACCCGCTTCGTTAATTAATCGAATATCAAGTTATAAAATTTCGTTGCGTATTTATGATTAATTGTAATTTTAAACAATGCATAATCAATAAACATTTTAGAATTTAAAAACTATAATGATTAGAAAGTAAAAATAAATTAAATAAAAAAGAAAGGAGGCTGCCGGGTTTCGAACCCGGGTCAGCCGGAAGAAACAACAAACAACACTCAACCACTCCGCCACTTGACTCATTTGTGATAAGTATTAAAACAAATAACAGTTATGTTGAAACTCTAAATCAAACCCAGTGAATCAGCGCGCCCAATCCGTAGTCACCGGAAATCTCGACGATTTCGTGTGACTCCGACAGTTTCCTTTGACTAAGCGCATGTATTAACATCGATATCGGTTATAACCGATGTCAAATTCCGCGATCTCAGTCATAACCGCCGGAGAAAACCTTGACCATGAATCAAGACTCAATTCGGACTCAATTCATCATGATTCTTCCCTATAAATACACACCCAAGTCTCTGGTAATCTTTTCGCTCAAAATCGCACAAATTCTCGAAGAAATTTCACTCGCCGGAAATATTCTGTATTGTTGGACTCTCGCCGGAAAACCGAGATATACATCAAAACGGTAAATTTCTCGATTCTTTCGTTTTCAATCCATTGTTAGACTTATACTAACTTCAATCCTTCAACCAGAATCGATCCCAGACGACGTTGCCGGATAATCTGCACTCACCGAATTCTCTGCAAGTCGCCAGAAAACGAACCCATTTCATCTCTTCTGCCATACTCTAAAATAAGACTTCCAGAGCTCAGACAGAAAGCACCACACTCACCTCAAACTTCCTGTAGATCCTCTGTCGCAAGTTACACGTCGCCGGAAAAGTTTCAGTCGCCGAAGATTCGTCGGAAATCACACTGTTCGGTACAACATCCTTAAAACCTTTCTGTTTAAATTAATTTCGATAATCAGTAAAACTCAATCAACTAATTCAACAAGAATTATTGATTAACAGTCGAGTTGATTCACTGGTTTCATAATCTGAAGAAGATGAAGCTCTGTTAATATATAAGTTTATTTTAAAACGGATTTTTAAACGGGTTAGACACACAGTCCAGTGGTGGACTGTGTGCAATTTTAAACCACACGTCCCGAGTTCGATTCGTGCACTTAACCGGTTTCCTGCGATAAATCCCAATTTTTTTGAAAGGCCCAGAACACCTTCCAGTTAGTATATAAGGTTAATAAAAACAAGTATTTTAACCAGGTTAGACACACAGTCCAGCGGTGGACTGTGTGCAAAGTTAAACCACAGGTCACGAGTTCGAATCCTGCTTCTGCAACCGGTTCGACATGATTAAAATTCTTTTTAAAATAAATGATTCTGAATAATCTAAATAGTATATAAGTATAATTAAAAACAGAAATATTTCGGGTTAGACACGTAGCTCAGTTGGTAGAGCTGCGTGCACGTGTACGGGAGGTCACAAGTTCGAACCTCACTCAGTGCACACTTAGACCACAGTCCGGACGGTCAACGGTCCGGTCAACGGACGGTCAACGGTCAACGGTCAACCAAAGTCAATTTTTTTTTATTTTATTTATTTATTTATTTAATTTAAAAATCAATTAAAAATACTTAAAAATAATATTTTTAAAGTTAGAAAACGATCTTAAACTCACAAAAATAAATCTAAAAATCCTACTAAAATTGTTAGTAAAATCCACTTATTTACCGAACCATTTCGTTATTATTTTAGGTTAGTTATTCCTCGTCGATCAAATCTCCAAACTCGTGCGCATTCAACATCACCAAACGAACGCACCCAATGTGAGTGAATCTCTACCAATTCCCCGTTTTAATCACATTTTGGGGTGTATCATGTGTCACATATTATTTATTACATTTAAACGCTTGTGCATCCATCATATCCATGATCAAATGTGTATCCAATATGTATCAACTGTTTGTGTGGTTAATGTTTAGATTAAATTTATCATTTTCAGTACATACATCATCATAGGCTTGTCTGTTCCCCATTACCTATAAGCGGAACTGTTCCCCATTACCTATGAGCGGAACGTGGCGTTGCCAACATACGATCGGCTCCGTTTGATTGAGCCTTGATCTCACATACATCATCATAGGCTCGTCCGTTCCTCATTACCTATGAGTGGAACGTGATGTTGCCAACATATACATTATAATTCATGTCATATACTCATGCAAAGTGGTTTGTTATTGTTTGAATATATACGTTTGCTCACATATGATTATTGCACAATTTTTCCATATTAAATACAATAAGAAATCAATATCAAATGTTTTTAACAAGGTTCACTCGCCAACTTTTGTTGACCCAAAATCCCCCATTTTTACACATGATACAGGTGATCCAGTTGCAGCAAGAAACATATAGGACGGCCTAGAAGAATAAATCAGATTAGGCTTTGAATTGTTTGCTTAGTTACTTTTTCCTTGTAATTGTATGAACTTGTTTGGAATATTGAAGTTGTAATTTGAATTTAATAAATATGAAACATTTTAGTAAACATCATGAGCTTTGGTGATAACCCAATTATGCCCCGACTCTTATTCCGCTGCGGGTCGGGGTGTGACAAAAATAGGGTGATGTAACCGGCCAGAGCATCGACAGTAATATCGCCCTCCACCGTACACCGGGCATACAAGTCCTTAGAGAACCGGTAGCCGGAAACCATACGGTCAAAAACTGGATCGGCCCCACTTGATGGCCGGCAAAGAGGTCGAAGCCTCTGTAGAAGAAGCAGTCTCCGGACCCCTGGTTGCCATGAAGATCAAAGAAAATAAGTTTGAAGAGAAGATTTGAAAACAAGAACTCAAGATTTCAGAGAATTTCAAAAGACAAAGTTTGAAGGCTTGAAGAAAACCCTAGACGGTCACCCCTATTTATACTAATTGCATTAATGCGTTTGGGAACTGTGACGCACGCGAGGAAATAACAACCAATCAGCCCAGGACGCGTGGCAGGCAAGTTGCCTCTGATGGTTGAAATGCGTGCGTGGCCGCCACTTTCTCTGCCAATTCATTACTGAAAGTGAGGCTGCACTATTGCCAACATACCACAGCTGTCAAATGTCACCTCCAAAGCACCCTTTTTCTCACCAACATGTCTGCAACGTCAGCATGACAGAGATTCAAATTTCAAGATCACCATTATGAAGAGTTTCCTTCACACAATCGTTTCCCAACCCTTCTTAAATTTTTGCCGTTAAAATAAGCGCGCATACAAGAATTTTTATATTCCAGCACTCCACCTACTTGCCAACATGAGTAGCACAAGACTGGGGGGGGGGGACTTGGAGGGGCATGGTCCTAAAAACCGTGCGCCTGCGCAAGGAACCATACCCTCATCAACATACTACAAGGATAACCTTGCGCGCAACATGCAACGATGTGCCATTCTTGGAACCAACAGGTCATACAATGAACCTTGCGCACTCAGTGCAACGACAAGTTAGACCAATACATATAGGTCGCACAATGAACCTTGCGCACTCAACGCAATAAGTTAGACAAACACATAGGTCGCACAACGAACCTTGCGCACTCAGCGCAACGGTAAGTTAGACCAACCATACAGGTCACACGATGAACCTTACGCACTCAGCGCAATTGTAAGTTAGACTAACACTAGCAAGTCACACAATGAGCCTTGCGTACTTGGCGCAACGGTGAATTAGACTTAAACGCGCAGGTTACTCGACCCTGCGCAGACCAAACAACCCTCCAGCCGCGAATCCTTAAAACCTTGCACAAGGACAAGACAAACATGAGAGCAACTCATAGTCTTGGGAACAAAAGGAATTAATCCCTACAACCCTGCGCTGGCCAGAAAGCATTGAAAGCCTCGCAGAAGGGAACAATGTGGCACAGTTATGACCCAATGGTTACTCGGCAGGTCGTGTCAGACTGCGTCGCATGAACAGTAAATGCAGAGGCCAGACTGTGCACCAACTATACTTACGCCAGTGACTGTCACACATTCTCCACTTTCGGCTGATAGCAGGTCTGACATCAGGGACAACTGCCTTTACACGTGGCACCATTCAACATCCCACAAAGCACACCTCCTACCAGAGATCATTAATGGTCGGCCCAGAGCATTAATGGTAGACGCAGAGGGACAAAACGGATATCCCTGGTCGTCTGGGCCGGGCCCAAGGCCCATCAGCCCATCTCCTAAACCCATTTACTTTCGGCTATAAAATAAGTATCAAACCACAAGGTAAACCATTCACAACCATCTACTCACATACGAACTTACCTATTGCATACTACTAGAGCTTACTCGCTTAGTACTTGCAATCATCAAATACTTATTCTCACGTCGGAGTGTGGTCACGGAGAAAACCCTCCCCTTTCCCTGTGACGAGACTAACGGTTAGTTTTGCAGATCAGCTTGAGTGAGATCACCCTGAAGAACTAACGAAGGAGCGACTTTTTATGCAGAAATCCCTAGGTTGTAACTAATATATCTCCGGATATCCCTTGGTTAAACCGGTGTTTCTTCAAAGTCCATTTTCCTACAAAGTGTAAAAAGTCATAAAAACACCATAACGTCAACCATAAAACACACTCAAAGCCCACAAATAACCAAGTGAAGATTATTAAAACGCCATATTTGTGGGTTTTGTGTTTTGTTTTGCATGATAAGGCTTTGATTATCAAATGACTAACATTGATATTTTATGTTGATTATCATGTTGTGTTTTATACTCATAGTTCTACGACGGTGTGTCTGAAGTTTTTATGTACTTGAGGGATTTTTGAAAACCAAAAATCCCAATTTCTATCATGTTGTGTCTGAAGCTTTGATTATCAAAGACTTTGTACACTTTGTAGGAAAAATAGACTTGAAAACCAAAAATAATTCAAGTTTTTGATTTTTTTATTCTACTACTCAATCTACCTAAAAATACGTAGTCTCCTATCCCTACATTTTAAACTCTACATTGTCTCCAAAGTAGGATGAAAGACAACTAAAAGGAAAAATAAAAAATAAATAGTGAAACACGGAACAAACTTGCTTGAGGGAGCCCACAAGCTTCGGTAATCAAGTTACATGCAAGCACCACGTATACCAATTCCTTTGCGGTCTATTGAACATTGGTACATCGGGGTTGCTTTTACATTAAGATAACAACTCCGAAATCTCTTCGGTAATCAAGTTACATGCAAGCACCACCGTATACCAATTCCTTTGCGGTCTATTGAACATTGGTACATCGGGGTTGCTTTTACATTAAGATAACAACTCCGAAATCTCCGCCCGAATGGAGACTAAGTATGAATGGTTCAAACCGAACCTGCACAATAAAAAACAAAGCAAACCTAAGCATAGTATATACTAAAAAATAAAAAAATAATAAAAATAAGAATTGACTCATAATACAAATTCTACAACTCGGGTGAAATCTCGAGTAGCACCCCCATAGTTAATTTTCAATCAAGAGGCTTCTCCTTTATCCAACCTTAGTCCAATCCGTTTAATTTTAGTTGATTATCATTAATTTATTAAAAAACTAACGATGAAACTAGAAAATATTTTAAAACACGCAAATAGGCCGGATCACCAAAATTTAAATTTACCTGGACCAAACCCGATACGATACGATGTATGTAACGAGAGGAATGGTTATCTCCATATGTCACTTTTGCTTTGTGCTTCCGGATGCACCATTTTTGAGCCCTCAAAATATATTGATGCAGGCTTCTTCATCGCACCTTCTCCCGTGTTCTTGTTGGTGTGAGTGGAAATCCAACTAATTCCTTCATGGGCCAGCTATCATACTCCTCAACCACTTTCTCTTCTTCTACGTTTGGTGTATATTTGATCTCCATGGTGTGTTTTTCTTCAGGTAAGTTTCTAGATAGGCAAGATTACCAACCGTTCTTCAATAGTTGGTAAACCAACCAACCAATCATCACCAAACTCCTCCTTTCCTAAGAGGCCACGTGCTCTTTATATCTCAAATCTTCCTTCTTGTCTAATGGCTTAACAACTACCTTTTCCCATTGGGGTCATGGTGTAGTCGGGCATATCCAATATCATCGCATCTACCTCTCTTGCATCATCATCACTTCAAAATTCATCATTAGTAGGTTCAGGATTGTAATTCCTGTAACACCCCAAAATTTTATATGTCCTATTATGATATTATACATATAATGTTATAATAGGTAGATGGTGATTTAGACTAATTATGTTAGTAAGCTTGAATATTTAGAATGAATAAAAAACTAATCAAGTGAAGAGTAACCTAGATAATAATTAGGTATTTAAATGACATGTTCTAAGAACATTGAGGGCTGAAAGTGTAACATTTGAAATCAAGTGTTATAACTAAAACATGAAGGCAAGATGTGGGAAAGGTGTTGTGGTCGACTAAGGAGAGAAGAGAGGAGAAAAATCCCTCATGAATGTTCAACCAAAATGCAGCCAAATTGATAAGAGAAAGCTGATTAAAATCCTTGCATGTTCATGAATTCTTGATCATCTAGTACACTAAAGCATAAGGTAAGTAGAAACTTATGTTTTTATAACCTTGAATGAACTGGATCTCAAGCAATCCACGAAATTATGTGAAATTGGTGTGATTAAGGGTTATAGACACTAGATAGAAGGTGAATTATGTTTGAATTTTGCTGAATTGGTGATTGAAAGTAAAAACCCACTTGAAATAGGGCTATGGTGAAATGTAACGATAAATTATGTACAAATTAGTGTAGTGATTATGTATTAAGTTGCTTATAATGAGTATTTGTTAGATGATATTGGTTATGAATGAATGTTATATATGAGATTGTTTAACTTTGGTGATTTTGATATGAACTAGTAAATTATGAATAAGATACTTGTACATTATGTTCTATTAATGGTACGCACACCATGTGTTTGATGAAATGCTCTAGTGTTGTTTCCTTAAGTGATATAATGATAAATGATTGGGATTGTTAAAATGATTAACGGGTAGCTCCATATGTTAATGTAAATGTGTGTTAAGATCATGAGATTGAAAGAATGTTGAATGTGAAATTGAAGGAGTGAAGGAAGAAAATACGAGCCAATCCGGTCGCAATCAACGCAAGGTAAAGGTAAGTTCATCCGAACTTCATTTTACATTATTACTGGTTGTAAACTATAATTAAGTGTGGCAATGCGAGATGATGAACATAGATAAATTTGTTAAATAATGGTAAAAAGTATGTGCATTGATTCATTGAAATGGGTCAAAATGGATGGTTTGTAAGATGATAAAATCACGAATGTAATGGCCCGTTGTAACGTCAATAAGAATGAAATGTTGGTTACATAAATCCGTACGATCGGATTGTACAAAATTGTGTGTGAATGTTATAAGAATGAAGTTTACGATTTCGTTGTAGGCGAAACTGAAGCAAGGAAGGTATGCACGTAGAAAGAACGTTACAATATCATACCTTTGTTTACGGGTCAATCAAGAGGGTGAAGGAAGGATGATAACTTTATGTAAATAAGTCATGCTAACGAATACATTTGTGTTGTGAATGATAGGAAAATTTCAATCGTGATGATGGCGCACTTGGAATGAACACACCGCTTAACCTCTATGCGCTTCCGGTTCAAGTTTAGTGTTAATGGGTCAAAACAAAATCTTTTGGGTTGTTTATGTCGTTTATAATACTTATGTTGTCCGTGTGTAAAAATTTAAGACTTGTGTTTTAGTATGTTCATACAAGTTAATGTCTTATTATAGTTCTTTTGATTAATGTTCGGTTGTGCCAAATGAGGGGGCATTTGGTTAATAGAGTTATTATACGTTATTAAGGTTTAACTACGTTATGTTTTGACCATTCGACGAATTGGGTGTTTCAAGTTGGTATTAGAGCCTAGGTTTGAGAGATTCGAATGCGTTAAAGTGTTCGGACTCAAACCAAAAGCTCACATGAAGGTGTGTGTGTTCGCTCCAAGACGCAAGAAAAGGTAAACTTCATGGGAATTCTTTTATACGAATTATAATACGAATGGATAATGCTATGGGAAATTTGGTAAGAAGTGAAAACAAATAGTCGAACAAGGTCGAAAGAATGCAAGAATGGAGCTGCAGATGCCAACCGTAAGCTACGGTAAGTCCACCGTAGCTTATGGTGAGTACTGAAGAATCAAAAGATTTATAGCAACTATTGACCATAACTTACGGTTTCTAACCGTAAGTTATGGAGAGAAGCCCCTGTTTAATTGTCATCTACCGTAAGCTACGGTAGGAACACCATAGCTTACGGCGAGGAATGAAGTGTCAAATGAAGAGTGTCGTAGGCTACGGTATGTGACCGTAACCTACGGCCATCGATTTCTGATGAGTCTAGTTAAGGATCACCGTAAGCTAAGGTGAGTAAACCGTAGCTTACGGCGAGAATGATGAAACAAGTAAATATTTTTAAATTTTGATAAAAGGTTATGTATAGAGACCTCGTATTCCTTATGACTTGTGTATACACTCCAATAAAAATCCTGAGAGGTTACTATTGTCTTTAAGGGTGTTGGAAAAACACAAATACGACTCATGAATTCATTTTGGGAATGTTTAAGGTGTAAATGCAAATAATAACCTTTGGGAATTATAATCACTACGCTCAAATGTATGTAACGTATAGTCCATCACGATCAATGATAATGGTTATAAATAATAATCTAAAATTTATAGAATGCAATAGCGATGACATGAGTTAAAGTATGAGGAAGTGAAGTATGTAAATTAACGAGTATGATAAATGTTATTGTAGATGGCAGATGAAATAAATGTGAATGATAATGAAGCGGCACTACAAGAAGCAATGAACGACACAATTTCGAAAGAAGTAGAGAAAGCCATTCAAGCCAATCTTCCTCGAATGCTAAAGAAGTGGAAAGCCATGTTTTAGAAGCGGTTGAAGCCATGATGGTGAGTAAAATGGAAGAATTGAAAGAAATGATAAATGAATCCCAAAGTAAGAAGGGGACTCGAAGGTGCACGTATAAAGAGTTCATGGCTTGTAACCCCTCACCATACAAGGGGGAAATTGATCCTATAACATGCCAAAGGTGGATCTCGAGCATGGAAGCGGTGTTTGTAAGAAGTCGATGCGAAAAAGAAGATCAGGTGATGTTTGCAACGGGCCTACTCCAATTCCAAGCTAAGGATTGGTGGGATGCCTATTGTAAAGAGGCGGGAGAAGATAAGATCCAAGCTTTAAAATTTACGGAACTTTTCTTAAAATATCATTGCCCGCAGTCTTCTATTGACAGAATCCATGAGGATTTTCTGCGTCTTCTCCAGAAAGATGAAACAATCGACGAGATCACCAACATTTTCCTCGACAAACTGAAGTTTTGTCAAGAAATAGTGGGAACAGAAAGAATGAAGATAATTCATTATAATGACATGTTGAAGGCTGAGTATCGAGAGTTTATAACTCCCTCCAAATGTGAAACCCTGAACGAACTCATTAATTGGGCTCAGGATAGAGAAATTGAACTGAAACGACAAGTGGAAAGGTGTGAGAAGATATCTTCTGAGAAGTTCACCAGTTCAAGTCCATCAAAGAAGCAGAAGTTCCAAGATCCTGGTAAGAAGGATAAAATGAGGGGAGGCGTTCCCAAATGCAAGACTTGCGGGAAGCTTCAAACAGGGGAATGTTTAATGGGTAAGAAGGGATGTTATAACTGTGGTCAATAAGGGCGCCCGTACTACAAGTGTCCTAATCCCTCGAGAACTTGCTTCAACTGTTTTCAACCAGGTCATATCAAGGCTGAATGTCCAAAGCCTCAACATAAACCAGGCAAGGAAGGAAAGAAGGAAGAAGTCCCAAAGGCTCGGGGCAGAATGTTTCAGATGTCATCCGAAGAAGCCAAGGCTCTTCCGAATGTCGTATCAGGTATATTTCTACTAAATTCAATGCCCATGTACGTATTATTTGATACTGGGGCTAGTAAGTCATTTGTGTCGAGTGATATTATATGCCACCCCTCATTCAGAATGGAAAAGATGCCGATACCTATAGAAGTAGAAGTAGCTGATAGAAAAAGCTATCAATTACATGAAATATGTAGAGGTTGTAAAATAACACTTGAAGATGAAGAATTCGATATTGACCTCGTTCCCATGATTTTGGGAGAATTCAAAGTAGTGGTTGGTATGGATTGGTTGTCTCGACATCATGCTGAAATCCAATGTTAAAGCAAAACCATACACGTGACGACGCCCAGTGGCAAACATATAATTATACATGGGGAAAGAAAAGTCAAACCGACGTTGTGCACCCTCATCCAAGCGGTCAAATACGTCCGAAACGGGAGTAAATCATACTTGGCCTACGTGGTAGATACCCACCAACAGTCCCCAAGATTTGAAGAGGTAAGAATTGTGAATAAATATCCTGACGTGTTTCCGGACGATTTACCAGGGCTTCTACCCGAACAAGAAGTAGAATTTCGGATTGAGATGAATCCAGGTGCAAAGCCAGTGGCTAAAGCACCCTATCGATTAGCTCCTACTGAGATGCGGAAATTGATGACTCAATTACAAGAATTACTTGACAAGGGTTTCATACGCCCAAGTGTATCGCCATGGGGTGCACCAGTACTATTCGTGAAAAAAAAGATGACGCAATGCGAATGTGCATCGATTACCGAGAATTAAACAAATTACCAGTTAAGAACCGTTATCCTTTGCCTAGAATTGATGACTTACTTGACCAGTTGCAAGGAGCGAGTTGGTTCTCAAGAATCGATTTTACGATCGGGGTATCATCAACTTCGGGTACGTGAGGAGGATATAGCCAAAACTGCGTTTAGGACCCATTATGGACATTACGAGTTTTTGGTAATGTCCGTAGGATTGACTAATGCGCCAGCTGCATTCATGGATTTAATGAATCGAGTATGTCAGAATATGTTAGATAAGTCTGTGATAGTCTTCATAGATGATATATTGGTATACTCCCGAAGTGAACCCGACCATGCCTGCCATTTGCGTGAAGTGTTAGAAACGCTTCATAAAGAAAAGTTGTATGCTAAATTTTCCAAGTGTGCATTTTGGTTAAGAGAAGTGCAATTTCTCGGCCATGTGATAAATGAAGAAGGTGTTCAAGTAGACTCTTCTAAGGTAGAGGCTATAATGAAATGGGTTCCTCCAAAGAACCCAAGTGAGGTAAAAAGTTTCTTAGGCTCAACCGGTTATTATAGAAGGTTCATTCAGGACTTTTCTAAGATAGCCTTACCCATGACTAAGCTAACAAAGAAGAATGAAAAGTTTAATTGGGGTTCAGATTAAGAGAAGGCTTTTCAGACCTTGAAAGAAAAACTTTTGAATTCGCCGGTGCTGGTATTACCCGATGGTACAGAAGATTTGGTTGTGTACACGGATGCTTCGCATCAAGGTTTGGGATGCTTCTTGATGCAAAGGGGCAAGGTCATCGCCTATGCCTCTAGACAGCTAAAACAACATGAATGTAATTACCCGACTCACGATCTAGAGTTGGCAGCGGTAGTGTTCGCCCTGAAGATATGGAGACATTACTTGTATGGAATGAAGTGCGTGATATACTCTGATCATAAAAGCCTTAAGTACTTCTTCGAGCAAAAAGATCTTAATATGAGGCAACGGAGATGGCTAGAGCTTATCAAAGATTACGATTGTGAGATCCACTATCATCCCGGTAAGGCTAACGTCGTGGCAGATGCTCTAAGTAGAAAGAAGTACCCGCCCCCAATTCGGGTAAAATCGATGAGAATGATAGTCACAACTAAACTCTTTGAAAGTATACGGGAGGCTCAAATCAAGTCGTTAAATGTGAATGATCCGAGGAAGGAAAGAATTAAAGGATTTGCACACAAGTTAGAAGAGGATGCAAAGGGGATTAAGACAAGGTATGGCCGAATCTGGGTACCTTGACGTTGTGACGTAAAGGAGTTACTCTCTGAGGAAGGTCATAAGTCACGATAATCGGTTTACCCAGGGGCCACGAAAATGTATCGGGATTTAAGATAGAATTATTGGTGGCCAGGAATGAAGCATGATATTGTTAAGTACGTCGCGAAATGTTTGACATGCTCTCAAGTAAAAGCAGAACATCAGAAACCGTACGGAAAGTTACAACCCTTGGAAGTCCCGGTGTGGAAGTGGGAGAATGTGACCATGGACCTCGTAACTAAGCTTCCGAAAATGAGGAAGGGGCACGATGCCATATGGGTCATTTTTGACCGTCTCACTAAAAGTGCTCATTTCCTACCTGTACAAGAATCATATTCCTCAGAAAGGATGGCGGAAATATTTGTAAATGAAATCATATCCCGTTATGGCAACCCATATCCATTGTGTCAGACCGGGATACGCAATTTACTTCCTGTTATTGGCAAAAGTTTCATGAAAGTATGGGTACTAAATTGCACTTAAGTACCGCTTATCATCCCCAAACGGATGGTCAGTAAGAAAGAACCATCCAAACGCTGGTGGATATGTTAAGGGCATGCGTCATAGATTTTGGGGGAAATTGGGATGAACATCTACCTTTAGTGGAGTTCTCGTACAACAACAGCTATCACCAGAGCATCCAAATGGCACTGTATGAGATGTTGTACGGATGAAAATGTAGGACTCCTGTGTGTTGGGGAGAAGTTGGGGAAAGAGAGCTTGCATCAAAGGATGTGGTAACTAGAACAAATGAAAAGATTGACCTTGTACGGGCACGTTTTTAAAGGCGGCACAAGACTGGCAGAAATCATACGCGGACAATAGAAGGCGTCCTATTGAATTTCAAGTGGGAGATTGCGTATTCCTGAAAGTCTCCCCTTGGAAGGGTATAATTCATTTCGCAAACGGGAAAGTTAGGACCACGTTATATAGGACCTTTTAAGGTCCTGGCACGGGTCGGAAGAGTGGCTTACCGGATTGAATTGCCTCCATCGTTAGATGGAATACACAACACGTTTCATGTGTCACAATTAAGGAAGTGTATTACAGACGAAACGACTCATGTACTTTTAGATGACATTGAAGTAGATGAACGAATGAATTATATTGAAAAGCCGATAGCCATTAAAGACTCTAAGGTGAAGTACCTACGTAACAAGGCTATTAAGCAAGTGTTAGTTCAAGGGCAACATAGAAAGGGATCCGACCTTACATGGGAATTAGAGGAAGAAATGCGAAGGCATTACCCGTCATTATTTGGTACGTGTTCAGGTTTTGGGGACGAAACCTTCTTTAAGGGGGGTAGACTTGTAACACCCCAAAATTTTATATGTCCTATTATGATATTATATATATAATATTATAATAGGTAGATGGTGATTTAGACTAATTATGTTAGTAAGCTTGAATATTTAGAATGAATAAAAAACTAATCAAGAGAAGAGTAACCTAAATAATAATTAGGTATTTAAATGACATGTTCTAAGAACATTGAGGGCTGAAAGTGTAACATTTGAAATCAAGTGTTATAACTAAAACATGAAGGCAAGATGTGGGAAAGGTGTTGTGGTCGACTAAGGAGAGAAGAGAGGAGAAAAATCCCTCATGAATGTTCAACCAAAATGCAGCCAAATTGATAAGAGAAAGCTGATTAAAATCCTTGCATGTTCATGAATTCTTGATCATCTAGTACACTAAAGCATAAGGTAAGTAGAAACTTATGTTTTTATAACCTTGAATGAAATGGGTCTCAAGCAATCCACGAAATTATGTGAAATTGGTGTGATTAAGTGTTAGAGACACTACATAGAACGTGAATTATGTTTGAATTTTGCTGAATTGATGATTGAAAGTAAAAACCCACTTGAAATAGGGATATGGTGAAATGTAATGATAAATTATGTATAAATTAGTGTAGTGATTATGTATTAAGTTGCTTATAGTGAGTATTTGTTAGATGATATTGGTTATGAATGAATGTTATATATGAGATTTGTTTAACTTTGGTGATTTTGATATGAACTAGTAAATTATGAATAAGATACTTGTACATTATGTTCTGTTAATGGTACGCACACCATGTGTTTGATGAAATGCTCGAGTGTTGTTTCCTTAAGTGATATAATGATAAATGATTGGGATTGTTAAAATGATGAACGGATAGCTCCATATTTTAATGAAAATGTGTGTTAAGAGCATGAGATTGAAAGAATGTTGAATGTGAACTTGTCTGAGTTAAGGAAGAAAATACGAGCCAATCCGGGTCGCAATCAACGCAAGGTAAAGGTAAGTTCATCCGAACTTCATTTTACATTATTACTAGTTGTAAACTATAATTAAGTGTGGCAATGCGAGATGATGAACATTGATAAATTTGTTAAATAATGGTAAAAAGTATGTGCATTGATTCATTGAAATTGGTCAAAATGGATGGTTTGTAAGATGATAAAATCACGAATGTAATGGCCCGTTGTAAACGTGTCAATAAGAATGAAATGTTGGTTACATAAATCCGTACGATCGGATTGTACAAAATTGTGTGTGAATGTTATAAGAATGAAGTTTACGATTTCGTTGTAGGCATTGTAGCAAGGAAGGTATGCGTGTAGAAAGAACGTTACAATATCATACCTATGTTTACGGGTCAATCAAGAGGGTGAAGGAAGGATGATAACTTTATGTAAATAAGTCATGCTAACGAATACATTTGTGTTGTGAATGATAGGAAAATTTCAATCGTGATGACGGCGCACTTGGAATGAACACACCGCTTAACCTCTATGCGCTTCCGGTTCAAGTTTAGTGTTAATGGGTCAAAACAAAATCTTTTGGGTTGTTTATGTCGTTTATAATACTTATGTTGTCCGTGTGTAAAAATTTAAGACTTGTGTTTTAGTATGTTCATACAAGTTAATGTCTTATTATAGTTCTTTTGATTAATGTTCGGTTGTGCCAAATGAGGGGGCATTTGGTCAAAAGAGTTATTATACGTTATTAAGGTTTAACTACGTTATGTTTTAACCTTTCGACGAATTGGGTGTTTCAATTCCATGGTGTGTAATACCAATAGGGCTTCACGTCCTGCTAAACCGGAAGTGAGACTTATTCATCCATTACTCTTCAACCTCTTTTGCCTTTGTTTTTCTTCATTATCTTTGTCCACTCTCTCCAAGCCAATACCATCTTCATAATAAATAACCTGTGTAATCAAAAGTGGGACTTTCTCGTCCAGTAACGTCTCCAGTTATGGAGTGGTATCTATCATATAACTAGAGGAATCATCATAACCCAATAGACCTATTTCTCGATTGTAGGCCGGACGTTGTCACACCCCAACCGACAACAAATCTGGTCGGGGCATGATGAATGTCCATAGCTCATGACAACTAACATTTGTTTTGATATTTAAAGCACAACCATTTTAAATTGTCACATAAAAAGAGATGTTCAAATAGTTCATACAATGTTCAAAACGTAAAACATAAGATAATATTCCAGTTTATTTTTCTAAGGCCCATCCTATGTGTCTTCTTCTTCCAATCCCCATACCTGGATTCCTGTATCATGTTAGAAAATAATTACGGGTCATTAAAAAGTTTTTATAGAATGATTTTTATATTATTTTCAAGAAAAGGGTTTAACATGCTTTTCAGAGGTTAGTATAAAGATCACAGTTAATCAACAACACAAACAAGTAAACATGTATACCAACGAAAATAAATAATCAAGTGAATATGTACCAAGCGAACATATAACATTGCGAATATATGACTATGCGAGACTTGATCCTCGAAGAGCGAATCTAATGATGGTGGCTATACTAGACTACAACCCATGGTCGTGGAGAACCTAGTTAGACAATGGATCCACTGACGTGATAGAATACAATAGACTATGACATCACATAGCAAATAAATAAATCACTACACATCCATATAATCACTACGCACCCATATAATAACAAATAAATAAATAAGCCCCGCCCATTGGTCAGTCGAAACCTTGGGTGCAATTGTGTTCTACTTGTTAGACATCGATATGGTGTGTGATACGACAAGGCAACGTTGTTATGGTTTGGTTACAGGTTTATGTCTTCACAGACGTCATAGTTTTGCAAGACCATGATTTGACTATCATGATTTTCATTAGACTATGCGTATTATTTTTATCAAATGATAAGGTTTAATTTGTGTCATTAAACATGTGAACTCACCAACATTATGTTGACATTTTAAACTAGTTTTTCATGTAAGTGAACGACGGTTTACGAATTTTGGAGTACCATGCATACATATTAGACGATACTGTTTTGCGGAGTGTTGCCTTGTATTTCTCATTCATACATGAGATATATTCGCTAAAGCCTTGGTTTTTGTAAAACCACGATATTTTTATCGATCCTATAGTGACTTGTGTCTAGAAACCTTGCACATAATTCACAATGATGAAAAGAAGGGTTAAAGTAATCATAAAAATAAAATTGATTCGAAGTTGAAAGGCTAAATCTGCCAAAATTAGAATTTTTGGCTGCTTTAGACCATAACAATTGTAGCGCCCCAAAATCCGAATGTTTAACTCACTAGTATGGTTTCATAAGATATGGAATGAAAGGTGATAACTAAGTTATTTAACTTAGTTAGAATTAAAAGTCTTATGATAAAATATAAGGATTTGTGGTAAATGTGATAAATGGCAAACTAGAGGGACTAAAGGTGGGAAATTGGATTGAAGTTTGCATCTAAAAGAGTGAGCGGGGGTCTTTGTGTGTGTTTTGTGTGTGTGTCGACACACATGAAGAAGGATTAGGGTTCTTCCCTATAACCCCACAAATTGATGAAATTGAACAAGGATATGAAGCCAAATTAATGCATGAATGAAGAATCCTTACCATCTCATCCTAATGAACATATGGTAAGTTGAAATTTCTGATTTGGTGACTATTCATGAAGTGGGTTAGGATAAATCCGTGAAATTGGTTGAAATTAGAACGAATACTTGTTAATGCTATCATGTGGAAGTTGAATCATGGTTAAATTTTAGTTATGGGATGATTTAGATGGAAACCCATTGCATGAGAGTGAAGATGATGAACATGTAGATGTAATATTGTGATTTTGTGATGCACAAGGTGTTATATGATAGATTATGATAGATAAACTTGATGTAGAAATGATGATTATGTGATTTTGCTTGAATGTAATGGTTCATGAGATGAATCGGGAAGAACATGTCTAAAATACTTGTACATTATGCTTAGAAGGTAGTACATACACCAAATGTTTGATGAAATGTCTAAATGACAATAATATGTGAAATTATATACAAGTAACGATTGAACGTGTATAGAAAGTGATATGGTATACTTGTTAGTAAAACAAGGTTAGGAGTGTATTTGATAAGTATATGTGAAACGTAATTGATGATGTGATTCGGTAAAAGAGTGCTTTAAGGGACTAGTACCCTATGTTTGAATGGTGGTGTACACCATAAGTTGAATTCGTGACTTAATGATAATTAGAAACGGATGTGTATGAAATGTACATAGTGTCACTAATATGGCCTAATATGATGACACGAATATATGAGGTTATGTCGAAAGTTCATATGTAAACGTTGACTTCTGAAAGTCAACTGCGCATAAGAAACATGGTTAGACTTGTTGTCATAATTGTAAGATTATAGAAAGTCATACGGTATGTGATATATCAATATGTGTTATATGTGATGACATAATGAATAGTATGAGTTTGTAAAGATGTGATTTTGAGTATATGCCTTATGCTTGTTAGGATTGACTTATGAAAGTCAAATGTGAGTTATGCATTTGATACGATCGTTAATATGTATAATCATGTATGCTAACAAGAATGTGATTGCGATGACATGAAAGTATAGGGTTCATGTCAAGATGGATGGAAACATGGAAGGCTAAGGGGTCAAAAGGGAGGCAAGGTAACGGATGTGAATTCGGACGCTAAGTAAGTGATTTCCGGAATCACTCTTTAGATAATTTAATGGAAATGTTTATTTTAATTGTTGAAGAAGCTTGTGGGAATGTAAGAACAATGGAGGTACTAAGATGAGTTAGATAATATTGGGTTGATAATAGTCAACTAAATGGAAGTTGTATGATATAAACCGAATGGAGTAAATCCAAGTGGTAAGCTATCGTTAAACGACATAATTAAAGCACAAATGAGCTTGTGCCCATGTAGAATTTATTGTTAAAGTGAGACGACGGTAGTATTAAGAGGAACGGGACCCGTTTAGATGTTATATGTTTAATTTGAAATGAATCGGAACATGCATGAACGAACGAGACTCGAAACAGGTCAAATAAGCTGCAGCCCCAAATCTGCAACAGCTGGCCGTAAGCTACGGTAGCTAACCGTAGCTTACGGTAGAGGATTTTATTTTTGGCAGAACGTGGTTACCGTAAGCTACGGTAGCTAGCCGTAGCTTACGGTAGAAGATTTAATTGTTGGCAGAACATGCCTACCGGCCGTAGCATTACGATGGAATTAGTCAACTTTCTAATTATTTTTGTGTTCTTGTAACGACTAATTCCGGCTCCAACCCGGTATCTCGTAAGATGTTCTTAAGGCGATTAAGTGATTGCTAGACTTGTAAAAAAATAAAGTAAGAGTGAAAGTACGAGTCTTGATATACGTAAAGTAATTGTGGTTTCATGTGTGGGTGCCAACACCAAGTTATGTAGTTGTATGATTAAAACTCGAATTGAGTAGAAATGTTATAGGCAAGAAAGAATCAACTTATTAACACGTAAGACATTGATGGATACAGAGTATACGATTTAAGTACGGTGATTGCATGTAAACAAGCAAACGTAACTTGCATGTATGTATGTATATTGATGCGTGCGAGTGTAAACAGGAAGTGTAACTTATTGAATATAGATCAGTGGTATGTGCTTACGCGAATTTGGAGGTTTGTAATACGTTGATATTATGTTTTACTAACTGTACTGCTAATGAGAATGAAAAGTAATGCAAGTATGTAAGTGTTGGGCTTTCGAAAGTGCGAAATCCGGTATACAGAACAAATTTAGAAGGATATAATTATAGAGAAGTATACATAGAGAGAATACTATGTGGTTATTGATTTATTATATATCCATTTAATTATGTAAGATGTCACCCTCTACTAATGTGTTGGTTGTGTATGTGGTGACCGCAGATTAGTCAGATTACCACTATCATCAAGTGAGATGTGTGGACGAAGATCGAGTCAAAGAGCAAGGATTGTACGGGAAGAACGATTTCCTAGCTTGCATTATGCATTATATACGGCAAGTCAAGCAAAATGAACATAGTAAATCTTTTAAGGAAGTGTCCAAATATTTGTAAACGAACCCTTTAAGTATGTTATATAGTTAATAAAGAAAGAATTTTATGATTCATATTTCCGTTGCGCCATTTTAGGTCATAATGCGTTTAGGGCCTTACAACAATAAACCCCTTGCGATCCGCAAGGGGTATTTAAATTAATGGCGGGCCAGACTGTATGGGGTACACCCTTGCGGTCTGCAAGGGTCCCGATATAGCAAGAAACTTGTTGGCACCAGTCTTTGCTGCAAATTTTGACACATAATCAATACCTTGCCACCAATCTCTCTGGTTTTGACACATATGGAGACATTAGTCAGCTCCTTAGAGCAGTAGGGACACCTGTCATGATTTCCTCATACTTGAATTAGCATAAATAGCCTACTCATAAGTTCTTCACACCATTCTTAGTTCACTTGCTAAAACACTTGTGGAGCTTGCTCCTTCTTTAAAAGCCACCTTTTCTAAAGTCATAAGTGTTCTTTAGTCATAGTAAGTGTTCTCCTCTAGTCAATTTCAGTTTAATAGTTAATTTCTATCCAAAAGTCAAGTAGTTTTACTTTTGCTTTGCTTAAGGTTTTAGGCCACTTAGGTCGAGTCAAATATTAATTAAACTCAACCACATGGTCATCATAATGTAGGGAATAATTCCCTGCAATTACATCTTGTGATCATCATGTTTAAGCGGGTCAAGTGACGAGTCAAACATATATTTATGAAAAGGTCAAAAATGACTTTTTCATTAATATTAAAGAATAAGGATCTAAGCGTATGAAACATATATTCTGACTTTATATAAGATTATAAAATACCTTTTTACTTGTCGGCTTCACACAAACCCATTTGACCACGCAGTCGTGTATCTACTCGCGTGTCTAGTTAATATGGCATAAACCATATAAACTAGTCATATCAGGTCAAACTTTTACAAAACCTTTCCAAATCCGAATGTTTGGTTAAATAACCCATATCACAAGAGACTCCTCACTTGTACGGGTATAAACCACAATCTATATGGTCAACGCTTAATCTAGCGAAACCGAGCGTATATCTAAGTCAACGGTTCAAAGTCAAAAGACTTATCAGTGACCCGTAAACATTCTAATGGATAATATTCTGCTCATTACAGAGTAGAGAGCCCCCCATATAATTGCATCTAGGATTAATATACATTGAATTTGCTACGAGAATCAAATACACTGTTTTAAAAACTAGCAAAGGTAAATACTTTTAGCTTATTTTTATTTACAAAACTTGGGATATGGCACTAGCCACTTGGTTCGGTATAGCAAAAGGGCGAATGATGTCATAGAAATGTAATAACCTGTTTTAATCTGTTATGCTTGATAACCTTAAACACTTGGGGGTTAATAGTACCGTGTTCGGGTTTCTCGACTCATTAATTGTAATGGCCATATAAAATAAGCGCAGGGTGTAGGCATACACCTGACATATGCAAAATATTAAAGATGGTGTGTATATTAATCATGTATCGGCATTTGATTTCGGTCCTCGTAGGGTGTAGGCATACACCTGACAGATGCAAACCTTTTTAGAAACAATATTGGCAATAATAAGATAAACGCTTATCGCGTAGCGTACAAAATGCGAAACGAACGTCGGTGACCACCCGATTAATGTTAAAATCCTAAAAATATTCCATTATGTTTAAAATGTTATTTTAATCATATCCGTGAGGAAAATTAATTAAAACGCTTAAAAACTCTAATTTGTGAGTTTAAGCGCGTACTGCGCAATACCATGCGTATAAATACAAATAACGCAGTCGGTCTACGTAAATAAAATATTATTCAGCAATATTACGGTGACTTTATTTTACAGAATGATAAAAATAATTTTAAATGCCTTAAAACAGGATTAAAATGCGAGATAAAATACCCGGTAGTCAGTTAAATACCTGTTTCTAACTAATATATATATAATATATATGTGTGTATGTATATATGGAGTGTGTGTTTGTGTGTGAATGTGTAGGTTGTGGCTTAAGGGTGCCCACCTTTTCTTGTTACATTCCATTTTTACAAGTGTAGAGCCTTGAAAGAAGACACAATGATTATGTGTCTTCTAACACTCCATTTCTCACCATTTTTCAAGATCCATTTCATATATTCTTCCACTATTTCTCTCTCTAAAATCGTAAACACCACCATCCCTTCCATTTTAAAAAATTTGAATCTTGTTCTTGAAGATCAAGTCCATTCCAAGAAGATTTTAAGTTCATTTAAAGATCCAAAGGAGATTCCAAGGTGATTGCAAGAAGGTGCTAGCTAACATCGTCAAAAATCTCATCAAAACCCACCAAATTCTTTAAAGGTGTAAACTTATTTTCAAGTTCTTGTTTCTTGATGATGATGATGATGATGGAATTTCTCAAAAACTTAGAGTTCTTCACAAACTTAAAATCTAATAACAATTGGGTTTTTAATCAAAATAAAATGGAAGTACATGTGTGTGTATACATAGCCATAGGTGTGTGTATATATGTGTTAGAGTTTGATTTTGACTTGTGAATGATTCTTGAAAGATTGATGCATGCATGATTAAAAATGGTTTTTGAATAAAGTTCACTTGCTTGATGATAAATGTATAAAAAGTGAATTTTTGGAAGTACATATGTATATATATATATATATATGTTGTGTGTGTGTGTGTGTGTCATATGTATGTTAATATGTATGCATATAAGTTTTGTTTGTTAGTTCTTAAATGTGTAAGAACATGATCGGATGATGTTTGGATAATATGAAAATAAATTAAATGTATGTAGGATGCATTTATGTCTTGGATGATGATGACATGACAACATGCATTAGGTACTTCTACATAGCATGCATGATGGTTAAATGATCATAAGTTGTTAAAATTGTTATGATGATGACACAAAATACGAAAATCAGAACATACATATATTTAAATGATGTTATATGATGTATTATGATGACACAAAATTATGTCACAAGTGTGATAGCTTTGCATGTTGTACATGTAGCGTAAAAAGTAGTAAAATTGGTGAAATCGCATGATTTATGTGACTTACATGAAATCTACACTAACATGAGTAGAAGTACCATTTAATTCAGTCTATAACATGTGTTATGTTAAAATATCAAGTCGTTACGATTTGGGATGGGGGTACAAGACTATGCGTTAAAAATTGTAAAAATCGGCTTTTAAAGTGATTTTTATAAAACTGCTTTAGATCAGAATATTAACTGATATTTTTTATATAAATATAAGTACTTTAACTTATATTAAGTATCCATGGTGATTGGCTAGTCATACGTGATCTTCAACGCCCAAAAACGTTAAAAACGCATATTTCAATGTACACGAAAATGGATTGTTCAAAAATAAAAAGTGAAAAAAAAGTTTAGTGAACTTTATGTAATATGATATAATATGTGAATATGAGCATGTGTAATGTGTTATGTTAGTAGAAGTTAAGCAATGCATGTACACTTGTACGGTTGAAATGGTTATTTCGTTAAACACCTTAAATATATAAATTATTTATCGAGCATGAAAATAATACATAGGTTAACTTGATGAGTTATTCCGTGTGTATATATTTTAAAAATGGTAAAATATATAAGTTGATGAAATACGTGTATTACGATATATGATAATGTATTCACGTTTCTATATAGGATTATGATCATTTGTGAACAACTTTTTGAGAGTGAACTCATCTTCGCCTTTGATCATTTTTTAGATTAAAAGGGTAAGATTGATATTAGTCAAGTACTTTTAATTAAAATCCTTTAATTTTCTCATCTCTTAAATCTCTCTCTCTCTCTCTCTCCCATTTTCAATTATTTCTCTATTATTTTAACTATAAGAGATTAATGGCTAATGTTTATTTTTAAATAAACTCTTATGTTCTTTTTAAAATTAAATATTACACTTAATTAAATTATGTTCTTTTTACATATGCGTATACAAGTCAGTATATACAAGACTTATACACTTGTGTATAATTACATCTTGTTCCCACAGGTCGGTATAAACCAGATTTATACACATGTGTATTATTCAAGTACATATGTGTATAAACTAATAGTTGTGTATCTTGTATAAATTGATAGTTAGGGAGACTGTACACATGTGTATAAACTAACATCTGTGTATCTTGTATAAACTAATACTATCGAGACTGTACACATGTGTATTCACTAACAACTGTGTATCTTATATATACGGAAACTAGCAAGATTTTAGGAATTTTGATTATATTGTTTAATAAATGCAATTTACAAAAGACTCAAATACCCTTCTGTCAATTAATTTAAAGGGAAGTTACAACATTATATTTACAATCTTGCCATTGTTTAAAAATCTCTAGATGATATAATCCAATGGCTCAGATTAGTTCACACAGTTCACTCTCAACCTAGTGTTCACTCTAGAACCCTAATTGTAGATATATTGCTTATAAACAAGTGTTATATTGGATATAACATAATGAGGGTCACCAATAAAATCTTTCAAGTCACAAAATCTATATATATATATATATATATGTGTGTGTGTGTGTGTGTGTGTGCGTGAACACATATATATAAATACGCCAACATAATAAAAAATTAAAGACTTTTGAGAAAATCTGAAAGCTATGTGAAAAATTCTAAATATTGGAGAAACTTAGGTATTGTGGTGGAATGTGGGTTATTAAATCGTTCCTACATAAATTAGGACGTGTAGATCAATTTGTGGGATTGCGCTAATATAAATACGTACCAAAAGGTGAGTGTCACAAACCCCTCTTTTTACTGTTTTATATAACGTTTTGGAGAGAAAACACGCCTTAAAAGGATAATTATACGTTTTTGTATAAAATATGCTTTTAAACAAATTATTAATATATTTTCATGGAAAACATAGTTTTGAAAATGACATGTTATGTTTTTTAGGAAAAAGATGGTTTTGGAAATGTGATTGAATATATACGTTTCGCGGAGAAACGGTTTGATTGGTTATATATGTTTCGGGGAGAAACGGGAAGTATTACCTAGTTTGGGTAAAACAACCGTGTAGATTTAAAAATGTTTAAATCTAAGTTGTGAAGAATTTGCTCAATCGCAAGAGAGTAAGTATTGGTATTGGCTTACATTTCGGTGGGGACTTAGGGAAATTCGTACAACACAAATTATTAAATTTATCATGTTTAGTAGGATATATATATATATATATATATATATATAGTTCATAAGGTTGGCACCTTAAGTGACCCATTGCGGGCACTTGGCGTGAAATCTAGCTAGTTAATCGTTAATACCTTTATGCGTCGAATTGTTGATAGATCTATCGGGTTGACCACCCGGTTGTGACCGGTAGCTCCGTATCAAGTCAAGCGACGAATTTATATTCTTTTATTGTCTAGCGTTGATTATATCCTTATTGTTAATATATAGCTCGTATGTTTTGCAAACTTGCGAATCTGAACAATTGATGCTATAAATTAATATATAAATCTTGGGAAGATGTTTTGTGTCGAAGGCTTTGGAAAATGCTTGTGATGACTGACCCTCGGATTTTTTTAAGGAAGTAAAATTGACTTTCTTAAATTTATATGGATGTTTTATTATTAAACACATAATAAGAAAGTTTTCCTTAAATCAAATTATTTATAATTTGAATATGTGAACTCACCCTCCTTATGTTAACACTTGATTTTAACGTGTTCTTCAGGTACATGAGTTCGGCTTCGGGATTTTGGCGTATCTTGTGGTTGTTGATGCATGTCGTGTTAAATAATACTTTGGACAACTTTTAAAACTATTTTGGGACCAAGTTTGTACTAAGATCCATAAGGATCAAAACAACTTAACTGTGTTGTGGTTTGTGCTTAAACTCTAAACTTTAAATTATGTTTTAATTAAGTTGAATGTCCAAAAACAACTTAACCGAAGATTTCTCTTTTCCAAGGACGCTCCAGTATTACCCCACCAGCTGATTGAGTAGCAACAACAATGAAAGGCCTGCACCTTGGCAAAGATGTCGTTGCGCTCTAGTGTGAAGCTTAGCTCCCTTCCACCTTCCTTTAGCCAATACGCTACAAAGGACCCGCAGATTGGAGGACTCCAACCCGGTACTTGTCGAGAACAAGATACTTAATCATCCAAACCCTATACCACCTTTTGACCCCTACTGAGAGGTGCTTGCTAGAGATGATCTTTATCCTCCTCCTTTTCTACCCACACATTTTTTCGCCCACCTACCAAAATCCCAATTATCAATATTCGTTCAACCCTCAACCACCAGCATCAATGAACACTATCAACCAAGCGTTGCACAAGACAAAACAAAATTCAATGCCAGGTGGAGCGCAATGAACGGAGGACGAATAACGTCTTTATTTTATTGAAAATATTATGTTTAGAAATTATGTTAATATACTTCGTTTATTTCCAAAAGTCTAAATTGGACATAGAATTGTATTTTCATTTATTAAACGAAAAGCTTGGTTTTTTATGCCATAGAATTAAGTATTTGAACATTAAGTATTCGTTAGAATAAGATCACAAATTTTAATGATCCTCTTATAGAGCTGTAAATCTTCTTGATGGCTCATAGATAAGAAAAATTGTGGCTAGCAAGAATGATGGAAACAATAGTGGTGGTTGGTGGCAACATGGTACACCCCAGCCAGGTGGGTGGAAGAGATATCTCCAAACCTTAATAGCCACTGAGGTCAATAAGGCCATAGCTAATTTATTGGCCAATTATAAAGGGCTCAAGCCATCAAAACAAACTTCAATATCCACCCCTCACTCAAATTCTTACCACTTTACTAGTTCTTACATATCCTCTAATAGGAGTGAAACTAGCAGATTAACCATATTAAAATAGAGACTATGGCTAAAAGAACATACTCCCACCATGGTAGTGGTTGAGATCGTGATGATAATGGGAAAATCTCCCTCACACTAGAATATTTAGAATTGTCTTGATGACTTGTAAGTGCAAGGAAAGCCAAAATAAAGTCTTTAGAGCTATTACAAATTGTATAGCCAATTATAAATAAAAGCCCTTAAGCAATAAAGTGAAATCACCTCTTTGACCCGCTAGTCTTACAAAATCCTCAAGTAGGAGTAAGACTAGTAAGTATGACCATGTCACTAGGAAGAAACCTCAAAATTTTGAGGAAGGGTGTACGTACAAATATTTTGTCTCAAGTAAACCCCAAGACTTCATGAGCGAAAAAGGAGTCATTAATGCCATGAAATGACTCGATGAGATCAGCGGGTGTGCTAAGAATGACACGATCAAATATGCATCTTAGTCCTTTAAGAGGACCCTTTAACATGGTAGAAGACCATGAGTTAATCTACTAGGAAAGTTACCCTACATGATACAAGATTGGAAATTATCGAATTAATAAACAAAACTTATTGCTCACCTCAAAGGGTTGAGAAAATAGAGTCAAACTTACTGGAACTGACCATGAAAACTTAGACCTTGAGGAGTATACCTCCAATTATAATGTCTAAGTTAGTACCATACCTAATTGCCCCTTAATCTAAGCATATCGCATGATACATTGGGGGATTAGCACCCAAAATTTAGGGGATGGTAAAATAATCTAATCCCATTACTTCCCGCTCATTTTAGACATGATCCTTGCCTTAACCAAGGATGAGTTTCGGTTAAGAGAGGCCAGGGTTGAGTTAGAGCCCAAAGGAAGAACTGATTTTTGAAAGAATCACTCAAGACCCAGTAAAGACAAATCAGAATATAAGGTTTATGGAAAAAGGGCATTTTGGGAAAATGCTTTCAAGAGCAATAAAAGGGTTGTGGCATATGCAAAAGATCTGGCCACAAGACCCACAAATGCAAGAGAATTAAGAATGCAGTCTGCTTTAAGTATGGAGATAATGACCACATAAGGACTAGCTATCCTGGACACATGAGTGACATTGGATTAAAACCGTCAACGCTAAGAAAGATAATGCTAAAGTTTTTGGTTGACCACTAGGGAAGCGGTAAAGGGCGCGAACAATATAACAAATACATTTCTCATTAATGATATTTATGTAAGAAGTCTTGTTTGACTTTGGAATTGATAAACGTTCTGTAGATCATAAGTTCTATAAATATTAGACATACCCTTAAGAACTTTAGATCGGACCTATGAGGTTGAAGTAAATGATGGAAATATAGAAATAACTTTTAGAGATTCCAGAAGGATCTTTTAAATCCATTAAGAATCACTCAATACCAATTAAGCTCTACTTATATCTCTAGTCGGATTTGATGTAATATCAAGTATGGACTAGCTATCCCGTAACCAGGCCCAAATTTCATGTGGTAAGAAGCTCATCAAAATCAAAAACCCCGATTAATAATGTACTCACCATTTATGGAGATCGTCACTATGTATTGCCAGAGAAAGCTTTTATGCTTAAGACATCCAAGCGTCTACAAAGAGTATGTGACATCTACATGACACAACTGACCACAGACTACCCAAAACCGGAAGTAGAAGACATCCTAGTCATATCAGAATTTCTAGACATGTTCCAGAAGACATACTGAGTTTACCCCAAAAGAGGCAGGTCGAATTTCAGATCGATATTCTATCTGGGTCCACACCTACGGCTGAGCCTCCCTATCGCTTAGCTTCAATGGAAATGAAGGAGTTGTAGAACACCTTAGGAGTATCCTAGAAATTCTAGAGCAAGGAAAATTTTATAAGTACCAGGTTTATCTTAGAGAAGTTTAGCATTTAAGATATGTGATAATTGAGCGTGGTATCCAAGTTGATCCCACTAAAAATCAAAACTATTACGAATTAGTAAGTATCCAAGCTGCCTACATAGATATGCAGTCTTCTAGGACTGGCAGGCTTATTCTAAAGGTTTCTTTAGGATTTTTCCTAGGATAGCCATTCCCTTAGCTGTCCTAACCTGTAAGAATGTTAAAATTGAATGGGACCTAAGCAGAGAGAATCCTTCGAGATTCTAAAGCAAAGATAAGCAATGCTCCTATTCTTACTCGAAAAGGTAAAATACTTTGTAGTATATTGTAGTGCCTTGCACACAGGTTTTGGTTGAGTTTTGATGCAAAGAGGCAAGGTGATCGCCCATGCATCGCAACAACTCAAGTACCAGAATAGAATTACACAACCCATGATTTGGAGTTAGGTGTGATTGTGGTTGCCCTTAAGCTTTGGCGACACTATCTTTATGGCACAAACTGTATCATATACACTGATCACAAAAGCCTGCAACATATAATCAATCAGAAGGAATTGAATATGCATCAATGATGATGGATGGAAACTTTGGGTAATCATGAATGCAAAATTCGTTATCATCCCGGCATGGCTAACGTCATGGATAACGCTCTTAGCCAAAAAGAAAAAGTTAAACCAAATAAGGTTCATGCTAAAAGACTCGAGCTATAGATTAACTTGATTGAACAAATTTTCATTGCTCAAAAGCAAACGCTAATGGAAGCGAATACTCCAACAACAATCTAGGTGGTAATGTGGATAAGTTAACACCTAGATCAGATAAAATTTTAAGATTTAATAATAGAATTTGGTCCCCAATTTTTGAAGGACTCAGAGATTTTATTCTAGGAGAATCTCATAGTTCTAAGTATTTTACGCACCCTGGTTGGGATAAGATGTACCAGAATAAATAAAGAATTATCGATGGATAGGTATGATGAAATCCATTGCATCTATATAGCTAAGTGTCTGATGTGTTCGCCAGTTAAGGATGAACATCAGAAATAGTCAGGACTTCTACAACGATTGGAAATTACCTAAATGGAAATGGGAGTTAGTGACAATGGATTTCATCACTAAGCTTCCTAGAACAAACCATGGTAATAGCGCCGTTTAATCATAGTTGTTGGATTGACTAAGTCGGCACATTTCTTGCCAATTAAAGAGACTTTTAGTCTAGAAAAGTTAGCTAAGTCATACATTGACAATATTGTATGTAACACCCTGTAAAATCATGTCCAGTAATATAGTGACACGTGTCGTATTTTATTTTTAAGTCTATTAAAGACTAACAGGGACTAAAAGCGTCAACATGCTCAAACTAAGTCTCTGAGTGATCTTCTGATGTCAACATGCATAAACCGAGCCTTTGAGTAATCATTAGTGTCAGCATGCTTAAAATATAGTCTCTGAGTGACAGTTAGTGTCAACATGCTTAAAATATAGCCTCTGAGTGACCATTAGTGTCAACATGCTAAAACTTGGCCCCTGAGTGACCGTTGTGTCAACATACCCAGCCTCTGAGTGACATTGGAGTCAACATGCTTATAATGAGCCTCTGAGTGACATTGGAGTCAACATGCTTATAATGAGCCTCTGAGTGATCTTTTACGAAGTCCTAACTCTCATATGTCCCATTTGTTGGACGAGAAGAATTAAATCCGCAATTATATAACAGTTGGACATCGGAGGGGTTAAAAGTGTCAACATGTTAATTTATACCTCTGAGTGACCTTTTAACGAACCGAGAGCTCGACAATGTTCGGGCATAATCCCGGGTACGCCAAATATTGGCTACAGAGGGCTAAATATGCTAAAAAGGTGTTTTAAGAGGTTCTAGGAGGTTTAATAAGTTGAGGGGCTAAAGTGACAAACTTCAAATCTGTTTATGGAGCGCTCGTAGGGCGAGAGAGGCAAGCCCTGTGCCTCTCGCGGGGCGCGAGAGGACTGCATCTGCAGAAAATTTGCTTGGCCTCCACATAAATTGCCAAAAACCATTGAAATCGAAACTATGGGTCCCCAAACAGCTATGCCACGTTTTAGGATACTTGTAAGCTTCCTCTTACACCCCTTAGCACCTGGCATCACCTCTTTCAAGCTCTTCAACTATAAATAGGTGCCAAGGTTCACCATTTGAACTTACACCTTTCTCATTCACAACTCTATCTCCCTCCTCTGGAAGTTCCTAACTGAAAGGAGCATCCAACTTAGTTCTATTGCATTCTATGAACCTCTTTTAAGTGTTCATTCCTCTTGCATTTTCGTTTATAGGCTTTTATAGCCAAAAGTCAAACGTTTTATGGAAAACACCTTGACTTGACCATTATGGTCTAGCCATTGTTCGTAACGAACATGGCTAAGTGATCGTAATAAGGTAGGTGTTAGCCCCTATAAAGGGCACCTCTTGAAGATCACGTTTGCTAGACCAATTGACGGGTCAAAGTTATTATAGTAAAAAGTCAAACATGCCATTTTTCGGAAATGTTATAATTTGATCTTATATATGTTATGAAACTTGTTTTGACACTTAAACAAGTTGGTAATAATTATTAGAACATGTAAGAACACGTTCGGCTCATCAATTTCAGTTCTAGGGTCGGTTCGCAACCGAAAGTCGCAAAGTTTGACTTCTGCTTTGACTTTCGATTCTGACCCGATTTAGATTAGTTAGATACTGATCTAAAGTCGCATTATGATCGTAATATAATGTAGCATAACCCTCTGAGGTTATATTACATGATCATAATCAGAATCTGAGTTTATGCACAAGTTTCGTAATTATGCCATTTTAACTAAAATGTCCTTTTTTGCATAAAAAGAGGTTTTAATGATAATGAACTTGAAAATGAGTTTCCTACTGATGTAATGTTATAAGTAGGATTATTTGGGATATCAAATCAGATTGTAAACTGAGTTTATGAGCAAGTCTTTGTATTATGTCGATAAATGACGATAAGGCCCTTATGGCTTATAAAATGGTTTTAATCACATCTTTTCAAAGTAAATCTTTTACCTACTGATATGTTATATTAAACAACATATCTAATACTTATAATCTGATCATAACATCAGTTTTCATTTAACATCGCATAAATCGTCATTTTACGACATAAACGCCATTTCGGCGCATAACATGGTCTTAAACCATACTTATCACCCAAGACTTGTTACCTACTAATTTTAAAACTTATTTTAAATATTTTTACAGTAGGTACATGATATGAACTCAGAATCCCAAATCATTTATAAACTATGTGTAAAATGACCAAAATGCCCATTCGGTGCATCGTTTGGTGATAAAAGATAAATTACACATATAATCAATATCCTACTGATATTATATCATAAATAAGTTATTTTTCCAGAAAAAAATTGATTTTAACATCAAATTATATTCAAGTTTCTTTCATAAGTATGAAATTACCAAAATGCCCCTTATGAGGCATAGTTTCATTTTAACACCTTAACGGGCATATAAGTTGGTATCCTACTGATATTCTAACTTATTTAAAATATAATGGCATATAGAACTTGTCCATGACTTATCCGGTTACCCGATATCGCTAATATGCGTATGGTTAAGCATATGTAACTAGTTTACGAAAATTAACCGAAACGGGTCTAACCTTGTCATTTAAGTCTCAAAATCCAAAATGTTTATAGTTTACCCATATTACACAAGTCAAAGTACTTGTCGGGTTTAAACTACATTCTATCCGATCATCGTTTAATCAAGCGATATACATTTTGATCATGTACACTACTCGGTCTAAGTCTATGACTTAAATAAGACCGTTAGTATTTAATTGGTTAGCTTATGCCATAATCCAGACTAGAGGCTTGCCGGTAAATGCTATCCGCACTTAGTACTTTTGTGTACGGCTGAGTTAATAAATCTTGCGTTTAAATGAACAATAGCTCAGGTAAATACTCTCGACTTATTTCCCATATACGGGCTTAGGATACGGTAAATTATGACCGCTTGGTCGGAAATGGGATCAATCAATGTCGATTAGTGGCTAGTAAATCCGCATATTCCGTTTTAATCAGTTTTGTTTGATAACTTAAACATCGGGGTTAACTACCGTGTCCTGGATATCCTCGGCTCATTACATTAGATAATGGGCACGATCTTAGCCCGGGGTGTAGGCATACACCTGACAGACGCTCAAATGCAACTATCCACACTTGTTAGGGATAACTCCTTCGTGAGTTCTTAAGTGGTGTGTACGTTAATCATGTTTTGGTTTTTGTATTAGGCCCTGTATGTATGGAAAAACATGTGAATCTGTTAACAAGGTTGCAAGGTCAACTTTCCCAAGTTATAAAATATTTTATGCCTTCGTGCACTTAAATTCATTTTCAAATATTTTCAAAATGAGTCAGTTGGGTGTATTTACCAGCGAAAGCTGACGTATTTTCAAAAGACTAAGCTTGCAGGTACAATACGAACATAGGCTGGAAGTGCTCGGTAGTGGTAAGAGGATCTTGCAAATCCTAGATCCGCCCAAAGTTTGTTTTACATTCTTTCTTTGTACAATTTATGATCGACTGTGGATATTCTATTACGAGCCTGTATATTATTTTGTATTTCGAACATTCGGTTTGTAATAGTAATTTAAATCCAAGACTTCCGTTGTGCTGTGTTTAATTGACTATGATGATATCAACTTTACGTCACGATATTCCCCACCCGGGCCCACCGGTGTTTGGTTGAAAATACGGGGTGTGACATTGTACCTCTACATAGAAGTAGCATTGCTAATAGTATCGGACATGGATAGCTGATATACATTCTATTTATGGAGAAGCTTTTAGCAAGCTTTAGACACTCGTTTAGATTTTACTACGGTTTACTATCCTCAGACAGATGGTCAAAATAAGCATAAGATTCAAACATTAGAAGACATGCTTAGAGAATGCTCTATTAACTTAAGTAGTTGTTGGAATGATCACCTATTATTGATCAAATTCTCCTACATTGATAACTTTCCACACTAATATAAAGCCACACTGTTTAAGGATTTATTTGGAAGAAAGTGTAAGACCATCGTATATTGGACAAATATGAGAAAATAAATTAACAAGGCCTAAGATTGTACTTGAGATCACGGATAAGATTATACAAATTCGTGATAAACTCAAGAGTGCCTGAGATAGGCAAAAGAGATACGTCAATAAGAGAAGGAAACCCCTTAAAATAACAAATTGGTAATAGAGGTATGTTAAAAGTATCTCCCTGGAAAGGTGTTATGAAATTAAGAAAGAAAGGCAATTTAAGCCCCTGAAAATGAGACAAAAGTACCTCTAAGATATTTGATTAAAATCTCGAGAATGAGATTTCTTTTAAGGGGGTGAGGATGTAACATCCTGATATTTTTATCAAATCCTATAGTGACACGTGTCTAGAAACCTTCCACATAATTCACAATGATGAAAGGAAGAGTTAAAAAATCATAAAAATAATATAGGTTTGAAGTTGAGGGGCTAAATATGCTAAAACTAGAATTTTTGACTGCTTCAGAAGGAAGTCCTTGCGGACCGTAACAATAAACCCCTTGCGGTCCACAAGGGGTATTTAAAGTAATGACGCACTAACAGCCTTGCGGACCGTATGGAGTACACCCTTGCGGTCCGCCAGGGGTACCCAGACAGCCAGAAACTCGCTGGACTCATCACACACCTATTTGAACACCCGAATCCGTGTCTATGCGTGCGACTAGTTAATATGGCATAAACCAAATAAAATAGTCGTATCGAGTCAAACCTCTTCAAAACCTTTCCATATCAAAATGTTTGGTTAAATAACCCATATCACAACAACATTTTATCATGTCAACGTTTAATCTAGCGGAACCGAGCGTAATTCTAAGTCAAGGGTCAAAGTTAAAAGACTTACCAATGACCCGTAAACATTCTAACGGATATATTATGTTCATTACGGACTACAGAGCCCTCCAAATAATCGCAACTAGGATTGTTATACTTTGAATACGGCTTTGCTATGAGAATTAAATACACTGTTTTAGCAACTACCAAAGGTAAAAACTTTTAGCCTATTTTATTTAAAAAACTTTGGATATGGCACTAGCCACTTGGTTCGGGTATTGCAAAAGAGCGAATGATGTCATAGAAATGTAAAAACCCGTTTTAATCCATTATGCTTGATAACATTAAACACTTGTTGGTTAATAGCATCGTGTCCGGGCCCGACTCATTAATTGTAATGGCCATATAAAATAAGCGTGGGGTGTTGGCATACACTTGACATACCCAAAATATTAAAGATGGTGTGTATATTTATCATGTGCCTGCATTTGATTCTGGTCCCCGACTGTATTTACAAGCATATAAAACTGGTAACAAGAAATCTATCCCAATGTCAAAATAATATGATTACCATATGGTTTTCATATATATATATATATATATATATATATATATATATATATTAAAAGAGTCTGTTAACAGTGTTTATCAGTGTAAACTGACGTATTATTAAAAATTAACCACAAGTGGCGAACCTCAATAGTAGGCTGGATATGGTTCGATCGTAAAGATCTGGAATTTGCGACTCCATGGCTAAAGATCTACGATGTTTGAGGTCTATATTTTTTTGATCCTGCCTTGTGGGATATTTGTATCGCACACAATATTATAAACTTTTATTCAATGTAATTTCAAGTTTTCATACTTGTACTTTATCATTCTCTACTTACTCGGCCAATTGTGATACTGTCATCCGACCGCCACGCTTATAACTCAAGTCTTGGCCCACCGGGAAATTAGGGTGTGATAGTTTTATAAACAATGTCTTTGTCATTTATTTTAGACTTGTTATCTAATTTGGGCTATGTAAACCTAAACACGTTACTTTGGTTTATAACTCTTAAACACTTGGTATTGTAATAATGTGTTACATATATATGTTTGCTAACCGGATACTATGAAAACCTTTCGTGCCACGCCTCATGTTTTCGCCTTCGTCAGGGTGTGACAGTGAAGACACGTGGAGGTGAAGCAGGAAGATACAAAGAAAAATGCTTGGACACACGATAGGAGTTATGAGGAGGTAGAGGAGACATAGGGTTTCGTGAGAACGTATGTAACAACCCTCGGCAACCCGCCCTTGTTAACAAATGAACACCATCCACGATTTGAAGCACTGTTTATTTAGGTTGGTTTATTAATAGATATGAATATGAATAATAATTACATTAGCTTTATAATCTTTCAAAAATAACAAAAATTTTATAATTTAAATTTTTTATATGGCAATTAATGACTTAACAAAATATATTTTAAGGTTCCAAAAATCAGGTTATCACAATGAGAATTTGTTATGACTTCTTGCTTACTATTATGCTTTGATTGATTATTATTCCACCACGTAATTCTAATAACTGTTAAAAGTTGGTCTTTAATTAGCAAAACTTACTTGAACTTAAAACAGAAAAAAACGTTTTTTAAAATAGTCAAAAACCTTCTCTTTTTATTTAAAAGTATTTAGAAAATATTTTAAAAACAAATGCTAATATTAATAACATAAAATGACATAAACGAACAAAAAGAGCGAGTTGTATTAAGGTGAAAGCTGAAGAGAAGGGATACATTTAATAATGATAACAATAAAAAAGGTATCTCTAGTATTGTTTATTAGTTATATTCATTGACAATGCGTCATCACACGGTATTCAGGAAAGGCCACAAATATATTAGTGACTAGTTTTGAGTTTTGTTTAAAATAATAACGCAACGTTTTATTTTAGTATTTTATTCCCATTATTTTACAACTAAGAAATTGTGTTAGTTCAAACCTAACAACTAGCCAGATATATGAAAATTATGTTTAATGTATATTATGTTAGCTTAATTCATTAGTATTATTAATTGATACTTTTATTATACATATGTGCAATGCTAAGAAAAAAATGAAAACAAAATAGTATTACAAATATGCAATGTTACGAAAAAACTTAAACCTCCACCCCACCCCACCCTAAAAACCTAAACCCTAAAAAACTAACTATAAAATTTAAATTAAAGTAACACTTAAACCGCTAAGTTTCATATGCAACATATACATATATTGCTCATTTTTAATACATTTTTTAAATTTTTTTATCCATTAGAATACTCTTTTTTATAAAAAGAATAGCAAAAACAAGACCCACAAGATAAAAGAGAAAGAGTGACGGGCAACACAGTGGAATGGTCTTGGCTTTGGATAAGGGAACCACGAACGAGCGAAGAAATGATGGAATGGGAGACTCATTGGAGATTCGGTTCTGGTAGGAGGTATGGTAATAAGAATGGGTGAAAATGGATGGGAGATAATTAAGGAAGCTTTTTGGTGGATTCGGTCAAGGCGAGGCTTTATGAGGATGTGAAGGTTAGTAATAATTATATGTGATGAAGTGGTCTAAATGGATGCAACTAAATATAACATCTTCATGTGGAAAGCTTAAAAGACGAAACATATTAGTGGATTCTAGTAGTTGTATCTTTTGTGGGTTGGCGGATGAACCGGTGGAACACTTGTTTCTGGAGTGTGGGGTAGTGGCGGTGGTATGGAATTTTGTGACATCTTAGTGTAAAGTGCCTCATATTATTGGTTTTTCTACGAGAGATCTTGTAGAGTTAAATCTACATGTTAATCTATGTCTGCTAAAGAGGAATGCTTTCATGGTATAATTATTGTGGCACGTTTATGTGGAAGTCAAGGAATGATGCTAGGTTCTGAAATAAAGAGGTAAAGATCAAAAAAATTATTTGTAAAAATTAGGTCGTTTAGTTTTCTTTGGTATAAGAATAGATCGAATCATAGGTCTCTTAGCTGGACAGATTGGTGCTCCTTTAATCCGATGTAAGTTTTGTTTTGGATTTATGTCGTGTCCTTTGGGGCTGGTGTTGGTGTGTTTTCAATGAAATTAACCGTATATATATATATATATAATATATATATATATATATATATATATATAGAGGATAGGGTTCTAGAGTGAACACTAGGTTGATAATGAATTGTGTGAACTAATCTGAGCCATTGGATTATATCATATAGAGATTTCTAAATAATAGCAAGATTGTAATTATAATGTTATAACTTCCCTTTAAATTAATTGACAGAAGAGTATTTGCGTCTTTTGTAAATTGCATTTATTAAACAATATAATCAAAATTCCTAAAATCTTACTAGTTTTCGTATATACAAGATTTACAGTTGTTAGTGTATACACATGTGTACAATCTCGATAGTATTAGTTTATACAAGATACACAGATGTTAGTTTATACACATGTGTACAGTCTCGCTAACTATCAATTTATACAAGATACACAGTTGTTAGTTTATACACATATGTACTTGAATAATACACATGTGTATAAATCTGGTTCATACCGACCTATGGGAATAAGATGTAATTATACACAAGTGTATAAGTCTTGTATATACTAACCTGTATACACATATGTAAAAAAACATAATTTAACTAGGTTTAATATTTAATTTTAAAAAGAACATAAGAGTTTATTTAAAATAAACATTAGCCCTTTAATCTCTCATAATTAAAATAATAGAGAAATAATTAAAAATGAGAGAGAGAGAGAGAGTTAAGAGATGAGAAAATTAAGAGATTTCAATTAAAAGTACTTGACTTATATTAATATTACCCTTTTAATCTAAAAAATGATCAAATGCCATGATTAGTTCACTCAGTTCATTCTTAAGAAGTTGTTCACAAATGATCCTAATCAATATATATATATATATATATATATATATATATATATATATATATATATATATATATATATATATATACGAGAATTATAAAAAGCAAACCCACTTAAGTTAAGAAAATCGTGAAAACTTTTTGTCTCATAGAAAAAATATTATAGAGAAATTAACATAAGTTTTGAGCCAAATAAAACAAAAAAGCGTCGAATACCTTTTAAAAACATAAAATTAAATTAAAATTTGCTGTTACGTATGTAAAATTCTCTGTTGTTTATGTAACTATGATGTTACATAAGGGACATACGTATTTGTTTTTTTAAGCACCCAACACGCATAATTTTTTTTCTTTTTTACTCAGAACGCTTAAAAACATATGTATTACATTTGTTAATTTTCTCCATAAAAAAGCTTTTTATTTCAATGAATTTTCACGGTTTCGTCAACTAGAGTGGGTTTTCAATTTATCCTCATAGTTAAAAGAACCACATCCGAATTTAAAAACATATAAAAGTTAAATGCTTTTTTCTTTCCTATGGTTGTTTGAAAATAAATATTACAGTCCATAATTTAAAATTACTAAAACAGTATCATTTTTTTCACTTTTGTTACAATTACACTCCGTCTTTATTAACCCTATCCAATTTACCCCTAAGTTTTTGATGAAATACACCTATATTAAATAAATAAAAAATAAATTTTTTTTATAAAATATAAAACAACTTTAACCTACTCCCCAACCCAACCATACTCCATCTCTGCAACTTCAAACAAACACCACCAAAACTGAAGATCAAAAACAAACACCACCAAAATTCCAGTACTTTAAACAAACAATGATGTTTGTGAATCACCACCATACTACCTCTACAATATAATTTCAAAATCTAAAACTGGTTTCACTTTCTTTCTTCTATGGTTTCATTCCCCCTACTTTTCACCATCAACCACTGCAACCACACCTTCAACAAAGGTGGTAAACTCGAAATCCTCAAAACCACAACCACCACCAACACTCAACTAGAGTGGGTTTTCAATTTATTCTCTTAGTTACAAGAACCACATCCAAATTTACAAATATATGAGTTAAATGCATTTTTCTTCCCTGTGGTTTGTTAAAAATAAAAATTATAGTCAATTAATTTAAAAGTTGCCAAAACAGTATTGGTACTTTCACTTTATTTATAATTACAATCCACCTTTATTAACCCTATCCAATTTACTGTTAAGTTTTAATAAAAAGACTAAATACCACTATGTTAAAAAAACATACAATTTTTATTAAATAGAAAACAACTTTAACCTACTCCCTAACCCAACCTTACTCCATCTCTGCAACTTCAAACAAACACCACAAAACTGAAGATAAAAAATAAACACCACCAAAATTCCATTACTTTAAACAAACAATGATGCTAATGAATCACCACCATACCACCTCTACAATCTAATTTCAAAATCTAAGACTGGTTTCACTTTCTTTCTCCTAGGGTTTCATTCCCCATAATGTTCACCATCAAACACTGCAACCACATCTTCAACAAAGGTAGTAAACTTGAAATTCTCAAAACCACAACCACCACAAACACTCAACTAGAGTGAGTTTTCAATTTATCCTCTTAGTTATAAAACAACATCAAAATTTAGAAATATATAAGAGTTAAATGCGTTTTTCTTTTATGTGGTTTGTTGAAAATAACCATTATGTCCATTAATTTAAAAATTGTTAATAGTAAGAGTACTTTCACTTTTGTTACAATTACAATCCACCTTTGTTAACCCTATCCAATTTACCATTAAGTTTTTAATGAGAAGACTAGAATACCCATATGTTAAAAAAAAAAAAAAAAACAAACAATTTTTATATAATATAAAACAACTTTAACCTGCTCACCAACCCAACCATCCTCCATCTCTTCAACTTCAAACAAATACCACAAAAACCGAAGATCAAAAACAAACACCAGCAAAATTCTAGGACTTCAAACAAACAATGATGTTGGGTCTACAATCTAATTTCAAAATCTAAAACTGGTGTCACTTTCTTTCTCCTAGGGTTTCATTCCCCATAATGTTCACCATCAACCACCCCAACCACACGTTCAACAAAGGTGATAAACTCAAAATCCTCAAAACCACAACCACCACCAACACTCAATTAGAGTGGGTTTTCAATTTATCCTTTTAGTTATAAGAACAACATCCAAATTTTAAAATATAAAAGAGTTAAATACATTTTTTTCCCTGTAGTTTGTTAAAAATAACCATTATAGTCCATTAATTTAAAAATTACCAAAACAGTATCAGTACTTTTACTTTGTTACAATTACATTCCACCTTTGTTAGCCCTATCTAATTTACCGTTAAGTCTTTGATGAAAAGACTAAAATACCCCTATGTTAAAAAAAATAAAAAAACAAACAATTTTTATAAAATATAAAACAATTTTAACCTGCCCCCCAACCCAACCTTACTCCATCTCTGCAACTTCAAACAAACACCACCAAAACCGAAGATCAAAAACAAACACCACCAAATTCCAGGACTTTAAACAAACAATGATGCTGGTGAATCACCACCATACCACCTCTACAATCTAATTTCAAAATCTAAAACTGGTTTCACTTTCTTTCTCCTAGGGTTTCATTCCCCCTAATGTTCACCATTAACCACTGCAACCACACTTTCTACAAAGGTGGTAAACTCGAAATCCTCAAAACTACAACCACCACCAACACTCTGGTATGGTTTCCGGCAACCGTACTCACCCCACCATTCCAGAACCATTCACGTAAAATTTACAACATTATTCATCGAAAAGGACCGTAAGAATGGGAGACGAAGAGAAAGAAGATCATAGTCTACGTCAGCTTTACGTGGGGGAGGTGTTATACAGCTGCGGGTAGCGGAGAGCGGTGGTGAAAGAGGTGGTGGAGGATGTTCAAAGTACTACAAAACATAGCATCCAGGGCAACTATGGGTCGACTTTCAGACAAAGGCAACTAGGGATGATTGATGGTAGATTCCGAATAACTAGGTTGCAATTTTGTGTAGGTAAATGGCATGGTGGTAGTGGTGTGTGGTAATAAGTCACTGGAATTTTGGTGTAGATGACGATGATGCGAAAGAGGAAGAAGATGGTGGTGTGTGCGTTGAGTTATTGGAATTTTGGTGTGCGAAAGGGGAAGAGACATGGTGTCGATGGTGGTATGTGCGTGTTGAGTCATCGAAACTTTGGTGGTGGGTTGTTGGCGGTATGTGATTATTCAAAGAAGAAGAAAAGGGTTTGGGTGGGTATACATTTAGAAAAGAAGATAGGGTTTGGGTGGTTGGTAGTGCCGGTTGTATTTTTGTCTTTAATTATAAGAGGAGTGTTATGGTCATTTTACATGAAACTAACAGAATAAATAGATGAGGTTAACGAAGGTGTACTGTAATTGTTATAAAAGTGAAAGTACCAATACTGTTGTGTCAATTTTTAAACTAATGGATGGTAATGGTTATTTAAAACAAACCAAAGGGACGAAAAACATAATTAACTCAATTTAAAAAAAAAATACTTAGAACATCATGAGAATTAGACCTCATTTGGAGGTCAAAAATTCGAATCCAAGCCAACACGGGTTTTCATTCCATCATGCGTTATGCTAGAGAGTATCGGCTCTTATGGCGGTACAAAGTCTGTCAAGAGGCAATCGACGGTATAGTTTCCTGTGAGGATACAGAAAGGTCTCGTTAAGACGGTGTTATGCTCTTCCATGAAGAAACCTAGTAGGTTGTTATCCGGGGCTGCCCTCAGAGTCATGCTTGCAGCTGCCCAATACTAACCACCGAATGGGTGATATCTCGCTGTTAAAAAAATATTTGCAGTCTTACCCTATTTATTTTCATCTAATTGTTTTATGTTACTTACTATTTACATGATACATCCAAAGAAATTATATTGGCCAACGACACTTGACATATGTGTAACTCATATGCCTTTCATATATATTTTTTTTCGTTTAGAACTTTTAAAATATATATTTTTTTAATAAAATTTCGAATATACTTTGTGACATATTTATTTTTTATCTACGTTTTGATTTAAATTTTATTCAAAACGGAGTTGCACGTGATGATATACAAGTCAAAGAGTCATCTAAGCCTTATGTAACGTCATTAAAACACATATTTGATGCCAAATTTTTCCATGTTTCGACGCACGCCGAGGTGCAAGAAGGGTTTAGACCTTATATAAAAGTTTTGATTTTATTTTTACAAAGTTTTATGGGTTTAATACTGGTTTTAGTTAAAAGTTGTGATTAACAAGGTGATAAAAATGATTCTTCCCACAACAAAATAAGGTATGAACTATTAAAAGACCTGATAAGGAGTGGGAATAAACATCATATATTATGATGTATGTTAAAAGTATATAATATTTATTGTTGTAGTAGCTATATTTAATTTAAACAAAATAGAAAAAAAATCACGTACCACGCAAATATATAAATATATAATCGTGTCGGATTTAAATCCCTTTATTATTGAGCTATAAATAGCGAATGGCAGTCATGTTCCACGCGTTAGACTTTTTCCATTAACAAGTAATATAACATGTGATGCGATACCACATATAAATGCACGTATATATTATTATTATTGTTATTATTATTATTATTATTATTTTCGTATACGTATAGGATGACGATATTTAGTTAGGTGAAAGTAGACACTCCGCTCGTCTCGCGATCTTCTTAGAAAAAAAAAATGATATCTACATAATTTAGATTAGGAGTGGGCTCCTTATAAAAAATTATATATACGTGATTCAGATTAAAAGTGACCTCCTTAAAAAAATATATACACGTGATTCAGATTTAGGAGTGAGCTGTCATTATTAATTCAATCTTCGAGAACAGAAGTTATAATAATTTAGAACAAAAACGGAAAATTAAGCGGTATTTCAGGGACCACTATAGTAGTATATATTATTGAACGAACCTCTGTATCCTCTTGCCAAACACAGTGTCTTCTCCTCCAAAGTTTGGGCTTGAAGATGTCGATGAACGATGAGCTTTTGGAGCAAGTATACCATGAGAATTGCCCAGGCTGTAAAGTGGAACGTAATAAACGGATCCGAACCGGGTATCCCATCAAAGAGCTCATTTCTATATGGGTCGTGGTGCTATGCGTTGGTGAGTATATATTCCTTAATTATTACATAATCATCTATGTTTCATCATCTAATTATATGTTACTGTTTACTAATACTGTATCATAATAATATGTTTGTGTTTTAATATTTTCCATTAAAAGTGTCTAAGTTAGGGATGAGATCAGTACCGTATCAGTACTAATATAGGTAGTATTAAAGATACGAAACTAAAAATGAGTAAAAATACAAAACGAATATCGTACCGACTATGGTGGTATGGTACCAATTTGGTGTCTTTGTCATGTAAGAGAAAAAAATATAGAAAACTAAAATGACTATCTGTATTTAGAAGCTTACTATTTATTAATTTATATATTATTGTAATTATACAAAATCAAAAAAATATTAAAATAAGTGTCTGCGAGTAAGATAGGTATAGAGATAGTCGTATGGGAGATTACTTTTAAAAAATAAACAATGTTTATAGAGAATTGTGTTTTTTTTACTTAAAATTATATATATGAAAATAAAGACTCAAATGAGAATGCTCTAAATAAAAGAAGATATATACCTTGAAATAGGGGTGTTTACGGTTTGGTTCAATAGCATGAAACCGTTCAAACCGGTCATCTATTTGGTTTTAGGATCAGTTTTTTTATTTTGTTTGGGTCGATTGGTTTTAAAAAAATTTTAGAGTAGCGAACGGTTTAGTTTACAATTTATAAAATCAGTCGTGTAACAGGACAGGACCATAAGATTGGTATACATATATAACTTTATTTAGACATATCATATTAGTTCTTTTATCCTTTGGTATTCATTCTTGGTTTGGTTATGAGTAGGGATGTTCACGGTTTGGTTTCAAACTGTGAAACCGGTCAAATTGGTCATTGGTTTGGTTTGGTTTCACGTTCAGTTTTTTTGTTAACTTTTGATCGCTTAGATTTAAAAATTTGAAACCGTAGTGAACGATTTGGTTCACGCTTTTTACCGAAAACCAAATTATATTAAACCGGACCGGACCGTAAGATTTAATAACATATTTTAGCTTTATTATATATCTTATGTTACATGTATTTAAATATCTATATTTTATATTAGGCTTAATTAAAATAGAACTATTGATTATATCATACTTATAATTTACCTACCTTCTTTCTTTTTATTAACTATGATTAGGTAGGTGATGAAGACGGTCATTTCTTTTTATTAACTATGATTAGGTAGGTGATTTAGGCAGGTGATGAAGACGGTCATTAATTCAAATATCATTAATACCCAATGGACTATCGATTATGTTTAATTAAAATAGACCTATGATCATACTTATAAGTTACCTATAGTTTTTCTTTTTTTTAAGTGTGATTATGTAGGTGATGTAGAAGCTCATTTGTTCAAATATCATTAATACCCAATAGACTATCTAATGAGTTAAAATAATAATAATTAAGGGTTGCTAAAAGTTAACAGTTTTTGTTCCTAAATGTTATTTCATGTGTAAATTGATTAGTTCAAAATGTTAATGTTTTACGCAATTTTTTTATACTAGTCCGATAACGACAAAACCGTGAAACCAAACAGTTCGGTTTGGTTTGGTTTTAGATGAATATTTGCAATTCTTGATATCTTTTGTGTTTCTTTGATGAATATATGATAGAGTAATTTGCACAAAACGTCCTTTAAGTTTCACCAATCTTTCTGGTTTCAGCCTTAATCTTTAAAAGTTGCCAAAACCAGCCTTTAAGATTAATTTTGTTGCAGGTTTCATCCTTTATCACTAACCCAGTTACTAATCCATGTTAAATGGCCTCACATGCATAGCATGTGAGGGTAAAACCGTCTTTTCATCTCTCTCTCTCCACTTTCTTTATCTTCAAACTCTTTCACCTTCACCTTCATCTTCAAACTCAAATCACAACCAAAACTCCAAATCCACAAATAATCAACTAATTGAGCATATATAACTACGATTCAAGCAAACAGATAATAGATGTAGATCGATATTGATGCTTAGAAGCCTAATACTGTTCAATCAACCTCAAATCCACACGTAATCAAACAAATTAAGTACAATACAACTTCAATTCAATCGATCTACTCAAATCCACAAACAATCAAACAAATTAAGCACAATCCAGCTCTAATTCAACCGATCTACTCAGATCCACACACAATCAATCAACAAAACACACAAAACCTAAATCAAACTTAATTCGAGCTAAAACATCAACCGATCGAAAGTAATTTTACAAACAAAACGATAAATCTACTTACGCGAATCCTTGATTGTAGATATCGATCGAAACGGAGACTTTTTCGGCGCCGGATTTGAGTCGGTTGAGTGTAGCTTTCTTGTGCGCTACGATGAACGGAGAATCGGAAGTGGCGATTACCGATGATGAAATGACGATGAGGAGTGTTACGATTGAGATGAGAGAGTTGTTCATCGTGAAGTTCGCCATTTTTGAGATGCGGGTTGAGATTTTGCAGGTTGAAGGTGAAAGGATAAAGAAAGTGGAGAGAGAAAGATGAAAAGACGGTTTTACCCTCACATGCTATGCATGTGAGGCCATTTAACATGGATTAGTAACTGGGTTAGTGATAAAGGATGAAACCTGCAACAAAATTAATCTTAAAGGCTGGTTTTGGCAACTTTTAAAGATTAAGGCTGAAACCAGCAAGATTGGTGAAACTTAAAGGACGTTTTGTGCAATTTACTCTATATGATATGTCTAATGTTGAATTTGAACAATCGCTTACTATGTATAATATTTAGTTAGGTCATCGTCCTTGTAATTATTTTTGCAATACTATTGATTAATCATTGCCCAATTGTTTATATTTAGTACAATAAGGCAATTTATCGAATGGAAGTGGAAATGTAAATGATAAGGTTGTTTATTTGTACAAAAACCCATAATATATATTTGGATTTATTTATCTATGTTGATATATGGATGATTAAGACATTTTGGACATATTTGTTATATTATATTTTAAGGATATTTTTATAAGTTCAAATTGCGAAATTAAACCGAAACCTACCCGTTAGTAAGGGTTCGGTTTCAAATTACAATGGTTTAGTTTTGGTTTGCGATAAAAAACCATTACTAACGTGTGGCTCACGGTTAAACCTAAAAACCGTTACAACTGGACTATAAACACTCCTATCTTGAAATGTGAAAAGAGTTTGGAAGGGCGAGAATGAAAGATATGAGGAGTCAAACTCAAAAATCTATAGCATCAACTCCCTTTTCTAACAATATGCATCTGGGTCGCCTTAAGATCCACCGCTCCTTGTCCTGTTCCACGTCCAGATCGGTTGTTTCTCGTTCATATTCAGTTCAGATGTGGCAGAGACAAGATTAGCATCTTTCATCCTTGTCTATATTTGGTTCGATGGCCAAGCTAGGTTGCCAAATCAACCTCTCGACCAACCATTTTTTTTGCGGAAACGAGTCTAGTAAATCTCACACCTAAGTCTTAAATGCATACGATATCTTTATACTTAATTATTTATTTGAATAAATTTTGCAATAAACTTATTAAATAAAAATGACACAAATCTACAATTGAAACGTAAGAAAATATTGAAGCTGGTAAAGGTCAAGAGGTTATAACAAATAGAGTGAACTTAAACAAACACAAATCTACAAGGGTGTAAAGTAGAGTAGAAATAACATTTGTCGTTAAAAAAATTAACACTACTTACACATAACTAAATCTCACACCTGAGCCTTAAATGCATCCGTACTTGTTTATAGAAACTATACATAGCTTTTCCGCACACATTCACTTGCATCACATGCACATGTGCTCTTGGAACCGTGCAATAAGGTCACCCATAACATGGCTCTCCCATTTAAGTTATCTTAGCCCCCATCCATGCTATTCAAGAATATTATAAAAATGGAAGCATAAGGTAACAACTAGTATGGAAAGTTGGTCTCCTCCTTTGGAAGTGTTTGCTGCTAACCAAGGCTTATTGTTCCTGCAACCACATTTATCTAATCAATCAACATCAAATAGAAACTTAATTAATTAGTATAGTTAGACGTTGAGGTCTGCTTAACGTACTTCCGTCCTAAAAACATCAAATCAATGGGATCTTTTATGTTTTAGTTTGAAAATGAAGAAAATTCTTGAACGTATTACATTCGCCAAGAAAATTGTTGCAAACCGGGTTACCAATAAAAAAACATCTTACGCGTGTGTGTAAGATTATTTGAGAAACAAGGGTGCAATTGAGAATCGTGAGAACCAAGGGTACAACTGACATCGATTATGCTTTTCCTTCACAGCACTGCCGATATCATCTCTCTTTCCGTTTCTTTACTTCATGGTACGTGTGTTCCGTTACATTGTTTCCCATTTTCGAAAAGGTAACATTTAGAAACTTGTATCGTGATTTCTATTCTAGGTAAGGGATTTTAACATCGCGGAGAAAGAAGAGGACATTAGTTACTATGCAGGCTTTGTTGGTAAGATGATTTTACATGTTATTTTCATTAAAGGTGGATAGAGTGGTAAGTGGTAAAAACATGGGTCTCATTGGGTTGCCCCAAAACATTTTTGTTCCAATAATCTTTTTAAGTTCTGCAAGTAGTTAGCATGTCAAATCTTATTAAAAGAACTATATTATCTCACTTATAATGTTTACAAGGTTTTATGTGTATTATAGACGACTTTTGATTTGCATGACCCATTTGTCCCACTTGATTGGTTTCCATTTTTACTAATCATGTGTTTTAATGTTAGTGTAAACCTAATCGACCCATTTATAAGTAAATGGGCTGAAGTTATCATATATATACCTTATTTATTTCTCAATCATATGAAGGGTCTGCGTATATGATTGGACGTGCACTTACATCTGTCTTTTGGGGAGCAGTAGCTGATCGTTATGGTCGAAAACCAGTTATTCTTTTGGGCACTTCAACAGTGTTCGTTACTACTTCAATTGATATTATTCCAACATATGTTTCATAAAATAATCATAATCTTTTTTTTGTTCTCTAGGGTTATTTTCAACACAATTTTCGGTTTTAGTGTCAACTATTGGATGGCTATTACTTCGAGGTTTCTTCTTGGTTTCTTAAATGGGCTACTTGGACCTATAAAGGCATATGCATGCGAACTTTTCCCAGAGGAACATCAAGCTTTAGGATTGTCAGCTGTAAGCAATCAATCATGAAACTTCAAGTTATTATTATAATTAAACGAATCATATTTTCACATAATTTTCTTGCCTGGAAATTAACAAATTGGGTGATCTAATTCAGATCAGTACATCATGGGGGATAGGACTGATCGTTGGTCCGGCTTTGGGAGGTTTCCTTGCACAGTTTATATATCCACTTGAAATATTATATATGTGCTTTGTATGATGTTCTATATGTCATGAGGCAATTACATTGGGAACACATTCTTTAACATGAATATTGATAATCTTGTAGGTTTTCTTATATTCATCGAAATTATTTCCAAAAGTGGTGTCTCAACCCTATAAATGCATGAGTATCACGAAAATAAATTTCAGATAATGAAAGAAACCTAATAATGTATGAAAAAAACCATAGAGAAAGAATTGTAAGAATGGAAGATAAGTTGCATATCTTTTAGTCTTGTAAGTAAAAGACTAAAAGATATACACTTGACCGATGCACCTTTTTATATAACATTGCTTTTGTTTATGAAAAGTTAGTTACATAATTTCTTTGTGTAAAGTCTAACTTTAGACTTAGCCTTATTTTTGGGATCTCATTTAAGTTTATACTAGCATGTACTCATCATCTCCCAACATTTATTTTAGTTTGAACTTCAATGGTCTTAATTTTTGTGATTGTTTTGAAATTAAGCCTGCAGAGAAATTTCCAAGTCTAGTATCTTCGGATTCTTTATTTGGCAGGTAGTGTTATCCCTTTGTCAACTTTGTTATTTCTTAACAGTATGATATTATCTGCAAATATTATTTTGGTTTAGTTATGAAAAAGTTGCAACCATGACTTGTTATGCAGGTTTCCATACCTATTGCCTTGCCTTACCGTCTCCAGTTTCGCACTTCTTGTTACTATTGGTGCAATTTGGCTTCCGGTACAGTTTTATGCAATTAGAAACTTCTTAATCCATTAGGATGCATGTTAACATGACATTCATTCAATATAATCATGAAAATATAAGAGATTTTGTTGAAGAAAAGAAATTGGCTTATGCAAGTGCAAATCCTTAATCATTGTTGATTATATTTTATAGGCTTAAAAATGACAAATAAAGTAGAATATTACTACACATACATTTTTCTATCTGATTATTTCATGCTCTGAAAATGAATCATATTTATAAAAAAAGTGAAACTGCAGGAAACACTACACTTTCATAAAAAGAACGAGTTGGAGTCCGCGGACGCTGACAAAACAGAGGAAAAAGATTCTAATTTGATGAGCCTCTTTAAGAACTGGCCCTTAATGTCTTCTATCATTATCTATTGTGTTTTCTCTCTTCATGACATGGCTTACACTGAGGTAAATTTAAAATTAGATTATTAACTTACAAATTCACTGTTTGAAACAAGTCTATACAAATGAGCCATTTCCACCATCCTTTATACCCTCACGCCAAAACTTAAACATTTTACCATGTTTTTATAACCTTGATTCTACTATATATACATTTAACTTCACTCTTCATAACTTCACAGATTTTCTCATTATGGGCTGAGAGTCCTAAGAGTTTGGGGGGACTCAGCTATACTACTGCGGATGTTGGCACGGTCTTATCCATCACAGGTGAGATTATTTATTTATGGTTTTGTAGTTTTTCTAAAACCAAGCACATCAAGCAAGGTATCATTTCAACAAAGATCACGTGTTGAAAGCGAACATTGAAATGTTCTTGTCTGAAGACCAGCTTGTTGATATTTTTTACAAAACCTCTAGATGACAAACGTTTTAACGTTCGATATTTACTTTCCACGCAAACAAACTTTGCACCATTGTTCTAGCGAAATATTTAAAATATGTTTATTTATTCGACAAATTCTGCAAATTAAGTGCAATAGAAAAACGTTTACTTGATGCCTTACTCCATTATTTTATCTTAGAAACATGCAGTTTTTATGTTCTATATATTAATACAAAATGATGATTGTTTCAGGGTTGGGCCTTCTCATTTTCCAGACTGCATTATATCCAATTGCAGAGAGGATATTTGGGCCCATCATGGTAGCTCGCATCTCAGGGGTAAACAATATTCCATCAAACTCTTTATTGATTCATTCGTCTACTGTAGTTTTTTTACGTGCTAATCCAACTGTCTCTTGTGTAGGTTTTGTCTATACCTCTACTCACAGCTTATCCATACATAGCGTTGTTATCTGGCTTCATGCTCGCCTTTACATTAAATTTAGCTTCGGTAGTGAAGAATGTTCTATCAGTAAGTTTTTCAGATATTAATCGTCTACGAACTTTCTAAGTTGGTTCGTTTACAAAGATTGGATTGCAAATTTAACGATAGTTCTTGTGGATATATGTTCCCAAGATTCACTACATCGACCTGTTCCTAACCCCCTCATTTTGCTAACTATGGTTGCTGGTTTCCACAAACAGTTATAAAAAAAATTCTTTTAGCATGTATACAAAGGTCATATCATATGCTGCAGTAACATAAACAACCATCATATTACCAAAAAAATACATCCGACGCATTAATTGTACAAAATTAAAGTCTTAAAGTTCAATTCTTTATTTGTGTTGTGATCATCTCCGCTTTATTTCTATCACCACAATTTATATGTGTTGTAACCATCTCCGTTTTATCTCTATCACCACAAGCTTTTCCTTTTCATCAGATCTCCATCATAACTGGGACATTCATCCTGCAAAATAAAGCGTGGTAATATTATTGTTTCTCTGCTTTTTCTTTATTTTTATAGTGTTAGGTACATAAATTAAGTATTATATTCTACAATTGTACATGGATAACAGAAACAACACCAGAGAGGTGCAGCCAATGGTATTTCCATGACTTTGCAATCAATTTGCAAAGCAATTGGTCCATCATGTGGAGGAGCACTGTGAGTACTCATTTGTTTAATACTCTCAAATCCAAGTGTGGGTCAAAACGAGTTGTGGTTAGAAAGGGTCCTTTTTGTTGTTAATGCATTAAATATGATTAGGTAGACTGCAAAAAACCGAACTGCTGAACACCCCTAGACTAACTTGGTCAAGTTTAAATTTTAGCTAATTAGTTCTAACATAACTACCTCAAATTAAATATCACTTATCTCTATATTTGCAGTTTGTCATGGTCCCTGAAGAGACAAAATGCAACATTTCTTCCTGGTACGCGCTTTTTAACTTAAAAATGTTGCAAAGAAAGACAAATTGTGTCTTTAAAAATAATGAGATTTACTTGTTTGTTTGATTTCAGGTGCCCAGATGATATTTTTTCTCTTGAATATAATTGAGGGACTTGGAGTTCTATTAACGTTCAAGCCGTTTCTGATCACAAACAATAGCTAGTATATAGCACTCGAATGCGGGTTTGATTCTAGGGAATCCAAGGACTATACCCTAGTCGCCAAAACGATATAGGTGACAATTTTTTTATTGGACTTCCAAGTCAACCAGGCATGGTGTTTAAAATGTTATATTAGTCGTGTGTAGGTTTCGAATGTCATTCATTTTCTCAAGGGTTAAATAGCTAAAAGTGTAGATTAATACAAATCATGTTGTGTTGTGTGACATTGATGGCAGTGATTTGATGAGTATACAAGACAAGGGTCTTATTTTGTCTATAGTTTGTTGAAAATAAGAAATAACAACAATTGAGGTTAACTTTGTATTGCTGACGTTAAGGTATTGCTTCCTTTGTTCGAGTCTGCTGAAAGCGAATTTGGTGTAATTTAAGCTGTTAAAAACAACAATTGAGGTTAACTTTGTAACTTAAATGGACTATTGAGTTGCCTAATGGGTATAGTAAGTTTTAAAATTTAGTGGGTTTTAATTCCTATCTTAAAATTGGTATTTATATTTAATAGCAGGCTTTTATGTATAAAAAAATATTAATTCACTTTTTAATGAAATCACAATCTTTTGTATGAGTGAAATTCAGGATTAGTATGGACTTTTGCATCAATTAATTTTCAAGTCTTAAACTCCAAAAATTTTAATCCTGTATGAGTGAAATTCAGGATTTAGTATGGACTTTTGCATCAGTTAATTTTCAAGTCTTAAACTCCAAAAATTTCAATCCTGTATGAGTGAAATTCAGGATTTGGTATGGACTTTTGCATCAATTTATTTTCAAGTCCTAAACTCTAAAACATTTCTATCCAAATTTGATTTACTCTCTAAACTTTAATTTATTGGAATAGTCGGCCAAAATATCACAATTCGTTCTTGAGATCCAACTTTGCAGCCATTAAACACACATAACATCCTTTTAAACACTCTCCACCCAAAGCCCCAAACACTGCACTAGTAGAATTAATAATCTGATTAACTTTCCATCCTAAGTTGTTTGACTATCAGCTCAATTCAAAGCATGACCATCCCAAATTGCTTCTAACTCATGTGGACTTCAACGCAGAGCTGGCCCTAAAAATTGGGTGATAAACAGTTATAAAACGTGTCCAAAATTGCAACTGATAGCTATTGCATCTTAGTTGCTATCGAAAAATTGCTACTACAGAAGCCCATTTTGTTGTGGATGGACTAAGTTACTACTAAAGATATTATTCACGCAACTTTTAGCCATCCATGTAGATCCAATGTATTTCCATTGAAGCACCTTTGATGCAAACCTATAGGGTCACCCGGCCCCCCGCATAGGTTAGGGGATCTGCTCCTTTAAACCTTTAAGAATCTATGGTGCTCCACAACTCCTAATCCGTATCAATTTTATTATGATTTCTCATTTGATCTTTAAGTAAATCCCGATTACCCAAAATAGTTACGGGTTCCCTAGCTTATGAGTTATCAAGTTTATGTGTTCTTTAGTTTTATGAGTTCACTTAAAAATAACCTCTACTTTTATAAGTTCACTTTGAAAACTCTACTTTTTTATTTTATGAGTTCACTTAAAATTTGGAACGGCCTTTTTGTTTATTGTTTATCGTAAATGAGTGAAGCATTACACATATCACCTTTTATGAGTTCACTTAAAATGAACTCGAAAAAAATTGAGTTCTCTTAAAAATGATGGAACAAATAACCATGAACTCGAAATCTAGAAAACACGCAAGCCTAAAAAAATGAGTTATTTTTTAGAATCGTACATGTGATAAGGATGAAAATAATTATCTTGTTTCCTAACTAAATGATTTAATTATATTTATCCAATATTCTGAAATCGTTTTTACTGATAAACTATGTCAAAAATTAATCAAAATCGGAAATAACACTTTCTAATCCTCCGATTCCTCTAAAATAAGGACGATTCTTAAAATTTCATGATGAACATAAAGAACATCTTCAAAGAATCTTTAGTTAGTTTTCTCCGAAATTGAAACCTTAAAGATATTTTAATTTATAGATTCTATAGGATTTCGGATCTTATTAAAACAAATCCGATTAAAAACACTCTTTTTCGAGATTTTTTATCATGCCTATAAATAGACAAATGAAATTCACAGTTGAACTATTTTTCATCAAGTCTTTTGTTTTCTAGTTTTAGTTCCATATTTAGGGAAAGCAAAGAGAAATTATTTACGCAATATGCTCTGATTCGACATATTGATCAGCTCTATAAGTATATAATGGAAAAAATATAAAGTGTGTATCTATTACAGTATTCAGGCCAACAGATAATCTAGTTACTGATGCAGACATCGAGGTAAACATGATAGTCAACTTGATCTGGTTTATGTTTAGGGTGTATATTATTAAGGGGGATTATGAGTTCTTAGATGTGATGAACTTGTGAATATTGTGGAGAGAGGGGGGGGGGGGGATTTCTTCATGTTATGTGTAATGTCTAACCCTTTAACTTCACTAGTTATCTCCTTAAATGCACCAAAGGAGAAACCTATATTAGTCAGTACATGTAATATCGTTCATCAACAATTACCAAGTAATATTATAATAAGGTATAATTTTAATATTTTGATATAATATAATATAAATTAGGATTTCCCCACGTGCGTTGTGGTGGAAGATCCACGTACGAACTAAACGATAAAGACCGATATGATGATGCAAAATATAAATGTGTAAAAAAACTAAAATTGAAAAAATGGCGACATGGTACCTATGATGTGGTGTTGCGACCCGAACAAAGAAACGGAAAAAATGATGGTGGTGACGTGGTGTTGAGTCGTTTGAAAAAAATATATCGCGTATTTATTTTTTTGTAAAAAAAACTAACGAACGCAAGTTATAAAAGAAAAATAAAACTAAAAAACTATTAAGTTAAACAAGTAACTAATTATAACGTACAGGGCTAATTTGAAACTTAAAAAAAAAGAAAAAGAAAGAAAGAAATGTAGTAGCTAAAAGTAAAAGTATAAGAACCAAAACCTTAGTGATCAAAATATAAAACAAAGCAAAAGAAATCTTATGAGATAGTTTAAAAAAACTAACAAACTTGAGAGGGCAAAAGTATAAGAACCAAAATATTGGTAGCAATATATAAAACAAAATAAGAAACAAAAAGAAATTTTGTGAGAGAATTCAAAATATTATTAAAAAATGTGTAAATTACATAAATGTCATAAAGAAGAAAAGTTAATATCCAAGTGTAGATGACATTTTTGTAATTAAAAGAAAAATAGAGGAGACATTAGGTACTCTAGCAACATGATGCTTTTTAATATATAGTATAATGTGTATGTATATTTTAAAGGCGAAATTATTTTAGTACTTGTCGTCTATGAGACTTAAACCCAAGACCCCTCCTCCTATACTCGGGTGTTTAATCTAACATTCTCCTACTTAGCCGAGTAATCATTTATTATAAGCACTAGATAAGCTTGGTCAGGAGTTAATACTCTTTTTATAGGTTTAAACCAAAAACCATAGTAGAGAAATACAACCGTTGAATCAATATTCAACTCAGGGCTCTCATAAGTCATACTACAACCTCAATTAGAAACCTAAAACTTGTAACCAAAATATAAAAGTAAGCTCTTTAAACTTTTGATTTGTATTTAAAGACATACAAAATCAAAACTGAGGAAATTTCATTAATTAAAATGTAAGTAAGTACAATATGCAATTAAATAGGTCTTTAGTAAATTCCATATTCGAAACATGTTCTTCAAAAACTTTATATGGGAGACCTTTGGTCATCAGATCCGCCAACATTCATTTAGTACTTATATACTCAATACAAAGATTAACTTCCTCAACTCGCTCACGTATAAACAAGCACTTTGTATCAAGATATAAATCATATACAGTCCAATTGTTACTGTTCAAGAAAGTAACGACAACTGAATTATCATAGTAAAACTTCAATGGTATAGAAATGGAATTAACTATTTGAGAAGAGTGATCAGATTTTAAGCAACATTCCATGACAATTTGTATTGTAAACTTACAAAACAAGTGATTATTAATCACTCTAAATTATCACTTCTTTTGTAAGTTTACAGCCATTTGTACCTTGAAGATATCGAAGTACTTTCTTAGCTGTTTTCCAGTGATCTAGGCCAGAATTCATTTGATTACGACCTAGCATTCTAGCAATATAAGCGATATCTGGGCGAGTACACACTTGAGCATACATAAGGCTCCTGATTACTGACGCATAAGGTATTTGGCTCATTTGCTCCTTTCAACCTCTGTTTTAAGACATTGGAATAGACCAAAAACATCTCCTTTCACTACTGGAGTTAATGAGTGTTTGCACTGTTGCATGTTGTAACGAGTAATGACTCGATCAATGTAGGCCCTTTGAGATAATTATAAGATCCCTTTGTGTCTATCTTAATGAATTTCAACGCCAATAACGTAAGAAACATCTCCGAGATCCTTCATGTTGAAGTTATGCAAAAGTAACCGCTTCGACTCGTGCAACATGACTAAACTATTACTTGCTAGTAGAATATCATCTATGTAAAGGACAAGTACAGTAAAGTTCTCCCACTCATCTCGAGGTAGCTACATTGATCAACTTGATTCTTTGGAAAACCATGTTTCCTCATGACTTCCTGAAACTTAAGATACCATTGACGTGATGCTTGTTTCAACCAGTATATGGATTTCTTCAACTTAAAAACTAGATGATCTTGACCTTCATGTTTAAAGTCTTCAGGTTATTTCATGTACACATCTTCGTCTAAGTCGTCGTTGAGGAAAATGGTTTTAACGTCCATTTGATACCGCTCTAAATCAAAATGAGCTACTAGGGCCATCATGATCCTTAATGAATCTTTATGAGAGACAATTGAAAAAGTCCCTTAATAATCAATTCCATCTTTCTGACTGTAGCCCTTTGCAACCAATCTCGCTTTATAGTGTTTAATGTTCCCATTCAGGTCCATTTTTGTTTTGAACACCCATTTACATTTACATTGACACCGTTGGGTAATTCCACCAAATCCCAAATGTCATTTTTCTTCATGGATTCAAGCTCATCATTCATTACTTTATTACATTTAGAAAACTGATCACTATTTACGACTTCATTGTAAGAGATAGGATCATTAAGCTTTCCGGCATCCATTATAGCTTTAGTTAGTAGGCCTTCTGGGCCTAGATGACCTCCTGATTTGATTATCGAGTTCAGCATTGTCTTGGTTTTGAGCATTTTATGTGCCTTCATTATGATGTATAATTGGTTCTAAATGTGGAGGTGGAGTTGCTGCAAGGACATCAAGTGTAGTTGTTGCATCAGGTAAAAGAGGAGTACTAGAGTAATTATATCTGACGAGTCTGCCACCTCCCACCCGCATCTTGTACTTCTTGCAATGCTTTGTAATGGATGGTTTTGCTCCCAATGACCTTAAAATCCTCCAGGAACGCAGCACACTTGGTTTCTACAATACGAGTGACATGGGAAGAACAATAGAATCGATAACCCTTTAAATGATCAGGATACCCGATAAAGAAACAGGTAACTATTATAGGGTCAAGTATCCTTTAAGAAAGGATTGTACAGTTTTGCTTCAGCAATACAACACTATACTTTCATATATATATCAGACTTAGTTTCCTTCATGTCCAAAATTCATAAGGATTTTTAGGGACATACTTAGAACGAACTCAATTGAGTATATGAATAGTTGTTTTAACGTTTCAGTCTAGAGGAATAAAGATAAATTAGTGTTGGCTAACATACTGCGAACCATGTTCAGAAGATACAGTTTCTTCATTCAGCGACACCGTTTTGCTAAGTAGTACCTGGCATGGTGTATTGGTTCACGATCCCTTGGCCCTTACAAAACTCATAAAATGGACCAGGAGCCTGACCCACATCATTATGTTTCCCATAATATTCACCTCTTCTATGTAATCTCACAACTTTAATTTGACAATCTAGTTGTTTTTTAAACTTCAACTTTTTCCTTAATGAGATACAAGTATATAGAATTGGAATAATCATCAATGAAAATGATAAATGAAGGGTGCCTGGTTATGCTAACAATGGGTAAGGACCACGAATGTCAAAGTGAATGAGTTCTAACAAAATTAGAGCGCCTAGTGGCACCTTTCTTATTCGCATATATCATTTTACCTGAAGGCATTTTGGCACATGTTCCAAAGTCAATGAAATTGAGGGATGGTAAGACTTCATCCTTTATGAGTCGAGTTAACCGTTCCAAACACATCTGCCCTTAACGTTGATGCCACAACATGGACGAAGTCTCTAAGTCTCGTTTCTGTTTCATCTTTGTGATTGATTCATTAATATTATATGACAACAAAGATTTGGAAAAATAATCATTTGGTTCTAATCTATAGACACGACCGTCCAAAATTCCAGTACCATACACTATGGAATCATAAAGAATATAGAGTTTGCAATGACCATGAGAAATATCTAAACCATCTATGTCTAGTTTTGGTCCTGAGACAAAGTTTTGAGTAACCCTAGGAACATATAAGGTATCATAAAGTTTAATGTATGAACCAGTTTTCATAAATAATTGTAAGGTTCCCATAGTCTTCACTTCTAGTTCTTTATCTTTCCTATTTTTAGTGTTCTTTGATTTCTTCCCAGCCTCCAGATTGTAAGGAATTCCTTAGTAGATTGGTCACACGAACCATAGAACCAGTTTCAAACCACCAAGAATTAGTCTGAACATTTAAATTATAGAACTCATGTATCATAAAAAGATTATTACTTTTCTTAGCCAAGCCATTCCTTACAATCAGGGCAATCCATTTGGTCAACCTTAAAACCCAATGATGCCCGATTATGTGACCACAATAATATAGGGAATAATCCTCTGTGATAATACCTTCTGGTCATTTCGTTTGATGGGTCAATCAACAAGTCAAATATATATACCTTAAAATGTCAAAAATGCCCTTTTGGCATAAAAACAAAGAAAATGGTTGTAAACCTATATGATTTATATCCTGACTTCAAGATTGATAATATCATCTTAAAAAGTGTTTTGACTTATCGGACTCTTCATAGACCTATTCGACCACCCGATCCCGTATATACGTGCACGACTAGTTTAAATGGTGTAGAACATATAAACAGGTCGAATTGGGTTAAACCTTTTCAAAACCTTTCAATTTTAGAATGATTGGTTAATAAACCCATATTACATGAGACTCCGCACTCATACGGGTATAAACCACGTTCTATCCGATCAACGCTTTATCTACGGGCAAAGTGATAGACTTACAAATGATCCGTTAACATTCTAACGGATAATATTTCTATTCATCCAGACTAGGAAGCCTCCAGTAAATAGCGCCTAGAATAATATACTTTGATAACGACTGTGCTATACATTGTTTTTATAAAAAAAAACCAGCACATGTAGATACTTTTAGCCTGTTTTGTTATAAACTTGGGATATGGCACTAGCCACTTGGTCAGGTATTGAAAACGAGCTAATATTGTCATAGAATTGCAATAATCCATTTTAAACCGTTATGCTTGATAACATTAAATACTTGAGGGTTAATATGACCGTGTCCGGGCCTCCATGCTCATTTAGATGCAAATGGCCATGAAATAAGTGCGAGGTGTAGGCGTACACCTGAAGGACGCAAATATAAATATGGCGTGTCTATTGATCATGTACTGACTTTTGATTTACGGTCCCCGACTGTATTGAATAGCATGTAAAATTGGTAACAAGAGATATATTTAATCCCAATGTTAAATGAAAATGAATACCAAATGGTTTTTAAACGCTTTTTGAAAAGATTTCCAAAAGAGTCAGTTAATAGTATTTACTAGTGAAAGCTCACGTTTTTTGAACATTAAGCGCATGTTAAGCAAGTATGAAATAGGCTAGAATGGGCTTGGTAAACCCTGGAACTTGCGACTCCTTGGCTAGAGACCTGTTGTAGTCTCAAGTCCATTTTATTAGATCCTACCTTGTGGGATATTTTGTACCGAACACGTTGATTATAAATTTTGTTGATGATATTTCAAGTTTTATATTTGTACTTTTTAAATTCCTTTACTTCCCCTGTCAATTATGAAATTGTTATCAATCGTCACAAATAAACCCAAAGTCCGAGCCCACCAGGAAATTAGGGTGTGACAACAAGCGTTAGAGGCGACACTTTTAGTGACGACAAGTTGCCTTTTTCGACGGGGTAGTATCGACGGCCCGTCGCCACTAATACTATTAGGGGCGACATACAACACAAGTAGCGGTGACCTGTGTCGCCGCTATTGCTCCTTTTCCTTGTAGTGGATGTAAATAAGTAGCAGGAAGCCACAAAAAAATTATCTAGTAAGTAGGTAACAGCGTATTGTTAATTACGTACCGGTATATAATCACGTAACGTTACAAATACGTAATGTTATACTTGTTTCACAGTAAAATGCACATTATGTACTTGTACAGAATTTTGTAACGTTATACCAAAAAACACGTAAGGCTATACAATATTGCGTAATTACGTAGCTTGTAAAATAGTTTTTTAAGATTAAAAAGGTTATAGTAACAGCCTACTCAAATTAAAGAGAAAAAAATGTTCGTTTTTATTGTATAGTTTAAAAAAAATATTAATATATGAAAAAGTTATAGGTGTTTAAAAGTCACAAGGGAGTAGGTTTAAAAATCAACAATAATGGTTTTTCCTATTTGTATTTTCCTACTTGTTTTTAACAGGATCATTTAAATCTCAACCATTAAATTACTAGAGCAATAACCTATATTGTTTTTACGATTATAAAATAACAGTACTTTGTACAAGATAGGAAATATCAAAAAACACAAACCCGACCTTATCAACCGTTCGACCCATCCATTTGCATGACTGGATACCTTAAAAATGCCAAGCACACATGCCGCAATGCTCATAAACAAGCTCAGATGGTCACATCAGCTCAAAAATGGCCGACCACCAGGATTTTGAAGACGCTACAATTTGCAAACGCCGACTCCCTCACAATTGTAGTGTTCATTGAATAGTAGAATTTATTTTTAATAGTATAATTAATTAATTATTTTAATATTTTTCCTTTCTTAGGGGGTGTTTGGAATTCCTTTTCAAAAACTCCTTTTTAACACCTTCAAAAAGTCATAAAAAAAGCAAAAGTCACTTTACCAAACACTTTTTTAACTTGTAAAAGTTAATAAGTCAATAAGGAGTTTCAATAAGCAATCCCAAACATAGTGTTCAATTTTTTTTGTGGCTTTTGATTGAACCACCACCCCCTTCCCTCTACTAACTCCATCCGTACATGTAGGTGATATGGCGCCTCCCCCTTTATACCGCCCTATAGCATCGCCCAACACCGCCACAGAGGGCGGTATGAGGTTCTCTCCAACAAGGCACGCGGAATCCACAACGTGGTTATGTGTCTTGGGCTTTGTAATATTACCGTTTAATGGTAATATGTTTAATTTTTTATTTAAAGAAAAAAACTTATATATATATATATATAATTTAACAAAACAAACTCTACGCAAACCCTTTTTCTCTCTCTCTCTCTCTCTATTATATATATATTTATATATAATTTAACAAAACAAACTCTACGCAAACCCTTTTTCTCTATATTTTATAAAACCTCTACAATTTTATACCACTCACCATGTTTCCCTACAATTGTGGTTTTATTCCTTCTCGTTCTAGCGACAATCTGAACCAAACGAACGCTTCAAACCAACCCGTTGCGCCGATTCCACTAGATCGAACGCCTACCGGGTTTGTGGAGTACAATAAAAACCAAACCGGTTTCATAAACCTATTGAACCAACCCCTCTTATGGGACCCAAACCTATACACGTGGAACCCTAACCACAACATGGGAGGTTTTCGGCTCGTCACAAGCATTCGACTCATCACAAGGCGAGCACACAAACCGATACGCAACCGGAGACACAACCGGTAGAGTAGAAGCCGGAGACGCAAACGAACAAAACAAACGCAACACACGGGTCTCCCATAAAAAGAAAGACGTTATCTCAAGCTCAAGCTTGGATCGTCATAGCAATAAATAAGCCAACGTCCCTACGACGGTTGGAACTTCTTTTAGTTGGTCGGCAAATTGAAGGTCGACAAAGAGGTTAAAAACCCCCAAGTCGGCCGAACCGGAAACGCCAACTTCCGACGCTCGAAATGTCGGCTGAAACGATGTTAATCCGTTATTCACGGGGGAGGAATGGGCGGATGAGCCGAGGGAGGAGCTACGACGACCACCTTGCAGAAGAAGTGGTGCAAGATCAAGGAGGCAGGAGTCATCGTCGAGGGGATCTGACTTGAGTGAGACGTTTTGGAGATCAACCAATGCATTGAAGACGTATGCGATATCGGAGCTCAATGTATGAATGAGATCCGGGAAGTGGTCGAGCTTATGAAGGATAGACTGTAAAAAGCCGAACAATCAGGTCAGTATTTGTTTCTGTCTTCCACACTAGTTTTGTCACGTGATATTTGACGATTTAGTTTATATATATATAGAGAAAGATTAGTTAAAAAAACAACAACAAACTGCCAAATTGCCGCCCACTTTTGCGGCCCATTTCCCCACTTCTCATATTATATATGCACATAAGTATGCATGTATGTTAGTTTAAAAAATAAACCCTAAATACTCACCACTGTAGGAGACGGCAGGAAACACCCCCTCCCGATGCGCGACACCCACACCCGTCGCTCTCTCGCATCTCTCTCGGCTCTCTCGCACTTTCTCTTGGTCTCCCACTTCGGTTCGGCTTCAATATAGGTTAGGTATATTATTTAATAAAGATTTGTTATATATATTTGAAACTTGATGATGGTTTTTGCGTATAACGGTTGAGGGTGATCTAGGGATCAGGGTAATACGTTAGTTATGAACGGTAGGGTTGTTAGTGATTACCTGATTTGGTTATGTGCTAGGTGTTACGTGTTCTTATACGTAGATGAATAAATATATTTTGATTGTTATGTGATGATATTGGTAGTTCTTAATGGTTTCGTGATCATAGCATTTGGTGGTTCGGGTTATTTGTCGGTTAGGTATACGGGGTATTAATACGGGTCTTGTGTTATTAAAGTTCATGTTTTGCTTGAAGATTAAGTATAAATACAATCGCGGACTGTCAAAAACTTGTATGGATAGGTTGTGTGATCATTAAGCATGTTAACGAAACTATTAGAACTTGTATTGAACGTTAAAAGTCTAATACAGAAAGCTGTTGGATATTTACAGCCGACTTTAGTTGGCGGGAAATGGGTAAAAACCTAACGAAAATACGATTTTCAAAAGCCTAAAATGAACCTCTCCGAAGTACGATTCAAATCGCGTTGGTTTCATAATATTTGGACCTTGTTTGGTCAGTTAAAACATTAATTCGTTTCAATGGTCATAGCTGTGAATTTCCTGCAGAAATTGTGTTGTATGTTCTTTGTCATATATGGGTGAATAGTTGTAGTTAGCATATAAAATTTATACAGTGGCAAGTCCTAATTGTCTTTAGAAATCTCCAACTGGAATTGACTCGTTTCAATATTCTGAGAATTTTAAATAAAATATTTGGTTGACAGGGGTAGAATTGTCAAAATTCAGACCACTGTCTATTGTATGATTTTTTTAAAAACATCTGTAAGGAATTAGGCTTTGTAAATTTTACACAAGCACATAGGAAACTTTTAACACATCGTGTAAATTTTTGGTAATTTTTAGTGACCTGTAACTATTTTATAAAAATCCCTAAACAGAACTGAAAATCGGGGAAAAACTAACTGTGTGTATAAAAGATGAACTTGGGCATGAAATCAACTTATTTGCTCGTGGCTTTGTGGATGTTTGCTTGCTATGTGTTTGCAACTTGTATGACATGTCATGAATACATGCTTAACTGAGATATGTGCTAAGTGTTATTGTGTGCAATTAATGTGCGTCAACATTAAAATTAATCAAAAGGGTAATCGTTCTAGGAAGCGATTGACCGAACACAACACTTACTTTTGAATTCTTACCGAGCAAATTAAGGTGAGTTCACGGCCCCTGCTTTTAAATGGTTTTAAATATAGGGGGAGAAAACATGTGCTCTCTACCGTATAGTAGCGTTCCTTGGATAAACTTACAACAACGTGTTACGGTTTAGTAACATGCAAATATTTTCTAAATTGATTTGAGCTATGTTATACGGTTTTGGTCACAAAGTGGCACATCACTTTAAGTCCCCTCTTAACTTTACGAGCCATTAGTAATGGATCTTTAACGAGGAAGTTTATGGTAGTACTACTAGGCCCAACAAGCCCCACCCGAGCTAGTCGCGCTAGCCAGACCGGTAAAGGTCTAATGGGTGTTGAATTTGCCTAACATAGTCATGGTTGGTGATAACCTGACACCTTCAGGGGCAACAATGTTAGCTTTGGTTCAGACTCTTTGGTGACATAACCTAGGCTAGCTACCTACAAATATAACATGAACTTGAAAATCAATTTGGGGTTCTTGATACGGGATTCGATAAAGAGATACTTATACATTTCTGATTTGGAATAGAATCAGGGGAAAACATTTATTACACCTTGGTTCGGGTTTGAACCAGTGGCTCGGTTGGGAAATAACCAAAACAAACTAAAACCTGTGAACTCACTCATCAATTATGTTGATACTTGTTCTTTGCATGTTTTCTTAGGTGGCTAAGGATTCACGAGCACGAGTAGGCAGTCCCGCATGAACGTTCTAAACTATTTTTAAAGTTTGCATTATTTACAATTCACTATGTTGGTTTAGCGTTTGTGTTGGCGCTACAAATTATATTTTCAAACTTTATTACGATTCCGCAAATTTTATATAATCCAACGTCAAAACTTTGTTTTATTCATGTAGAGGTAAATCTATATGGTCATGTGTCGATGATCCTGGTTTGTCACATGCCTCGCGGTAAAACCCCGTATGTGGAAATTGAGGGTTTGACAGATTGGTATCAGAGCCATCGACTATAGAGAATTAGGCTGCATTCAGACCTAGACTATAGTCACGAACACGACATAGCACAACTTTATGAATTGTATGTTTCTCTATTTGTAATATGATTCTATGATAGATACTTATATTATATCCATATTACACAAGAATGTCTAACTCTAACTCTAGCTCTAGCTTTCACGGATCTAGCGACGGGTCGGATGCACCCGATTCATCCCCAACTTACTCCTTACTTAGCGGGATAAGTTCGTGCTGAGGCACTGAAAGAGGAAATGAAGTACGCACCGTTTGCCGTACACGATCGATACTACAATGGGAATTGGAGCTGGTATCCCCGAATTATTAAGAGATCATTGCTGAGGAAGAGGTCCCATCCAAGACACTCGGGGAGTACCCGGGCGTTAATCGGCCTGTCGTAGGCGAACTTCCACCGATTGAATTTCCACTTGAGGAAGCTTACGCAGGGTTTGTAGCTAAGATGACCTGGGAAGTCTGTAATATGCGGGAGGCGGCAGGAGCTATCATTGACTTGATTGAGAGCAACACGGAGATGAAGAAGGAGGTGAACCAACTGAAGGGATCGCTTTAGGCCAACAACACTCGGGCCGATAACCTCTAAGAGATGGTGGTAGCTGTAACATTTGTCGTAAAACGGGTTCTAAAACCCGCTCCATTTTGTAATCAAGTATATGTCATGAATCTTCTGTTTTGAATTCACATTAGTTGTTGATAGTATTTTGTAATATTAATAAATATAAATAGTAGTGATATTAATAAAGTAATAATAATTAATACAAAATAAAATAAAATAACAAGATTATTAAATTAAAACATAAAAAGGGTGGACCGCGGGACCGAACCGGGTCTCCACCCTAACGGCACACATTACAAACCACTACACCACACACCCGCATCTGTTACAACCACAGACCAAATAAGTTTTATGTCAAAACTACTTTTGAAATCTAAACCCAAAACCCGCTCAGTAACGGCTAAGACCTTCAAAACAATCATCAATTTCAGTTTCCTCTACGATTAACACCTGTGAAACAGTTTCCTAATAATGTATTAGACTCAATTATTGAATCAGCAATGTTCAATCAGTTACTCAATCATAGCAGCATTTAAAATGTTGATTGAAACCTATGAAACCGAAATTCAATCAAGCCTTTACCTTACTCTATAGATAGGATCTTCCGAACACATCTAGAACTCACCTAGACTCATTACAAACCCTCTGTAAGTCTCTGTTTGCAAGTTATACTTTGTCGGAAAATCAAAAATTCACTGGAATGCTTGTCAGAGTATCACGTAGCTTCAATCGGTAAAATCTTCACCCTTGTTATTTTCTTTTATGTTACTAATACCTCGTTTAAGCGTCTAAGAGTTAAGAGTATTCAAGCAAATCAATTCAGTCAGTTGTCAGTTTAACGTTTTGAAATGATGAAGATGAAGTGAAGTTTGTGTTTAAAAGGAATTAAAACTCGTGATTACACCGGGTTAGACACACAGTCCAGTGGTGGACTGTGTGCACATGAAAGTAGAAGGTCCCCGGTTCGAGTCTCGTATACATTTCGATTTCCCTATATGTTGCAAACCTTTTTATAACCTGTATATAAAACGACCCAGTGAATATATAAGAGTAATTAAAATCTTATATTCTCCGGGTTAGACACACAACCCAATTGGTCGGGCTGTGTGCAATACGAAGCCGAGGTCACGCGTTCGAGACCGGTTCGCTACACAGTCCTTATCAATTACCAAACCTTTTTAATTAACCAAAAATATGGGTTATCTCAGTCAGTATATATGTATAATTAAATTTCAATCTAATTCGGGTTAGACACGTAGCTCAGTTGGTAGAGCTGCATGCACGTAAACAAGAGGCCTCAGGTTCAATCCTCACACGCAGCCTATGTCCGGCCGGTTCAAAGCGAATAAAAACATATTTTTTAATTAAACTTTTGTTTATTTCTTCAAAAACTATAATAAAATATAATCAAATAATATCTTTTTAAGCACCTAAAATTAGTAATAAATACAATAAAAATCATCTAAAATGTTTAATAAAGGTAGAAATAATAAGCTTAACTAAAAGAAATATATATTTACCGAATTATTACGTGAACATTTAGGGTAGCATTTCTTGTCCGTTGGTATCTCTAACGATAAATCGTGCGCACTCTTCATCAAATAAAAAACGCACCCACGGTGAGTGAATTCTTACAACTCCCCTTTTTATTCATGTTTTTGGGGTGTATCATGTGTCGCTTTTGTTTATCTCCCTATTTCAAATCTTGTGCTATTACCATTATGTGATCTAACGTGCTATGTGATATTGTTGTATATTGTTAGTTGTGTTTATATTTCTCATTACAGTCAAGCTCTCACATTAGGCCCACTTGTTCCCCGTTACATACGGGTGGAGCGTCGCGTTGCCTAATATACTAGATCGGCTCCGTTTGATTGAGCCTTGATCTCACAGCACATCGCTTATCGTGCTCACATGTACATTGCTAGTTGATTGTGTGGTTTGTGATCCAGATTACATATACGTTCATATTTGGTTATTGCACATTTTATTTAATAAACATATCATTTTTTCTTAATGATTAAATCGGATTCACTCGCCAACTTATGTTGACCCAATACTTTATTTTTACACATGATACAGGTGATCAGGTTGAAGCAAGGAACACATAGAACTTGGGCCTTAGAAGAAAAATAAAGCGTTACTTGAAGTCTTGTTTAGAACACTTTGGCTTTTTATGAATTATGTGTTGATTGGAATATTTCTTTTTAATTTGAAATAATATATATGAAACTTTTATAATAGTAAATGTCATGAGCTTTGATGAAAACCCAATCATGCCCTGATTACCATATCCGTTGCGGGTTAGGGTGTGACAGATTGGTATCAGTGCTTTTGACTATAGGGATATAGGATAGGTTATTAGACCCTTAGGGTCTATACTATAGTCAGTTAAAATTAATTGCTACGTGTCAAGTTGGATACATGTAAACTTATGATATTTACTTGCTTTACCTTTCTCTCATACACAAATACATGCAAGCACTCCAACTACTATATGATTTTGTGTGACATTCAATGTGTTATAACTATTATCAACATGACATTCTTACATATGTTACCGTCATAATGCACGTCTCAATTCTCGTATATTTAAACATCATCATATTTTCCTTTTCAAAATTTTGCGAGTTTTCATTTTTCAATCTCATCAAAGTAAGTTCTACGATGGGCATGTAGTAACGGAAGAGTACAAGTACCGGTAGTCGAAACGTCCTGTCTAGGATTGGCATTCGTATAAATCCAAAATAATGGACCAATTTGCCTACCTGGGGACTAACGATGAGAGTACGAAGGACCTATTAGGCCAAAGCATGCCACACCAAACGTCGTATGAACTAACCCCACTTTGAGTTGTCACTGTGTCTACACCAGGACACCTTCCGACCTTATATCTCGCAATCATGTTTTACGATTTTCATTCGGGTGGTGCGAGTGTTAACATGCCAAAACCAATGTGAACCCTACAAAGCCCAGTAGTCATGGGGTCCCACATGACTACCTAGGCCAAGTATGGATATGTAGACCCAAACATGAGCAAAGCCCAAGACATCCTATGGATCTAGTGGATTTATTTTCTCAATTAGTTTGTGAATGTTTAATTTTATTTCAAAACTTTATGTGACACACATGACACCTAAACGCCAAACTCATAATCTTGTTACGTATTTCCTGTAGATGTCTTCTAGGCACTCTCGTGGAGGTAGGAGATCAGGAAGATCCGGCAAGCGCATGGCTGCTCAAATAGCCCAACAAATGGCTGTCGTAATTCCCGATATTGTAATTCAAGTCCAACAAGCTCTCCCCGCTAATCCTGTCAACCCAATCAACCAAGAGGGTCAAAATGCTGCCAACCCTCCCACAAACACCACCAAGTGCATATACAAGCACTTCAACTCATGTGACCCTCCAAAGTATGAGGGAACTGAAGGGGTCACTACTCTCCTTCAATGGTTTGAAGAAATGGAGAGTACTTTTCTCAATTGTGACTGCCCCAACTACCGAAAAGTTCGTTATGCTACTGGTCGTCTATTTGGGGTAGCACTCACTTGGTGGAACGCCGAAAAGGGCAGAAGAGGCACTGAAACCGCAGTAGCCCTAACTTGGGAACAACTTCAAGAGCTTATGACAAGACACTTCTGTCCAAGAAGTGAAATTAAGAAGCTAGAGGGTGAGTTCTATTTCTTGAAATAGAAAGAGGGGGATCATATAACCTACAACAAGAGGTTTCTCGAGTTGAATCAAATGGTTCCCAATTTGTTCACTCCTCTCTACCGTCTGATCGAGCACTACATTCGGGGTTTTCCTTCGTAGATTCAGGACTGTGTGATGAGTACTATGCCTGCAACTCTGGAAGCAGCAATGGAGCTAGCTACTGAGCTCACCAAAAACCACATCAGGAATGGGGATTTCAAGGATGAAAAGAAGAAAGATAAAACACCAACCGAAACCCCAAACCCAACTTAAGCTGGATCCTCTTCTCGATTTGCTGGCAAAAGAAAACAAAATGGGAAGAATTTTGCCGTCACTCAAACAAACCAGCCAACTCAACACAACCAACCTATTGCAGCCACTCCAATCACCCAAGTTGCTCCCCTATCGCTCCATTCAAGAAGCAATACACAGGACCTCACCCGAAGTGCAATCAATGTCAATACCCAAGTTGCTCTTGAGAACCCATGTCTCCACTGCACAGGTTGTGGCTGTGATGGTCATACAATCTGAACCGGCCGCTCTCTTCAAAGATAAGCCCGCAACCAACCGTAAGCCCAACCCAACAACCAAATAGTGGGTCAATTCCCTACCAACAACTATTACTACTACCACCTGCACAAACAATTGCCCAACCCTTTTACCAACCTAACTACCTTATGATGCCACCCGTCAAAGCTTGTTTCAATTGCGTTGATCCAACCCATTTCCGCAACACCTGCCCGCGTTTAGTGAACATCATCAATGCACAAGCCCAAGCTAATCCTGTGAACCAAGCCAACCAAGCCAATCCGCCAGCAAGAAGTAAAGCTTTTAACATCAACGCCAATCAAGCGAGGGCGGATAACAACGTGGTTGTAACAAGTAATTATTAAAAGTTCATTGTTCATTTATTTAATTGTATTACTTAATTTTGTAATAAATAAAATGCATAATTAAAATAAAAACCAATAAAAGAATAAATAAAGTAACTTAACCTTAAAATAAATAAAATAAAATAAAACAAAAGGGGTAGCCGGAGTCGAACCAGGGTCCCCACAAACCCGCACACACCAAAACACCACTAGACCACACACAGCACATGTGTCTAGAAGCAAAACTATTAAACTTTATACGCTTTCACAGACTAACCTGCAAACTTTGAAATTCAAATCGGAAACTGACAACCGATTTAATCCAGATCAAATCACGATTTCAGTTATAAAAATCCTATATAACCGAATATGTTAATCAGTTTCAATCTACAATCAAACCTAAAGATTGTAACCGAATTGGAATTCAATGCCGAAGAGTTATGATTGAACAATGATTGACTATAAATATTAGATGATCTCAACTCATTCTAATCGCACATTCCTCTTGATCTCTCGAGTAAATCTAAAACTTTTCTGTTCAAACTTTTCTGCACTCGCCGGAAAATATCACCGGAAAACCGAGACTTTGCTTTTAATCGGTATAATCCTCTAACTCCTTGTAATACTTTCTGTTTATTGTGTTATGATTCTCTAAGAAACTAATCAAACCTGTTTAAAATGAAATTGCAGTCGGCTTTCAAATTCTGTTCTTATTTGTGAAGAAGATGAAATTTTAAAGAGTGTATATGTATAATTAAAAATGGATCTTAAACTTGGTTAGACACACAGTCTAGCGGTGGACTGTGTGCACTTTTGTTCAACACGTCCTTGGTTCAAGTCTGGTGCATGTCCGTTTTCTCTGAAATAAAACCCATTTTTTTAACTAGAATAAGATCACTGATCAACAAATGCATAAATGTATTATATTGTCTGTTTACACCGGGTTAGACACCCAACCCAGTTGGTAGGGCTGGGTGCATCACATATTGGAGGTCGCGGGTTCGAGGCAGACACTGGGCAGCGGTTCAATGGTTTTAAAACCTTTTTAATTAAATAAATTTCAGAATTAAACTAACTAACATATATATATATATATATAATTAAAATCAGAGTTATTTCGGGTTAGACACGTAGCTCAATTGGTAGAACTGCGTGCACATATACGAAGGTCACGAGTTCGAACCTCACACGATGCCTAATATTCATGCTATCCGACCGGTCAGATTGTCAGACCTGACAAGGTCAACCATTTTTTTATTTTTATTTTATATTTATTTTTAAATTATTTATTAACCAAAAATCAATTAAAATACTTAGAAATAAGGTTTTTAATGTTTAAAAATTGTTTTATTACCTAAAAATAAATCTAAAAATCTAATAAATAGCACTAATTGAAAATGTTAAATTTAGATAAAAATTTATTTATTTATTGAATTATTATGTTATTATTTAGCTTAGTTTCTCTCGTGATTAAATCCAAATTCGTGCGCGTTCGTCACCAAACTAAGGAAACGCACCCACTGTGAGTGAATCCTTACAAATTCCCCTTTTTATTCATGATTTGGGGTGTATCATGTTTCGTTTACGTATTTTATTTATTCAAACACTTGTGCTAACACCATTATGAGATCTAATGTGTATATTTTTGTTATTGTTGTTATATCTGTCACACCCTGACCCGCAGCGGAAAACGGTAGTCGGGGCATGATTGTGTTTTCATCAAAGCTCATGACATTTACTATAAAGTTTCATATTTATTATTTCCAATTTAAAGGAGAAATTACAATAAACATACAAGCACAACATGTTCTAAACACAACATTCATGAACTCTTTATTTTTCTTCTAAGGCAAATTCCTAGGTGTTCCTTGCTTCAACCTGTTCACCTGTATCATGTGTAAAAATGGTTTTTGGGTCAACAAAAGTTGGCGAGTGAATCTTATTTAAACATTGGAAAGAATTAATTATATTGGTTATTTAAATAAAAGTGTGCATGAACCAAATATGAGTAACCGCAATATGTAAATCTAACCACAAGCCACATATTATCAATCAATGCACACACAAACATGACAAATGATGAACAATGAGATCAAGGTTCAATCAAACGGAGCCGATCTAATGAGGCACCTGATGCTCAACTCGTCTCCAACGAGGAACTGATGGGCCTAATGAATGAATTGCACGCAACTGACAAAAATGTAAACACGCAGTACAACAAACAACATTTACATCACACGTTAGATCATATAATGGTAATAGCACAATTGTTTGAATAAACGAAATATGTAAACGACACATGATACACCCCAAAACATGAATAAAAAGGGGAAGTTGTAAGAATTCACTCACAGTGTTTGCGTTTTTAATCCTTAGTGAAAAACCGCACGAGAATAAGGAGAAAATCCAATTGATAAGCGTGATTTAAGCTAGACAAACGAATGCAACAAAAAAAAGTAAACGTTATGCTAGGCATAGCTAAATGAACGAACATGATATGTTAGACTCGTTGAGCCTAACGAACCTCTACAAGGCTACGACAAGCCTAAAGGCGAGCCTAAACTAGGCTACCTTAACGAGCCTAATGTTCCTTAACTAAGAACCTAAACTAAACTAATTAAACTAAGAAAGCAATAAATAAATGAATATTAAAACAAAAATTATAAATAAAAGAAAATAAAAGAACAAAGAAAGGAAGATTACCTCGAAAAAAAACTTTACAAAATGAGAAGAGCTTGAAGGGCGGCACCTCCTCGTCGAAAGTGTAAATAAAAACTACTACACACCACACCCAAAGGGGTATTGTGCTTGTGGAGCCACCAAATTTGGTTATTCCACTTGTTTATTTCTCAAACTAGGAGTTGCAAGCTATAAAGAACCAAGCAAGGGTATTTATAGGTGTGAAATGGAGCACAAATTGGTGATTGGGGCGATGTGGGATGACCTTATAACAAGATTTTCACGTCTTTCAAATCAGCAACAAACACCAAACTTGTTTTTCGCGATTCCCGCTTCGTTATAACTCTGTTTCGCGCACGGTTTTCGCCTACGTCCATTATTTTCAGAGTACTATCATATGGAAGAGAGTAATCCAACATCCATGATGTCGAGAATTAGGCTTAAACCTTGGGTCTTGATGTGGGTCGAGGGTTATGTTCTAAAACTTGTGTTTGTGATTTCCGTTACGCTGGAGCTCAGTTTTATTTACAATTTGAACCTACTTGATCCTTAGTATATCAACTATATCTTGGAGCTTTGAAAGGACCAGAATGATAGCTTAAGGATGGAGAAAGAAAGTCACCCGAAAGTCATCTTATGACAAAACTAAGAATACGACATGTAGAGCTTCTTTGCTATCATTTACATCTAAACCCTCCAAAACACAATGTCTTATATTAAGGTATATATATAATGAAGTTTGGATGATAAGAAGGTTAGGATATGATGTGCTAGGTATGTTCACGAAGTCTCCAAAGTTTTTATTAACTTAAGGAAAACATTAGTTTTAGACCTTAGAGATATGGAGGGTTGCTTCAAAATACATGGAAATTAATTTACAAGGTTGTATAAAACATGTATAAGACTATAAATCACCAGATATGATAACATGTATGATCAAAACATAGAATCCAAGACATTTTATTGCTTAAACATTAAACAAAATTACGTGGAATATGAAAACGGACCGAGTTACAAAAATGGATCGAGTTACAAAAACGGGTCGGGTTTTAGGATTCATGTTTTTTACGAATGTTACAATATGTGGTTACATTATATATCATTTCAGCGCAATCATTCACATAAGGCCCACCAGTTCCTCGTTGGATACGAGTTGAGCATCGCGTGCCTCATTAGATCGGCTTCGTTTGATTGAGCCTTAATCTCACAATTCATCATTTATCATGCTCATATGTACATTGTTGATATTATGTGATTTGTGGCTTGAATATATATACATATGCTCATATATGGTCCATGCATATTTTTATTAATTAATCAATGTAGCTAATCTGTTTAAATGTTTGATTTAGATTCACTCGCCGACTTTTGTTGACCCAAACTTTTATTTTACACATGATACAGGTGGACAGGCTGAGGAGAGGAACACTTAGGATTGACCTTAGAAGATGAATAAAATATATCTTGTTTAGAATAATATTTCTTGTGCTTGTATGTTTCTTTGTGTTTGGATATTTTCCGTTAAATTTCAATTAATAAATATGAAACTTAATTATAGTAAATGTCATGAGCTTTGATGAAAACCCAATCATGTCCCGACTTCTATTTCCGCTGCGGGTCAGGGTGTGACAGATTGGTATAAGAGCTTCTGACTATAGGGATATAGGATAGGTTATCAGATCCTTAGAGCCTATACTATAGTTGGTTAGATTATTACGTGTTACATGAAAACTCATGATGTTTATTTGTTTTATATTTATTCCACACACAAATGCATGCAAGCACTTTCACTATTACATGTTATTGTGTGATATTTATTGTGGTCTATATTTTATTAACATATCATGCCTACGCAAACACACACATCACAATTTTACAATTATTATGATTTCTTTCTCAAGGATTTTATAATGTTTTTCAATCTCATCAAAGTGAGTTCTACGACGGGCATGTAGTAACTGGAAGGGTGCGAGTACCGGTAGTCGGAACGTCCTGCTAGGATCGGTATTCGTATAAGTCCAATAAAATGGAACAGTTTGCCTACCTGGGGACTAACGATGAGAGTACGAAGGACCTATTAGGCCAAACCATGCCACACCAAACGTCGTGTGAACTAACTCCACTTTGAGTTGTCATTGTGTCTACACCTGGACACCCTCCGACCTTACATCTCGCAATCATGTTTTACGTAGTTTTGGTGAAACCCCAACCAAGGGACTCAAGTTGAAGTCTTATCTTCAAGCCCGAAAGTATCTTCGCAAGGATTATATAACATTCTTAGCCCACATCTTCAAGAAAGGAGGCAAGGAGAACAAACATGAAGATATTCGATTGTTAGAGATTTTCCTCAAGTCTTTCCAGATGACGTTTCAGGACTTCCTCCTATGCGAGAAGTCGAATTTCGAATCGATCTTGTACCTGGCGCCACTCCAGTTGCAAAATCTCTATATTGGTTAGCCCCATCTGAAATTCAAGAGTTAGCTAGTCAGCTGCAAGAGCTGACTGACAAAGGGTTCATACACCCTAGCTCATCCCTTGGGTGCGCTGGTTCTTTTCGTCAAGAAGAAGGATGGAACTTTTCGAATGTGTATCGATTATCGAGAGCTCAACAAGCTGACCATCAAAAACAGTTATCCTTTACCTCGCATCGATGATCTTCTAGACCAACTTCAGGGTGCCACCTGTTTCTCAAAAATCGATCTTCGATCTGGCTATCATCAGCTTAGAGTACGTGAAGAAGACATTCCAAAGATTGCCTTTCGAACTTGCTACAGTCACTACGAATTCATGGTCATGCCTTTTGGTTTGACCAATGCACCCGCCGTTTTCATGGATTTAATGAATAGGGTGTGCAAACCCTACCTCGATCATTTCGTTATTGTCTTTCTCGATGATATTCTTATTTATTCCAAGACCAAATCAGATCATGAACAACACCTTTGACTCATCCTAACACTTTTTAAAACTGAAAAGCTTTACGCTAAGTTTTCGAAATGTGAATTCTGGTTAAAAGAAGTTCAATTTCTTGGTCATGTCGTCAACGACAAAGGATTCATGTCGAACCTGCAAAGATTAAAGCAGTGCAAGAATGGCAAGCTCCACGCCCTCCTACTGAGGTCAGATCTTTCCTTGGCTTAGCAGGTTATTATCAACGTTTCATCACCAATTTCTCCCGTATTGCTTTACCACTCACAGCCTTGACTCATAAGGGCAAGCCCTTCGTTTGGGGGCCCAAGCAGGATGAGGCTTTTCAAACCTTGAAACAGAGACTTTGTGATGCACCTATTCTCACTCTACCTGATGGTTGTGAATACTTTGTGGTCTATTGTAACGCACCAGGGCAGGGACTAGGGTGTGTCTTAACGCAAAGAGGAAAGGTGATAGCCTACGCCTCAAGGCAACACAAAGTCCATGAGAAGAATTACACCACTCATGACCTTGAACTTGGAGCAGTCGTGTTCACTCTAAAGATATGGAGACATTATCTCTATGGTACAAAGTGTGAGATTTACACTAACCATAAGAGCCTTCAACATATCTTCAATAAAAAAGAGTTAAACATGAGACAACGATTATGGGTCGAACCTTGAATGATTATGATTGCGAAATTCGTTATCATCCTGCTAAAGCCAATGTCGTAGCATATGCTCTTAGTCGAAAAGAGTATGCTAACTCCATTCACCTATTGTGCTCTCAAATTATAACTGACCTTCAGAAACGCATTCGCGAAGCCCAGCATACCTCTGTCACGGAAAATGATGTGCGAGATGAATTATCTTGTGGAGCTGAAACCAAGTTAGAGTCAAAGTCCGATGGTATTCTTTATTATCTGAATCGTATTTGGGTACCTGATCGTGACAATCTTCATACATTTTTCATGAATGAGGCTCACAAAAAGCGATACTCCGTACATCCGGGTCTGATAAGATGTATCAAGATCTATGATACGATTACTGGTGGCCTGGAATGAAGAAGGATATTGCCATTTTTGTCTCCACGTGCCTCACATGTTCGAAAGTTAAAGCCGAACATCAAAGACCCTCAGGATTACTCATTCAACCTGATATACCCGTTTGGAAGTGGGAAAACATAACCATGGATTTTATTACGGGTTACCTTGCACCTCTAGTGGGCATGATATGATTTGGGTTATCGTCGATCTTCTTACCAAGTCCGCTCACTTCATTCCGATCTGCGAAGATTACAAAAATGAGAAGTTACCTCGTATTTACATCGATGAAATTGTAAGTCGACACGCTGTGCCGTTGAGCATCATCTCAGATCGAGATGGACGTTTTACTTCACGAACATGGCAATCCGTACAATCAGCACTAGGCAGTCGCTTAGATCTCAGCACCGCGTTTCATCCTCAAACCGATGGGCAATCTAAGTGCACCATACAGACCCTTGAAGATATGCTACGATCATGTGTTATCGACTTCAAGGGCAATTGGGATACTCATCTACCATTGCTACGGTCATGCTACGAAATCGGTGAAGCACAGATCACTGGACCAGAACTAATCCAAGAAACAACCGATAAGATTCTTCAAATCCGCAATAATCTTCTAGCAGCTTAGAGTCGTCAAAAGAGTTAGCTGACAAACGACGAAAGCGGCTCGAGTTTTGTATTGGTGATCAAGTACTTTTAAAAGTGTCACCATGGAAGGGAGTTGTTCGTTTTGGACAAAAAGGCAAGCTAGCACCTCGCTATGTTGGACCATTTAAAATACTCGAGAGAGTTGGTCTTGTAGCCTACAAGCTTGACCAACCTGAAGAACTCAGCAATATCCATCCAACATTCCATGTGTCTAACTTGAAAAAGTGCCTTGCCGACGAAAACCTCCATATACCGTTAGAAGATATTCAGATTGATGAGTTAATGCATTTTGTAGAACGCCTGTAGAAATCATGGACTTCGGTGAGAAACATTTAAGACGAAGTCGAATTCCGATAGTCAGGGTTTGTTGGGAGTCGAAACGAGGACCCGAGTTTACTTGGGAACGTGAAGACTCAATGCGCGAAAAATACCCTCACCTCTTCCAAGACAAACCTACTACTACTTAAATTTCGGGACGAATTTCTAAAAGTAGGGGATACTGTAACATTTGTCGTAAAACGGATTCTAAACCCGCTCCGTTTTGTAATCAAGTATCTGTCATGAATCTTCTGTTTTGAATTCACGTTAGTTGTTGATAGTATTTTGTAATATTAATAAATATAAATAGAAGTGATATTAATAAAGTAATAATAATTAATACAAAATAAAATAAAATAAAAAGTTTATTAAATTAAAACATAAAAAGGGTGGACCGCGGGGATCGAACCCGGGTCTCCACCCTAACCGCACACATTACACACCAATACACCACACACCCGCATCTGTTCAACCACAGACCAAATAAGTTTTATATCAAAACTACTTTTGAATCTAAACCCAAAACCGCTCGGTAACGGCTGAGATCTTCAAAACAATCATCAATTTAAGTTTCCTCTACAATTTAAACCTGTGAAACAGTTTCCTAATCATGAATTAGACTCAATTATTGAATCAGCAACGTTTAGTTACTTACTCAATCATAGCAGCATTTAAAAAGTTGATTGAAACCAATGAAACCGAAAATTCATCAAGCCTTTACCTTACTCTATAAATAGGATCTTCTGAACACATCTAGAACGCACCTACACTCATTACAAACCCTCTGTAAGTCTCTGTTTGCAAGTTATACTTTGCCGGAAAATAAAAAATTCGCCAGAATTCTTGTCGGAGCATCACTGTAGCTTCAATCAGTAAAATCTTCACCCTTGTTCTTTTCTTTTATGTTACTGATACCTCGTTTAAGCGTCTAAGAGTTATAAGAGTATTCAAGCAAATCAATTCAGTCAGTTGTCAGTTTAACGTTTTGAAATGATGAAGATGAAGTGAAGTTTGTGTTTAAAAGGAATTAAAACTCGTGATTTCACCGGGTTCGAATCTCGTATACGTTTCCGATTTCCCTATATGTTGCAAACCTTTTTATAACCTGTATATAAAAAGACTCAGTGAATATATAAGAGTAATTAAAATCTTATATTCTCCGGGTTAGACACACAGCCCAATTGGTCGGGCTGTGTGCAACACGAAGCCGAGGTCACGCGTTCGAGACCGGTCCGCTACACAGTCCTTATCAATTACCAAACCTTTTTAATTAACCAAAAATATGGGTTATCTCAGTCAGTATATATGTATATTTAAATTTCAATATAATTCGGGTTAGACACGTAGCTCAGTTGGTAGAGCTGCGTGCACGTAAACGAGAGGTCTCAGGTTCGATCCTCACACGCAGCCTATGTCTGGCCGGTTCAAAGCGAATAAAAACATATTTTTTTCAATTAAACTTTTGTTTATTTCTTCAAAAACTATAATAAAATATAATCAAATAATATCTTTTTAAGCACCTAAAATTAGTAATAAATACAATAAAAATCATCTAAAATGTTTAATAAAGGTAGAAATAATAAGCTTAACTAAAAGAAATATATATTTACCGAATTATTACGTGAACATTTAGGGTACCTTTCTCGTCCGTTGGTATCTCTAACGATAAATCGTGCGCACTCTTCATCAAATAAAAAACGCACCCACGTTGAGTGAATTCTTACAACTCCCCTTTTTATTCATGTTTTTGGGGTGTATCATGTGTCGCTTTTGTTTATCTCCCTATTTCAAATCTTGTGCTATTACCATTATGTGATCTAACGTGCTATGTGATATTGTTGTATATTGTTAGTTGTGTTTATATTTCTCATTACAGTCAAGCTCTCACATTAGGCCCACTTGTTCCCCGTTACATACGGGTGGAGCGTCGCGTTGCCTTATATACTAGATCGGCTCCATTTGATTGAGCCTTGATCTCACAGCACATCGCTTATCGTGCTCACATGTACATTGCTAGTTGATTGTGTGGTTTGTGATTCAGATTACATATACGTTTCTCATATTTGGTTATTGCACATTTTATTTAATAAACATATCATTTTTTCTTAATGCTTAAATAGGATTCACTCGCCAACTTATTGTAACATCCGTCGAAAAACGGGTTTCCAAACCCGCTTCGTTTGTAATCGAATATCAAGTTATAAAAATTTCGTTGCGTATTTATGATTATTTTAATTTTAAATGATACATAATTAATAAACAAACTAGAATTTTAAAACTATAATTGATAAAAAGTGAAAATAAAATAAATAAAAAAAGAAAACCGGCTGCCGGGTTTCGAACCTGGGTCAGCGGGTGAACCTCAAAGACTTAACTCACGCATATCCCACCACTCCGCCACTTGTGTTATTTGTTGATATATCGAAACAATTAATACATATAATGAAACTCGAAGTTGAATTCAGTCACTCAGCGCGCCCAAATCACTCTCGCCGGAAAATCCGACGATTTCGCCAATTATCGACGGTTTCTTTTGACTTAACGTACGTATTAACAACGACATCGGTTATAACCGATGTCTAGTTCCGCGACATCAGTCATAACCGCCGGAGAAAAGCTGACCAACGAATCAAGACTGAAATCAGATCCAATTCATTGTGATTCTTCCCTATAAATACACACCCAAGTCTCTGGAAATCTTTTCGCTCAAAATCGCACCATTTCTCGAATCAATTTCACCCGCCGAAGATTTTCTGCAATCATCGGACTTTCGCCCGAAAACCGAGACTTTCATCAAAACGGTAAATACCTCGACTCTTTCGGTTTCAATCCATTGTTAGACTATTACTAACTTCAATTCATCAACCAGAATCAATCTCAGACGACGTAGCCGGAATATTCTGCTTTCGCCGGAAAACTTCTGGAATTTCCAAATCACGCTGTGAATCGGTAAAATCATTCAAACCTTCTGTTAATCATTGTTTAGTAACTCAATTTCACATCTAATCGATCAAAGCTGTTGATTGATCCGAGCAGACGAAGTTCACAAAACAGAGCCGACGATCCTTGCCGGAGTTCTGAGAAAGACACCTGTTTCGGTACATTCTTTTCCCAAAATCCTCTCTGTCCATCACATTTCAATCGCTTATAAATTTCGTTAATCAAATCAAACAAGAACAGTTGAATAATCGATGTCTGCGTCTTTGAACGAAGAAGATGAAACGAGATATTAAACCGGGTTAGACACACATTCCAGCGGTGGACTGTGTGCAAACAATTATCACACGTCGCGAGTTCGATCCTTGACACAACCTCACTCTCTGAAATAAAAATGTTTCTTTTTAAAACCGAACCGGATCAACTCGCTGTAAGATGTTAAGTTTAATAAAAATCAGTATATTAACCAGGTTAGACACACAGTCCAGCGGTGGACTGTGTGCAACACTAAACCACAGGTCCCGGGTTCGAGACCTGTTGAGTGCACCGGTCCGATGTAATTAAACCCATTTTAAAAATAAATGATTTCTTATTAAATTAAATAGTGTAAAAGTATAATTAAAAACAGAAATATTTCGGGTTAGACACGTAGCTCAGTTGGTAGAGCTGCGTGCACGCGTACGGGAGGTCTCGGGTTCGAGCCTTACCCGGCGCATACTTACACACGATCGAACCGGTCAAACAGTCAACAGTCACAGACAACGGTCAACGGTCAATGGTCAACCCAAAAAGTCAACATTTTTTATATTTTTATTTATTTATTTAATTTAAAAATCAATTAAAAATACTTAAAAATAATGTTTTTAAAGTTAGAAAATAACCTTAAACTCACAAAAATAAATCTAAAAACCCTATTAAAATTGTTAATAAAATCCACTTATTTATCGTACATTTCCGTTATTATTTAGGATTAGTTATTCCTCGTCGATCAACACTCTAAACTCGTGCGCATTCAACATCATCAAACGAACGCACCCAATGTGAGTGAATCTTTACCAATTCCCCGTTTTAATCACATTTTGGGGTGTATCATGTGTCGCTTATTATTTATTTCATTTAAACACTTGTGCATTTCCATGATCAAATGTGTACCCAACATGTATAAATTGTTTGTGTGGTTAATGTTTAGATTAAATTTATCATTTTTCAGTACATACATCATCATAGGCCGCCGTTCCCCATTACCTATGAGCGTGAGCCGTTCCCCATTACCTATGAGCGTGAACGAGGCGTTGCCAACATACGATCGGCTCCGTTTGATTGAGCCTTGATCGCACATACATCATCATAGGCCGTCCGTTCCCCATTACCTATGAGCGTGAACGTGACGTTGCCAACATATACATTATCATTCATGTTATTGTTTGTTATTGTTTGTAATGTATGCTTATTTACATTTTCTCACATATGATTATTGCACAGTTTTTCCAAAATACAACAAGAAATCTATAATAAATGTTTTCTCACAAGGTTCACTCGCCAACTTTTGTTGACCCAAAATCCCCCATTTTTACACATGATACAGGTGATCAAGTTGAAGCAAGAAACATATAGGACGACCTAGAAGAATAAACCAGTTTAGAATTTGGATTGTTTTAGTTAATTTTTCCTTTCCATGTATTGTATAAATTTGACTTGAACATTTGAGATGTAATTTGAATTTAATAAATATGAAACATATTAGTAAACATCATGAGCTTTGGTGATAACCCAATTATGGCCCGACTCTTATTCCGCTGCGGGTCAGGGTGTGACAGATTGGTATCAGAGCCATGACTATAGGGATATAGGATAGGTTATTAGACCCTTAGAGCCTATACTATAGTTGATTAGAATTTTTAAATTGTTTGTGTGTTACATGCAAAATTCATGATGTTTATATGCTTATGTTTATTGTTACATTCAATGTTATGCAAGCATGTTCATAAGTACATATTAATATACAATGCTCATCATGAATCATATCCTCATAACATACCATATCCATGAGAGCACACACCTCACAATTCATAAGATATTTACAACGATTTTTTTTGTATTTTCAATCAAATCAAATCAAAGTGAGTTCTCATGACGGGCATGTAGTAACTAGAAGGGTACGAGTACCGGTAGTCGGAACGTCCTGTCTAGGCTTGGCATTCGTATAAATCCAAAATAAAGGACCAGTTTGCCTACCTGGGGACTAACGATGAGAGTACGAAGGACCTATTAGGCCAAAGCATGCTATACCAAACGTCGTGTGAACTAACCCCACTTTGAGTTGTCATTGTGTCTATACCTGGACACCCTCCGACCATACATCTAGCGAACATATTTCATGGTTTCCTTCGGGTGACGCGAGTGTTAAACCGCCAACACCAATGTGAATCCTACTAAGCCAATAGTCATGGGGGCCCACATGACTATACAGGCGATGGTATGGGGGACATTGGAGGCCCAAACATGAGCAAACCCAAGACATCCTATGGATATAGTTGCATTATTGATGATTATGTTATTTTATTACTTTTAACGACACATGACACCTAAACACTTCTTAAACTCACAATCTTCCTATGTATGTTCCTGCAGATGTCGGCTAGGCAGCTACGAGGAGGTCGAAAGTCAGGAAGGTCAAACGAACGCTTGGCCACCCAAATTCAAAACAAATGGCCGCGGTGCTTCCTGACATCGTTATTCAAGTACAACAAGCTCTCTCCGCGAATCCCATCAACCCTCCCAACCAAGAAGACCAGAACGTCGACAACCCTTCCTCCAAGAAGTGCTCCTACAAACACTTCAAGTCTTGTGATCCCCAAAGTATGAAGAGACAGAAGGTGTCACTGCTCTCCTCCACTGGTTGAGGAAATGGAGAACACCTTCCTCAACTGCGATTGTCCCGAGGATCGCAAGGTACGTTACGCAACCGGGAGACTATTTGGGGTAGCCCTGACCTGGTGGAACACCGAGAAGGGTAAGAGAGGAGTTGAAGATGCTATGGCCTTAACGTGGGAAGAGTTAAGGGAAATAATGACAAGACGCTTCTGCCCAAGAAGCGAAATCAAGAAGTTGGAAGATGAATTCCACTCGCTAAAGCAAAAGGAAGGAGATCATACTTCCTACAACAAAAGATTTCTTGAGCTGAATCAGATGGTTCCTAACTTGTTCACCCCAGTATGCCGCTTGGTTGAACACTACATTCGAGGCCTCCCCTCGAAAATTCAAGACTCGGTTCTAAGCACTTCACCTGCAACACTGGAAGCTGCAATGGAACTAGCTACCGAACTTACCGAGAACCGCATTCGAAACGGTAAATTCAAGGAGGAGAAAAAGAAAGCCCCCATTAAGGCTCAAACTTCAACCCATTCTGGCTCCTCTTCGAAGTTTACTGGTAAAAGGAAGCGAAACACCAGAAACTTTGCTGTCACCCAAACAAACCCCCAATCACTGCTGCACCCATCAACCAAGTTGCCCCCTCATCTGCACCATACAAAAGGGCATACTCCGGCCCTTACCCGAAATGCACCCGTTGCCAATACCATCACTCTCCCGAGCACCCCTGTCAATATTGCACCAGCTGTGGCCGTGCAGGTCACACCATCCAAACCTGCCGCACACTTCAGCGAATGAACCGCAACCAACCCACAACCCAAACCCACCATCAGATAATGGGTCAAGCCCAACAACCCTTACTACTACCACCTACACAACATACAGCCCAAACCTACTACCAACCCAACTCCCCATGATGCAACCCATGCGGGCTTGTTACAACTGTGGAGACCCAAACCACTTTAGAAACACTTGTCCACGCTTGGTGAACATCATACATGCTCAAGCTCAAGCAAATCCGGTGAACCAAGCTAACCAAGCTCCTCCACCTGCTAGAGGAAGAGCTTTCAACATCAACGCCAATCAAGCTAGGGCCGACAACAACGTGGTTAACGGTACGTTTCTCATCAATGGTAGTTATGCATCCATGTTATTTGATACTGGCGCGGATAAGAGCTTTGTGTCCTTAGAATTTGAACCCATCCTCAACCAAACCCGTGATAAACTCATGGAATCCATAACGGTGGAAGTTGCTGACGGAAAACCGGTCTCATTAAACTCTATTATACGGAATTGCACCCTTACTCTAAACGATCACGATTTTCCAACTGACCTCATTCCTATGAAGTTGGGAAGTTTCGACATTATAATTGGTATGGACTGGCTCAGCCAACATCAGGCTGAAGTGGTATGCCGCGAAAAGTTCATTCGCATTCCTCTCGCAGACGGTCAAACCCTTCGAATCTTTGGAGAAACCCCCTCGAAAGGACTCAAATTGATGTCCTGCCTTCAAGCCCGAAAGTATCTCCGCAAGAACTATGTCGCATTCTTAACTCACGTTGTCAAGAAGGGAAACGAGGAGAAGAAGCTTGAAGATATACCTGTAGTGAAAGAATTCCCATAAGTCTTTCCCGACGACATCTCATGACTTCCTCCCTTGAGAGAAGTCGAATTCCGCATTGATCTTGTACCTGGCGCTACACCCGTCGCAAAATCACCTTATAGGTTAGCCCCATCCGAAATGCAAGAGCTGGCCAGTCAACTGCAAGAACTGACTGACAAAGGATTCATACGTCCTAGCTCATCGCCTTGGGGTGCACCTGTTCTGTTTGTGAAGAAGAAGGATGGAACGTTTCGCATGTGTATCGATTACAGAGAACTCAACAAATTAACGGTCAAGAACCGCTATCCATTACCTCGCATCGATGATCTACTAGACCAACTTCAGGGTGCCACCTGTTTTTCAAAGATCGACCTTCGTTCTGGCTATCATCAACTCAGAGTACATGAAAAAGACGTCCCAAAGACCGCCTTCCGAACTCGTTATGGTCATTATGAATTCATGGTCATGCCATTTGGTCTAACCAACGCTCCAGCTATCTTCATGGATCTAATGAACAGAGTCTGCAAACTCTATCTCGATCGCTTTGTTATAGTCTTCATCGACGACATTCTCATTTACTCAAAGTCTAAGTCTGATCATGAACGACACCTTCGACTTATCCTCACACTTTTAGGGAATGAAAAGCTCTACGCCAAATTCTCCAAATGCGAATTCTGGTTAAAAGAGGTACAATTCCTTGGACATGTCGTCAATGACAAGGGAATACATGTCGACCCCTCAAAGATCAAAGCAGTACAAGAATGGCAAGCGCCACGTACACCAACTGAAGTAAGATCATTCCTTGGTTTGGCTGGTTATTATCGCCGTTTCATTGCAAATTTTCTCCGTATTGCTGTACCACTTACGGCTTTGACTCATAAAGGAAAACCCTTCATATGGGGACCTAAACAAGAAGAAGCCTTCCAAACCCTTAAGCAAAAGCTTTGTGACGCACCTATCCTCACACTCCCCGAAGGTTGCGATGACTTTGTAGTATATTACGACGCATCAGGGCAAGGACTAGGCTGTGTATTAATGAAAAGGGGAAAAGTGATAGCCTACGCGTCTAGACAACTCAAAGTTCATGAGAAGAACTACACTACCCACGACCTGGAACTTGGAGCCGTTGTATTCGCTCTCAAGATATGGAGACATTACCTTTACGGTACCAAGTGTGAAATATACACTAACCACAAGAGCCTCCAACATATCTTTAACCAAAAGGAGTTGAATATGAGGCAACGAAGATGGGTCGAACTTCTTAATGACTACGACTGTGAAATTCGGTATCATCCTGGCAAGGCAAATGTGGTGGCCGATGCACTCAGTCGAAAGGGTTATGCGAACTCCATTCGTCTTCTATGTTCGCAAATCATAACCAACATCAAAGATCAAATCTGAGAAGCTCAACATGTTTCTATAACAGAAAACGACATACGCAATGAGCTATCTTGTGGAGAAGAACTTAAACTGGAAACAAAATCCGGCGGTATTCTGTATTATTTAGATCGCATATGGATTCCCGATCACAATAACCTTCGCGATTTTCTTATGAAAGAGGCGCACAAAACACGATACTCTGTACACCCAGGAGCCGACAAGATGTATCAAGACCTTCGATACACCTACTGGTGGCCTGGCATGAAAAAGGATATTGCTTTTTTGTTTCCAAGTGCCTTACCTGTTCTAAAGTAAAAGCTGAACATCAAAGACCCTCAGGACTTCTAGTCCAACCTGAAATACCTGTATGGAAGTGGGAAAACATAACCATGGACTTCATTACCGGGTTACCTTGCACCTCCAGTGGGTATGACACTATATGGGTAATCATTGATCGTCTTACAAAATCAGCTCACCTCATTCCGATTCGCGAGTACTTCAAGAACGAGAAGTTAGCTCGTATCTACATCAGCGAAATCGTAAGCCGTCATGGTGTACCGTTAAGCATTATTTCAGATCGTGATGGTCGTTTCACTTCACGAACATGGCAAGCCGTACAAGCCGCTTTGGGTACACGATTAGACCTCAGTACCGCTTATCATCCTCAAACTGATGGACAATCTGAACGCACCATTCAAACTCTTGAAGACATGCTTCGAGCATGTGTCATAGACTTCAAAGGGAATTGGGACGCTCATCTACCATTAGTTGAATTTTCGTACAACAACAGCTATCATTCAAGTATCGGCATGGCACCTTTCGAAGCTTTATATGGTCGTAAGTGCCGATCTCCAGTATGTTGGCACGAAATTGGAGAAGCTCAAATCACCGGTCCAGAATTAATCCAAGAAACAATAGACAAGATCCATCAAATTCGAAACAATCTTCTAGCAGCACAAAGTCATCAAAAGAGTTATGCAGACAAACGACGAAAGCCCTTGGAGTTTAACGTTGGTGATCAAGTACTTTTAAAAGTATCACCGTGGAAGGGTGTGGTTCGTTTTGGCCAAAAAGGCAAGCTAGCACCACGCTATGTAGGACCTTCAAGATACTCGAAAGAGTAGGACCTGTAGCATACAAGCTTGACCTACCAGAAGAACTCAACAGAATTCATCCCACATTCCACGTATCGAACTTGAAGAAGTGCCTCGCCGATGAAAATCTCCATATTCCTCTAGAAGACATTCAAGTCGATGAATCTATGCATTTCATTGAAAGACCAGTAGAAATTATGGACTTCGGAGAGAAAGGTTTAAGACGAAACCGTATTCCAATCGTCAGGGTACGCTGGGAGTCGAAACGAGGACCTGAGTTTACTTGAGAACGTGAAGACTCAATGCGCGAGAAATACCCACATCTTTTTCCGGTTACCACTACTACCTAAATTTCGGGACGAAATTTCTAAAAGTAGGGGATACTGTAACATCCGTCGAAAAACGGGTTTCCAAACCCGCTTCGTTTGTAATCGAATATCAAGTTATAAAAATTTCGTTGCGTATTTATGATTATTTTAATTTTAAATGATACATAATTAATAAACAAACTAGAATTTAAAAACTATAATTGATAAAAAGTGAAAATAAAATAAATAAAAAAAGAAAACCGGCTGCCGGGTTTCGAACCTGGGTCAGCCGGGTGAACCTCAAAAACTTAACTCACGCATATCCCATCACTCCGCCACTTGTGTTATTTGTTGATATATCGAAACAATTAATACATATAATGAAACTCGAAGTTGAATTCAGTCACTCAGCGCGCCCAAATCACTCTCGCCGGAAAATCCGACGATTTCGCCAATTATCGACGGTTTCTTTTGACTTAACGTACGTATTAACAACGACATCGGTTATAACCGATGTCTAGTTCCGCGACATTAGTTATAACCGCCGGAGAAAAGCTGACCAACGAATCAAGACTGAAATCAGACCCAATTTATTGTGATTCTTCCCTATAAATACACACCCAAGTCTCTGGAAATCTTTTCGCTCAAAATCGCACCATTTCTCGAACAATTTCACTCGCCGAAGATTTTCTGCAATCATCGGACTTTCGCCGGAAAACCGAGACTTTCATCAAAACGGTAAATACCTCGACTCTTTCGGTTTCAATCCATTGTTAGACTATTACTAACTTCAATTCATCAACCAGAATCAATCTCAGACGACGTAGCCGGAATATTCTGCTTTCGCCGGAAAACTTCTGGAATTTCCAAATCACGCTGTGAATCGGTAAAATCATTCAAACCTTCTGTTAATCATTGTTTAGTAACTCAATTTCACATCTAATCGATCAAAGCTGTTGATTGATCCGAGCAGACGGAGTTCACAAAACAGAGCTGACGATCCTTTCCGGAGTTCTGAGAAAGACACCTGTTTCGGTACATTCTTTTCCCAAAATCCTCTCTGTCCATCACATTTCAATCGCTTATAAATTTCGTTAATCAAATCAAACAAGAACAGTTGAATAATCGATGTCTGCGTCTTTGAACGAAGAAGATGAAGTCGACTTATGTATAAGTATAATTAAAACGAGATATTAAACCGGGTTAGACACACATTCCAGCGGTGGACTGTGTGCAAACAATTATCACACGTCGCGAGTTCGATCCTTGACACAACCTCACTCTCTGAAATAAAAATGTTTCTTTTTAAAACCGGACCGGATCAACTCGCTGTAAGATGTTAAGTTTAATAAAAATCAGTATATTAACCAGGTTAGACACACAGTCCAGCGGTGGACTGTGTGCAACACTAAACCACAGGTCCCGGGTTCGAGACCTGTTGGGTGCACCGATCCGATGTAATTAAACCCTTTTTAAAAATAAATGATTTCTGATTAAATTAAATAGTGTATAAGTATAATTAAAAACAGAAATATTTCGGGTTAGACACGTAGCTCAGTTGGTAGAGCTGCGTGCACGCGTACGGGAGGTCTCGGGTTCGAGCCTTACCCGGCGTATACTTACACACGATCGAACCGGTCAAACAGTCAACAGTCACAGACAACAGTCAACGGTCAATGGTCAACCCAAAAAGTCAACATTTTTTTATATTTTTATTTATTATTTAATTTAAAAATCAATTAAAAATACTTAAAAATAATGTTTTTAAAGTTAGAAAATAACCTTAAACTCACAAAAATAAATCTAAAAACCCTATTAAAATTGTTAATAAAATCCACTTATTTACCGTACCTTTCCGTTATTATTTAGGATTAGTTATTCCTCGTCGATCAACACTCTAAACTCGTGCGCATTCAACATCATCAAACGAACGCACCCAATGTGAGTGAATCTCTACCAATTCCCCGTTTTAATCACATTTTGGGGTGTATCATGTGTCGCTTATTATTTATTTCATTTAAACACTTGTGCATTCATCATATCCATGATCAAATGTGTACCCAACATGTATCAATTGTTTGTGTGGTTAATGTTTAGATTAAATTTATCATTTTCAGTACATACATCATCATAGGCCGCCGCTCCCCATTACCTATGAGCGTGAGCCGTTCCCCATTACCTATGAGCGTGAACGAGGCGTTGCCAACATACGATCGCTCCGTTTGATTGAGCCTTGATCGCACATACATCATCATAGGCCGTCCATTCCTCATTACCTATGAGCGTGAACGTGACGTTGCCAACATATACATTATCATTCATGTTATTGTTTGTTATTGTTTGTAATGTATGCTTATTTACATTTGCTCACATATGATTATTTCACAGTTTTTCCATATCAAATACAACAAGAAATCTATAATAAATGTTTTCTAACAAGGTTCACTCGCCAACTTTTGTTGACCCAAAATCCCCCATTTTTACACATGATACAGGTGATCAAGTTGAAGCAAGAAACATATAGGACGGCCTAGAAGAATAACCAGTTTAGAATTTGGATTGTTTTAGTTAATTTTTCCTTTCCATGTATTGTATGAATTTGACTTGAACATTTGAGATGTAATTTGAATTTAATAAATATGAAACATATTAGTAAATATCATGAGCTTTGGTGATAACCCAATTATGCCCCGACTCTTATTCCGCTGCGGGTCGGGGGTGTGACACTTATGTTGACCCAAAACTTTATTTTTACACATGATACAGGTGATCAGGTTGAAGCAAGGAACACATAGAACTTGGGCCTTAGAAGAAAAATAAAGCGTTACTTGAAAGTCTTGTTTAGAACACTTTGGCTTTTTATGAATTATGTGTTGATTGGAATATTTCTTTATAATTTGAAATAATATATATGAAACTTTTATAATAGTAAATGTCACGAGCTTTGATGAAAACCCAATCATGCCCCGATTACCATATCTTCTGCGGGTCAGGGTGTGAAAGTAGCACTGACACATCAGGTTATCGAGCTCACTGAATGAACAGAAATGGGAGAGAACCGCATTATAGCTATGGAGCAGAACAACCAGGCAATGGAGGAAGATGACCTGCACGAAGACCCGTAGGAGGAACTAGAGGAGGCACCTGCAAAGGCAGCGGCTAACAAAGACGTGAACATGGGGGATGGTAAGGTCGATGACTGAAGACCCGTTATCTAATTATTCTATTTTCGTTTTATTTCAACTTATCAGACAATCTGTTTAAAACATCTCGTTTTGTTTTTTTATCTAATTATTTATTTATTCGTTTCAGTATGACTTTACATTCTGACATTATACATTTTATTTCAAATATTTATATTGCTTTCACATTTTGAATTACTTCCATGGTGTTTATTTAAAACTTTCAAACTATTGTATGCATTCAGGATTCAGCTCCATTATGATGCAGAGCATTGACAAGCAGGCCAGACGAAACCTTAAGCAGCAATTGCAGTGTGTAGAACGCTCCTGACGACGACGCCCCTAGTTCTTATCCCAACTCTAATCCATTCTCACGTATCCTTTTGACCCCTGCACTATCTCAACATAATCTAGCAAATGTGCATCATACCCTAAGTCCTTAAAACTTACAATTCCTTTGTATGTTTAACTTAGATTCAGAACGCTAAACTATGGGAAACGCATAAGATAACCATGATTAAATATCAGTTTATATTATGTGTGGTTACTAAAATTTTAAGTGTGCACAATTCATATAATTGTTGAACTATGTGCTAAATGCGTGGCGTAACCTTGTGTGTTCTTTCTTTTGGTGCTAAAACAGAATGGCAGGACGACCTAGACGTGACGGTCAAGGCAACATTACCAAGACACAGACTGAGCTGACTGCGCTCATCCAGCAGCACGTAGCGGAGGCCATGGCTACTCATAATCAGAATAACGTGAATGTTCAAGCTCAAAATCCGCAGGGTGGCGGTAATTTTTAATCTCTTCTAAATTCATACAATCTAAACTACTAATGCAATCAGTATTTCTCCCACGTAATTACCTAAGGTTATTCTTGCGGATTTTAATCTGTCAGGGATGGGAGTAAACCCCTATAAGATGTTCTTGGATACTAAGCCCACTAAGTTCACTGGGGAAGAAGGACCTATTGATTTGGTCCGCTGGTTGGAAAAATCAGAATCTGTTTTCGCTATGTGCAACTGCCTACCTGAGAACCAGGTTAAATATGCGACTTCCACTTTGGAAGACGGTGCTTTAAGCTGGTGGAACGCAAGAGTTCAACTTCAGGTTCTGGAGGTAACAAACACCATGGGATGGGATGCGTTTAAGGAACTTATCCGGGAAGAGTACTCTCCTCGGGATCGAATTCATCAGTTAGAACAGGAGTTGTGGGTGCTCGAAATGCCGGGATCGGAAATCGAGGCCTACACCGGGAAGCATTATGATTTGGTCTCTCTGTGCCTCGACATGTCTAGGCCGATGCACAAATAGGTGGAGTTATACCTGAAGGGTTTGGCCCCTAAAATCTAGGGAATGGTGATGTTTAGTAATCCTGTCACCATTCAGCAGGCTGTGTGTCTAGAACACAAGTTAACAGATAAGGCCATCGAACAGGGAAGGGTACCGAAGAAGGGTTCATCTTCGGGCACATCAGACAACATAAGGAAGTGGGAAAGCAATTCCTTAAGGCCAGCATCATCGGGTCAAAACCAGCAGAACTCTCAGAAGCAGTTCAACAACAACAACCACAACTTTAACAGTCAGCAGTTTGTTAACTCGAACAACAACACCCAGGGTCAGGGTGGTTATGCGGGCAAAAAGCCCTTCTACAATAGATGCTCCCGAGATCACATGGTCAATGTAATTCATGCCAATGATGCGGCCGGATAGGCCACTCTGCTAAGGATTGTCGTGTGAATACTCAGCAGAGGTCGAAAAACAATCAGTCCCAACCTCAGCAGTCAGGGGTTACAAGGTCGTGCTTTCAATGTGGTAGCATGACTCACTTTAAGAAGGATTGCCCACAATTGAACAAGGGTAACAGTGCTGGGGCTAAAGGTCGTGCATTCACGCTAGGCAAAGGTGAGGTGCGACTTAACTCAAATGTTGTTTCTGGCAAATTTCCTTTGAACAATTGTTTTGCAAATATGATATTTGATTCTGGTGCCAATAGAAGTTTCATATCAGAGTCATTTAGGAAACGATTAGATATTGCCCCAGTGTCGCTAGAAACCAACTACACTATAGAGTTAGCCGATGGTAAAACAGTAGAAGTAACCTACATTCTCAAAGGGTGTCAGCTCTCTGTCGCTGGTAACACGTTTGACATAAACCTAATGCCAACTACACTATAGAGTAGCACGACTTACATGAGTGTATCGTGGTTGGAGAGTTCTTTGAACCATCTTTGTGTAGCGTTGGTTGTCGAAATGGTTGAACGGCAAACTTTCTTGGATTATAAACTTCGCCATTTCCACCCTAGCCATTTCGTAATTGTAGGCGAGCAAAGAAGCGCCTTCACATGCCCTGGAAGCTTGACCACTAGCAGGTTATTGTTTAAACGCCTTGCAAAACGGTTTTTTGATGTGTTGTTTCAATGTGGTGTTTGCTCCTTCGGCGTAAAAACCATTACAATGATGACAACGCGCTTTTTTTCTCCTATTGGCCATCTCGCACAAATCGAAATGTGACCAATTTTCAGAGTTGCGCTTCGTTGGAATAACACGAACCACCGTGTCGGTTGTAGACTCGCCAATATTAACCGAATCATGAGCACTAGAGCTTGCCATACTTTTTTAAGAATTATGGAACAAGATTGTGAGCGTTTTTAAGATTTTTTGGAGATTTAAAGAGTGGTGTGATTGAACCTAAACACCCACAACCCTTTTATACTACTTGGATAAGGTTTCTAGCCCAAAAAACGGTAATATTGACCCCAAGCGGTCATATGACCGTTTTTTGCACGTTGGCCAAAAAAACCGGTTTAATCGGTTTTATAACCAGTTTTTTTAGATACGTTAACCGGTTAAAAATTGGTTTTTTATTTCATCTGGTTTTAACCGGTTTTTATACTAACCAGTTTTATAACCGGGTATCGCGGCGAACATTATAACCGTTGAAACCGGTTAATAACCGGACCAGTTATAAAAACTGGTTACAGCAAAAACCGGTTTCGGTTTTTTTCAGGTTTCATTTATAAAACCGGATTTTTTGCCCATCTTTAGGTGGGAGGTGACCGGAGGGTCACCACCATGACTCCGCCACCGTGGTTTGAAGATTTATGCTCACTTGTTTTTATGTGCTATGAAGATTTATGCTCACTTGGTCATGTTTCTTTGGGTATCAATAGTGTTCTTGAACTTCGATTGAGGTAAAGTATGCTATTATATATTCTTTTTAAGCTATTAAAGAATGTTTGATTTTAATAAAAATTCTGATATGATTAAAATTATGTAAATTAGGTTTGTGGAGTAATTGAAAATTCATGGCAAATTCACAGGTAAAAAAGATAAGGAAGTTTTATAATTTAATTTGAACAAGGGATTAAAAGTAAGTAATCATTGGCCCAGTTAATGAATCATTTAATAATATGTAGTATACTACAAGGAGATACAATAGTTTACTTCGGTCATTTGAAACATTTTTGTTTGAGATTTTTGAATCTTTTTGTGATGTTTAAGATTTTAAGACTGTTAATCTGTGTTTTTTTTTATTGTGGCAGATGAATGCGGAGAAGCTAATGAAGATGGCAGGTGCTGTTCCCACCGGGGGAAAGGTAGCATGAGAAGGTATGGTTGTGATATTTCTGGTTTTGATTTTTACCGAAAACTGAATTAATAATAGAATGCTAAAAGCGGGTTAGAATGGGTTGTAATTGATATGTCATGTATATGTAATTTAGTGTGTACATAACATATTATATACTTTAATAATTAAAAATTCATTAAAAAACACTTTTTAAACCAATCCAACCCGACCCGAACTCATTCCAGCCCTAACCTGTTTCGACCCGGACCCGTTCCAACCCGAACCAAAACAACCTGTTCTGACCCGAACCCATTTTGACCCACGACGCGACCCAACCCGCCCGTTTTGCTAGGTGTAATGTTTCTGTATATATAGAATGGAGTAGGTCGTTATATATTTATGTTTATGTTTGTTAATTAATGTTGATTTAAGATCTTAATCGTCGAAGATAAGCAAACTATTAATTACACAAATTATATCTACATAAACGTGTTAAAAGTTTCTACGCTTTTGAAATATTGCTATTCATCATATTTTTGGGATATTTTGTTTACAGTTGGTTGAGAAGTTAGCGGCAGTAGCTTTTAAGGTGCAGACAAAAATTCAAGCGTGATGTGGCAAAAGATAACATCGATTGGGAACCAAACTACATTTGAGGAGAAAAGAGTCTCAAGCCTCCCGGGTACTTGCTGGTGAGATTGTTTTTTTTACAACATGAATTCCCTTTTTTCCTTAAAACCTAAGGTTAGTATCTTTTTGAGCCGAATGTACCTACGAATTTTGAGGATGCCAACATAGGATAAGTTGAACTCCAAATATAAATACATTTGTTCCTTTGTTGTATTTGTGCAGCTAGAAAAAAATCGTAGAAACTGATGAGGCGTTGCGGTTTATTGATGGATAGGGTGAAACCCGAGGGATAATGATCATAACTTGCGTGTTTTAGTTAGTTTTGGGCAATTATATGCGTCGAATGAGATAACTACGAGAATTGGTTGTTTTGCAGGTTAACTGATTAATTCGGGCGTTTTAAGGAAGCCGGAGATGATGCGGAATACCCGGGATGCAGTTGCGAAGTAGAAAGTACCAATCGGGAATTGTTCGGGTCAAGAACTAATGTGGAAACACGAGAAAATGGGAAAGAGGAGAAGTTGGAGGGCCTACCGGTATTTGAGTGAAAGATGTAGAGAATGATATCAAGGTGCTGAAGACTCCGCCGTAGCCTATGGTCCACAGACCGTACGCTACGACTTGGTTACAAAAGGAGGAGAAGAATCAACATGTTTTGACCGTAGGTTACGGTCAAGGGACCGTAGCTTACGGTCATTTGTGTTTTAGTTCCAGATAACTTCAACCGTAGCTTACGGTTTAGTTGTACCTAATCAGAATTTGATGACCGTAGCTAACGGTCAAGCGGTCGTAGCTTACGGTCAGGAGTAAAGAAATTCGCATGATTAGTTGTGGACTTATATGAGGGTTTCCAAGGCCAGTTTTGGGGGACTATCACGAAGGACGGTCGAATATCAGGTTCTGAGCTTCAAAGCTTGTAACTTTCCCACCTTCAACTATCATAATTCCACTCCAAGTCAACTTCATGTTCAAGGATTCAGCAAATTACCCAGTGTTTGACGCGTATATCCGAACGATAAGTGGCTAGTCTCTTGTTGTGTTTCCTCCGAATGGAGGATTGATGTAAGTTAGACGTTTAATGTGTTTTGATAACCATTTGGACTCAGTGATCAAAGCATTCGATGCTTTTCACTAAGGGTTTGATTATTTCCATTGTAACTGATTGCATTTTGTTTAATCTTCGTTTGCAACCATTCAATTCCCGGGAGTTCTTAAAATTGGGATATATTTGGTTAGGGATTAGGATTGATAATTGTAACTGATACTTTTGTGATAACCTTTCATTATTCGTTAGTCGGAGTACTTAGTCACTTAATATCACAATTGGTCATTAAATCCATCTTCAGTTTTCAATGGTTGGACAAAACACATTATTATAATCTGCTCATCATTCTGAATTTGGAGGAAGCATCGTTCTTATTATTGATACAAATTCCATTTTTTTGTGTTTATTTAAGTCAGCAGCAATCATTGATTATAAGTTTATTCTTTGTTGCATTCATTACATAAAATTTGTCATTATAACACTTTCCACAATACTCCCTTGGTTCGATATACCCGACTTATTCTATCTACATAGTTTAACTGGTTTTTTGATTGACGCTAACGACAGTCATCAAAATGGCGTCGTTGCCGTGGAGGCGTGCGCAAAGTGTTTGATCCGTTATTTCATTTTTGTTTGTTTCATTCAGAATTACGCGATATCTCTTTTTTTGTGTAGTGCAGGTACTCATTTCCTTGTATGCATCATACTCGGCATTCCGGGCAGTCTTCACCACTAGTGTTTGACCCAGAGATAGAAAGAACAACACGACATACTCGAGTATTGCCTCGTGAAAATCGGATTGCACAACCTACAACACCAATAACACATTCAATGGAGAGTTTAAGTAACTTCGAGACTCAACCTGTCACTCCACCTTCGTAGGATCAATTCTCACCAACATCTACTCATCCTGCACCAAATACAACTATACCACCTCCACAACCGTCACATACTCAATCCGCAACCACAAATGTTCCACCGATACCACCACCTCCATTTCCCAATCTCAGCAATCTCCCACTTTTTCCCAGTCAGTACTATCCCCAATCCTCTAATGTCCCGCATTCTCACCGTATGTGAAGATTGTCTCTGATGATACCGTGATTCCGCCTATGCAAACAAGGCCATCTAGCCCCGCCCCTCTCCCTGAAACTCGGCCATCAAATCAATAAACGTTATACCCGTCTTCACAGCAACAACAACAACACTCTGTAAGACATTCAACATTTGAACAACGGGCTAGTGCAGTGGATTCGGGCGATGGATTTGAGGCGTCCAACGAATATGGGGGAAATCCAATGATGGGATTGGGAATTCATGAAAGCTATGATACGGAATTTAGATCGGGGGATGATATAAATTATGGAAATTCGAGCTTTCCTACATCAGTCAATGCTCCCATGCCAGTTAATCAACAACCAGTTAATAACCGCCCAATTAACATGCCAATTCCACCGACACCACAACAAGGACCGATTCCTCTTGTGCCATAGCAATTTCCAGTACCACAGGTTCAAGGTCCACATAGGTTACTCCCCAGAAATATGCCTCCACCGATTAATCAATTTGAAGGCATTCCAAGAAGATTTGAGCGGGAACCTGTACGGGGCGTCGAGAGCCACTTCAAACCGGCTATTGCTAATAACCCTTCACCAGTGGTTATTCCTCAATTACGAGGTCGGTCGTTTGAGGTGAGGGCACAATCAATCCAAAGCCTTCCCAAGTATCATGGACTGGCCACTGAAGAGCCGTATTTGCATATAGCAGCATATGATGCACGATGCAACAACATTGGCGGTCAAGGATTCACACCAGATGACGTAAAGTTGGTACTTTTCCAGTTTACACTCGAAGATAAGGCGCAACCATGGTTTCATTCGTTACCATCAGCTTCCATTTTTACTTGGCATGATATGCAGCTGTTATTTCTCGACGAGTTCTATACGCCACTATGGACGAACAACGCTCGAAAGGATATTCAGAATTTCCGACAGCAGCCAGGGGAACTTTTCCATGAGGCATTTAATCGTTTTAAAATGATGTTAAAGAATTGTCCACACCATGGGATCCCACTGTAGGAGTTGTTGAACGCATTTCATGAGGGCTTATCAGACGAAGATGCAAGGGATCTGAGTTCAACATCAAATGGAACGTTCGGCACAAAATATGAGCAAGTCGATTGGGAGTATTTGGCGAGGAATGCGAAGACTTCAAAACGAAAAGCTCAATCTTCAAGAAGTGTTCGGCATTCGGTTGTCAGGGCGGTAGATAACGCACCAGATGTTAGTGGACAAATGTCGTTCTGTGGGCATTGTGGGGACTTAGGGCATATTGTTGATCAGTGCCCTAGTATTGGTTCGGGTGTTACAGTAATTACGTGCAAGGAAGTGGAGGGGTGGCAGAAATTTTAATATAAACTCCAACACATATCATCCAGGCCTTAGAAATCATCCGAACTTTAGTTATGGGAATGCTAACAATCAAACTAATCCGGGATTTCAAGGTAATAATAATCATTCTGGGGGCAAAGGAACTTTAATCAACCTCGATTCCAGCAGAACTTTCTAGGAGGATATCATTCGAATCAAGGTGGAACAGCTGGATCCTCTAACCCTACTGCGGGTAATGATACGATGGAGACGTTAAAGTCCATTCAGCAGGATTTGCAGAAACGCAATCAGTTGGATGAAGTGCGGGCTCAGAAAGATGAGGTACGTAACAAGGCTATCCAATTGTTAACAACACAGATGGGCCAACTTGCTAATGAGTTGAAGGAATTGAAGCAAAACAATGGGCGGTTACCAAGCGACCACAACAACAAATCCAGTTCATCAGAAAAAAGGTAATCAAATCCATCGGTAAGTACCCTTCGTAGTGGTAAGTCCTATAATAAAGTTCCCACCCCACCACAATTTGTGGAAGGTGTGGTGGAGGACTTAGGTGAGGATGGGGTGAGTGACGACAAGTAGAAACCGTCGGTTATTAACATGAATGCCAAATCTACTAACAATAATAACCGAATTATAACTGCTGAACCGACCAAGGCTATGGAAGGGGAACAGATTTCACCTCCCTTTCCCGAAGCCTTGAAAAATCCGGGTAATAAAGGCATCATCAACAAAAGGGACCGCAACCCGAAGAAATTTGGGAAGTTTTTAAACAAGTAAAAATCAACTTACCTTTAATTGATGCCATTAAGCAGGTTCTGGCATATGCTAAATATTTAAAAGACATGTGCACTCAGAAACGACAACATAAAGTTCCTAAACAGATTAATTAATAGAAAGGGTGAGTGCTGTGTTGAATGGTGTGCTTCCACCTAAGCTGCAAGATCCTGGAACACCTTTAGTTCCCATTCAAGTGGGCGATTTTAAAATGAACCCGGCGTTGCTGGATATGGGAGCTAGTGTGAGCATTCTCCCGGGCAGCTTATATGACCAATATGAGTTTGATCCACTACGTCGGGCTGATACAACTGTGGTACTGGTAGATTTGACCCCTAACCTTCCTCGGGGGATTGTTCGAGACGTTATTGTTAAGGTGGAAGAGTTCTATTTTCCAGTAGATTTTTTGGTGCTTGATTATGTCTTATCGGACCAAATCAATCAACCAAATGTTATTTTGGGCAGACCTTTCTTAGCCACAGCACATGCATTAATCGACTGCCGCACTGGCACTGTCGATATGACGTTTGGCAATAGAAAGGTCATATTAAATGTGTTTGCTAACGTTTCTGATACGTTTCCCAGTGATGAATGTTTCATGGCAGATATCATTGATGGGTGCTCCCTTCACTTAGAAGAGGAAATATTCGATTATGTTTGTTGTGTGACAGGGTAGAACAAAATCATATGCATGATTTAGAGGAGGAGGTGCAGAATTTAGAGGTGTTAGCGATGCAGGACAGAAGGCCTCCATGGACTCATCAAGTGGAGAGCCTTCCGGCCGAGATTTCATCAGGCTTGAAGCGGTCCTTGATCAGTCCGCCGAAGGTTGAACTGAAAGAATTACCACAGCATCTTAAATACGCATTCTTGGGAGAGGAGCAAACTCTTCCAGTCATCATTGCTGCAAATTTAGCAAAAGAGCAAGAGGAAGCATGCTAAAGGTGCTCCAGACACATAAAGCGACAATTGCTTGGACTCTCCCAGACCTAAAAGGTATAAGTCCCTCTATTGTGATGCATACGATTATAACTGATGCAGATGCAAGGCCTGCAAGGGATATACAGCGACGTTTGAATCCTAACATGCGGGAGGTGGTAAAGAAGGAGGTTATTAAATGGTTTATCAAGGAGTTGGAAATGTTTATCGAGTAGATACGAATTTCAGTGGACGAGATAACCGGATGCATTAGGTAGCTAGCTTATGTTAGTTCAAAAACTTATATCACGTCTTTGTGACTTAAAATGAGAGAACTGGATGATGACAGCAATGATTACACGAATATGATGTATAATTATGACATTTGTAGTTAAATAGCGTTATAATATGTTTGTGACTTAAAACGAACCTGAATTGTGACGTTTGTGACATTTTTGTAGTTTATGTTTATCTAGTTTTTGTGTGTCACGAACCGGAAATTGCAGGTTTTGATATGAAAAAACTGAATAAAAGGAAAAACAAAAAAAACATAAAAAACACTTAGCGACGACATCTGTCGTTGCTATTAATAAAAGGTCTCCAGCGACAAACAGTAAAAAGCATCGACGAAAAAGGGCCTTTAGCGACCTGGCAATAGCGGTGACCTTTAGCGACGACATTGGCCATCAATAGTGACAACGTCGTCGCCCCTATTTCTTCAGTTTCTTGTAGTGACGAAAGAGAATTGCACCATTTAGGATATATTAACAAAGAATAAAATTTGAATTATCAGCACGAGAAACAGTTCCCATTTGTGATCCCATTAAATATTGTTTCGTGAACGTGCCGTAGTCGGAAGTCACAGCAATGAAAAAGTCATTATCTTGCAAGAAAAAAAAGCGTGAGTAACGTGTAATGTATATTAATACCAATTTTCGTAATGTAAACGTCTCTATATTTAAAATTGTAATGTAAACGTCTTTTTTATTTGATTGTTGTAATCAACCCGAGATCCAGTTGATCATTTCACACTAACTAAAACAAAGTCGAGATCCAGTTGATTATTTCACACTAATTAAAACAACAAAGTTCAACCTTCATTCCCCTAGTAGAGACTAATCTTCATTCTATTCTATGTGTGTAAACGAAGAGGCTGCTTCTTATATTGCAAGATACATGTTGGCATTATTGTTTAAATATGTGTAAAATACAAAAAGAATAGAATTCTTGATTTATATATATATATATATATATATATATATATATATATATATATATATATATATATATATATATATATAGGGTAGGGTTCTAGAGTGAACACTAGGTTGAGAGTGAACTGTGTGAACTAATCTGAGCCACTGGATTATATCATCTAGAGATTTTTAAACAATGGCAAGATTGTAATTATAATGTTGTTGTAATTATAATGTTGTAACTTCCCTTTAAATTAATTGACAGAAGGGTATTTGCGTCTTTTGTAAATTGCATTTATTAAATAATATAATCAAAATCCCTAAAATCTTGCTAGTTTCCGTATATACAAAATACACATTTGTTAGTGTATACACATGTGTACAGTCTCGATAGTAACAGGTTATACAAAAATACACAGATGTTAGTTTATACACATGTGTACAGTCTCACTAACTATCAAGTTATACAAGATACACCGCTGTTAGTTTATACACATGTGTACAGTCTCATTAACTATCAGTTTATACAAGATACACAGTTGTTAGTTTATACAGATGTGTACAGACTTTTTATACATCCGTGTATTTTGTAGTCCACGACCTACTTCCGTTAGGAGTTTCATATACGGTTTGAATCCGGGAGGGATAGTTGGTGTCCAGTACCTAGTTCCGTTAGGAGTTTCATATACGCTATTAGCAACTAGTTCTACACGATTTAAAATAATGAAAAAGTAATTAAAAATGTGTGTGAGAGAGAGAGAGAGAATTAATAGATAAGAAAATTAAGGGATTTTATTTAAGAGAGAGAGAGAGCGAGCTAATGTCAATCTTACCCTTTTAATCTAAAAAATAATCAATGGTCAAGATTAGTTCACCCAGTCCATTTTCAAGAATTTGTTCACAAATGATCCTAATCCTATATATATATATATAATATATATGGTAGGGTTCTAGAGTGAACACTAGGTTGAGAGTGAACTGTGTGAACTAATCTGAGCCATTGGATTATATCATCTAGAGATTTTAAACAATGGCAAGATTGTAATTATAATGATGTAACTTCCCTTTAAATTAATTGACAGAAGGGTATTTGCGTCTTTTGTAAATTGCATTTATTAAACAACGTAATCAAAATCCCTAAAATCTTGCTAGTTTTCGTATATACAAGATACACAGTTGTTAGTGTATACACATGTGTACAGTCTCGATAGTATCAGGTTATACAAAATACACAGATGTTAGTTTATACACATGTGTACAGTCTCGCTAACTATCAATTTATACAAGATACACAGCTATTATTTAGACATATGTTCTTGAATAATACACATGTATATAAATCTGGTTTATACTGACCTGTGGGAACAAGATGTAATTATACACAAGTGTATAAGTCTTGTATATACTGACCTGTATACACATATATAAAAAAAACATGATTTAATTAGGTTTAATATTTAATTTTAAAAAGAACATAATAGTTTATTTAAAAATAAACATAGCCCTTTTCTCTTATAATTAAAATAATAGAGAAATGATTAAAAATGAGAGAGAGAGAGAGAGAGAGAGAGAGAAAAGAGGATAAGAGATGAGAAAATTAAAGATTTTAATTAAAAATACTTGACTAATATAATTTACCTTTTAATCTAAAAAATGAATCAAAGGCCAATATTAGTTCACTTAGTTCACTCTCAAAAAGTTGTTCACAAATGATCTTAATCCTATATATATATATTATATGGTGAAGTTCCTCTACAAAGTGTGTTTTTCTTACAAAGTGTATGAAGTGATCTTGACCATTGGATATGTGTGTTTGATGATTGAGATCATCTTAATGACATTTTGGTAATATGTATGTAAAAATGGGTTAATTTATTGATTGGGGGTGTATGTGTCATTTAACTTGTTTTAAATAAGAAAATAACTATCAATCATAAAACCACCTCCATAATTGTGGCAATTCTCCCCACCTCTCTCTCTCTCTCTCTATTTTTAATCCCTCATATTCGAAAACACCAAATCATACAAAAAATACCGATAAATTAGATCTATGGTTTCATTATTTCTTCTTTTTTAGAGATCAAAAATGGTTTTTTTATACAGTGTGTTTTAGTGATATAACACAGTGTAACGAACTAGTGATTGACCGCTAAAACACAATGTCAAGAATTTGTTTGTGATAAAAACAATGTAACGAACTAGTGACTGACTTCTAAAATACAACGTCAAAAATATGTTTATGAGAAAACACAATGTGACGAACCAGTTACAGTTAATGACTACTAAAACACAATGTGACTAACCAATTACTAAATGTTAAAAGACAACGTAGATGTGTTCATAGTAGTGCGTTTTAGTGATAAAACACAATGTGACGAACCAAATGAAATACGACGTAATGTGAATATGTTGCAACGATCGTATTATAATTATTGATAACCGTCTCATTTGAAATCAAAGAGATATTCAGTTTCCTTAAAATTCTCATTAGTTAGTTTAGGATATAATATATTCCATAATTATAATAATTATCAAATTACCATCATGACTTTTGATTAAAACAATTAATTGCCACATGTCACAAAGATATGACTTCCTACACTTTATAGGAAAAGTTGGCTTTGTAGCCAACTCTTACATACACATACACATACACATACAACACACACACACAAACATCATCAACATATATATATATATATATATATAATATATATATATAATGGGAGCATTCATTGGGGAACACTAAAAAGTGGAAACCGGGAAACACTTTTAAAAATGATACTTAACATGTTAAAAATTATTTTTTTTCTAAATTATTTTCGGTGCTTTTTCTTTTAAATACATGTAGAAACATTTTTAATAAAAAAATCAAAAACTAAAAATATAAAAAAATGTTTAAAAATAGTTAAAAAAATATATATCTTATAAAATCGCTACTTTTTCTGTATAAAAAAACTTTTTTTTCAAAAAAAACCTTTGTACGGCACATATGCATTATATGCTTAGAGTTAGCTTTTAAGATTATGTTTTTTTTTTAGTTTAGGATTAGGTTTTTGGGTGTGTAGGGGGGTTAGGTTTTTTTTTAGGAGGGGGGGGGGTTAGTTTTTGAGTGGTGCGAGTCGGGGGTTTACTTTCTTGGGGTGTTTATGTTTAGAATTTAGTTTTAGGTTTTCTTTGGAGGGGGTGGGTGGGGTGGGGTGGGTTTAGGTTTTCTGGGGGTTGGGTTTAGGCTTTTGGTGGGAGAATGGATTTAAGTTACTAGGGGATGAGGGGTTCGGGTTTTTGGGGGGTGTCGTGGGGGTGAGTTAGCTAGTTTAGTGTTTTTTTTCGTATCAATACACATGTTCCGTACAACTTAATTTTTTTATATATTAACTATAAGAATTTTTATTAAAAAAAATTAAAAAATTGGTACGCTTTTTAAGTTCTTTTAGTTAGTTTTTTGATTTTCTCATGAAAGTAAAAAATCTAAAAACTATATTCTATGTCTAAGGGTCTAATAACCTATCATAATTCCCTATAACCATTGGCTCTGATAGCAATCTGTCACATCCCGACCTGCAGCGGAATGGTACGGGACATGATGAATGCCCAAACTTATGGCCTTATTGAAATTTCATAATTAAACATTGTCATGATTAAATGTCACACTTCTCATCTAAGTTTCAATATTCAAATAATACATCAAACTTGTCTTTTTAATTACTAAGGCAAAGCTCCTACGTGATTCCCGATCTAGTCCAGTCTTTAATTCTCTACACATGTATCATGTGTATAATAGTATTTTTGGGTCAGCTACAAGAGCTGGTGAGTAAACTTGGTTAAGTAAAATAGGTTTGACCATTTTAAAATTTGGAAATCAAAGTGATTTGTTTTACATTTTTAATTCCAATTATTAATTTGAATATCAAGCATCCAATCAATCATGTAGAAGCAATGCATCACATTATGAACATGGAATAGTAACGAAATAATGAATAACACCAAGATCGACACCAACACCAACACCAAAACCAAAACTGACTGCTTGCGTCCCACACCCAAAAAAGGTATGTCTGTGGCGATCCCAACGTCCCATAGTTAGGAGGAAAGGTCAACCCAAGAGTAATGGGGCGATACCAACATCTTCAAGCCATGAGAAAAGGTCAATCGTGGATCTTACTGAATGAATCATATGACTATCATGACAGACACAACAACATCAATAACCTCAACAAACAATACCAACAACATATAATACATATACGACACACTAGATTTTGCATGTTCTACATTAGATGGAAACAATTGATCAAAACACATTGATACACCCCTAAACGTTAATGATAAAAAGATGAGAGTTTACTCACCTTAGTTAGCAATCAAAGCACACCAGTTCTTGTAATAAAAGCATTTGAAAGTCACCCAAAGGAATTTTTCTAATGGTTAAAGGAAACTAAATTAATAGCAGTTCAACTAGAACGGAAGATTGGGATAGAATATTAAGTTAGGGATTTTTGATTTGAGAATTCTTAGGGTCTATGATTTAATATTAAGTTTGATGTTACTGAAATTTTGAAACCAAACACGACCAAATTTTATATACTATACGTGTGAAAGGTTAAGTGTTTACATTCCTAAGAAAAGATATTAATTAGACTATCAAAAGCTACGTACAAGACTTTACAAAAATAGGTTATGGACAAGATTAGTTGAATTGGGTAGGTTTGGAATAAATAGAATTTCAGTTTTATCAAATCATCTAATTTAATTGTATGAAGTAAATAAAATGGATTTGAAGATTGAAAGTTTATAAAAGAATTGTATCTATTTATCCAGGCCGGTTAAATGAATATATCGATTTCCAGTTAAGTTTTATAAATTAAAACAAAAGTCTTAATTTATAACTGATCAATGCTAATGTTTTTATTATCTTAGGTTCATTAAATATAGATTTTAACCTATAAGATTCAGCCAATCAAGTGTTGCATAAAATATATATAGAATTGAAAAAGATATATATATATATATATATATATATATGGTTCTTTTGAGAACGCTAAATATTGTGATAACTGTGAAAACGAATAAGAAAACCAATCAAAATTATTTTTCTAATACAAACCTTATTGTAATTAAAATACAACATAAAAAAAAGAATTTACGACATCAAATAATTCATTTCTTCTCTCATAATCACACTTATGAGATTTAACATATGTGTAAATATAACAAATTTACACATGTGTACATGCAAACTTACACATCTGTAAATTTTCTTTATTTATGAATACATGTAAATTTAAATGTGTAAATTAAATTTATAATATTGTATTCGAATAATAATAATAAGTGTAAAAAGAAAAATTAAATTTGAATTGTTTTTGACTAAATTCATGATAATGTTTATAACAAATTTGAATAATATCTATTTTCAGTAAGTCTTATAAATCACTACTAGAAAATGGAACTTTTCAACGTGTATTTCCGTCACAATGCATCGCAAATCCGAATTCATGACACATTTGTCACAAAAATCTAATGTTGGAAAAAGCCTCGTGGAAAACTTTTTGCAACACATTTACTACACAAATTTCAACTTATTTGCAACGGAAATTTTGTGTTGGAATTGTAACGCATTCCTACGATTCCCTAATTCTAGGCAAAATTTATTTGCAATGCATTTCCTACACATCCGCTAAAGAAGTTGCAACACATTTTAAAGAAATAATTAAAAAAATTAACAAAAACTAGAAAATTATCATTTTTTTTGAAAAACCTGTTTTTTTTCTTATGAAATTGCATAAAATCAGCAAAAAAAATACGCAAAAAAATATAAATAAACTTGTTTTAAAATCACCGTACTTGAAAATAGTACATTACGCCATTTCTAGTGTTTCTAAACCACAAAACTAACAAATTTTAACGTGCGTATAACTTTTTATACGTGATTATTTTTTTTAAATTACACCGTAAATTCAGTGTTTTTTATCTTTCCAATGAGCATACTAGTGATATATTTTTGAAAAAAATTAACTGAGTTTTTATGACGTTTTGAACTTAGTTTTTTTGGCGTTTTGAACTTTGTTTTTTATGGCGTTGTTAACTGGTTTTCATGTTTTTATGGCGTTTTCAACTAGTTTTTATGGCGTTTTCTGAACTGAGTGTTTTTATGACGTTTTCAACTGGGTTTCATGGTTTTTTTCTTCTGAATTTGGGTGTTCTATGGCATTTTCAACTGGGTATTTTCATGGTCTTTTTTCTGAACTGGGTGTTTTATAACGTTTTTATTTGAACACCCAGTTCATGTCATTTGTTTTACTTCAAAAGTATAGCAATAGGCACCTCGTTGAAAAGATAATAAAACACTGGTATTTATGGTATAATTTTTTTTAAAAAATAATCACGTATAAAATATTACGAGAGTTTAAAAAAGATGGTGGAATGTGCATGTGACTTGCATGTGTATGGTCTTTGGCATGTGAGTGGCATGTGCATGAGCCTTTCGACAATATTACCCCTTAATGTAAGTTAGCACCAACATCACATGTTAACACCAAAATCGTTCTCACTGTTTTCACACTTTTAGACGTTTTCTCCAAATCTCACCCCTATATATATATAATATATATATATATATATATACAGGAATGGGTTAAAATGAGAACTAGCTTGAGTTGTGAGAATCGTGATAACTAGACCATCCAAAAGATTTTTCTGAATTTTTTTCTCAAAAGTCATAAAAATTCACTTGTTTTAGCTAACTTTTTTTAAAAAAAAAAGTCGCATGCAACATTTATATGAGGCGTAAAAAAGTATTTATTTTTGTACAAAATTTACAGCAGCGCGTAAAAAAAACTTGTATCAGTCAAAACTACCGACTCGACAATCTTTCTTTAACTTTTTTTACAGATGTGTTTATAATATTTTCATCTACATTTGTACAAAAAAAAATTGACCCAACTCGCGCGGAAAGAAAAAGTTCTCACAATTCATGACGGTGTGTGAATATATATATATAGGGTGAGGTTATTGTGAGAAAATTTAAAAGTGTGAGAATGATAAGAAAGAATCTAAACCATTAGATATTTAATCTAATGGTTGAGATCATAGTGACAATTTGTAAATAATGTTGACTATAAACTAACTAATTGTCTAGATTAAGGTATAAAGGTAAATTTAAATATTTAAATTAAGTGTGAGAATGATAAGAAAGAATCTAAACCATTAGATATTAATCTAATGTTTAAATTAGAATGATAACTAATTGTCTAGATTAAGGTATAAAGGTAATATTAATACACATGCAAAGTTCCCCCCTTCTTTTTTAAACATCAATAATTTTTTATACGTAACTCTTTTTAAAAAAAAATTATACCATACTAACGAGTGTTTTTTTATCTTTAATATGAGTACCATATTGATATACTTATGTAGAGTTATTTCTGTTTTTATATATTAGGGTGTTATTTCTGTTTTGATTCTGATTAAAGTGTTTACTGGTGTTATATTATGGTGTTATTTTTTATATTCAATGTTAGAGTATTCTTTATAAGATGTGTGCCTTCAATATAACTGTTGTGGTGTTTTTATGGGTTATGGTGTTATTTTTGTTACACTTTTGTTCTTTATAAGATGTATGCCTTCAATATACATGTTGTGGTGTTTTTATGAGTTAGGGTGTTTTTATTAGTTAGGGTGTTTTTATAAGTTATATTTATGTTCTTTATCAGATGTATGCCTTCAATATACATATTGTGGTGTTTTTATGAGTTAGGGTGTTATTTCAAATTTGAAAATCCCTACAATAACTGCAAAAAATTGGTTCCATATATTCATTCCATAATTAGATTTTATTAGTTAAATTACATTTATACCCTTAAACTACAAAATAAAAAGAGACGCATGTCACCTCCATAATCTTTCTTATCCTTCTCACATTTTAAATTTTCTCCATGAACCTCTACCTATATATATATATATATGTGTGTGTGTGTGTGTAAGAACAACAGTTTGCAGAACCCGAGTTTGTTTTACCACACCAACCTCTTAGCAATCTAGTCTAGCAACTAGCTTGTTAATTTAGTTGAATTGAAATTCATTTAACTCGGCCTTAATTGGACCATGTCTTTTATAAAAAAGTAAAGAAAAAGAAAACAGGTTTGAAAAAAGGACAAAGGAGAGGGCAAGAAACTTCGAAACTGAGTCTCTGTTTTAAGCAAACGACAACTGAACCAAACAATCTGATATGCGTAAATATCCACATTGGTGAAATTCTAGTTTAGGATATTTAGGTCATTAGGTATTTCTTGGATCATTAAGATGTTAAGTATGATTTAGGAGGCTAATTAATCCTAAATAGTTCACTAGAGTAGTTTACGTATGTTAGGATGTTAAATTTAGCACTAGTTTCGTCATCGGGTCGTTACTGGATAAAATACGAAGTGTGCATGTTATTATATGTGTAAGCATCCTTGAGATACCCTAAATATCCTTGAATTTGTTTTGATATAATTAACATCCTTGTCGGACTTTGTTATTACGATCAATGCTGAATTTTTGTTACGGACATGCTGAATTGGTTAATTAATAGTTCGATCGAACAATTGAGGTGTTTAGGCATTTTTCCGGAAAGTTTATATATAATATTACAAGTGTTCCCCATTTAGGGCTTTTGTATATATGTTTATCCTGATATGCTTCAATCACGGTAGTTGTTTCAAGGAGTACCGGAACTTCCTGGCATGAATAGTGTGTTCGCATTGTTTACCAATGTATTAGGACGTAATTTTTTAGTTTTGCGACACGGCGAAAACGCAATATAAATTGTAATGTAATGATATTTACTAAATTGCTAGACTTTGTACGACTCAATCATTCACAAATCAAGTCTACTAACAATCAAATACATAAATTGTGATTAAGTTTACGTAATTAACATGTATTTTGACGATTGTCACAATCTCTTCATATCTATAACTGCTTTTGTGTTCTAAAGAGTGTTCACATTTACACTTTATGAACGGGTGTTTGTATAATTGGATATACCTAAGTGAATAAAAAATAACCAAAACTTTATTATGCAAGGGATATACTTTGCTAGATTAGAACTATTATTGATTTATAACATTAGCTCCTACGTGTTTGCCAAACAACGTAAGAATCTAATGTGTTTTCATGTAGTTGATGATTATGTAAAATGCAATATTTTTTCCTCAGTTTTATAATTCGTTTTGGGACCCCAAAAACATTGAGTTGCCCCTGCATACAATTACTTGAAAAACTCCATGAAAAATATATAAATTGGAAAAACATGAATATCATATAACTCTCATGAAGTTCATTTTAAATCTGTTTGATAACAATGCCAAGGATGACGAAATGACTGATCAAGAGCATAGAGACCGGGACCAATAAGAAATAATAATTATATGTAGTCTCTTAAATATCCCAATTTCTTTTTTTATGCAACAATTTAAGAGAGAACACACCATATAAAAACCTTGAAACATTAAGAGTAATTTTTGTAAGGGGCATAATCAGAGTCTGATCTTTTCCAGTTTTTTAAAGGATATAACGTATTACTAAGATGCATCTAAAAACTGGAAAACCAATGTTTTATATATTATATATATATATATATATATATAGGTTGAGGATCCTGTAAAAAGACTAAAAGTGTGAGAAGGATAAGAAAGACTATGGTGATAACACATGTCCATATTTATTTTATTAGTTTAAGGGTAAAATGGTACTTTAACCCATAATCCTAATTAAAGATATAATCTTGTAACTGAATTCATCAGTTATTTTAGGAATTCATCATTTATTTTTGGAATTAATCTTCAGTTCGTATAAAATTCCATATGAATTCCAGAAAATACAACAACATGAACCGTAATACAGTCATGATGTTCTAACATCTGTAATGATTTTTGTTACTTTTACAGGTATACACCATACAGATTCTAAAAACACCATCAATTGAATCATAATACAGTCGTGGTGTTTTAACATTTAGAATGATTATATTGTTATTCCAGATGTTAAAATACCATGACTGTAATCTTAATACAATGTTACAGACTCTAGATGTTAAAACACCATAACTTGAATCATAATTCATTATTTGCAATGCTATAGTGTCTTATTCTACATTTATGGTGTCTACTGTAAAACACAACGCCTTGAATCACAATACAATTAAAACACCATTGTATAAACATAGAAAAAACACGATGGACTAAAACATCCAATCGAAACGTTATTTTTTTCTCTACATAAGTATAACAATATGGTACTCATATTAAAGATAAAAAAACACTCGTTATATGATGTATTTTTTTAAAAAGAGTTACGTATAAAAAGTTATTGACGTTTAAAAAAGAAAGAGGAACTTGCATGTAACTTTCTAAATTTAAAAATGTTAAATTTACTTTTATTTTCTTAATCTAAAAATTAATTATTTTAATATTAAACACTATTTACGATCCAAAAAAATTACCCTAAAAACTTCCCCAAAAAGTGTTAAAAAACAGAAAATCAAACACTATTACATAGCAGTAAACCAAATTACAATATATAAACTTGGGTTTGAAAATCCTCACGAGCACCAATCCCGTTCAAGCTATCCAATCAGATTTCAACAAGGTCAACACCACTAGATTTCACTGAATTCATATGAATCAAGCTATCAAATCGGATTTTCACCTGGATCTCTAGTTCAAATATATCGAAGACTAACCTGAACACCCGGTTTATGTCTTGCATTTATGAGCTTTAGCTCGACAGTCACTTTCTTGCTCGTATTCTCTTTGAAGTTTCAATCAAATTTCAAAAAAGAACACAAATTTTTGAATTTTAGATAATGAGAGAAATTGTTAATGGGGTTTGGTGATTAAAATGTTGCTTGCAAATCAAACCGAGCACTCAAAAAGATGGGTAGAAAAATGACATTATTACCCTTTACTATACCAGATAGACTATTTTATTCAATATGACTTAACCCACATGTTGAAAGCCATAAACAAATCAAATCTCAGCCCTTCAAAATCTCTTGATCAAAGGTTCATAAGGGTTCTCTTTAACTAGGACATCTTTTCATTTAACCCTAACCCCACACACACTATATATATATATATATAATATATATATATATATATATATATATAAATGCATATGTGCTAGGAGTTGGCTAAAAAGTCGAAATTTTATAAAAGGTGTAAAAAGTTATAAAATACACCTAAAACCCACAAATAACAAATGAACATTACTAAAACATCATATATGTAGGTTGTGTTTTGGATGGTAAGGCTCTGATTATCAAATGACAAACATTATTGTGTTTTATGTTAATTAGCATGCTGTTTTTTATGTTCATAGTTTTGCGATTGTGTATTTGAAATTTTTATAGACTATTATAGTTTGAGTAGTTTTCATTCTATTATTTGTGGAATTTAGGTGTTTTATGGCTAAAATTATAGTGTTTTTATGACTTTTTAAACTTTTTAAGAAATTTGGACTTTGTAGCTGAACCCCGCCCATATATATATAAATGACTTTCATCAGTTATTCACGAGTTTTACGGTTCTTACAATATTTATAGTTCTCAATTTAAAGTTACATTTCTCTGCATATATATATAATATATAGGGTGGGGTTCCAGAGTGAATACTGGTGTACTTGCGAACTGAGTGAACAAATCCTGACCATTGATTTACACACGTGTATGGCTAGGATTACATTATCAAATCGTAAAGTACACTAGTGTATTTTATCATCAAATCCTGACCATTGATTTACACACGTGTATTAATAATCAAGGGTTAGGATTAGTTCACACAGTTCACTATCAAGGGGTTGTTCACAAATGATCTTAATCCTCTATATATATATATATATATATATATTACATACATGCAGAGAGGCTCAACTACAATGGCGGAGCTAGCCCATTAATTTAGGGGTATCCCAACTTTTTTTTTTACCATGCAGTTATACAACAGTAAAATAGAACCATAATAAATAAAGTAAACCAAATATCTAATATATTTGTGATCTTTTTTTCATAGCTTGAAACGTTCCATCACATCGTCGTCTTTTACTTTATCAAAAGTTTCTTTTCGATCACAAAATAACAAAGGAATTCAATAATCAACCTTCAACTACAAAAAATTTAAGTACTTAATAACAAAGAAACTAGAAAATATAAACTTTTTTTTTGTAAAATTTAACTTATCTAAACGTAAAACATTATGATTTGTAGTCTTAAACCCTAACAAATATACCAAGTATAATTCTACATAAAGTATAACACTAAACAATATATCAAAGGACAAGAAAACTCATAAATCACATCAAACCCAATCAGTCAACGCCGGTCAACGACATCGATTTAGTTCAACAGTAGGACGATCAAACAGTTAACAGTAGGGACAATTCCAACGGGCTTCAGCAGGAACTATTAAACAATAGGCTTTAGCAGGGATGATCAAACAGCAGGGCTAGGGACGATTCCACCAGAGTCTCTATCTTCTGTTCAACACATATACTTCTTCAAAGTTTGGTTTTCCAAATTGTCGCCTTTCAATTCAATCACCAATTGGGTTAAGCTTTATTATTACCAATTGAGCCTTCTATCAATTCTATTATTGTGAATTTGGGTTTATTTTATCATTCGGGCTTAATTATTTTACAAGTTTTCGGGTTCTAAAAAACGTTTAGGCTTATAAAAAAATAGGATTTTAGTAATATTAAGTATTCTATTTTTTATTAGAGGCATCCTTTGTATAAAATAAAAAAAAAACCACTACAAATACGAGGTTGAGCCGTAGCCCGCGCTACGGCTCCTGTAACTATAGTTCCGCCCATGCTCAACCATATAAAAAAAATAATAAGCGGTCATTTAGGGCCCAACATTTAAGGTTCTCCATGATTTGGTCTTGTCAACATACTAAAATGTGTTGAGATAGATATTCCATTTAATTTATGTTTGTGTTGTTTTTTTATGTTTCACAAATTGGATTTGAATAAGCAATTTAGGTTTAACTTCGTCTATTTTTAGTTTTGACACCGAGTAAATAAACTTTATACTTTGAAGAGTTCTTTTTACTAAAACTCAATTCAACCCTAATATTTGTGATTATGTGTCATCATGTATGTTAGGATATTAAAAAAACAAAAATATACTTTTTCGTGTACCCAGACTTTAGAATCTGATTTCATACATGCATTTCACGTGCTTGCTTGAAAGTGACACTTAGATCTCAAACACGATCTCAGAAGTAGACCGGTTGTTGTTAATTCATTATATATAAGGACCAAAATTGTAAAACTCTGAAGACAAAAACTGAAAATCCAACAATAATTGAGGGACCACTATTATACTTTATTCTTGCTATATAATATAACTTAACGAATATATCTTCTTCACAAACTCAGTGTCTTCTCCTTCAAATAACTTAACGAATCTCTGTATCTTCTTGCCAGACTCACTGTCCTCTCCTTCAAACGTTTGGATTTAAAAAATGGCCTTAAACGATGAGCTTTTGGAGTCGGTGTACCATGAGAATTGTCCGGGCTGTAAAGTGGATCGTAATAAACGGATCCAAACCGGGTTACCCATCAAAGAGCTCATATTTATATGGCTCGTGGTGCTATTTGTCGGTGAGTATATTGCTTACTTTATTATATTAATCATCTTTATTTCATCATCTAGTTATTATATTACTGTTTATTTATATTTTAAATTCTGTTTTTTTCTTTTTCTATATGGTCTCCAATACGTTTATTTTGCTGATACAGTTATATCATGTTGTGTATAGTTTGGTTACGATCAAAAACTGTTTATTTACCTTTTAGAAAGGTTTGATGAATTTGTGTTACTCGAACAAAGAAAAAGGACCATATATTTTGTAAAGCAAACGTTTTACTCTTTTTACATTTGAAAATTTTTGATTAATTGGTGTCGTTTGAGCATTAGATACGTAAATAATAGATACAATCAGAGAATGGGGCACACAAAAATTATTAATAGTGTATATAGAATAATGAAAATCGGTTGTAAGTTATTGTCTATTATTAATCAATTATTTGATAAATACTAACCTTGAACCAAAGAAAATATAATGAGAAGCCAGAGAAGAAATTTAGAAAGTAGTTTGAAACTAATAATTCTGCATATTTTCAATACAAAAGAAGTTCCATATTTAAAGAAAACAAAAACAAATAATTCAAAGCTACTTCCTAGAAAGTTGGAAAATGAGTTACCTGAGAGTCATGGCATTCCCATGATCCCCTTTATTTTAGCAAAAGTAACAAACTCCATTTAATAATAAAAGCAACAAATAAACTTTAAAAAATAAGAGCAACAAATAAACTTTAAATAAATATGTTGCATGCAATCCTACATGGCTCCCATTCACATGACTTTTGGACTTGGATTTCCTTTGCTTCTCTCATGGGGTTGGGTCCAATGATTTTAGACCGTGACACATAACACTATTAAAAAAATATAATAAGAATAATTACAAAAAAAATCTTAACTAAATCGATTTTTCTTATTTTGAGAGTAATATAACAATAAATTCTACCTAATCTATTTCAACTAATAGTGTCAATATTCAAAATTGTTAGATGAATCGGTGTCACTTGAAGGTAAGATTTGTAAATAATATATAAACGAGGATAATATAAGTATATAACACTGAGTGTGTTTGCCGGTGACACTTTTAGAACATATACGGTGGATCAATTTCATTTAAGCATTGCATACCTAAATACTATATGATGAAATATGAAATAGCTGTTAAAAGAGAATTTATATCAAGATATTACAACCGAATAATATACAAGTAAACGTATAAATAATATACTAATACAACCAAATCTATCTAAAGATATCATATAACACAATATTTTTCTTTTACTATCACCTAATACTAGTGTTGGAACATAAAGTTTATCTCAAGTATTAGTCCTCATAAACAACTCAACTGATAGATTTTAAGCAACTACATACTTAATATCTAGGGGAAGTTTACTCTATAAGACAATCTAGCATACAAAATGTAGGATACAATCTGTGCCGTCGATTTGCAATAATAATGGTTGACATTAAGTGGTTCTTAAAATTATAATTCGCATAATTAAAAACAAGGGAAACAAATAGAGAAAATGACAAAAATAGGAAAATCTTATATTGTTAACTCATAAACCCACTTCCCTCATGATTTTCAAACTGCTGTAACTTTTTCATACGATAATTTAAAAAAAACATTATACCATATTAACGAATATTTTATTCTCTTTAATTTGATTGGGCTGTTGCTAGAATTTCTTAATTTTTAAAAATTATTATTTTACAAGCTATAAAGTTATGTGGTTTTGTAACGTTGCGTGATTATGTTCCGGTACGTAATTACTTACTGAAACATAAATCAATGAATACTTAAATCACATACCATATGTGCAAGCAGTAACAAATTCTCAATGTAACATTATATCTATAATCATATACCAAATGATCAATGAATGCCTAAATCACGTGCATATTCTCAATGTATACCTAAATCTAGAATCATATACCATGTGTGCAAAAGTTGTAACAAATATTCAATGTAATAATCATGTACCATGTGTGCAAACAATAACAAATACTTAATGTAACACTACATCTATAATCATGAACGACTTATACTATAAATCCAATCACGTAATAGTATAAAAACATTTAAGTTCTCATTATATTAAATGTATAATCACGTAATAAGCACCACTTTAGTAAAAAAATATACAAAAAAAATTGTAATATCGTAATTATGTACGATACACAATCATGTATCATTACACTTGTTACATATGGTACATGATTATAGATGTAGGGTCATATTGAGTATTTGTTACTGCTTGCATATATGATACGTAATTACGTATTGAAATATCATGACATAACGCTACACAATCACGTAACTTTATCGCTTGTAAAATATATATATTTTTTTAAATTAAGAAAACTATAGCAATATCTACTCAAATTAATAAGAATGAAATGATCGTTAATATAGTGTAATTTTTTTAAATATTATCGTATAAAAAAGTTATAGCGTTTGAAAATTGGGGGTAAAGTAGGTCACACTAGAAATACCGTAATACTCTTCCCTCTTAAATTAAAAAGCACACATGTCACCCTGAGGTTGTCTTCTACACTTCGCATGCTAATTCCATCTTAAACATGATTAAGACCCTTAATATATATTCTTACTTTTAAATCAACTTAAAACTTTGACATGAATATCTTTTAATGTATAATGAATTTTATTTTCAGGAATAATAATCTTCTAGGTTTTTTTATTTATATTTATGATAATGAACCAGGTTACAATCATGTGGATTAAATGAGTTGATAAATATAATGCTATATAATTAATAAATAAAAAATTATTTTATATGCATTATAAGTTTGAATGATAATTGGATAAAATATAGTGTTATTAACATAAAATCGTCATAATATGTATTTAAGAAAAATGAGCATTGGCTTAACAGTTATAAATTTTGTTAAATTAACTTTTACATCGTTAGTTTCTTCAATTAGGTATTAACTTTGATTTTTTTAATACCATATTTTTTTATTATTTACATATTGTATTTTTACTATTCTTAACATTCAACCACATTAAATATTTGAAAAACTATTACTCATAAATAAAATTGTCATAGTTATTCTTTGTATTTTTAATTGTTAACCAACATAATTTTAAACTAGGTGTACTTTTGAAGAAACAAATAAAAGTTTATTTAAAAAGAGTAATAATTAGTTTCATTTTGTTGATGACATATTAAAAAATTTTAGATTAAAAATAATTATTCATAATAAAGTAGGAGAGATGTGGAAAGATCAAAAAGTAGATGTCTTTAACGAATAATATGTATTCGTCAAAGGTTTTCTTAATTATCTAATTTTAATAAAAAAATTCAGTAAATGTGATGTGACAAAAACTTATAGTACCTCAACTATAATAAATTCTAAAGAATGTCATATAGCAATATCTCCTCTACTCTCAAGAATAATAATAAATATATAATATAATATATATATATATTAAAAATAATCTTATATTCATAATTATATCACTTCAACATTATTAATAATTAATATTAATATTACTTATGTATACTTTAATAAAAAAAATTATTGAAAGAAGATGGGAAAAAAATAAAATTTATACAGTATATATTGTAAAAAATATATATAAACATTATATATATATATATATATAATAAATTTCAGTTCATCTATTTTCATAACACTTTCAAAATAAAAAAATATTAATTTTAAAATAAAATTCTTAAACGTATTATTTAAAATGAATAAATTATGTATAGTTCATATTACAGTTATATATATTCATATCAAAATTTATATTTTTCCTTAAATACAACCAACCTCGGCAATAATATATTTATTCAAAAAATACATCATTCAAGTTCATATAGATGGAAAACACAATTTTTTCAAAGAACTCCATCAACTCGATCATCATCTAAATGCCTTTTATTTTCTATCATCAAACCCATTTAATACATAGGTCTATAACCTAGTATTGTATAGAAATATAGATATAGATTATATTTCTAGACATTCATGAATTCAATAACACGTATGGTTATGAAAATTTATTTTCGCATTTAAATAAATATATAAAATCATAGATGCATTGTATTAAATTTAAAAATTTATTGCAAAGTTACACTGATTAAAAAAAAACATTTACAAAGAAGTATAAAAGGAAAGCTATATATAGAAAGAATAAAATTGTTGTTTATAAATAAGATAAAGTTAAGGTCAAAGTAATACATTCGCTCATTCTCGACTATGTATATACTTACTCCACAACCGCTCATTCTCGACTATGTATATACGTACTCCACAACCAGGACTCCTTGCTTATCCCAGATTCTAGTATCCACATACTCACTACACAACCAGGACTCCTTATGCACACTTGTATTTCATGTTATGATCCCTATAGTCTCATTCACCACATGAGTAATGATGGTCGTCATATCTTCCAAACATCCGGTTTGGACCCATACCTATACGAGACGTTGGCGTCAATATGACCTTATCCTTTAATATTGTAATCTTGTTGCCCTTTAATTTCCCATCAGATCATAAGTCAAATCCCCCCATCCACCTTTTCTCCCTACATTTGTCGCCAGCAAATGGTGTTAAGTCATCGCTGTCTCTCCTACTAAAATCTTGCTTACCCTTCACCGTCGTCAATATTCTTGTCTCATCAAAAGATAGTTTATTTGTGTGTTATGTCACTGCTATTAAAACTGATCATATGCAATTCCATCTTCCTAAAAAATGATGTGAAAGTTATACTTTTAGGTAAGAATCAAGTGTCAAACCAAAGGACATAGTCGGCTATCAATAATCAACTTTTGTTATCGGTTAGTCCATCAATAATTGGAGGTTGGTTGTTTGCAAGATTAAGTAAATAACAGAAAAGTAAATAATGGTTAAGTGAATGAGCTAGAGACAATACGTTCAAATAGAGTATTATTTGGGATAGAATCCACTTTGGATATCTTAACATTAAATCAATAGCGCAATGGTGTGGAAAACTGCAAATGCTCAGGTCCTATTAGGGTTGTGATGAACAAGACTTAGTTAACAGATCTTTAGTGATATTGTGGAAGGGCTGTCATTAGGGTTACCACGACCCTCAACCCTTTGGAAAGCTTATTTTATAAACCCATTGCCACGTCTGGACATTATACTACTCATCCATCTGTAGCACATCTATCTCGCATCCTCAACACTTCATGTTAACATGAGTTAGCGATGCTACTGATGCACCAAGCAACATTTATCTGTTCAATCAACATCAAATGGTAACATCAAATGGTGTATCCATAAATATAAGCAGTCAATAGAAGTTGGACGTACATTGAGGCTTTCTTAACATCACGACCCACTTATAGTAACCTTTATACATGTCCATATGAAAACAACATTCGAAGAGTCAAAGAGCCTACACTGACAGAGAATTTCATCTGGGCCGGCACAAAATTCATCGCCAACTAGAATTTCTTGGTTAATATGAAATTCATGACATGTGTAGGATTTTCCCTTATTTTCATAAACATGAGCATGACATCAGGATAAAAAAAAGAGTTGTATGACCAATGAATTTATCTTGTTATGTACATGGATTGTGGTGCATAGTGTTGGTAATGAACCGTTTATATCCTAATGATTCATGAAAAAGTTGTATCAGAATAAAAAAAAGAAGAAAAAAAGTATTTATTACATTTGACGCATATACTCTTGAATGTCATTCCCAGTATTCCTAAATATATTTCATGCCTGACACATGTTTTTTTTTTCAGTACTCCCAGTATTATCTCTCTCTCCGTTTCTTTATTTCATGGTACTTGTGCTCACTTATGTCTTTGTCATGTTTCCCATATTTCAAATTTTGAGTATGAGAATTCTTTATCCTGATTTTTGTTGTAGGTAAGGGATTTTAACATCGTAGAGAAAGAAGAGGACATTAGTTATTATGCAGGCTTTGTTGGTAAGTTGTTTTTACCGTTGTATTTCATTAAAGCTTGCTACATTAGGTAATGGTGTAAAGCAAGTTCAGGTCAAAATGAGTGTGGTCTGTATAGATGGGTCACCTTGCGTTTACCTAGGTAGTCTTTGTCCAAAATTTTTATTTTTATTTATAATTAATTAGTGCCAAAATTACAAGAGTTACATCATCTCAAATAAAATGTTTTAAGAGGTCAAAATGTTTTATTGAGATGACATTGTAAACTGAATCGTTCTAATTGTAAGTAAATGGATCGAAATTGTCACATCTATATCTCATACGTGTCACAATCTTACCAAGGATCTGCATATATGATTGGACGAGCATTGACATCTGTCCTCTCGGGAGTGGTAGCGGATCGATATGGTTGGAAACCAGTTATTATTCTAGGCACTTCAACAGTGTTCGTAACTACTTCAATGATTATTATTTTGGGTATATATTTCATGAAATACTATATATCAATTGTTCTTATAAAGCTTGTGTTTTTTCATGTTCTCTAGGGTTATTTTCAACATAATGTTTGGTTTTAGTGTCAACTATTGGATGGCTATTATTACACGGTTTCTTCTTGGCTTTTTGAATGGGGTACTAGGAACTATAAAGGCATATGCATGTGAACTTTTCCCTGAGGAACATCAAGCTTTAGGATTGTCAGCTGTAAGCATAGAATCATAAAACTTCTTGTTTTTTTATTATAATCCATTCGTATTTCACATAGTTTTCTTTCAGACTAGTACATCATGGGGGATAGGACTGATAGTTGGTCCAGCTTTGGGAGGTTTCCTTGCAGAGGTTCGATACTCACTTATATGTTCATATGCTACATGTGTGATAATATCTTGATTGAAAGAACATGCGCATATGTAAGTTGATTATTTTGATAAACTTAAAGCTTTACAATTTGTGTATCAAAATAATCAACTAACATAAATAAATATTTTGAAGTTGTTCATATGCTACATGTGTGATAACATCTCCATCATATGGTAGGCTAGCAACAAACAACCACATAACCAACCTGAGGACCCTATACCGACTTTACACAGGTTCATAAGAGAAAGACAAGCTATATCTTCCAAAAAATTCAGAGAAGGATTTGTCCATTTTTCTTCACCACAAACCCTTGTTGTTGACCCTTTGTAACAAATCTTGCGTTCACTAAAAAACCCATACATCGACCTAGCCTTACAAGCTACCCTCAAGGAAGGTGAAGATGATCCTAGACCTTTACCGCTCACAACCGGTTTAAGTGAATGAGCTAGAGACAATACGTTCAAATAGAGTATTATTTGGGATAGAATCCCCTTTGGATATCTTAACATTAAATCAATAGCGCAATGGTGTGGAAAACTGCAAATGCTCGGGTCCTATTAGGGTTGTGATGAACAAGACTTAGTTAACAGATCTTTAGTGATATTGTGGAAGGGCTGTCATTAGGGTTAGCACGACCCTCAACCCTTTGGAAAGCTTATTTTATAAACCCACTGCCAGTTCTGGACATTATACTACTCATCCATCTGTAGCACATCTATCTCGCATCCTCAACACTTCATGTTAACATGAGTTAGCAATGCTACTGATGCACCAAGCAACATTTATCTGTTGAATCAACATCAAATGGTAACATCAAATGGTGTATCTATAAATATAAGTAGTCAATAGAAGTTGGACGTACATTGAGGCTTTCTTAACATCACGACCCATTGATAGTAACCTTTATACATGTTCATATGAAAACAACATTCGAAGAGTCAAAGAGCCAGTACTCATAGAGAATTTCATCTGGGCCGGCACAAAATTCATCGCCAACTAGAATTTCTTGGTTAGTAAGAAATTCATGACATGTGTAGGATTTTCACTTGTTTTCATAAACATGAGCATGACAACAGGATAAAGAAAGAGTTGTATAACCAATGAATTTATCTTGTTATGTACATGGATTGTGGTGCATAGTGTTGGTAATGAACCGTTTATATCCAAATGATTCATGAAATAGTTGTATCGGAATAAAAAAAGAAGAAAAAGGTATTTATTACATTTGACGCATATACTCTTGAATGTCATTCCCAGTATTCCTATATATATTTCATGCCTGACACATGTTTTTGTTTTTTTTTCAGTACTCCCAGTATCATCTCTCTTTCCGTTTCTTTATTTCATGGTACTTGTGCTCACTTATATCTTTGTCATGTTTCCCATATTTCAAATTTTGAGTATGAGAATTCTTTATCCTGATTTTTGTTGTAGGTAAGGGATTTTAACATCGTAGAGAAAGAAGAGGACATTAGTTATTATGTAGGCTTTGTTGGTAAGTTTTTTTTTACCGTTGTGTTTCATTAAAGCTTGCCACATTAGGTAATGGTTTAAAGCAAGTTCAGGTCAAAATGAGTGTGGTCTGTATAGATGGGTCAGCTTGCGTTTACCTAGGTAGTCTTTGTCCAAAATTTTTATTTTTTTATAATTAATTAGTGCCAAAGCTACAAGAGTTACATCATCTTAAATAAAATGTTTTAGGAGGTCAAAATGTTTTATTGAGATGACATTGTAAACTGAATCGTTCTAATTGTAAGTAAATGGATCGAAATTGTCACATCTATATCTCATACGTGTCACAATCTTACCAAGGATCTGCATATATGATTGGACGAGCATTGACATTTGTCATCTGGGGAGTGGTAGCGGATCGATATGGTCGAAACCAGTTATTATTCTAGGCACTTCAATAGTGTTCGTAACTACTTCAATGATTATTATTTTGGGTATATGTCTCATGAAATACTATATATCAATTGTTCTTATAAAGCTTGTGTTTTTTCATGTTCTCTAGGGTTATTTTCAACATAATGTTTGGTTTTAGTGTCAACTATTGGATGACTATTATTACACGGTTTCTTCTTTGCTTTTTGAATGGGGTACTAGGAACTATAAAGGCATATGCATGTGAACTTTTCCCTAGGAACATCAAGCTTTAGGATTGTCAGCTGTAAGCAAAGAATCATAAAACTTCATGTTTTTTATTATAATCCATTCGTATTTCACATAGTTTTCTTTCAGACTAGTACATCATGGGGGATAGGATTGATAGTTGGTCCAACTTTGGGAGGTTTCCTTGCACAGGTTCGATACTCACTTATATGTTATATGCGACATGTGTGATAATATCTTGATTGAAGAACATGCGCATATGTAAGTTGATTATTTTAATAAACTCAAAGCTTTACAATTTGTGTATCAAAATAATCAACTAACATAAATAAATATTTTGAAGTTGTTCATATGCTACATGTGTGATAACATCTCCATCATATGGTAGGCTAGCAACAAACAACCACATAACCAACCTGAGGACCCTATACTGACTTTACACAGGTTCATAAGAGAAAGACAAGCTATATCTTCCAAAAAATTCAGAGAAGGATTTGTCCGTTTTTCTCCACCACAAACCCTTGTTGTTGACCCTTTGTAACTAATCTTGCGTTCACTAAAAAACCCATACATCGACCTAGCCTTACAAGCTACCCTCAAGGAAGGTGAAGATGATCCTAGACCTTTACCGCTCACGCCGGTTTAAACCCCCCCCCCCACGCATTTCATTCTCTACCATTGGTGACTTTTTAGATGCATGATTAAGATTACCAAACCTTGCCATTCGTAGGGTTGAGGGAAGTGATAGTAAACACGATATGAGATCTAGTTTCAAACCGCTACCATAATTGTTTTCAAAGGATTTGGAGCATGTCTTGAAGGGGCTCTCTGCCTCCTATAGATTTATTTGGGATCCGCCCCATTTGCATGACCTGGCAGACACGATCCGACCTATATTACCGTCTATCAACTAAATGTACCCGCTTAGAAAGGCTTCCCATCTTTATTTGTTGGCCTAACGCAACACAACCCAAGGCAAGACCTCCACGCTTGTCGCTTATCCATACTAGCCCATGCCCAACAAACTTGTTTCACTTTAATCAGCCCAACAGATTGCTACCTCTGCAAACACCATATGACCCATCAACTTTATTTTACTATGGCTTTACCATTGGTTGGACCTTTTTAAATTCCAAGCCCACCTATACTTTGAACCCCAACGAAACTTGAACCGACTATTACTTCTTCCCGAACATTTGCTAACGCCAATTTCCCTCTTTTTCCCCACGGTGGACCTGTCGTCAGATTACCTTGCCCGTTACTAACATGGTGAAGACCCCAACCCTGGTTTCTAAACCCCGACATACCATACTTGAGAACCACTCGTTCATCCATGAAATAAACCCAGGATACTCCTTGACCCATGATAGTGTCTCTATGATCGTCTTTAGACTAAATGTCAAGACTACCTCATTGCAACAGATCACCCTCTTGAGACTCAACCTTTTAGTCGCTTTGATAAGCCATCTCAACTTTTCTTTACTTACCTCTTCATTTGGTTAGATGTCGTTGCTAGCTTTAAGATACTCCTCCTTCCCATGATTCTCATATGTAATGATTGATTTTAGGTTTGTGTCTTGAACCTTGAAACTTTGTGATTAGAATTAAAGTTGGCCACGTCCTCGTCTGGCGAATATGTGGTTTAGAAGAATGTCCATTTCACAAGCCATTTGAAACAACCAAATCATACTACTTTATACAAACAAAACCACGCTTAAATGAGAAAAACACTAAGGATTATATTCAAATGATTTTGAATCGAAGGATTCAAATATTAAGCTAGAAAGCTTCACAATACCTTATTTTAAACTAATCAACTAACTAAAATAATGATAGAAAGTTGATACTTTTAGTAAAATTAAAGATATAAAAATAAATACCAAATCAATATAAGATAATGGTAAATAAAAAGATAAAGCAAATAAATCTTTTCCATCTTCTAGTGCTTGATCTGCTATCTTTAACCCATCCTAATCAGCCCGAATTGTTTCTTCCTTGAGCCCAATGCGTCTCTCTTGATGCCAATCTCACGCACAAGTGGATACCCGGATCAAATGGCCCATTAAACACCAAGCCGAAAATTAAACCCATGGATGCTCCAAGATCACATACACTTAAGCCATTATGAAACATTGCCGTTGCTCATAATAATTTAGTTACATGATTTCTTTGTGTAAACTTTTTTAGACTTAGGCATATATTTGGAAAAGTTAGTTACATAATTTCTTTGTGTAAACTTTAACTTTACACTTAGGCACATCTCTATATCTCTGTTAAATTTGTACTAGCATGCACTCCACATCTCCTAACGTATATTATAACTTGTTTTGATTTTCAGCCTACAGAGAAATTTCCAAGTCTCGTATCCTCAGATTCTCTATTTGGGAGGTAGTTATGATATTATGTGCAAATATACTTTTGGTTTAGTTATGTAAAAGTTGCAACAAAGACTTGTGATGCAGGTTTCCATACTTATTGCCGTGCCTATCCATCTCCATTTTCGCATTTGTTGTGACCATCCGTACAATTTGGCTTCCTGTACATTTTATGCAATTAACATTTCCTTATTACTTCCATTAAGATGCATCTTAACTTGATATTCATTCAATATTTTGAAACTTTCATAGTAGAATTTATGCGAGATGCTGATGAAAATAGGAATAGCTTTTATACGGAAAAAATTGAAGTTTAACATGGAACTAGAACCAAACATTGGTTTGATGTTTTAACATTTGGTATATGAATGAACTTTTGTATATGAAGGAACCAGACCTTAAGTTTTTATAATTATAACTATACTTTCTCATTTGTGATTTTCAATTTCCGATTTACATAGAAAACGACTTATATATGCGAATGTGTAAACTCATTCTTTTTTGGAAATGTTTTAAAGTCTTACAAACTTGGTTTCTAGATCATATAAAGGAAGAAGAGGTTACAAATGATTTACATGATTAAATGGCTTATATGTAAAAGAGATGAGAGAGATGCAACTTTTGGTTGTATATAGAGCAAGGCTTCATGTATGTGAAGCTCTTGCCTCGTGCCTACGAGCACCTTGTTGGAAATTATGATATATAATTAGTGATTAAAGAAAATGAATGAGAGATCATAAGTTTTAATTGCGTGTTGGAACTTTAAAGTGTGGGAAGTTGTGTTTGTCCCACATTGGTGGAGAGATAAATCCTGTGTTGATTTATATCTTTAATTCTCCACACAAATGTATTCTTATGTGACAAGTCACACCCAGTGGCAGCCAGGAGGGTGCGAGTCACCCGACACGCGCCCGTGCCCGGGGACGGGCACGGACGAGGGCGATGGGCGTAATGTGGCGCTTTGATGGCGCACTTTGCACTTTGGGAGCCGCCTTAGTATTTTTTTTTGTGTGTGTCTGGCATTGGTGTTAGAGACTGTTCAAGTTCTTACCTGCATAGAATTCAATATGCCAATGAATTCAGAATTAATCTTATTAAATTGCATATTCAATAAGAGACTCTCCAGTTCAAATTCTAGCCAGTAGAGAGCTTGGTGCTTTGTTCTGGGATACTGGAAATCGTATGGTGCATGCAACACACACAGCTAACATTTTTCCGAACTCTGATTCACTGCACACTCTAGTTTCAGGTACTTTTCGGGTGCTAGGCTAATCCCGGCAGTACAATCTGCTTAGGCTGTTGTATCCTGGGAAACAGACGGATTCACCTGGGTGACCCGAAATCTTTTTAAGGGAAGCATGATCTTCACGTGCCTCAGTCACCTTCGTCTTCTTTTCTTTGTTTATTTGTAATGTTTATCAGTTTACTTTTCATTTGTACGTCCATTCTGTTTATTTCAAATTTGTATAAATCATGTATTCAGAATTCCATTAATAAAATTATTACTTTTATTTCTGTTGTGAACGGTTTCCCTACTAGCTTAAAACAGATTTTAAAACCCGTTCACTGTTTGGGTTTTTAAAATATTTATAAAGTGCTTCTGTTGATTTTTGAAAAACTTTTGTAGTTTGCATTGGTTTTTTGTAAACCAATTTGTTTCTGCTATAAACTGATATTTTTTAAACTCTTGTTTTAGAAATGGCTACTGCTCAATCAAACACGTCAACCACTGTTGGATCCACATCCACTACCATGGGACCATTAGTTGGTACCCAAGCGGCTCAAGCGGTTGCTAACCATGCAAATAAACCAGAGAAGTTTACTGGTTTGAATTTTAAGAGATGGCAACAGAAGATGTTGTTTTATCTGAGACTCTAAACCTTGCGAGGTTTCTAACTGAGTCCCCTCCGGTTCTCGTAGAAGGAACATCTGATGATCAATCTGTGAGTGCTGTTGATGCATGGAAACATTCTGAGTACCTATGTCGCAACTATGTGTTGAACGGCTTGTCAGATGCATTGTATAATGTGTATCTCAAAGTTCCAACTGCCAAAGACTTATGGGAGTCGTTGGAACGCAAATACAAGACCGAGGATGCGGGTACTAAAAAGTATGTTGTGGCAAGATTTTTGGGCTATAAAATGATTGATTCAAAGACTGTTATGAGTCAAGTTCAAGAATTGTAGATTATCCTTAGTGATATTTTATCTGAATGAATGAATCTTAGTGAAACATTTCAAGTGGCAGCAACTGTTGAAAAGTTGCCTCCAAGTTGGGTGGACTTCAAGAATTACCTTAAGCATAAGCGAAAGGAAATGACAATTGAAGACCTAGTGGTTCGTCTTCGTATTGAAGAAGACAACAGGCTGTCACACAAAGGAAGTCAGGTTGAAGAGTCTGCAAAAGCAAACCTTGTGGAACATGGTCAATCCTCAAGGGGTTACAAGGGTAAAAAAGGCCACAAGTTTAATAGCAAATGGAAAAACAAAGATGTTGACCTTGGGCCTAAGAAAGGTGGTGTGAAGAAGAAGGTTGGTCCCTTTAAAGGGAAATGTTACAACTGTGGACAAACTGGTCATCATGCTGACCAATGCAAAGAGCCTAAACGTAACATGGCTCTTATGGTTGATGATGATATGCCTTTAGTGGCCATGATTTCTGACCTCTTTGCTATGATGGAGGAGGTAAATTTGGTGGCTAACGAGCCAAAAGGGTGGTGGGTTGACACTGGGGTAACCCGTCATGTGTGCCTAGACAAGACCCTCTTTAATACGTTTAAAGAGGTGGTGGGAGAAGAGAAGCTGTACATGGGCAATGCTGCTACAGCTGATATCAAGCGAGAAGGTGATGTGTCTCAAAGTGGACTTCTGGGAAAGAGCTCACTTTGAAGAATGTGCTCTATGTTCCTGATTTGCGCAAGAGTCTTGTGTCGGGTTGGATGCTTAACAAGGTTGGCTTTCGTTTGGTTTTTGAAAGTGATACCTTTGTTTTAAGTAAGCGTGGTATGTTTTTTGGAAAGGGCTATGCCCAAAATGGCATGTTCAAACTAAATGTAATTTCTATTAAGAAAAATATGAATAAAAGTGCTAGTACTTCTGCTTACTTGGTTGAGTCTCCTAATGTTTGTCATGGACGTCTTGGTCATGTAAATTTTAATTCGATGCGTCGTTTAATTAAATTAGATTACATATCAACTTTTTCCATTGACTCTAAAACAAAATGTAAAACATGTGTTGAAACCAAACAAACAAGATCATCCTTCAAATCAGTTGAAAGAATAACTAAACCCCTTGATCTGATACACACTGATGTGTGTGATTTAAAATAAATTCCTACCATAGGTGGTAATAAATATTTTATTACTTTTATCGATGAAAATACAAGGTATTGTTATGTATACTTACTTAAGAGTAAGGATGAAGCAATTGACAAGTTTGTCTTGTATAAAGCTGAAGTTGAGAATCAACTAAACAAGAAAACAAAACGTGTTCGAAGTGATAGAGGAGGTGAATATGTATCACCGTTTGGGGAAGTGTGTGCAAAAATGGCATAATACATGAGTGTACCCCACCTTATACACCCCAATCAAATGGCATCGCGGAGCGAAAGAATCGTACACTAAAAGAAATGATGAATGCCATGTTGATAAGTTCTCGGATGAGCCAGGACATGTGGGGGGAGGCCATTTTGTCAGCCAATTTTTGTTAAACAAAATACCTTTCAAGAACAAGGATGTAACACCTCATGAGTTGTGGTGGGGACATAAGTTGTAACATTCGTCGAAAAACGGGTTTCAAAACCCGCTTCGTTTATCCATCAAATATTCAGTTATAAGTTTCATTGCGTATTTATGGTTCATATTAATTTTAAACCATACATAATTAATAAATATATTAGAATTTAAAAACCATAATTTATAATTAATAATAAATAATGAATAAAAAATAAAATGGAGACGCAGGGTTTCGAACCCGGGTCACCCACAAACACAAACACACAACACACCACTCCGCCACACTCTTCCTTTGTGACTAATACTAAAACAAATAACATTTAAAGTAAAACCCGAAAGTCAAATCCGGTAAACAACGCGCCAAGACTCGCAATCACCGGAGAAAACACAAACTCCGCGAATTTGGCTGTTTCTCCTTTGACCGAAATGGATGAATTGATTTTGACGTCGGTTATAACCGTTACCGGCAATCAATTTCGGTCATAACCGCCGTAAATCCTAAATCACGAATCAAGACTCAATTCAAACCAAATTCAGCATGTTTACACTATAAATACCCACTTGAACACTCTGAAAATCCTTTCGCTCAGAACCACGTTCGTTTCCGAAGCTTTATTCATTCCAAAACACGTCGCCGGAGATTTTTGCATTCGCCGGACTTTCACCGGAAAACCAAGGCTTTACTTCTAATCGGTATAATTCTCGACTCTTTTGTTTGTAATCCATTATTCGGCATGTATTAACCTTAATCATTCAACCAGAGTCTGTCTCAGACAACGTTGCCGGAAATCCCTGCACTCACCGGAAAATCACTGAAAAACCGGAGCCTCACTGTCGATCGGTATAATCATCTAAACCCTCTTGATATCTCTTGCTTAGTAACTTAATTGCACAACACAATGATCAAAACTGTTAAACAATTCACTCAGCCGGAAGTCACAAATCAGAGCCGACGACTCTTGCCGGAAATCTGAAGAAAACGCTCTGTTTTGGTACATCTTATTCCGTAATCTTCTTTTCTATTTCATTTCAACCAATTATAAGTTTTGTTGATCGATTTAAACAGAACAGTCGGATTTCACTGTTCTGTGTTCTTATAAACGAAGAAGATGAAGTCGAGTATATGTATAAATATAATTAAAACTGGGTATTCGAACGGGTTAGACACACAGTCCAGCGGTGGACTGTGTGCAAATACAATATGCACGTCCCGAGTTCGAATCGCACACGTTACCGATTTTCAGAAATAAAACCAACATTTTTAGAACTTAATCAGATCAAGTCGCAGAATGTTTATAAGAGGAATATAATTCCGTAGTTAAGCAGATTAGACACACAGCCCAACTGGTTGGGCTGTGCGCACTCGAACCAAAGAACCCGAGTTCGACTTCGGGTCTCTGAAGCCGGTTCGGCCATATTAAACCATTTTTGATGTATACTAAATAAGGTTAAAATTAAATAGTATATATATATAATTAAAACAGAGAATATTTCGGGTTAGACACGTAGCTCAGTTGTAGAGCTGCGTGCACGTATACGAGAGGTCCCAAGTGTAACATCCGCCAAAAACCGGATTTACCAACCCGCTTCGTTTATTAACCGAACAACCAGTTAAAAATTTCGTTGCGTATTTAATACCCAAATTAATTTTAAACGATACATAACTAATAAGTATATTAGAATATAAAATTTATTTTTGAAAATGTATTAAAAATAGTGAGTTAAAAATAACATGCTGAAGCCGGGATTCGAACCCGGGTCAGCCAAGTCAACCGGGTCAAAACAGCCTTAACTCTCACGCGCTCAACCACTCCGCCACTTGTGTTTCTTGTTGATTTATTGATTCAATTAATACATATAATAAAAGCTGAAGTCGATTTTGGTCACTCAGCGCCCAAATCATTCTCGCCGGAAATCCCGACGAATTCATCAAACATTGAAGTGTTCTTTTGTCATAACGGATGCATTTACGTCATCGCCGGTTATAACTGAAAAACGTTAATGACCCTCATTCAAATCGCTAAACCATAACCGAAAGATTTGGGAATTTGAAACTGAAAATGTAAATCAATCTGAATTGTACATCATTCATCAGTGGAGCGCGACTTTATCAAAATTACTCTTCATTTCGCTCAGAAAACTCGCCGAATTCTCTGAAAATTTACCGGAAATTTTCGCCGGAAAACCGAGTTCAACCCATCTTTTCTTCTTACCCAAAAATAATATCATAGAACTCATACTGACATCACTCCCACTCATCTTAAACCTCTAAAGAATCTCTGTCGCCAGAAATTTCACTCGCCGGAATTCTCTGCAAGTCGCCGAAAACCGGGACTTTCATATACACGGTAATTACCTCAATGTTTCTGTTTCATTCCATTATAAGACGAATTCTAACACCATTTCATCGCTCAGAATCAACCACAGACGACGTTGCCGGATTTTTCTGTTTTCGCCGGAAAGTTTCTGAAAGTTTCAGAATCACGCTGATAACCGGTATGATCATGTAATCTACTGATAATCATTACTCATTAGTTCAATTTCACATCTAATCCCTCCAAACTGCTAATTGACTCTAACAGCCGAAGGACACCAGAACAGAGCCGACGAGCTTCGCCGGATTTTCTGAAGAAGACGATCTGTTCGGTATTTTCTTTCCCCAAACTCTTCGATTCAATACTTTCCAACTGTTCATTAACCGAATTAATCAAGTATCAGTTGCTTTGACCGATGTCTGTGTTTTGAACGAAGAAGACGAGTTCAGATATGATATAAGATTAACTAAAAACAGTTTTATAAACGGGTTAGACACACAGTCCAGCGGTGGACTGTGTGCAAATAAACACATACACGTCGCGAGTTCGATTCCTGTCCCAACCTCATGCGCTGTAATAAAATGCCTTTTTTTTAAAACTGAACCGGGTTAACTCCGTTAGATGTTAAGTATAATAAAAATCTGTATTTAAACCAAGTTAGACACACAGTCCAGCGGTGGACTGTGTGTAACATTAAGTCACAGGTCCCGGGTTCGAGACCTGTTGACGACACCGGTCCGATACATTTAAAACCCTTTTTAAAAATAAATAATTTTCAGATTAATTGAATTAGTGTATAAATATAATTAAAAACAAAATATTTCGGTTAGACACGTAGCTCAGTTGGTAGAGCTGCGTGCACGCGTACGGAGTCTCGTTTCGAGTCTTGCCCGCGCATACATACACACAATAAACGGTCACAAGTCAACGTCAACGGTCAAAAAGTCAACATTTTTTATTATTTTATTTATTTATTTTATTAAAAATCAATTAAAAATACTTAAAAATAACATTTTTAAGGTTAGAAACTAGCCTAAAACTCACAAAAATATATCCAAAAATCCTATTAAAGTTGTTAATAAAATCCATTTATTTACCTTACTTTTCTTTATTAATTAGGTTAGTTATTCCTCGACGATCAATCCTCTAAACTCGTGCGCATTCATCATCATTCACCGAACGCACCCACTGTGAGTGAATCTTTACAAATTCCCCGTTTAAATCACGTTTTTGGGTGTATCATGTGTCTTACTATTTATTATATTTAAATCATTGTGCATACATCATATCATGAATAAATGTGTATCCTGCCTGTGTAAACTGTTTGTGTGATTATTGTGTAGATTTAATTTATTATTTTCAGTACATGCAATTTCATAGGCCGCCGCTCCCCATTACATTATGAGCGTTGAGCATGTTCCCCATTACATTATGAGCGTGAACCTGGCGTGCCAACATACAATCGCTCCGTTTGATTGAGCCTTGATCACACAGACATTTTCATTTTCAGTACATGCAATACGATCGGCTCCGTTTGATTGAGCCTTGATCGCACAGACATTTTTCATTTTCAGTACATGCAATACGATCGGCTCCGTTTGATTGAGCCTTGATCGCACAGTTTCATTTATGTTATATATTTATGCAAGTTGATATGTTATTGTATGCTGTTGGTTTGTTAATGTATGTTATTGTTTGTTGTTGTTTGATATCGTATACTAATGGGTTGTGATTGTATGCTGTTGGTTTGTTAATGTATGTTATTGTTTGTTGTTGTTTGTTATTGTAAGCTAATTGTTGTTATTGTATGTTTATTTACGTTTGTTCATATATGAATATTGCACAATTTTTCCATATTAAATACAACCAGAAATAAATAATAAATGTTTTCTAACAAGGTTCACTCGCCAACTTTTTGTTGATTCCAAAAACCATTTTTACATATGATACAGGTGAACAGGATGAAGCAAGGAAAACATAGGAAATTGCCTTAGAAGAAAAATAATGAAGTTTAGAAGGATGAATAGAACATGTTGTATTTGTTTGATATGATTGTATGATCTCTTTTAAATTGAAATAATAAATATGAAACATTATAATAAATGTCATGAGCTTTGATGATAACCCAATCATGCCCCGATCACTTTTCCGCTGCGGGTCGGGGTGTGACAGATTGGTATCAGAGCCATGACTATAGGGATATAGGATAGGTTATTAGACCCTTAGAGCCTATACTATAGTTGACTAGATTTTAATTGTTTATGTGGTTACATGCAAACTTATGATATTTATTTGTTTCATATTTATTACATACAAAATGCATGCAAACATTTCCAATATTACAATTTGTGATACATAGGGAATTATACTTGCAGTCAAACATACATACTTACATACATATTCATCATCCATGTTACAATATTCACATATTCAAATCACATTCATACTTCCGTTATTCAAGATTTTGTCGCATTTTTCATTTTTCAAATCTCATCAAAGTGAGTTCTGCGACGGGCATGTAGTAATTGTAAGGGTACAAGTACCGGTAGTCGGAACGTCCTGTCTAGGTTGGCATTCGTATAAATCCAATATAACGGACTAGTTTGCCTACCTGGGGACTAACGATGAGAGTACGAAGGACCTATTAGGCCAAAGCATGCCACACCAAACGTCGTTCGAACTAACCCCACTTTGAGGTATCACCGTGTCCACACCTGGACACATTCCGAATATCATACGTTACATTTTCTCGATTTTCTCCGGGTTTTAGTGTACGTAACCAGGCTAACACATGCGAACCATATTAAAAACCCGGTATTCATGGGGGCCCACATGATTACGAAGGTGAAGTATGGCGGCATGCAAGGCCCAATTACGAGCAAAGCCCAAGACATCCTATGGATGTAGTAGATTTATTTTGCTATGTTTATTTTATGAATGTTCATTCCTAAATACGACACATGATCCCAAAAGCATCCAACTCATACTCTTGATATGTATTCCTTGTAGATGTCTTCTAGCCTCGCTCGTAGGAAGATGAGATCAAGAAAAGCCCGTGAGTGCATGGCTGCCTTAATCGCTCAACAAATGGCTGCCGTAATACCCAACATTGTAATTCAAGTCCAACAAGCCCTTACCGCTAATCCTGTCAACCAAGAGGATCAAAATGTTATCAACCCTTCTCCAAATACCACTAAATGCACTTACAAGCATTTCACATCCTGCGACCCTACAAAATACGAAGGGACTGAAGGTGTCACCGCTCTTCTCTATTGGTTTGAAGAAATGGAAAACATTTTTCTAACTTGCGATTGCCCCGATGATCACAAAGTGCGATATGCTACTGGTCGTTTATTTGGAATAGCACTTACTTGGTGGAATACAGAGAAGGCCAAACGGGGTGTTGAAGATACTATGACTTTGACTTGGGAAGAGTTGAAAGAAATCATGATAAGACGGTTTTGCCCAAGGAGCGAAATCAAGAAATTAGAGGATGAGTTCTATTCGTTGAAACAAAAGGAAGGCGACCACACCATGTACAACAAGAGATTCCTCGAGTTAAATCAAATGGTTCCCACTTGTTCACTCCCCACTACCGTTTGATCGAGCACTACATTCAAGGTCTTCCTTCAAAGATTCAAGACTCTGTAATAAGTGCCACACCTGCAACCTTGGAAGCAGCAATGGAGTTAGCTACAGAGCTCACCGAGAACCGAATCCGGAATAAAGACTTCAAGGAGGAGAAAAAGAAGGATAAAGCATCGACTGAAACCTCCAACTACACCCAAACCGAATCCCCTTCTCAACCCATTTCTAAGAGAAAACGAGACGAGCAACATTTCGCTGTCACCCAACGCAACCAACCAGCCTTACAAGCCGTACCCCTCCAAGCTATCCCAATCACTCAAGTAGCACCCAACTCAACCTACCCAAATAAGAAACCTTACCTTGGACCTCACCCTCGATGTAACACCTCTTTTTATCACCATCCATCTACCGTACTTTGTCGACTATGTGCGAATTGTGGACGCTATGGTCATTTGAGCAAAGTTTGCCGCACTTCTCAAAACCAAACCTCACCCCTACTCAAAACATGATCCAAACATATCAACAACCCCAATACCCCATGTTCCCATATGTTCGAGCTTGTTTCAATTGTGGTGACCCTACCCACTTTAGAAACACGTGCCCTCAATTGGTTAACATCATAAACGCCCAAGCTCAAGCAAACCCAGTTAACCAAGCAAAACAAGAAAACCCAACCACTAGGCCACCAGCAAGAGGAAGAGTTTTCAACATCAACGCCAATCCTGTTGAAGATAATGACGGCTCAAACGAAAACACGCAACTAGTCCCCTTCACCAACAATCAAGATTCAACTCCAACTGCTTAGTTTTATGTTTCCTCTATGTTATCTCAATTCTCACGTGTCTCAATTTTAAATTGGAAATTTATCCAAGGATTTTAATGCAAATTATTATTCCAGTTTTGTTTTATACTCATTGATTCAACATTCATACCATCATACATCTCAACGTATTTCAATCTCATTATTTAAAGAAGTTGGGCTGTGTCTCACTTCTACATAGACTAACCTCTCCATCATAACAAACGAGAGAGGGACTGTCATCATTCAAACATGTATACTATCAGGATTATGACTCAGGCATTGTTTGTTGTGTTTATTTATGTTTTAGAGTCACATAGGACTAATCATAAGTTACTGATAAACCAATGAGAATTTGACGAGGATATGGTGGATACGCCGCTGGTACTTCCTATATATAACTATTCTTGTCAAAGGATCAGAGGCATTGTCAGGCGGTTATGAGAAGTTCCATGTAGGATTTAGTAATGTTTTGGTTGAAATTTGTTTTACACTCACTGATTTAACATTCATATCAACTCATCATTTAAAGAAATTGGATTGCGTTCCATTTTCTACATAGACTAACCCTCCATCATAACAAACGAGAGAGGTATTGTCATCATTCAAGGACTCAAGCTTTGGTTGTTGTGTTTGTGTATGTTTTAGAGTCACATAGGACTAATCATAACTTACCGATAAAACCAATGAAAATTTGACAAGAATATGGTGGATACGCCGCTGGTACTTCCTATATATAAGTATTCTTGTCAAAAGATCAGAGGCATTATCAGGCGGTTATGAGAAGTTCCATGTAGGATTTGGTATTGTCTTGATTGAAGTTTGTGTTATACTCACTGATTTAGCATTTATATCATCTCATCCTTTAAAGGAATTGGATTGTGTCATCAATCCAACATGTATGCTATCAGAATTAAGACTCAGATATTGGTTGTTATGTTTATTTATGTTCTAGAGTCACATCATAGAACCAATCATAACTAACTGATAAAACCAATGAAAATTTGACAAGAATATGGTGGATATGCCGCTGGTACTTCCTATATATAAGTATTCTTGCCAGAGGATCAGATGCATTGTCAGGCGGTTATGAGAAGTTCCATGTAGGTTTTAGTATTAGAAGTTTATTTTAGGATATAATCTAATCTTTCAAACGTACCCAAACTCATATGCATAACATCATACTTAGTCGATCAACTCTGTGTATCCATGTTCCGTATTCATACACTTTAGGCAACAAAAAGCGATTCCTGTAGCAGGGTATTCAACCCTTACAAGGAACGTTACCGCCTCAAACAAAATTTAAACTCTTACTCTCTTCTAAGTATGTAATTGTCAAGTTAAAACACCATCCTTTTTAGACAAATATGCCACTACTTAAATTTCGGGACGAAATTTCTAAAAGTAGGGGATACTGTAACATCCGCCAAAAACCGGATTTACCAAACCCGCTTCGTTTATTAACCGAACAACCAGTTAAAAATTTCGTTGCGTATTTAATGCCCAAATTAATTTTAAACGATACATAACTAATAAGTATATTAGAATATAAAATTTATTTTTGAAAATGTATTAAAAATAGTGAGTTAAAAATAACATGCTGAAGCCGGGATTCGAACCCGGGTCAGCCAAGTCAACCGGGTCAAAACAGCCTTAACTCTCACGCGCTCAACCACTCCGCCACTTGTGTTTCTTGTTGATTTATTGATTCAATTAATACATATAATAAAAGCTGAAGTCGATTTTGGTCACTCAGCGCCCAAATCATTCACGCCGGAAATCCCGACGAATTCATCAAACATTGAAGTGTTCTTTTGTCATAACGGATGCATTTACGTCATCGCCGGTTATAACTGAAAAACGTTAATGACCCTCATTCAAATCGCTAAACCATAACCGAAAGATTTGGGAATTTGAAACTGAAAATGTAAATCAATCTGAATTGTACATCATTCATCAGTGGAGCGCGACTTTATCAAAATTACTCTTCATTTCGCTCAGAAAACTCGCCGGAATTCTCTGAAAATTTACCGGAAATTTTTGCCGGAAAACCGAGTTCAACCCATCTTTCTTCTTACCAAAAATAAGATCATAGAACTCATACTGACATCACTCCCACTCATCTTAAACCTCTAAAGAATCTCTGTCGCCAGAAATTTCACTCGCCGGAATTCTCTGCAAGTCGCCGGAAAACCGGGACTTTCATATGCACGGTAATTACCTCAATGTTTCTGTTTCATTCCATTATAAGACGAATTCTAACACCATTTCATCGCTCAGAATCAACCACAGACGACGTTGCCGGATTTTTCTGTTTTCGCCGGAAAGTTTCTGAAAGTTTCAGAATCACGCTGATAACCGGTATGATCATGTAATCTACTGATAATCATTACTCATTAGTTCAATTTCACATCTAATCCCTCCAAACTGCTAATTGACTCTAACAGCCGAAGGACACCAGAACAGAGCCGACGAGCTTCGCCGGATTTTCTGAAGAAGACGATCTGTTCGGTATTTTCTTTCCCCAAACTCTTCGATTCAATACTTTCCAACTGTCATTTGTTCATTGACCGAATTAATCAAGTATCAGTTGCTTTGACCGATGTCTGTGTTTTGAACGAAGAAGACGAGTTCAGATATAATATAAGATTAATTAAAAACAGTTTTATAAACGGGTTAGACACACAGTCCAGCGGTGGACTGTGTGCAAATAAACACATACACGTCGCGAGTTCGATTCCTGTCCCAACCTCATGCGCTGTAATAAAATGCCTTTTTTTATTTTAAACTGAACCGGGTTAACTCCGTTAGATGTTAAGTATAATAAAAATCTGTATTTAACAGTTAGACCACAGTCTAGCGGTGGACTGTGTGTAACATTAAGTCACAGGTCCCGGGTTCGAGACCTGTTGACGACACCGGTCCGATACATTTAAACCCTTTTTAAAAATAAATAATTTTCGGATTAATTGAATTAGTGTATAAATATAATTAAAAATAGAAATATTTCGGGTTAGACACGTAGCTCAGTTGGTAGAGCTGCGTGCACGCGTACGGGAGGTCTCGGGTTCGAGTCCTGCCCGGCGCATACATACACACAATAAACCGGTCAACAAGTCAACGGTCAACGGTCAACAGTCAAAAAGTCAACATTTTTTTTATTATTTTTATTTATTTATTTTATTTAAAAATCAATTAAAAATACTTAAAAATAACATTTTTAAGGTTAGAAACTAGCCTAAAACTCACAAAAATATATCCAAAAATCCTATTAAAGTTGTTAATAAAATCCATTTATTTACCTTACTTTTCTTTATTAATTAGGTTAGTTATTCCTCGACGATCAATCCTGTAAACTCGTGCGCATTCATCATCATTCACCGAACGCACCCACTGTGAGTGAATCTTTTACAAATTCCCCGTTTAAATCACGTTTTTGGGGTGTATCATGTGTCTTACTATTTATTATATTTAAATCATTGTGCATACATCATATCATGAATGAATGTGTATCCTGTCTGTGTAAACTGTTTGTGTGATTTTTGTGTAGATTTAATTTATTATTTTCAGTACATGCAATTTCATAGGCCGCCGCTCCCCATTACATTATGAGCGTTGAGCATGTTCCCCATACTTATACGTGAACCTGGGTGCAACATACAATCAGCTCCGTTGATTGAGCCTTGATCGACAGACTTTTCATTTTCATACATGCAATACGATCGGCTCCGTTTGATTGAGCCTTGATCGCACAGACATTTTTCATTTTCAGTACATGCAATACGATCGGCTCCGTTTGATTGAGCCTTGATCGCACAGACATTTTTCATTTTCAGTACATGCAATACGATCGGCTCCGTTTGATTGAGCCTTGATCGCACAGTTTCATTTATGTTATATATTTATGCAAGTTGATATGTTATTGTATGCTGTTGGTTTGTTAATGTATGTTATTGTTTGTTGTTGTTTGATATCGTATACTAATGGGTTGTGATTGTATGCTGTTGGTTTGTTAATGTATGTTATTGTTTGTTGTTGTTTGTTATTGTAAGCTAATTGTTGTTATTGTATGTTTATTTACGTTTGTTCATATATGAATATTGCACAATTTTTTCATATTAAATACAACCAGAAATAAATAATAAATGTTTTCTAACAAGGTTCACTCGCCAACTTTTTGTTGATTCAAAAACCATTTTTACATATGATACAGGTGAACAGGATGAAGCAAGGAAAACATAGGAAATTGCCTTAGAAGGAAAATAATGAAGTTTAGAAGGATGAATAGAACATGTTGTATTTGTTTGATATGATTGTATGATCTCTTTTAAATTGAAATAATAAATATGAAACATTATAATAAATGTCACGAGCTTTGATGATAACCCAATCATGCCCCGATCACCTTTTCCGTTGCGGGTCGGGGTGTGACACCAAGTTCGAACCTCACTCAGCGCATAGAAAACACAGTCTGACCGGTCAAGACCCGGTCAACGGTCAACGGTCAAAAAGTCAACTTTTTTTATTTCTTTTTAATTATTTATTTAATTGAAAAATCATTTAAAAATACTTAAAAATAAGATTTTTAAAGTTAGAAAATTTCCTTAAACTCACAAAAATAAATCTAAAAATTCCATTAAGAGCATTAATCTCAAATAAAATTTATTTATTTATCGAATCATTTTGTTATTATCTAGGCTAGTTTTTCCCTCGTCGATGGAATCGTAAATTCGTGCGCATCCAGCGTCATCAAAGAACGCACCTAATGTGAGTGAATCTCTATCAATTCCCCGTTTTAATCATGTTTTGGCGTGTATCATGTGTCGTATAATTATTTTATTATATATATAAACACATGTGCATACATCATATCCGTTATCAAATGTGTATCAAATGTGTATCAATTGTTGTGTGGATTATATGTATATGAATTTATCATTTTCAGTGCACGCATTTCATTAGGCCCATCAGTTCCCCGTGGGAGACGGGTTGAGCATCAGGTGCCTCATTAGATCGGCTCCGTTTGATTGAGCCTTGATCTCACATACATCATCATTCATATCATATACTCATCCAAAGTGGTTTGTGTTTGTTTATTTATATATGTTTGCTCACATGTGATTATTGCACAAATTTTCCTTATTAAACAAAACAAGAAATCAAACAATGTTTCATCAAGGTTCACTCGCCAACTTTTGTTGACCCAAAATATCCCCCTTTTTACACATGATACAGGTGATCCAGCTGAGACAAAAAACACATAGGAAGGCCTAGAAGAATAAACAAGTTTAAGCTTTGGATTAATTATATAGTTTCATTTTCTTGTAATTGTATGAATTTCGTTTTGGATATTTAAGTTGTAATTTGAATTTAATAAATATGAAACATCTTAGTAAATATCATGAGCTTTGGTGATAACCCAATTATGCCCCGACTCTTATTCCGCTGCGGGTCGGGGTGTGACAGATTGGTATCAGAGCTTGTGACTATAGGGATATATGATAGGTTATTAGACCCTTTAGAGCCTATACTATAGTTGATTAAATTTTAAATTGTTTATGCGTTACATACAAAATTCATGATGTTTATATGCTTTATGTTTATTTTCACACTCAATGTTATGCAAGCATGCTCATAAATACATGTTATTATACAATGCTCATCATGAATCATATCCTCATAACATATCATATCCATGAGAGCACACACCTCATGATTACCATGATTTTTGCAATGATTTTTTTCGTATTTTTCAAATCACATCAAAGTGAGTTCTCATGACGGGCATGTAGTAACTGGAAGGGTACGAGTACCGGTAGTCGGAACGTCCTGTCTAGGCTTGGCATTCGTATAAATCCAAAATAAAGGACCAGTGTTTCCTACCTGGGGACTAACGATGAGAGTACGAAAGACCTATTAGGCCAAAGCATGCTATACCAAACGTCGTGTGAGCTAACCCCACTTTGAGTTGTCATTGTGTCTACACCTGGACACCCTCCTACCATACATCTCGCAATTATATTTTACGATTTTCATTCGGGTGGTGCGAGTGTTAATCCGCCAACACCAATGTGAATCCTACCAAGCCCAATAGTCATGGGGGCCCACATGACTACACAGGCGATGGTATGGGGGACATTGGAGGCCCAAACATGAGCAAACCCAAGACATCCTATGGATGTAGTTAAATTATTGCCAATTATGTTGTTTTTCATTCTTTTTACAACACATGACACCTAGAAAATTCTTAAACTCACAATCTTCCTATGTATGTTCCTATAGATGTCGGCTAGGCAACTACGTGGAGGTAGAAAGTCAGGAAGATCAAATGAACGCTTGGCCACACAAATTGCTAAACAAATGGCCGCAGTGCTTCCTGACATCGTGATTCAAGTTCAACAAGCTCTCACCGCAGATCCCATCAATCCTCCCAATCAAGAAGACCAGAGCGTCGCCAACCCTCCCTCCAAAAAGTGCTCCTACAAACACTTCAAATCTTGCGATCCCCCAAAATATGAAGGGACCGAAGGTGTTACCGCCCTCCTTCAATGGTTTGAAGAAATGGAAAACACTTTCCTCATTTGCGATTGTCCCGAGGATCGCAAGGTACGTTATGCAACTGGAAGACTGTTCGGGGTAGCCCTTACCTGGTGGAACACAGAAAAGGGTAAACGAGGAGTTGAAGATGCCATGGCCTTAACATGGGAAGAGTTAAGGGAACTCATGACAAGACGCTTCTGTCCAAGAAGCGAAATCAAAAAGCTGGAAGACGAATTCCACTCACTAAAACAAAAGGAAGGAGATCACACTTCCTATAATAAGAGATTTCTCGAGCTAAATCAGATGATCCCTAATTTGTTCACCCCCGTGTACCGCTTGGTTGAATATTACATTCGAGGTCTTCCCTCGAAAATTCAAGACTCGGTTTTAAGCACTTCGCCTGCAACACTTGAAGCCGCGATGGAGTTAGCTACAGAACTCACTGAAAATCGCATTCGAAACGGCAAATTCAAAGATGAAAAGAAGAAAGCACCCATAGAGACCTCAACCACAAACCACTCAGTCTCATCCTCAAAATTTGCTGGTAAGAGGAAACGAAACAGCAAGAATTTTGCTGTCACTCAAACCAACCCTCCTATCACTGCTGCACCAATCACCCAAATCGCTCCCTCAGCTGCACCATTTAAAAAGCCATACACCGGCCCACACCTAAAATGCAACCGTTGTCAATACCATCACCCTCCCGAAACTCTTTGCCAACATTGCACAAGCTGTGGCTGTGCAGGTCACACCATCCAAACCTGCCGTACTCTTCAACGAATGAACCGCAATCAACCCCCAACCCAAACCCACCATCAGATAGTGGGTCAAACCCAACAACCCTTACTTCTACCACCTGCACCACACGCAGCCCAAACTTACTACCAACCCAACTACCCCATGATGCAACCCATGCGAGCTTGTTACAACTGTGGGGACCCAAACCACTTCAGGAACACTTGTCCACGCTTGGTGAACATCATCCATGCCCAAGCTCAAGCAAACCCGGTAAACCAAGCTAACCAAGCTCCTCCACCTGCCAGAGGAAGAGCTTTAACATCAATGCCAACCAAGCTAGGGCTGACAACAACGTGGTCACGGTACGTTTCTCATCAATGGTAGTTATGCATCCATATTATTTGATGCTGGCGCGGATAAGAGTTTTGTGTCCTTAGAATTTCAACCTATCCTCAACCAAACTCGTGTTAATCTCATGGAATCTCTAACGGTGGAAGTTGCTGACGGAAAACCCGTTTCATTAAATTCTATTATACGCGATTGTACCCTCACTCTAAACGATCACGATTTTCCAGTTGACCTCATTCCTATGAAGTTGGGAAGTTTCGATGTTATAGTCGGCATGGACTGGCTCAGCCAGCATCACGCTGAAGTAGTGTGCCGCGAAAAGTTCATTCGCATTCCTCTTGCAGACGGTCAGACCCTACGTATTTTTGGAGAAACCCCTTCGAAAGGACTCAAATTAATGTCCTGCCTTCAAGCCCGAAAATATCTCCGCAAGAACTATGTCGCATTCCTAACTCACGTCGTCAAAAAGGGAAACAAGGAGAAGAAACTCGAAGATATCCCAGTTGTGAAAGAATTCCCACAAGTCTTTCCCGACGACATTTCAGGACTCCCTCCTGTGAGAGAAGTCGAATTCCGCATCGATCTTATACCTGGCGCTACACCAGTCGCAAAATCTCCTTATAGGTTAGCCCCATCCGAAATGCAAGAGCTGGCCAGTCAACTGCAAGAGCTGACTGACAAAGGATTCATACGTCCTAGCTCATCGCCTTGGGGTGCACCTGTTCTCTTTGTGAAGAAGAAAGATGGAACGTTTCGCATGTGCATTGATTATAGAGAACTCAACAAGTTAACGGTTAAAAATCGCTATCCACTACCTCGCATCGATGACCTCCTAGACCAACTTCAAGGCGCCACCTGCTTTTCAAAAATCGACCTTCGTTCTGGTTATCATCAGCTTAGAGTACATGAAGAAGATATCCCAAAGACCGCCTTCCGGACTCGTTATGGTCATTACGAATTCATGGTCATGCCTTTCGGTTTAACCAACGCCCCCGCTGTCTTCATGGATCTAATGAATAGGGTATGCAAACCCTACCTCGACCGTTTCGTCATAGTCTTCATCGATGATATTCTTATCTACTCCTAGTCTAAATCCGATCATGAGTGACACCTTCGACTCATCCTTACACTCTTAAGGACTGAAAAGCTCTACGCTAAGTTCTCAAAATGTGAATTCTGGTTAGGAGAAGTACAATTCCTTGGACATGTCGTCAATGACAAGGGAATTCATGTTGATCCTTCAAAAATCAAGGCAGTGCAGGAATGGCAAGCGCCACGTACCCCTACCGAGGTAAGGTCATTTCTTGGTTTGGCTGGTTACTATCGACACTTCATTGCCAATTTTTCTCGTATTGCTGTCCCACTCACAGCCTTGACTCATAAAGGAAAACCCTTCATATGGGGACCTAAGCAAGAAGAGGCCTTCCAAACTCTAAAGCAAAAACTTTGTGATGCACCTATCCTCACACTCCCTAAAGGTTGCGATGACTTTGTAGTATATTGCGACGCATCAGGGCAAGGGCTAGGCTGTGTATTAATGCAAAGAGGAAAAGTGATAGCCCATGCTTCTAGGCAACTCAAAGTTCATGAGAAGAATTACACCACCCACGACCTGGAACTTGGAGCCGTTGTGTTCGCTCTCAAGATATGGAGACATTACCTCCATGGTACCAAATGTGAAATATACACTGACCACAAAAGTCTCCAACATATCTTCAACCAGAAGGAGTTGAATATGAGGCAACGAAGATGGGTCGAACTTCTCAACGACTACGACTGTGAAATTCGGTATCATCCTGGCAAGGCAAACGTGGTGGCTAATGCGCTCAGTCGAAAAGGTTATGCGAACTCCATTCGTCTTCTATGTTCGCAAATCATAACCGACATCAAAGATCGAATCCGGGCAGCTCAACATGTTTCTGTAACAGAAAATGATGTACGCGATGAACTTTCATGTGGAGCTGAACTCAAAATCGAAACCAAATCCGACGGTATTCTATACTATTTAAACCGCATATGGATTCCTGATCGCGGTGACCTTCGTGATTTCCTCATGAATGAGGCGCACAAAACACGATACTCGGTACACCCAGGAGCCGACAAGATGTATCAAGACCTACGATACACCTACTGGTGGCCTGGCATGAAAAAGGATATTGCTGTTTTTGTTTCCAAGTGCCTTACCTGTTCCAAAGTAAAAGCTGAACATCAAAGACCTTCAGGACTTCTAGTCCAACCCGAAATACCTGTATGGAAGTGGGAAAACATAACCATGGATTTCATTACCGGGTTACCTCGCACCTCCAGTGGGTATGACACCATATGGGTAATAATCGATCGTCTTACAAAGTCATCTCACTTCATTCCGATTCGCGAGGACTTCCAGAACGAGAAGTTAGCTCGTATCTACATCAGCGAGATCGTAAGACGTCATGGTGTACCTTTAAGCATAATTTCAGACCGTGATGGTCGTTTCACTTCACGGACATGGCGAGCCGTACAAACCGCTTTGGGTACACGATTAGATCTCAGTACCGCTTTTCATCCTCAAACTGATGGTCAATCTGAACGCACCATCCAAACCCTTGAAGACATGCTGCGAGCATGTGTCATAGACTTTAAAGGGAATTAGGACGCTCACCTACCATTAGTTCAATTTTCGTACAACAATAGCTATCATTCAAGTATCGGTATGGCTCCTTTCGAAGCTTTATATGGTCGTAAGTGCCGATCTCCAGTATGTTGGCATGAAATTGGGGAATCACAAATCACCGGTCCAGAATTAATTCAAGAAACAACCGACAAGGTCATTCAAATTCGAAACAATCTTCTAGCGGCTCAAAGTCGTCAAAAGAGTTATGCAGACAAACGACGAAAGCCCTTGGAGTTTGACATTGGTGATCAAGTACTTTTAAAAGTATCACCGTGGAAGGGAGTGGTTCGTTTTGGCCAAAAGAGAAAGCTAGCACCACGCTACGTGTAACATCCGTCAAAAAACGGATTTACCAAACCCGCTCCGTTTATTAACCGAACAATCAGTTAAAAATTTTGTTGCTTATTTAATGCCCAAAATAATTTTAAACGATACATAATTAATAAGTTTATAGGGATATATAATTTGTTTTTGAAAAACTGTTAAAAATAATGAAATAAAAATAAAATAGTGCTGCCGGGTTTCGAACCCGGGTCAGCCAGCGAGTCAACAAGTGACTTAACACCCATCCATCAAACCACTGCGCCACTTGTGATTCTTGTTTATTATTAGAGACAATTAATTCATAACATGAATATCGAATTCAAAATCGACGCGCCCAATTGCAGTCGTCGGAAATCCCGGCTATCTCGCGAAATTGGACGGTTTCTTTTGTTCTTAACGTAAACATTAAACCTCAACATCGGTTATAACCGACGCCTGAACCCGCGACACAAGCTATAACCGCCGGAAAATCTTTAACCGACAAATCAAGACGGAAATCGGACTAGATTCGTCGATGTCCTGCCCTATAAATACCTCCTCAAACCTCTGCTAGCTTTTTCGCTCACAATCACACCTTTACCCGACATAATTCCACTCGCCGAAAAAGTTCTGCACCTCGCCGGAAAACCGAGCCCTTCACTTTTGAGCCTTACTAAACCCCCAGAGCTTATACCGAAGTCACCCACATTTATCTCAAGCTCGTTGAAGACTCCCTGCCGCAAGACATACGTCGCCGGAAGTTTCTGCTGTCACCGGAGTTTCGCCGGAGAAACAGAGGAGTCCAGTTCAGTATACCTTACGCCTAATCCTTCATTCTTTTTATTTAATCTCACATGTAATTAACCACCAGACACTAACGAACTTAATGAAATCGACGAACCAGTCGGACTTCCGATTCTGGTTAAGATTCAACGAAGAAGACGAAGTGTCCGTTGTCTATACATTTAATTTAAATCAAGTTATAACTCGGGTTAGACACACAGTCCAGCGGTGGACTGTGTGCAAATAAAACACGCAAACGTCTCAAGTTCGATACATGTCCCACACATGCTTGCCTTAATAAAAATGTCTTTTTTTTAACCGAACCGGAGTCACCGCTGTTACATGTTAAGTTTAATAAAAACCAGAATAATAACCAAGATAGACACACAGTCCAGTGGTAGACCGTGTGAATGTTTAATCACACGTCACGAGTTCGAGTCCGGACTACCGCACCGGTCTGGACAATTATCCAACTTTTTATATCAGGCAGAAACGAAATAAGGTAGTTTGTATATAAGTATAATAAAATTCAGTTTATTTAACAAGTTAGACACACAGTCCCGCGGTGGACTGTGTGTTAACCCAACCCACAGGTCCCGGGTTCGAGACCTGTGGAGTGCACCGGTTCGACGCATTAAATCGTTTTTAAAATATAAATGATTTTCAGTTTAATTCAATTAGTATATAAATATAATTAAAAACAGAAATATTTCAGGTTAGACACGTAGCTCAGTTGGTAGAGCTGCGTGCAGCGTACGGGAGGTCTTGGGTTCGAGCCTCACCCAGCGCACACACTCACACATACGAACCGGTCAACAGTCAACAGTCAAAGTCAATGGTCAACGGTCAACGGTCAAGAAGTCAACATTTTTTATTATTTTTATTTATTTATTTTATTTAAAAATCAATTAAAAATACTTAAAAATAACATTTTTAAGGTTAGAAAATAGCCTTAAACTCATAAAAATACACCCAACAATCCTACTAAAATTGATTAATAAAATCCCATTATTTACCAAACCATTATGTTATTATCTAGGTTAGTTTCACTCGTGGTTAAATCCGACTTCGTGCGTATTCATCATCATCAACCGAACGCACCCAATGTGAGTGAATCTTACAACTCCCCTTTTTAAATTACACGTTTTGGGGTGTGTCATGTGTCATAAAATTAACTCGTTTATTTAAACTTGTGCCATACCATATTGTGATCTAAACTTAGATTGTATACATTGCTTGTAGTTATGTATTTCATTTTGTCAATTTATATGCAATTCATTCATTAGGCCCATCAGTTCCTCGTGTGAGACGAGTTGAGCAACGCGTGCCTCAAAACAAATCCATTATTGTTCGTGTGTGTATTATTGAGTTTATATTGTTTGTAGTTATGTATTTCATATTGTCAAGTTTATGCAAATCATTCATTAGGCCCATCAGTTCCTCGTGAGAGACGAGTTGAGCAACGCGCGCCTCAAAACGATCCATTATTGTTCATGTGTGCATTATTTAATATTAATTGATTGGTGAATAAGTTTACATCTATTTTTACTCATGTGTGGTTGTGCACTTTATTTCATAATCAATTAAATAAACTTGTTCAAATGTTTTTCATAGGATTCACTCGCCAACTTTTTGTTGATAAAAAAAAACCATTTTTACACATGATACAGGTGAGCAGGATGAAGCAAGGAAAACATAGGAAATGCCTTAGAAGAAAGCAAAGAAGCTTAGATTGATGTTTAGGTCATGATGTAATTATGATTGTAAATTTCCATTAAATTGTATTAATGAATATGAAACGTTAAAATAAATGTCATGACTTTGATGATAACCCAATCATGCCCCGATCACCTTTTCCGTTGCGGGTCGGGTGTGACACTACGTAGGACCTTTCAAGATACTCGAAAGAGTAGGTCCTGTAGCATACAAGCTTGACCTACCAGAAGAGCTCAACAAAATTCATCCCACATTTCATGTATCAAACTTGAAGAAGTGCCTCGCCGATGAAAACCTCCATATTCCTCTAGAAGACATTCAAATCGATGAATCTATGCACTTCGTTGAAAGACCGGTAGAAATCATGGACTTCGAAGAGAAGCGTTTAAGACGAAGTCGTATTCCAATTATCACGGTACGTTGGGAGTCAAAACGATGACCTGAGTTTACTTGGGAACGTAAAGACTCAATGCGCGAAAAATACCCGCATCTTTTTCCTGTTACCACTACTACTTCAATTTCGGGACGAAATTTCTAAAAGTAGGGGATACTGTAACATTCGTCGAAAAACGGGTTTCAAAACCCGCTTCGTTTATCCATCAAATATTCAGTTATAAGTTTCGTTGCGTATTTATGGTTCATATTAATTTTAAACCATACATAATTAATAAATATATTAGAATTTAAAAACCATAATTTATAATTAATAATAAATAATGAATAAAAAATAAAAAGGAGACGCCGGGTTTCGAACCCGGGTCACTCACAAACACACAACACACCACTCTGCCACACACTTCCTTTGTGACTAATACTAAAACAAATAACATTTAAAGTAAAACCCGAAAGTCAAATCCGGTAAACAACGCGCCAAGACTCGCAATCACCGGAGAAAACACAAACTCCGCGAATTTGGCTGTTTCTCCTTTGACCGAAACGGATGAATTGATTTTGACGTCGGTTATAACCGTTGCCGGTAATCAATTTCCGTCATAAACCGCCGGAAATCCTAAATCGCGAATCAAGACTCAATTCAAACCCAATTCAACCTGTTTACACTATAAATACCCACTTGAACACTCTGAAAATCCTTTCGCTCAGAACCACGTTCGTTTCCGAAGCTTTATTCATTCCAAAACACGCCGCCGGAGATTTTTGCATTCGCCGGACTTTCACCGGAAAACCGAGGCTTTACTTCTAATCGGTATAATTCTCGACTCTTTTGTTTGCAATCCATTATTCGGCATGTATTAACCTTAATCATTCAACCAGAGTCTGTCTTAGACAACGTTGCCGGAAATCCCCGCACTCACCGGAAAATCATTGAAAAACCGGAGCCTCACTGTCGACCGGTATAATCATCTAAACCCTCTTGATATCTCTTGCTTAGTAACTTAATTGCACAACACAATGATCAAAACTGTTAAACAATTCACTCAACCAGAAGTCACAAATCAGAGCCGACGACTCTTGCTGGAAATCTGAAGAAAACGCTCTGTATTGGTACATCTTATTCCGTAATCTTATTTTCTATTTTATTTCAACCAATTATAAGTTTTGTTGATCAATTTAAACAGAACAGTCGGATTTCACTGTTCTGTGTTCTTGTAAACGAAGAAGATGAAGTCGAGTATATGTATAAATATAATTAAAACTGGGTATTCGAACGGGTTAGACACACAGTCCAGTGGTGGACTGTGTGCAAATACAATATGCACGTCTCGAGTTCAAATCGCACACTCTACCGATTTTCAGAAATAAAACCAACATTTTTAGAACTTAATCAGATCAAGTCACAGAATGTTTATAAGAGGAATATAATTCCGTAGTTAAGCAGATTAGACACACAGCCCAACTGGTTGGGCTGTGCGCACTCGAACCAAAGAACCCGAGTTCGACTCCGGGTCTCTGAAGTCGGTTCGGCCATATTAAACCATTTTTTATATAAACTAAATAAGGTTAAAATTAATTAGTATATATATATAATTAAAACAGAGAATATTTCGGGTTAGACACGTAGCTCAGTTGGTAGAGCTGCGTGCACGTATACGAGAGGTCCCAAGTTCGAACCTCACTCAGCGCATAGAAAACACAGTCTGACCGGTCAAGACCCGATCAACGGTCAACGGTCAAAAAGTCAACTTTTTTATTTCTTTTTAATTATTTATTTAATTGAAAAATCATTTAAAAATACTTAAAAATAAGATTTTTAAAGTTAGAAAATTTCCTTAAACTCACAAAAATAAATCTAAAAATTCCATTAAGAGCATTAATCTCAAATAAAATTTATTTATTTATCGAATCATTTTGTTATTATCTAGGCTAGTTTTTCCCTCGTCGATTGAATCCTAAATTCGTGCGCATCCAACGTCATCAAAGAATGCACCCAATGTGAGTGAATCTCTATCAATTCCCCGTTTTAATCATGTTTTGGGGTGTATCATGTGTCGTATAATTCTTTTATTATATATATAAACACCTGTGCATACATCATATCCGTTATCAAATGTGTATCAAATGTGTATCAATTGTTGTGTGGATTATATGTAGATTGAATTTATCATTTTCAGTGCACGCATTTCATTAGGCCCATCAGTTCCCCGTGGGAGACGGGTTGAGCATCAGGTGCCTCATTAGATCGGCTCCGTTTGATTGAGCCTTGATCCCACATACATCATCATTCATATCATATACTCATCCAAAGTGGTTTGTGTTTGTTTATTTATATAAGTTTGCTCACATGTGATTATTGCACAAATTTTCCTTATTAAACAAAACAAGAAATTAAACAATGTTTTATCAAGGTTCACTCGCCAACTTTTGTTGACCCAAAATATCCCCCGTTTTACACATGATACAGGTGATCCAGCTGAGACAAGAAACACATAGGAAGGCCTAGAAGAATAAACAAGTTTAAGCTTTGGATTAATTATTTAGTTTCATTTTCTTGTAATTGTATGAATTTCGTTTTGGATATTTAAGTTATAATTTGAATTTAATAAATATGAAACATCTTAGTAAATATCATGAGCTTTGGTGATAACCCAATTATGCCCCGACTCTTATTCCGCTGCGGGTCGGGGTGTGACATAAGTCATCCTATAAATACTTGAAAGTGTGGGGGTGCCTGACCAAGATGATAGTTGCACCCCCTAAGGCTCTTAAAATAGGGCCCAAAACTGTTGATTGCATTTTCATTGGATATGCCAAAAATGGTAGTTCACATCGGTTTCTTGTACATGAATCCAAGAATCCTGATGTGCACAAGGACTCTATCATAGAGACAAGGCCAGGAAATGTGACTTACTTTGAAGAAGAGTTTCCAATGTTACAATAAACTATTGCGAGTTCTTCAAATCATGCAAGTTCGTCAACAATGGTTGATGAGATTGTTCGAGAGAAAATTCACGAACAATCAGAGGCTGAAGAAGGTGAGCCAAGAAGAAGTAAAAGGCAAAGGACTGGGAAATCCTTTGGGCCTGATTTTCTTACATACATGGTTGAAAGTGAGCCTCAAACCTATCGAGAAGTAGTCACCTCTTTAGATGGACCTCAATGGAAAGAAGCCATCAAGAGTGAAATTGATTCTATCTTACAGAATCATACATGGGAGCTAGTAGATCTTCCACAGGGTGCAAGCCACTTGGATATCGATGGATATTTAAGAAAAAGATGAAAGCTGATGGCTCTGTCGACAAGTATAAGGCAAGGCTTGTGATAAAGGGTTTAGACAGTAGGAAGGTCTTGCCTATTTTGACACATACTCTCCTGTAACTAGAATAACTTCTATTAGATTCGTGCTTGCAATTGCAGCCTTGAGAAATTTGGAAATACATCAAATGGATGTAAAAACTGCATTTCTCAATAGGGAATTAGAGGAAGAGATTTACATGGAGCAACCAGAGGGTTTCTCTGCTCCTGGCCAAGAGGGCAAAGTGTGTAAACTCGTCAAGTCATTATATGGCTTGAAGCAAGCTCCAAAACAATGGCATCAAAAGTTTAAACCAAGTTATGCTTAACAGTGGTTTCAAAATAAATGAATGCGATAAATGTGTCTATGTGAAAGACACTTCTAAAGGATATGTGATCTTATGCCTTTATGTAGATGATATGCTTATCATTGGGAGTGATGATAAGATGATCAGATCTACTAAAGACATGTTGAAAGTGAGATTTGACATGAAAGATATGGGTCTAGCTGATGTGATTCTTGGAGTAAAGATCCTTAGAACCCAAACTGGTTTGGTGTTAAGCCAATCTCATTATGTTGATAAGATCTTTCAGAAGTTGAATCCAGAGGACACGAGGTGAGAGTGTTGCTCAATTGGAATACTTAAGAATCATTGGCAGTCTAATGTATCTCATGTCATGTACTCGGCCAGACTTAGCATATGCTGTGAGTAGGCTAAGTAGATATACTAGTAATCCTAGTTCAGAGCACTAGAAGGTATGACAAGATTATTAAGGTATTTGAGATAACGAGAAACTATGGACTGCATTATGGCCAAAATCCAGCCGTTGTGGAAGGATTCAGTGATGCCAACTGGATATCCGATACGAAAGATTCCAGAGCTACAAGCGGTTATGTGTTTACCCTTGGAGGAGCAGCTATATCTTGGAAGTCGTTCAAAGAAATACTTATAGCTAGATCCACGATGGAATCTGAGTTTATCGCGTTAGATAAAGCTGGAGAAGAGGCAGAATGGTTACGTCAATTCTTGGAATATGTTCCAAGATGGCCTAAGCCTGTGCGGCTATTTGTATACATTGTGATTGCCAATCTGCTATTGGTAGAGCTCAAATGCAATGTATAATGCAGATCAAGGCACATACGACGTAGGCATAACACAATACGACAACTACTCTCAACTGGAGTTATCACGATTAACTATGTGAAGTCAAAGGATAACATTGCAGATCCGCTTACAAAAGGTTTAAGCAGAGAGTAGTACATAAGTCGTCAATGGGAATGGGACTAAAGCCCTTGGAGTAAGTTTGTACAACGGAAAACCTATCCTAGAAGATTGGAGATCCCATGATCAAGGCTCAATAGGACCACCTAACTGTACGGAACGAGGTCACTGTGGGGGAGTACCTCAACATACAAAGGGAGTTACAAACTTCCTAGTCCGTTCCTACTTAAATCAGTGATATCAGAAGAGGTTAAGCATATGGATTTTAAGATTTGTAAATCACCTATGTTAGAGAGAAGTGGGGTCGCTTCAAATGGAATTGGGGGCACAATTCCTAGCGCTCTCACAGAACCAGGATAGTGTTCCAAGACCATAACGGACACAGCTATGAGGGGTTAGCCAGACCAGGAAGAGTAATGTGTGATATGTAATAACGTCTACGTAAAAAGGAGTTGGTTCAAAGACATCGCGTCTACTAACTGCTAGGAGACTATGTATATGTCACAAAGGAGGGTTCAAAAGGAAACTTACCTATCCTGCATTACTTAACCGCTGAAATTTTATCGTGACACTTGAGTGTGTGGGATGATCTCCATTCATGTGGGGGATTGTTGGAAATTATGATATATAATTAGTGATTAAAGCAAATGAATGAGAGATCATAAGCTTTATTGTGTGTTGGAACTTGTGTTGGAACTTTAAAGTGTGGGAAGTTGTGTTGTCCCACATTGGTGGAGAGATAAATCCTGTGTTGATTTATATCTTTAATTCTCCACACAAATGTATTCTTATGTGACAGGTCACACCCAGTGGTAGCCAGGAGGGTGCGAAGCACCTGGCACGCACACGTACCCGCGCCCGGGCCCTGGGACGGGCCGGCACGGGACGAGGGTGATGGGCGCAATGTGGCGCTTTGATGGCGCACTTTGTGTGTCTGGCATTGGTGTTAGAGACTATTCAAGTTCTTACCTGCATAGAATTCAATATGCCAATGAATTCATAATTAATCTTATTGAATTGCATATTCAATAAGAGACTCTCCAGTTCATATTCTAGCCAGTAGATATACAGAGCTTGGTGCTTTGTTCTGGGATACTGGAAATCGTATGGTGCATGCAACACACACAGCTAACATTTTTTCGAACTTTGATTCACTGCACACTCTAGTTTCAGGTACTTTTCGGGTGCTAGGCTAATCCCGGCAGTACAATCTGCTTAGGCTGTTGTACCCTGGGAAACAGACGGATTCACCTGGGTGACCCAAAATCTGTTTTAAGGAAAGCGTGATCTTCACGTGCCTCAGTCACCTTCGTCTTCTTTTCTTTGTTTATTTGTAATGTTTTATCAGTTTACTTTTCATTTGTACTTCCATTCTGTTTATTTCAAGTTTGTATAAATCATGTATTCAGAATTCCATTAATAAAATTATTATTTTTATTTCTGTTGTGAACGGTTTCCCTACACACCTCACGCTTTAAAACCATGCTTAAAGAAAAATAAAACTAAAATATTATTGGGCATACATACATCTTGTTTGATTTCATATTGTTAACATGAACCTTATTTGAGAAACATTCAAAACTGCAGGAAACATTACACATTCATAAAAAAGATGAGTTGGAGTATGCTTCCAATGAACTGGTTACTAAGGAAAAAACAGATGAGGAAAAAGATTCTACTTTATTGAGCCTCCTCAAGAACTGGCCATTAATGTCTTCTATCATTGTCTATTGTGTTTTCTCTCTTCATGACATGGCTTACACAGAGGCAGTTTTAAATCTGGCCATTTGTTATAGAATTCGGTGTTGTAAACAATTTCCAAGCAATTTATTTCATTCTTTCAAAGTGCAGGGTCATTTCTTTATGCCCTTAACCTTTAACCCTACACCTTCAGTTTATGACGGATAGTCAAGTATATTTTACCATTCATAGAACTTTGATTCTACTATATATACACCAATCATAACTGCTAAAACAATGTTGCTTTTTATCGCTGGCAGATTTTCTCATTATGGGCCGAGAGCCCGAAGAGCTTGGGGGGACTAGGCTATACTACTGAGGATGTTGGCACAGTCCTAGCCATCACAGGTTAGATTATTTATAATTTTTAACAACATTTTTGTATTTAGATATACCAAATTATTTGCAACATTTGTTTATATGACAAAATGTTAAGCTAAATTACTTATTTCCTTTCAACCTTTAATCGCTAATCGGAGTTATTTACTTTTCCCTGCAAGAAACTATTATTCCAATGTTAAAAGAATGAGATAATTTGTCAAAACGTTCATTTAGGGTGTTTTACATTTTTCATAAGCTGGCAAAAAGGATGGCTGGTTAACATATCGAAACGGGTTATTCTAAAAAATGATCAAGTTGGGTAGGGTCAAAACGGGTTCTCACCGAAATTATGATTGTTTCAGGGGTGTGCGTATTCCTTTCCCAGACTGCACTCTATCCCATTGCAGAGAGGATATTTGGGCCTATCATGGTATCTCGGATCTCAGGGGTATACAATCTCTCTATAGACACCTTACTTCTCTGCTACTATTCCCTCTTCTCTTTATTTATCGGTTTCCTTTTGACTTTGAAAGCTAAATATATTATTTAATAACATTGTAGTTATCCTTTATTCTTCTTCTGTGTATCACAAATTCTTCTTGACATGTAATGATTATTTTACTTTTTGATTTGATTATTGTAATACGAAACGAGTAAACATATTTATATCAATTTCATAGCAGAACTAGTTTGTTTGACTTTCAGAGTCATAGGTACCTAACTTGTGTAGAGGAAATAAGTTTTAAATAACTTGGTCTGTTTAAAGGCTAATCCAACTATCTCTTGTGTAGGTTTTTTCTATACCTTACTTACAGCTTATCCATACATAGCATTGTTATCTGGATTCATGCTCACCTTCACATTAAACTTGGCATCGATTGTGAAGAACGTTTTATCAGCAAGTTTTTCAATTACTAAATGTTGTCAACTATCTCTAAATTTCTTAATTAACTGCTGTTGTTACTTTATTTAAGATACATGCACAAATAAATGGTATTCTAGTCCATGTCTGTGAAGATTGACTGCATTGACTAGTTACCAAACAAGATCGACCGGCTTATTTTGCAACTGTAGTTGCGAGTTCCATAGATTATTATAAAAAAACTTTATCTGGATCATAAATTCAAGTTTTTCCCCATCATCATTTTTGAGTTCCTTATTTTAACCAGATCTCCATCATAACTGGGACAGTCATGCTGCAAAATAAAGCTGTGGTAATAATATTTATCTCTCTACTTTTTAATTATTTTTATAGTGTTATGGTACATAAATTAACTATTATGATTTATACAAATGTAAATGGGTAACAGGATCAACACTAAAGAGGTGCAGCAAATGGTATTGCAGTGACTTTGCCGTCAATTGGCAAAGCGATTGGTACAACATGCGGAGAAGCACTGTGAGTACTCATTTGTTAATAATATCGGATCAAAATGGGTCGTATTATAAAAGGATGATTTGTAGGCGAGGGAAAGAAAAGTTTCGGGTTAACCCACAAAGAAGTAGTTAATGCATCAAATATGATTAGTAGAAACTATATTATTAAAAATAACTAGTAGAATTTGTAAGCATTTAAATACATTTTACACAAGTTACAATTTACTTTTTAGCTAGTTAATTCTAACATCAAGCAACATAATCACCTCAAAATCAAATTTCACTTCTCTCTTTTTTTCTTTTTGTAGATTGTCATGGTCCTTGAAGAGACAACATGCATCATTTCTTCCTGGTTCGGTTTTGAACTTAATTATGTTGCATAGAAAGACAAATTCTTAAAAAAAATATTTACCGGTTTATTTAATTTCAGGGGCCCAAATGATATTTTTCATCTTGAATGTAATTGAAGGAATCGGAGTTCTACTAACGTTTAAGCCGTTTTTGATCACAAACCATAACTAGTTAGCAGCACTTGAATTGGATCCTATTCTTTGGGAATTCAACGTCTATATTCTAGTTGCCCAAATGATCTAGGTGACCATCTTTAGGTGGACTTTCAACAAAGGCAACCATGTCTAGCATCTAGCTTTTGTTATGTTAATTGTGTGCAAGTAATTAATTCCATTCGTATTTAGAAAGGTTAAACTAGTTGAAAGTATAGACGAATTTAAATTTTGTAGACCATGTTATTTGACATTGATGGAAGTTATTTGATGAGTACAAAGACAAGGGTCTTGTTTGGTGACGGTTGTATGTTATGCTTTATATTCTTCGATTTTGATTGTGACTTCTTCATCAGGCTAGTTGTCTGATTTGGTTGGTGTGCGGTTGTATAGCGTGACACCTTTATCTAGGCACTAAGGTTTTTTATTTGATAATATTTATTGACAATATTAGACACGGATTTGTTAACACAACACGAAACGATATGTTCTTGACAGATTTTGTGTCTTGTCACACCCCGACCCGCAGCGGAAAAGGTGATCGGGGCATGATTGAGTTATCATCAAAGCTCATGACATTTATTATAACGTTTCATATTCATTAATACAATTTAATGGGAAATTTACAATCATAATTACATCATGTCCTAAACAACATTCTAGACTTCATTGTTTTCTTCTAAGGCATTTCCTAGGTTTTCCGTTGCTTCATCCTGTTCACCTGTATCATGTGTAAAAATGGTTTTTGGATCAACAAAAAGTTGGCGAGTGAATCCTATGAAAAACATTTGAACAAGTTTATTTAATTGATTATAAAATAAATTGCACAACCACACATGAGTAAAAATAGATGTAAACTTATTCACCAATCATTTAATATTAAATAATGCACACATGAACAATAATGGATCGTTTTGAGGCACGCGTTGCTCAACTCGTCTCCCACGAGGAACTGATGGGCCTAATGAATGATTTGTATATACTTGACAATATGAAATACATAACTACAAACAATATAAACTAAATAATACACACACGAACAATAATGGATTTGTTTTGAGGCACGCGTTGCTCAACTCGTCTCCCACGAGGAACTGATGGGCCTAATGAATGAATTGCATATAACTTGACAATATGAAATACATAACTACAAACAATATATACAATCTAAGTTTAAAGCACAATATGGTATGGCACAAGTTTAAATAAACGAGTTAATTTTGGTGACACATGACACACCCCAAAACGTGTAATTAAAAAGGGGAGTTGTAAGATTCACTCACATTGGGTGTGTTCGGTTGATGATGTTGAATGCGCACGAAGTTGGTTTTAACCACGAGTGAAACTAACCTAGATAATGGCATAATGGTTCGGTAAGTAAACGGATTTTATTAATCCATTTTAGTAGGATTGTTGGGTGTATTTTTGTGAGTTTAAGGCTATTTTCTAACCTTAAAAACGTTATGTTTAAGTATTTTTAATTGATTTTTAAATAAAATAAATAAATAAAAATAATAAAAAAATGTTGACTTTTTGCGACCGTTGACCGTTGACTTGTTGACTTGTTGACCGGTTAGGCTGTGTAATTGTTTGCGCCGGGTGAGGCTCGAACCCGAGACCTCCCGTTCGCGTGCACGCAACTCTACCAACTGAGCTACGTGTCTAACCTGAAATATTTCTGTTTTTAATTATATTTATATACTAATTGAATTAAACCGAAAATCATTTATTTTTAAAAACGATTTTAATGCATCGAACCGGTGTTCTCCACAGGTCTCGAACCCGGGACCTGTGGTTTTAGGTTAACAACACAGTCCACCGCTGGACTGTGTGTCTAACTTGTTAAATAGTCTGATTTTTATTATACTTATATACAAACTAAATAATTTCATTTCTGTCTTATATAAAAAGTTTGATAATTATCAGTATCGTTGCGGTAGTCCAGACTCGAACTCGTGACCTGTGTTTTAAAGCGCACACAGTCCACCACTGGACTGTGTGTTTATCTTGGTTATTATTCCGGTTTTTATTAAACTTAACATCTATGTGAAATGAATCCGGTTTAGTAAAAAAAAGAACATTTTTATTAAGGCGAGTATGCGTGGGACATGTATCGAACTCGGATGTGAGCGTGTTTATGTGCACACAGTCCACCGCTGGACTGTGTGTCTAACCCGAGTTATATCTTGATTTAAATTAAACTTATAGACAATCAGAAACTTCGTCTTCTTCGTTGGACTCAACCAGAAACGGAGTCCGACTGGTTCGATGATTTTATCAATTTCTTTAGTGTGTTATGATTAATTACAGGTGAGATTAATAAAAAGAATGAGAGATTAAGTGTAAGATGTACCGAACAGGACTCCTCTGTTTCGCCGGCGAAACTCCGATGGCAGCAGATGATTCCGGCGATGTGTGTCCTGCGGCAGAGGGTCTTCAGGGGCTTGAGATAGTGTGGGTGGCTTCGGTATGAGCTCTGGGGGTTCAGTAAGGCTCAGAAGTGAAAGGCTCGGTTCCGCGAGTTGCAGCAATTCTCCGGCGAGTGAAATTAAGTCGGGAAAGAGTGTGATTGTGAGCGAAAAAGCTAACAGAGGTTAGAAGGGGTATTTATAGGGCAGAACATCGACGTATTTAGTCTGATTTCTGTCTTGATTCGTCGGTTAATGATTTTCCGGCAGTTATAACTTGTGTCGCGGGTTCAGGCGTCGGTTATAACCGATGTAGTAGTTAATGTTTACGTTAAAACTGAAGAAACCGTCCAATCTCGCGAAATCGTCGGGATTTCCGACGACTGCGATTGGGCGCGTCGGTTTTTGAATTCGAGATTTATTTTATGTATTAATTGTCTCCAATAATTAACAAGGAACATAAGTGGCGCAGTGGTTGGATGGTTAAGTGTTAAGGCTGTTGATTCTGGCTGACCCGGGTTTGAAACCCGGCAGCAACCTTTTATTTTTAAACCACAATTTTTAACAGTTTTTCAAAAACAAATTATATATTCCAATATACTTATTAATTATGTATCGTTTAAAATTAATTTGGGCATTAAATACGCAACGAAATTTTTAACTGATTGTTCGGTTAATAAACGGAGCGGGTTTGGTAAATCCGGTTTTTTTGACGGATGTTACAGTATTCCCTGCTTTTTAGAAATTTCGTCCCGAAATTTAAGTAGTGATATATTTGTTTAAAAATGATGGTGTTTAGTTTGACAGTTACATACTTAGAAAAAGAGTAAGAGTTTAAGTTTTTGTTTGAGGCGGTAACGTCCCTTGTAAGGGTTAAATACCCTGCTACAGGAATCGCTTTTTATTGCCTACGGTAAAAATATTGATAATCAGAGTTGATTCACTAAATATGATATCATGCGTAAGAGTTTTGATATGTTTGGAAGGATAGGGTTATATCCTAAAACAAAATTTCTAATACTACAACCTACATGGAACTTCCCATAACCGTCTAATAATGCCTCTGATCCTTTGACAAGAATACTTATATATAGGAAGTACCAGCGGCGTATCCACCATATTCTTGTCAAATTTTCATTGGTTTTATCAGTAAGTTATGATTGGTTCTATGATGTGACTCTAAACATAAATAAACGCCACAACCAATGTACCAAGAAATTACTAAATCCTACATAGAACTTCTCATAACCGCCTGACAATGCCTCTGATCCTTTGACAAGAATACTTATATATAGGAAGTACCAGCGGCGTATCCACCATATTCTTGTCAAATTTTCATTGGTTTTATCAGTAGGTTATGATTGGTTCTATGATGTAACTCTAGAACATAAATAAACACAACAACCAATATCTGAGTCCAAATTCTGATAGCATACATGTTTGAATGGTGACAGTTCCTCTCTCGTTTGTTATGATGGAGAGGTTAGTTTATGTAGAAATAGAACACAATCCAATTTCTTTAAATGGCGAGATGATATGAATGTAACACAAATTTCAACCAAGACAATACTAAATCCTACATGGAACTTCTCATAACCGCCTGATAATGCCTCTGATCCTTTGGCGAGAATACTTATATATAGGAAGTACCAGCGGCGTATCCACCATATTCTCGTTAAATTTTCATTGACTTTATCCGCAAGTTATGATTAGTTCTATGTGACTCTACAACAAACACAACAACCACAACTTGAGTCTTAATTTTGACAGTATCCATGTTTGAATGATGACAATACCTCTCTCGTTTGTTGTGATGGAGAGGTTAGTCATTGTGGAATGAGACATAGCTCAACTTCTTTAAATGATGAAATTGATTACACTGAAATGTATGATGAACAAACTTCGACCAAAACATACTAAATCCTACATGGAACCTCTCATAACCGCCTGATAATGCCTCCGATCCTTTGACAAGAATACTTATTATAGGAAGTACCAGCGGCGTATCCACCATATTCTCGTCAAATTTTCATTGACTTTATCCGCAAGTTATGATTAGTTCTATGTGACTCTACAACAAACACAACAACCACAAGATCGTATTGCATGTACTGAAAATGAAAAATGTCTGTGCGATCAAGGCTCAATCAAACGGAGCCGGTCGTATTGCATGTACTGAAAATGAAAAATGTCTGTGCGATCAAGGCTCAATCAAACGGAGCCGATCGTATTGCATGTACTGAATATAATAAATTTAATCTAAACAATAATCACTCAAACAGTTTATACATGGAACCTCTCATAACCGCCTGATAATGCCTCCGATCCTTTGACAAGAATACTTATATATAGGAAGTACCAGCGGCGTATCCACCATATTCTTGTCAAATTCTCATTGGCTTTATCCTTAAGTTATGATTGGTTCTATGTGATTCTAAAACACAAAGCAAAAACATAAAACTAAACGATTGGAGTTGAATCTTGATTTTCGGTGAAGAGGACTAGTTGGGTGGTTTCGTTTGGGCCGTCATTATCTTCGACAGGATTGGCGTTGATGTTGAAAACTCTTCCTCTTGCTGGTGGCCTAGTGATTGCGTTTTCTTGATTTACTTGGTTAACTGGGTTTGATTGAGCTTGAGCGTTTATGATGTTAACCAATCGAGGGCACGTGTTTCTAAAGTGGGTAGGGTCGCCACAATTGAAACAAGCTCGAACATAAGGGAACATGGGGTATTGGGGTTGTTGATAGGTTTGGATCATGTTTTGAGTAGGGGGAGAGATTTGGTTTTGAGGGGTGCGACAAACCTTCCTCAAATGACCATAGCGTCCACAATTTGCACATAGTCGACAAGGTAAGGTAAATGGATGGTGATAAAAACAGGTGTTACATCGAGGGTGAGGTCCAAGGTATGGTTTCTTATTTGGGTAAGTTGAGTTGGGTGCTATTTGCGTGATTGGGATAGCTTGGATTGGTATGGCTTGTAAAACTGGTTGATTACGTTGGGTAGTAGCGAAAAGTTGCGCATCTCTTTTTCTCTTAAAAGTGGGTTGAGAAGGGGATTCGGTTTGGGTGGAGTTTGAAGTTTCAGTCGATGCCTTATCCTTCCTCTTCTCCTCCTTGAAGTCTTTGTTTCGGATTCGGTTTTCGGTGAGCTCTGTAGCTAACTCCATTGCTGCTTCCAAAGTTGCAGGTGTGGTACTTATTACAGAGTCTTGAATTTTTACGGAAGACCTCGAATGTAGTGCTCGATCAAACGGTAAAGAGGTGTGAACAAGTTGGGAACCATTTGATTTAACTCGAGAAATCTTTTGTTATGTGGTGTGGTCGCCTTCCTTTTGCTTCAACGAATAGAACTCATCCTCTAATTTCTTGATTTCGCTCATTGGGCAAAACCGTCTTCTCATGATTTCCTTCAACTCTTCCCAAGTCAAAGTCATAGCATCTTCAACGCCTCGTTTGGCCTTCTCTGTATTCCACCAAGTAAGCGCTATTCCATATAAACGACCAGTAGCATATCGCACCTTGCGATCATCGGGGCAATCGCAATTTAGAAAAGTGTTCTCCATTTCTTCAAACCAATGGAGGAGAGCGGTGACACCTTCAGTCCCTTCATATTTTGGAGGGTCGCAGGATTTGAAATGCTTGTAGGTGCATTTACTGGTATTTGGGGGAAGGTTGATAACATTTTGATCTTCTTGGTTGACAGGATTAGCGGTAAGGGCTTGTTGGACTTGAATTACAATGTTGGGTATTACGGCAGCCATTTGTTGAGCGATTAGGGCAACCATGCGTTCGCGGGCTTTTCCTGCTCTCGTCTTCCTACGGGCGAGGCTAGAAGACATCTACAAGGAATACATGTCAAGAGTATGAGTTGGATGTTTTTGGGATCATGGGTCGCACTAGGAATGAACATTCATAAAATAAATATAGAAAAATAAATCTACTACATCCATAGGATGTCTTGGGCTTTGCTCGTAATTGGGCCTTGCATGCCGCCATACTTCACCTTCATAATCATGTGGGCCCCCATGAATACCGGGTTTTTCATATGGTTCGCATGTGTTAGCCTGGTTACGTACACTAAAACCCGGAGAAAATCGAGAAATATGTATATAACGTATGATATTCGGAATGTGTCCAGGTATAGACACGGTGACACCTCAAAGTGGGGTTAGTTCGAACGACGTTTGGTGTGGCATGCTTTGGCCTAATAGGTCCTTCGTACTCTCATCGTTAGTCCCCAGGTAGGCAAACTGGTCCGTTATATTGGATTTATACGAATGCCAACCTAGACAGGACGTTCCGACTACCGGTACTTGTACCCTTCCAGTTACTACATGCCCGTCGCAGAACTTACTTTGATGAGATTTGAAAATTGCGACAAAATCTTTGAATAACAAAAGTATGAAGATGATTTGAATATATGAACATTGAAATATGTATGATGAATGTGTATGTAAGTATGTATGTTTGACTGTAAGTATAAACAAATATGAAACAAATAAACATCATAAGTTTGTATGTAACCACCTAAACAATTAAAATTTAGGCAACTATAGTATAGGCTCTAAGGGTCTAATAACCTATCCTATATCCCTATAGACATGGCTCTGATACCAATCTGTCACACCCCGACCCGCAGCGGAAAAGGTGATCGGGGCATGATTGGGTTATCATCAAAGCTCATGACATTTATTATAACGTTTCATATTCATTAATACAATTTAATGGGAAATTTACAATCATAATTACATCATGTCCTAAACATCATTCTAGACTTCATTGTTTTCTTCTAAGACATTTCCTAGGTTTTCCTTGCTTCATCCTGTTCACCTGTATCATGTGTAAAAATGGTTTTTGGATCAACAAAAAGTTGGCGAGTGAATCCTATGAAAAACATTTGAACAAATTTATTTAATTGATTATAAAATAAAGTGCACAACCACACATGAGTAAAAATAGATGTAAACTTATTCACCAATCATTTAATATTAAATAATGCACACATGAACAATAATGGATCGTTTTGAGGCACGCGTTGTTCAACTCGTCTCCCACGAGGAACTGATGGGCCTAATGAATGATTTGTATATACTTGACAATATGAAATACATAACTACAAACAATATAAACTAAATAATACACACACGAACAATAATGGATTTGTTTTGAGGCACGCGTTGCTCAACTCGTCTCCCACGAGGAACTGATGGGCCTAATGAATGAATTGCATATAACTTGACAATATGAAATACATAACTACAAACAATATATACAATCTAAGTTTAGATCACAATATGGTATGGCACAAGTTTAAATAAACGAGTTAATTTTGGTGACACATGACACACCCCAAAACGTGTAATTAAAAAGGGGAGTTGTAAGATTCACTCACATTGGGTGCGTTCGGTTGATGATGTTGAATGCGCACGAAGTTGGTTTTAACCACGAGTGAAACTAACCTAGATAATGGCATAATGGTTCGGTAAGTAAACGGATTTTATTAATCCATTTTAGTAGGATTGTTGGGTGTATTTTTTGAGTTTAAGGCTATTTTCTAACCTTAAAAACGTTATGTTTAAGTATTTTTAATTGATTTTTAAATAAAATAAATAAATAAAAATAAAAAAAATGTTGAATTTTTGTGACCGTTGACTTGTTGACTTGTTGACCGGTCAGGCTGTGTAATTGTTTGCGCCGGGTGAGCCTCGAACCCGAGACCTCCCGTTCGCGTGCACGCAGCTCTACTCAACTGAGCTACGTGTCTAAGCCTGAAATATTTCTGTTTTTAATTATATTTATATACTAAATTGAATTAAACCGAAAATCATTTATTTTTAAAAACGATTTTAATGCATCGAACTGGTGTTCTCCACAGGTCTCGAACCCGGGACCTGTGGTTTTAGGTTAACACACAGTCCACCGCTGGACTGTGTGTCTAACTTGTTAAATAGTCTGATTTTTATTATACTTATATACAAACTAAATAATTTCATTTCTGTCTTATATAAAAAGTTTGATAATTATCAGTATCGTTGCGGTAGTCCAGACTCGAACTCGTGACCTGTGTTTTAAACGCGCACACAGTCCACCACTGGACTGTGTGTTTATCTTGGTTATTATTCCGGTTTTTATTAAACTTAACATCTATGTGAAATGAATCCGGTTTAGTAAAATAAAACATTTTTATTAAGGCGAGTATGCGTGGGACATGTATCGAACTCGGGACGTGAGCGTGTTTATGTGCACACAGTCCACCGCTGGACTGTGTGTCTAACTCGAGTTATATCTTGATTTAAATTAAACTTATAGACAACAGAAACTTCGTCTTCTTCGTTGGACTCAACCAGAAACGGAGTCCGACTGGTTCGATGATTTTATCAAGTTTCTTTAGTGTGTTATGATTAATTACAGGTGAGATTAATAAAAAGAATGAGAGATTAAGTGTAAGATGTACCGAACAGGACTCCTCTATTTCGCCGGCGAAACTCCGATGACAGCAGATGATTCCGGCGATGTGTGTCCTGCGGCAGAGGGTTTCAGGGAGCTTGAGATGAGTGTGGGTGGCTTCGGTATGAGCTCTGGGGGTTCAGTAAGGCTCATAGGTGAAAGGCTCGGTTTTCCGGCGAGTTGCAACAGTTCTCCGGCGAGTGAAATTAAGTCGGGAAAGAGTGTGATTGTGAGCGAAAAAGCTAACAGAGGTTAGAAGGGGTATTTATAGGGCAAACATCGACGTATTTAGTCTGATTTCCGTCTTGATTCGTCGGTTAATGATTTTCCGGCGGTTATAACTTGTGTCGCGGGTTCAGGCGTCGGTTATAACCGATGTAGTAGTTAATGTTTACGTTAAAACTGAAGAAACCGTCCAATCTCGGCGAAATCGTCGGGATTTCCGACGACTGCGATTGGGCGCGTCGGTTTTTGAATTCGAGATTTATTTTATGTATTAATTGTCTCCAATAATTAACAAGGAACATAAGTGGCGCAGTGGGTTGGATGGTTAAGTGTTAAGGCTGTTGATTCTGGTTGACCCGGGTTCGAAACCCGGCAGCAACCTTTTATTTTTAAACCACAATTTTTAACAGTTTTTCAGAAACAAATTATATATTCCAATATACTTATTAATATGTATCGTTTAAAATTAATTTGGCATTAAATACGCAACGAAATTTTTAACTGATTGTTCGGTTAATAAACGGAGCGGGTTTGGTAAATCCGGTTTTTTTGACGGATGTTACATGTCTGGGCATAACAGGTTTCACGCCTTAAACAGGTCGACACGTTTTAGCATGTCTTACCCCGATTTTCGATGTAGCGGAAGCGTGCGCGAGGTGTGACCAGAGCAGCAATCGTTGCATTCAACCAAGTAAACGACAATTATATTACATTACAAAACGTTCATCCATACTTTTTATTTAACACAAAATTTACATAATAACTTTTGTCTTTAAAAACATACAAGTTTAACACCATTACTTAAAATTCAACATAAGTTTATAAAACACAACAACGAAAGTCTGGATGAAACATAACGTCTTGACTTCACAACATACGAACAAGTTTTTCCCGAAGGCCATCCACTAGTATCCTGTAATACATGTTAGTTTTGAAAACAACGTCAACAAAAGCTGGTGAATTCATGTTATAAATTTTGTATCAAATGAATCTTCAAAAACATTTGAAATAATAAATTCATTTAATATAGCTTAATGAAACTTGTAAGATCAGTAGTGTGTTGCAAGGACACTAATCTGTATGCCGAATAAGGTGGCAACCAAGGGATTTAATTGTGTATGAGACACTTGTTTTATACAAAAAAAAGCACTCTAATACGATCTGTTATTATTGTCGTAATAGAGTGGGGCTTGCCCAAACCCAATAGATATATCACCTTGTTCCTAGTACTTGTTATTCATTAATGGTCCCAATGCTTGAGCCTTATTCACATGTGATCTAAATATTTTCATTTTCCCAGCTATATTAACTGTAACATGTATACATCCCCGCACGTTTAAAAACCATAAAAACGTTAAAATAAAAGGGGAAACATGAACTCACTAATTTGCGTTCCGTGCAAATCTCTATTTGATTCTTGATACTTTGTTTGTTTCTCGACCTACAAGTGTTCTAATTTATTAGACACTTAGCCTATCTTTCTTTTTTTTCGTACAAGTATTTTATCTTGAATTTCATACTTATAATTGTTGGTTTTTCTTTGTTGATATATATATATATATATATATATATATATATATATATATATTCTAGATTGATTACATGTAAATGGGTCTAGCTTAATTGTAAAAATTCAATCTACAAGTTATATGGGCCTAGCCCAATAGTTTTTTTGTAAGTATGGGCCTAGCCCAGTTTGTTTACTATGTGTGGCCTAGCCCAATCATTTCATGTATGTGGGCCTAGCCCAACTTAATTTTGTTTAAAATAGGTTAAGTCCAATTGGTTTGTAAAAGTGGGTCTAGCCCAAGTTAAAATGAAAGATTGCGCTAGCCCAAAATAGTTTATAAAAATGGATTAACCCAATTTAGTTTTTATAAAAGTGGGCTTAGCCCAACTAGTTTTAATAGAAATGGATTAGCTCAATTTATTTCTTTATCAAAGTGGGCTTGGCCCAAAGTTATCTTTTATATAAGTGGGCTTAGCCCATGTAAATTTTATAAAAGTGGGCGTAGCCCAATAGTTTGATTTTTATACAAGTGGGCCTAATCCAAACTAATTTATATAAATAGGCTTGTCTATATATTTTTATAAAAATAGGTTTAGCCCAATATAATTTTATGAAAATGGGCTTAGTCTAAACTATTACTTTAGTTGGGCTTAATCCAAGTTTTTAAAATATTTACTAGTAATTGTAATAACTTATAAAAATTTATTTGTAAAAACTATTAGTTATAAGTTAAATTTTTATAAATCCTAGTAGATATAAAGTGTAACGGTTGATTTGTTTGTTTTGACCGTTATGTTTGCGTCGATCATTATATTCGTTTCGTCTTTTTCGTTTGTTTCGTTTATATGATATACTTTATTTTGTCCGAATTATTCATGTTGTCCGAATTGTCCGATATATTATTTTGGCAAAAGTTGAATACTTATACATATTTTTATACAAAATATACATATACATATTAGGTGAGTTCAAAAATATATATATTTTTATAAAAAATATATATTTATCTCCTTTTTAGTTTAAGAAAACATAAGTAATCATATTCTTAACTTTTTCATCCAAACCTTTATTTAAACAAGATCAAAGTACCTAATCACTTTTAATCACAAAATCTTTAGTTTAATCACATCTTAATCAAGATTAATTTTTATAAATTTTGCCATATTTTCCTTTAAAATACAAGTTTCCCATGTTTTTATAAACATGTTTTAAATAATTATTCTAACTCAAATCATCATCAAATCACATATATTATACAAAAGTATTAACAAAAATGTCATGAACTTCTTATAGTTTTAAACTTTCTTAATATGGAAACTTTATTATCATTTTTAAACAAAATTTCTAAATCATAACTTTTATTTAGTGATCTAATACTTGTATGATCATCTTTAAAATATGAAATTATATTCATGGCTATTTTTATTAATGAATCTTGCTAATCTAAAGATGCATGTATTTAGATCATCTTTTTATTCATATATTTGCAAGATTCAAGTTTACTAATTTATAACAATTTCAAGATCATCCAAAATCATCAATAAAACCACATAATTATATTAGTGATCATAGATTTATTAGTAATTTTCAGGTGGATTCTTATATATCTTTTATGATGATCTTGTGTAATTTTATAAAATGTAAAGTATAAGAAGAAGTTTAAAGATCTTACTACTAGCACAAGGCTAGGGATGATCTAAAAGATGAAGGAAATAGGTTGATCAAGAGTTCCAAGCTTCCAAAGTGAGCTTCTAATCCTTACAAGTTCTTTAGATCCTCCTTGGATCTTCATGCAAGCTTGAAATTCTAGTGTTTGGTTTTCAGAAATTAAAGGTGATGATGATGATGCTTGGGCCGATTTTGGGAGCAAAATGGAAGAAGTGTTCTTGAGTTTTGATGTTATGAGAAATGAAGGAATGGAAGTGGGTGATAGATTTTGTGTTATGATCAAATTCTTACACTTCTTAATCCACTAACCATACTATAATCTTGCCAACACATAAGTGAAAGGTTAGTGGCATGGGGGGAAGCCCCATGTAGCCGTGGGTTAGGGGGGGTTGGTTTAATTATTTTTTATAATAATATATCATTTTATAAACTTTAATATATATATTTATTATATAATATATATAATATAATATATATATATATATATATATAAGTTTTTATAAAAACTAATGTCCCAACACTTTAAATTGATGTTAAAACATGTCAAAATAATTGACTAGTCTTATTGTTTCGTTGTTCGGTTGATAAAGTTAGTTCAGGTCTTGTACCGGGTGAAATACTGATATATTGTTTTACTTATAAATTTTAAGTTCATAATAATTCTAGTACAATTTTCATTGTCCCGTTAATTAATCTAGCTCTTCAGACTAATAAATTTGTCATTTTGGGTTCGGTTCTTGTACCGGCTTTGTTGTTAGGTTTTTACTTGAGCAAACCGTATAGCTTAAATAATAAGATTTATATAGGAGTTTTATACTATTTCTAACACTCATTATTATTATTCTTTAGCTAAATATATTTATTTTTGGATTTTTGGACATTTGCTGTTTTGTGCTGCGGAATGCTGCATTTTGCTACAAAATGCTGTATTTTGCTGCAGACTTTGAAAATTTGGTATTTAAAATAAAAATTTTTATGGTATAACAATATAGACGTATCTTATGACTTAATTCTGAAATATCAGACAGTACCGTAACCAGTTCTAATATTTATAACGTGTTCCCGTCTTTGTCATTCGTCTAAGATATGGTTTTATATATTCGTGATTGTGACGAATTCATTATCATACCAAACTATGATTTGCTTAAACTCCTAGACTTATAAGACTTAAAATTTATAATTCAAGTCCAAATTTGTGGTAAATAAATAATGTAATAGTTGTTCAAGTTGTACAGAATTACCGGAATTTTGCCAATTGTTACGTAGCAACCTGTTAGTGACATGCTTATATGTGTAACGGATGTTATGATTTGACTTATATGGATTTTTATTTTGAATTTGCTAAGGATTAATATGTTAAAGATTATGTATTAGTTAAGACTTTTATGGGCTTTTGGTGAATTTTGTTTCGCTAAATAAGTTATACGTGCTATTGATCATGTACCTAAACATGTTTATAACATGTCATTTCATGTTGACATGTTTCAAAATAGGTCATGTTTGTATTTGGAAAAAAAATGGCACCATAAGTTATCGTGATGTGTTCGTGTCTAATATCTCAGGTCATCATGCTTTATCGTGCAGTGTTTGGCATGTTATGCTGGCCATGCTTGTAAGTTTAGTGTTTCAAATCCCTAGATGATTATCTGAATCATGTATGTGGTTTATTCTTAGACTAATGTATATTGTGGATACACACAATCAACAATCAAATAATAGTTTGATTTCTTATCTAAATTATAGAAACCACTATTATAACCTACGCAACATCTGTTCTTCTTAAGCTCTATTACCTTATTAATGACTAATGTGTGCAGATATATATGAAAATTTAAATCTCACACAATCTGTGTTTTAAAATGGAATTAACAGACTAAGTGACACAACTCGGCAAATGTCGCGGTCGTGATATAGTAAAGTCTATAAGACTGGGTATCAATTCGTGGACGCTGATATTCATCCCTCAATACTTAACCTCTTTCAAGACCTAGTTTGGGTAAAATAGCACAGTGTGAACTTAACAACTAATCAAAGTAGTAACAAAAATAGAAGGTAAAGAAGCAGGGAGAAATAAGGAAGGAACAAGCTGAGAAAGCGACACACAAAAAGGGGAAGTCGAGAATGGGAGGAATGAATGTATAGTCGGGAAATCCTAATGATAAAGGCGAATGCTACATAAACGGAAACTCGGATAAAAACTGGGATCCAAGGATACAGTCCGAACGGGCTTCACTGAGGTGTCCTAAATCTCCTCTCGGTCTCAATAGGAACAACAAGGCCAACGTAAATGGTCGTGTAAAGCTCACCAGGTAGTGAAAGGATCTCATCTCAATCTCTCCTAACACTAGATGGTTATGCGCCCTAAGGTTTGATCTCCTGCCAGTCTCACAAATCTCATGACACTAAATTATGTCAAGGAGCGAATTAAAACTAATGAAAAAATGTTTGGATAAGCGATCAAAACGGATAATGGGTAAGAATCTCACTCCCATGCAAATTCTAACATAAGTCCGGGTGTCACACCCCGGATTTCCTATCCAAATCCATACACCGGTGGGCCCTGGTGGGGAGTATCGTGACGTCAGTTAATAACATCATAGTCAATTAAACATGGCACAGCGGAAGTCTTGGAGTAAAATTACTATTACAAACCAAATGTTTTGAAATACAAAATAATATACAGGCTCGTAACAGAAGATCTACAGGCGGATCATAAAATGTACAAAAAGAATATAAAACAGACTTTAGGGCAGATATAAGGATTTGCAAGATCCTCTTAATCACTACCGAGCAGCTTCCTGCCTATTTCGTATTGTACCTGCAGTTTAGTCTTTGGATGATACGTCAGCTTTCGCTGGTAAATACACCCGACTGACTCATTTTGAATATATTTTAGAAATTAGATTTAAGTGCACAGGACACAAATCTTTTTATAACTTGGGAAAGTTACTTTGTAATCTTGTTAACAGATTCACATGTTTGTCCATACATACAGAGCCCAATACAGAAACCGAGACATGATTAAATATGCACCACTTAGAACTCACAGAGGAGTTATCCCCAACGTCTTGGGTAATTTGCATTTGAGCGTCTATCAGGTGTATGCCTACACCCGGCGCTAAGGTCGTGGCCATTATCTAATGTAATGAGCCGAGAATATCCAGGACACGGTAATTTAACTCCCGATGTTTAAGTTATCAAACAAAACTGATTAAAACAGAATATGCGGATTTACTAGCCACAATCCGGCATTCGATTGATCCCATTTCTGACCAAGCGATAATAATTTACCGTATCCCAAGCCCGTATAGGAAAATAAGTCAAGAGTATTTACCTGAGCTAATCTTCTTTAATTTCAATAACTCAGTCGTATACAAAGTATTAAGTGCAGATAGCATTTACCGGCAAGGCTCTAGTCTGGATTATGGCATAAGCTAACCAATTAAAATGTTAATGGTCTTATGTATGTCATAGACTTAGACCGATTAGCGTACGGGATCAAGACGTATAACGCTTGATTAAACGATGATCGGATAGAATGTAGTTTAAGTCCAACAAGTAATTTGACTCGTATAAAATGGGTAAACAATTAACATTCTGGATTTTGAGTTCAAAATGATAAGGTTAAACCCGTTTTGGTCAAATTTCGTAAACTAGTTACGTATAATCAACCGTACGCTTATAAGGGATAATGGGTAACTGGATAAATAATGGACAAGTTCTATATGCCATTATACGATAATTAAGTTGTAATACTAGTAGGATATCAACTTATATGCCCGTTAAAGTTTTAAAATGAAACTATGCCTCATAAGGGCATTTCGGTAATTTCATACCGTATAAAAGGAACTTGAATATAATTAAATGTTATAATTATAAGTATTCTGGAAAAATAATTTATTTGTGACATAATATCAGTAGGATATTAATTATATGTGTAATTTATATTTTATGACCAAACTATGCACTGAAGGGGCATTTTGGTCATTTTACACATAGTATATAAATCATTTGGGATTCTGAGTTTATAACATGTACCTACTGTAAAAATGTTTAAAAAAAGTTTTAAAATCAGTAGGTAACAAGTCTTGGTCAATTTATATGGTTTAAAACCATACTATGCGCCGAAACGACGCTTATGTCGTAAAATGACATTTTATGCGATGTTTAATGAAAATTGATGTTAAGCTCAGCTTAAAATGTCTTAGATATGTACTTATTATAACATATCAGTAGGTAAAATATTTACCTTGAAAATATCTGATTAAACTGTTTTATGAGCCACAAGGGCTAAATCGTCATTTATCGACAAAATTCAAGGAACTGCTTGTAAACTAAGTTTATAATCTAGTTTGACATCCCAAATAATCCTACTTATAATATTCTATTATTAGGAAATTATTTTCGAGTCCATGATCATTAAAACCTTGATTTATGCAAAAATGACATTTTAGTCAGAAATGGCATAATTATGGAACTTGCGCATAAACTCAGATTCTGATCAAGTAATATAACCTCAGAGGGTTATGCTACATATATTACGATCATAATGCAACTTTAGATCACTAGCTAACTAATCTAAATCGGGTCTGAATCAAAAGTCAAAATAGAAGTCAAACTGCGCTACTTTCGGTTGTGAACCGACCCTAGAACTGAAATTGACGAGCCGAACATGTTCTTACATGTTCTAGTAATTATTACCATCTTGTTTAAGTGTCAAAACAGGTTTTATAACATATATAAGATCAATTTATGATTTTTCTGAAAAATGGCATGTTTGACTTTTTAATGTCATAACTTTGACCCGTCAATTGGTCTAGCAAACGTGATCTTCAGGAGGTACCCTTTATAGGGACTAACACCTACCTTATTACGATCACTTAGCCATGCTCATTTCAAACAATGGCTAGACCATAATGGTCTTAATCGAAAGTTAAGCGTTTTCCGTAAAAAGCTTGACTTTTGGCTATAAAAGCCTATAAACGAAAATGCACAAGGAAGGAACACTTACAAGAGGTTCCTAGAATGCAGAGAACTAAGTTGGATGCTCCTTTCAGTTAGGAACTTCCAGAGGAGGGAGAAGAGTTACGAATAAGAAAGGTGCAAGTTCAAATAGTGCACTTGGACACCTATTTATAGTTGGAGAACTCAAAGGAGGTGATGCCAGGTGTTTAGGGGTGTAAGAGGGAGCTTACAAGTGTCCTAAAACGTGGCATAGCTGTTTGCAAGTCCATAGTTTCGAAGAAAATGGTTTTTGACAATATGTGTGGAGGCCAAGCAAACTTTCTGCAGACACAGACCTCTCGCGCCCTGCGAGAGGCCAGGCCTTAGCCTCTCGTGCCCCGCGAGCGCCCCATAGGCAGTTTTGAAGTTGCCACTTTCAGCCCCTCAACTAAATAAATACCCTTAAAACCTCCTAAAACACCTTTTTAGCACTTTTAGCCCTCCGTAGCCAATTTTTGGCTTACCTGGGACTATGCCCGGACATTGTCGAGCTCTCGGTTTGTTAAAAGGTCACTCAGAGGTATAAATTAACATGTTGACACTTTTAATCCCTCCATTATCCAACTTTCATATAATTACGGATTCAATCCCTCTCGTCTAACAAATGGGGCATATGAGAGTTAGGACTTCGTAAACGATCACTCAGAGGCTCATTATAAGCATGTTGATTCCGATGTCACTCAGAGGCAGGGCATGTTGACACAACAGTCATTCAGAGGCCAAGTTTTAAGCATGTTGACACTAATGGTAACTCAGAGGCTATGTTTTAAGCATGTTGACACCAATGGTCACTCAGAGGCTATGTTTTATGCATGTTAACATCAGAAGATCACTCAGAGACTTAGTTTAAGCATGTTGACGCTTTTAGTCCTTGTTAGTCTCTAATAGACTAAAAATAAAAATATAACACGTGTCCTATACTATTGGACACAATTTTACAGGGTGTTACATCCTCACCCCCTTAAAAGAAATCTTGACTTTGAGATTTTATTCAAAACTATGGGGGTACTTTTGTCGCATAGTGGACTCAACCTCCCATGTATACTCGGGACCCCTAAAGGCGTCCCATTTAACCTTTACTATAGGTATCATTTTCCTTCGGAGCTTCTTAACCTGTCGATCCTTGATCGATATTGGTTTCCCAACGAACCTCAGGTTTTCATCAATATGCACATCCTTGTGTGACATTGCTAGCAACTCATTGGCTAGACATTTCTTAAGGTTACTAATGTGGAACACATCGTGAATTCCACTAAGCTCCACTGGCAATTCGAGCTTATAAGCTACATGCCGACACATTCGACTATCTCGAATGGTCTCATATATCATGGGCTCAACTTGCCCTTCTTTCCGAAGTGCATCACACCTTTCCAGGGTGACACTTTTAACATGACTTTGTCCTCTACTTGGAACTTAAGAGGTTTACGCCTCTTGTCAACATAGCTCTTCTGCCTATCCCTGGCAGCTTTGAGACGATCACGGATTTGCACAATCTTTTCCGTGGTCTCCAGGACAACCTCCGGTCCTGATAGTTGGGCTTCCCCAACTTCTGCCCAACACATGGGCGTTCTACATTTTCTCACATACAAGGCCTCAAAAGGAGCAGCCTTGATGCTCGTATGATAACTATTATTATAGGAGAATTCTATCAGGGGTAGGTAGTCATCCCAACTTCCACCCAAATCAATTACACATGCCCTAAGCATGTCTTCCAATGTTTGAATAGTACGCTTACTTTGATCATCTGTCTGAGGATGGTATGCCGTACTAAAATTCAATCGTGTGCCTAAAGATTGTTGGAAACTCTTCCAAAAGTGAGATGTGTATCTAGTATCTCTATCAGATACAATAGATACTGACACACCATGTAGGGACATAATCTTGTCCACATACAACTTAGCCAATTTGTCTGAATTATACGTTTCCTTTATTGGCAAGATATGTGCTGACTTAGTCAGCCTGTCCAAAATGACCCAAATAGTGTCATTTCCACTTTTGGTCTTAGGTAACTTGGTAATCAAGTCCATAGTTACCATTTCCCATTTCCAAGTGGGAATTTCAAGTTGTTATAGAAGTCCTGACGGTTTCTGAGGTTCGGCTTTAACTTGTGAACACGTCAGACACTTAGCTACATAAGTGGCTATCGATTTCTTCAAACCTATCCACCAATAATTCTTCTTCAGATCTTGATACATCTTGTCACCACCTGGGTGAACTGAGTATCTTGAGTTATGTTCTTCTTGGAGGATTAGATCTCTAAGTCCTCCAAAGATTGGAACCCATATCCTTCCATTAAATCTATGGATTCCATCTTTCCCAGGCGCTAACTGATCAACAGTTTTGCCTAATCCCTCATTAGGAATATTAGCGTCTGATAGGGCTTGCTTTTGCACATCTAATAGCTTGTCATTAAAGCTATTTTTTAGCTCAATTCTCTTGCATTAATCCTAATAGGCTTAGTTCTTTCCTTGCGACTTAAGGCGTCGGCAACGACATTTGCCTTGTCGGGATGGTAGCGAATCTCGCAATCATAATCATTAAGCGTTTCCATCCAACGACGTTGTCGCATATTCAATTCTTTCTGATTGAACAGATGCTGGAGACTCTTAAGGTTAGTGTATATGATACACTTTGTGCCATACAATTAATATCTCCATAACTTTAGTGCAAATACAACGGCACCCAATTCCAAATCGTGGGTGGTGTAATTCCTTTTGTGCACCTTTAACTGTCGTGATGCATAGGCAATCACCTTGCCTTTTACCATTAGCACACAACCCATACCTGTGTGCGATGCATCACAGTAGACTACAAAATCGTCAATACCCTCAGGTAGAGATAACACAGGAGCATTGCTCAACTTGTGTTTCAGAATCTCAAAGGATTCTTGTTGTTTCGGACCCCAATTAAATTTAACATTCTTACGGGTCAAGGTAGTTAAAGGAGTGGCTATCCTTGAAAAGTTCTCAATCCTAAGAAGCTACGAATCTCCGATGGGGTTTTGGGCATTTCCCAATTTATTATGGCCTCAATTTTGTCGGGATCCACTTGGATACCACGCTCACTCACAACGTGTCCAAGGAATTGGACTTCTCTAAGCCAAAACTCACACTTAGAGAACTTTGCATACAGCTTCTCTTGCCTTAGTAGTTCTAGAATGCGTCGAAGATGTTTCTCGTGATCAACTTGATTACGTGAATAGACAAGTATGTCGTCTATAAAGACAATGACAAACTTATCCAAATACGGCTTGCCGACTCTATTCATGAGATCCATGAATGCTGCAGGTGCAGTTGTGAGCCCAAAAGGCATCACCAAGAATTCAAAATGACCATATCGGGTCCTGAAGGCAGTTTTAGGAACATCCTCACTCCTAACCTTCAGCTGATGATATCCAGATCTTAGAACAATCTTGGAAAAGTAACTGGCCCCTTGAAGTTTGTGACATCCCGGTTTTTCAGATATCTTAAACGCACTACTTCACGGTTATTCATTCCTACGCTAAATTGATTCGGAGATTTAATTTACACGCTCGAAATAATTACGATAACTTTGTGAACTTATCAAGTGAATTACGTGCTATGTGTATTAAACATTTATAAGTTCGGTGAGTTATTATGTCATGTTTCGATTTCGTGATTTTAGTTATAAAAATATATAAATAGATAGACGAATCGAACCGAGCCGCGAAACGAGTCGACCTCATTTCCTTGCGGGCTCAAGGGATTAATCAAAACTTGAGGTTCAAGTTAAAGACCCAAACCGCCCCACCCAAACCCTTGCGGCCGCATACACCAAACCTCAAACCCTTGATCTTTTTCCTTCCTCCCTTACACTATAAATAGATAAGCATGCATGAGAGTTGTTAACACAAAAAAAAAAAAAGAGGAACCCTAGCTCTAAGATCAGCCGACGGCAGCCTTCCCACTCCTTCTCTCGGTCGCGATTTTCTTCAAAACCCGAATCGACTCCCATCTCGTTCCCGTTCGTTAATCTCCATTGTTAAAGGTTAGGGTTTTCTATTGTTTCGCAAATCATGTTAGGGTTTATGAACTATTGATCATGCTTGTATGTAATGGTAGAATCATGGTATTGAAAGAGTTATGATGTTAATTCGATTATTTATGCAAGAATTGCGATTAAGACGATTAGTTAAATAAAAGGAACATAGGCTGCGTTTTGTGATAAAAACCATATAATTGATTAGGGTTTGCATGAGTATGATGTACATGATGATATATGATTGATAAATCTGTTCTTGATCGTTTATATTTAATGTCTCGATTGTTTAAGCGTGTTATATTGCGATAAAAAGTTGAAATCAGGATGCTGAATGGTGTTTACAGCCAACTTCAATTGGTTGTAACTTGGTTATTATTTATCGAAAAACGGATTTTCTGAAGCCTAAAACGTATATTTTTGAGAAACTCTTCTAATGGCGCTAGATTCATATTTTTCTGAGGTAGTTTGATATTTTTAAGTGGTCAATTAAGTGCAGTAACTGAAGCTGTGTAAATTCTGAAAATTTGTTTGTTGTTTATCGAGTGGATCTCATAATCTGTAGAGAGTTGAATCACGAAATTTGTACAGAAACTGGAGATGAAAATTTCCGGGAAACTCCCACTGGAATTGTGTTAATTGGATGAACGGTGATTTTTAAATAAATTCTCCCGTGGACTGCAGTCAGAAAGCGACGAATCTGACTGCAGCCTAGTATATTGATATTTATGAATAATTAGTAAAGTGTTAGGACTTGAAAAATTACATAAAATTCTACAGTTTAGTTGACACCTTCTGTAAAAAATTGGAATTTTTGGAACGTTGTAACTATTTTATAAAAATCCTCGAAAACAGCCTAATTATGAGTATACAAGCTGAAACTTGATAACTTGCGAATGTGTGTACCAAAGTGTTGTATGGATTGATTTGTGTTCATGATAGGTTGGTTTGATCACTATGTTGGTATGATAATACTTTGCATGCATGATTGTGTTTTCGAAATTGTTATCATGTGTGCCGCATTGTATGATAGTTATGTGTAGGGTTTGTATCAGTGTGTTCACACACTAACTCTAAATCGATTGACTTGTTAGGACGCGATTAGCGGTCCCATCATTTGCTATTTCTGTGTTACACTAACTGAGCAACTAAAGGTGAGTTCACGGCCCCTATTTTATCTGGTTTTAAACAACAGGGGGAGAAACATGTATACACTCTACAACTCTATCTCTTTACGTTATACGAAATTAACGTCATTAAACTATTCGGTAACTAAGTTAATGTTAATGTACGTTATGGTCACTAAGTAGCTATATCACACAAGTCCTCGACAAACTCTCGGATCGTTAGTATTGGGTTAGATAGCGGGGAAATTATAAGTAGTACTACTGGGCCCGACAAGCCCCACCCGAGCTAGTCGCGCTAGCCGACCGGGTATGGTCAACGGGTGAATAATTTGGCCTAACTTCGCCATGGTCAGTGATAGGCCTGGCAACACGGAGGCACAACAGTCAGCTTCGATCGCGAACACTTAGGTGACATACCTTTAGGCTCGCTACCTACATGTTAACATTGAACTTAATTACGAATCAACAATATTATTCCGGGTTAGGGATAATGGAACCAACAACGTTATTATTCCGGGTTAGGAATAATGGAACATCATTATTATTCCGGGTAAGGAATAATGGAACCATCAGTATTATTCCGGGTTGGGAATAATGGAACTAAATCGTTATCCTGGGTTAGGGATAACGGGGGAAACAAACTTATAACCGAACAAATGAACTTATGAAAACCTGGAACTCACTCTTCTTTAATGTTGACACTTGTTTCTTTACATGTTTCTCATGACGCTAGGAGCTCTAGGTGCACTCACTTGCATTGATCAAGACATCTTTTTATCGAATCTCATTTACGAATATTGTTTGGGTTTTTCTTTAGTTTTGGCGTTTGTGTTGGCGCCCGTTCCTTTACTTTACTTTAATGCTTCCGCTCAACTTTAAAAACTAATGCTTCCGCTAAACTATGAAACCAAACTAAGACAATTTAAAATAACTATGAATGGTTAAACAACTGATTTTGGAAAACGTATAAACAAATCATATAGAGTCGTTTGATGTTACTAGTGTCTCGGATTCTGGTTTGTTCACACGCCTCGCGGTAAAACTCCGCAAGTGGAAATTTGAGGGTGTGACAGATTGGTATCAGAGCCTCTAGCTATAGAGAACCAGGTTTGCATTAAAAGTAGACCTAAACTATAGCTGATTACACAACACTAGACTTAGTTTGGCACTGAACTGTTATATCTTGTTATGTGTTGTACCACAACTGTGTTATGTAAAATATAAATGCATAATTGAAATGAATGCAACTCGTAACTAACTACACAACCCAACAGGCAATGTCATCATCATCATCATCCGACAAACTTTTGCAACCAAGGGCACCGGGGAAGGCACCTATGGTGGAACCCTCACCACCTCATGGCGTGGAGACACGCTTCGCTGTTAGAAAAAGGCTCGCTCTAGAGAGGAGTCGTCCTCACGCCCGACCATCGCGATGCCGGTCGAACCGGTTAACTCATTAGAAGTAGGGAACGACCTACTTAGAGATATGATAAGAAAGCAACAAGAACAACTAGAGAGAATGCATGAAACCATCCTAGCAAGGGATGGATGATACGACAATTAACGGGTAAGAATGGAGCGCTCGTGGAAGAGCAACATGAGAGTAAGATAGCTCGTAACACTTTAACTAAAGATCTTCGTGCTGAGCAGCTGAGGGCTGACTGGCTCGAAGACAGAGTTCTTGAGTCTAGCTGGAGAATTCAAGAACTAGAACAGAATCAGGCACCTGTACCAGTACCCGCACCAGCACCGGCCCCTCCAGTGCCGGTGAGGAGATCCAGAGAGGATCCAGAGGAAGACCCGGCTGTAGAAGCTGGAAACGCCGCGGAGGATGACGGCAACGATAGCGATTTGGGGGATGGAGACGTAGAAGACTGACTCGTCTCGCTTATTCAATTTGCTTCCTTCAGTCTATTTATTTTCCTACTTATGTTTAAACTTGAGATTTTATAGTAAACTGATATGTTTGGTTGGCATTTTGTAAGACGTTGAAATTTTATTTAATCGAATATTTCTTTTGACTGTTTAATTTGTTTGGGTTGACATAATTTGAGGAATTACTTAAGTATGGAGTAGGATAACTATATTGGATATATATACTTATCGGTGTGTGTTTATGTTGTCTTGCGAAGATCTAAAATGGCAACTGGACGTCGCGGAAACCTCAACATGACACCCGAAGAATTGGCCGCAATGATCCAAGAACACATGAATGCTGCTCTGGCAGGTGTCCAAAACCAACCAGCAGGAGGGGGTCTTAACCCCTACAAGATGTTTCTCGATGCGAAGCCGAGCAAATTCACGGGTGCAGAAGGACCCATAGGACTGGTCCGCTGGATTGAAAAGTCCGAATCAGTGTTCGAAATGTGCAATTGTCTGGAGGCCAACAAGGTCAAGTATGCTGCCTCAACGTTGGAGGATGGGGCACTAACTTGGTGGAATGCACAAGTCCAAACGCGTGGACTTATTGCTACAAACGCAATGGCCTGGGCCGAGTTTAAGGCCCTAATCAAAGAGGAGTACTGTCCGCGAGACAGGGTTCAACAGTTGGAGCAAACATTATGGAACCACAAGATGGTGGAATCTGAAATTGAAGCATACACAGCGAAACATCATGACCTGGTAATTCTATGTCCCGATCTGGCCAAACCATGGAGAAACGACTCGAGTTTTACCTTGGGGGTCTGGTCCCCGAGATCCAGGGTATGGTAATGGCTAGCAACCCTGCGACTGAGCATCAAGCAATCAGGTTGGCGCACAAACTCACTGATAAGGCGGTGGAATAAAAGAAGTTGCCATCTCGGGGTACAACTGAAGTTGCCCCTGATAATAAAAGAAAGTTTGAAGACTCGTCTGCTCGACAGTCTTCGTCAGCCCAGCCACAACAAGGGAACCAGAAACGGTTCAATAATTTCAACAGCCACCGGGGTCACAATAATCAGCCCGCCAACAACACCCAGAACACAAGCGGCTATGTAGGTCGAAAGCCGCAGTGTAATCGCTGTAACCTTCATCATCACGGCCCTTGTGCCGGAAATCGCTGCCAACGATGTGGCAAAGTGGGACACGCGGCAAAGGATTGTCGCGGGGAAATCATGTCCCGACAAAATCAGAATCAGCACCAGGGTATTAACCGGGGGTGCTATCAGTGTGGTAGCACTGCCCACTTCAAACGAGACTGCCCACAGCTTCGCAACAACAACAATGGTGGGAACAGCAACAACCACAACACAACAACAACATAACAACAACAACAATGGAAATGGTGGCACAGGGGGTGCCAAAGGTCGTGCATTTACGCTAGGCCGCGGAGAGGCCAGAAACGACTCGAACATGGTCACCGGTAAGTTTCCCCTTAATGAACATTTTGCTACTGTACTTTTTGATACGGGTGCGGATAGGAGTTTTATATCTGAGTCTTTTAGGAAGAACCTAAATCTCACGCCTAAACCCCTAGAGACCCCTTACGTCATAGAACTAGCCGATGGTAAATCTGTAGATGTGACCCATTTAGTATCCGGCTGCAACTTCAACTCGCGGGTCACACCTTTACCATTGATCTGATGACAACTACCCTGGGTAGTTTTGACGTGGTAGTCGGAATGGACTGGGTATCCGACGTCCGAGCTGAAGTTCTCTGTTTCGAGAAATCTATCCGTATTCCGCTCTCTAACGACGAAATCTTGACGGTGCAAGGCGAGAAGGCCGGCGCCGTCACAAACATCATCTCTTACATGCAAGCACAGAAGTATCTTCGGAGGAAGAACTCCTTCGCTTTGCTCGCACTGGTTACCGAACAGCCTAAGGACGAGAAACGTATAGAAGATATTCCCGTCGTCCGTGATTTTTCCTTTGTATTTCCAGAGGAGTTACCTGGTCTTCCACCACATCGACAAGTGGAGTTTGAAATCGAATTGGCGAACCATGCAACTCCTATCGCCAAGGCCCCATACCGTTTAGCTCCAGCCGAGTTGCAAGAGCTGTCTACCCAGCTTCAGGAATGTTAGAAAAAGGATTTATCCGACCTAGTACTTCGCCATGGGGAGCTCCAGTCCTTTTTGTCAAGAAGAAGGACGGGACCTTCCGTATGTGCATCGACTACAGGGAACTCAATAAGGTTACTATCAAGAACCGATACCCATTACCTCGCATCGACGATCTCTTAGACCAACTTCAAGGGTCAAGCTACTACTCCAAGATTGATCTACGGTCTGGTTATCACCAGTTACGTGTCAGGGAGGAGGATATCGCTAAGACGGCATTTCGTACTCGGTATGGCCATTATGAGTTCTTGGTCATGCCCTTCGGTCTCACCAACGCACCCGCGGTGTTCATCGACCTCATGAACCGCGTGTGTAAACCGTATCTCGACAAGTTTGTCATTGTGTTCATCGATGACATACTCATCTACTCTAAAGGTGAAGAAGAACATGCTGAACATCTACGATTACTGCTGGAATTACTTCAACAGGAGAAACTATATGCCAAGCTTTCAAAGTGTGATTTCTGGATTCGGGAAGTTCAGTTCCTCGGGCATATTGTGAATGAAAAGGGCATCCACGTCGATCCGCCAAGATCGATGCTATCAAGAACTGGGAAGCACCCAGGACACCGACGGAGATCTGCCAATTTTTGGGTTTGGCTGGTTACTACAGACGTTTCATCGAGGGATTTTCAAAGATCGCGCAACCGCTTACCACCCTCACCCAGAAAGGCATCAAGTATGCTTGGGGTGACAAGCAGGAAGCGGCATTTCAATTGCTAAAGCAGAAACTTTGCAGTGCACCCATTCTGTCCTTGCCGGAAGGGACTGATGATTTTGTGGTATATTGTGATGCTTCCATTCAGGGATTGGGATGCGTACTCATGCAACGTGATAAGGTCATCGCGTATGCGTCCCGACAATTGAAGGTTCACGAGAAAAACTACACAACACATGACCTGGAATTGGGAGCAGTGGTGTTTGCGCTTAAGATTTGGAGACACTACCTTTTTGGAACAAAGTGCACAATCTATACAGATCACAAGAGCCTCCAAACACATCTTTGACCAGAAGGAGTTAAACATGCGACAGCGTCGCTGGGTCGAACTCTTGAACGATTATGAATGTGCCATTCGGTATCACCCGGGTAAAGCTAACGTGGTAGCTGATGCCCTCAGTAGGAAGGAGCACTTGAAACCTCGTCGGGTATGAGCACTACAGTTCACCATTCATTCGGGGTTACCCAAACAGATACGCGACGCGCAGTTAGAAGCAGTTAAGGAAGAAAACATCAAGGTTGAATCGGTGGGAAAAATGGAACGCGGTTGGGAAGTAAAACCCAATGGAGCCCGGTATTTCATGAATCGTATATGGGTACCTCTCTACGGAGACCTCAGAAAGCTAGTCATGAACGAAGCTCACAAATCCCGATACTCTGTCCATCCTGGTTCGGATAAGATGTATCAAGACCTTAAAGCCGCGTACTGGTGGCCCAACATGAAAGCTGATATAGCCACCTACGTGAGCAAGTGTTTGACTTGTGCAAAAGTCAAGGTAGAGTATCAGAAGCCATCGGGGCTACTTCAACAACCTGAGATCCCAGTGTGGAAATGGGATCAGATCTCGATGGACTTCATCACTAAACTCCCGCGAACTTTGGGTGGTTGCGATACCATCTGGGTGATCGTGGATCGTTTAACTAAGTCCGCACACTTCCTAGCGATTAAAGAAACAGATAAGATGGATAAGTTGACTCGCATCTACATTAAGGAAGTAGTTTCTCGGCACGGAGTGCCAACGTCCATCATCTCAGACAGAGATGCTCGTTTCACGTCCAACTTTTGGCAGTCACTTCAGAAAGCGTTGGGTACACGCTTAGATATGAGCACAGCTTATCACCCTCAGACTGATGGTCAAAGCGAAAGGACCATTCAGACCTTGGAAGACATGCTTAGGGCATGCGTGGTAGACTTCGGGAATAGTTGGGAAATCCATCTGCCTTTAGTGGAATTCTCGTATAACAACAGTTACCATACGAGTATTCAAGCGGCACCGTTTGAAGCATTATACGGCCGCAAATGTAGATCACCGGTCTGTTGGGCAGAAGTCGGTGATAGTCAACTCACAGGTCCTGAGTTGATACTTGAGGCTACTGAAAAGATTGTGCAAATCAGAAACCGCATGGCAGCGGCACGAGATCGACAGAGAAGCTACGCTGATCAACGATGCAAACCGCTCGAATTTCAAGTAGGCGACCGCGTCCTACTGAAGGTGTCACCCTGGAAGGGTGTAATCCGTTTTGGGAAACGAGGAAAACTAAACCCACGGTACGTAGGCCCGTTTGTGATCTTGAAACGTATCGGACCCGTAGCTTATCAATTAGACCTTCCTGCCGAACTCAGTGGAGTTCGCAACGTTTTTCACGTGTCAAATCTGAAGAAGTTTCTATCAGATGAAACCCTAATCATTCCATTGGATGAGATTCAAGTGGATGAACAACTGCACTTTATGGAACAACCTATCGAGATCATGGATCGTGAGATCAAGACTCGAAGGCACAGCAAGATTCCGATCGTCAAGGTTCGTTGGGACTCTAAGCGTGGACGGAGTTCACGTGGGAAAGAGAGGACCAAATGAAAAGCAAATACCCACACCTTTTTGCAGCTGAGCAGCAAGCTAATGATACCACCAACTAAATTTTCGGGACGAAAATTCTTTCAACATGGGGATGATGTGACAACCTGGGAAGTTCTTGTAATTTCGTGAACCATTGTTAACGAACTAAATCTTTGTACGTGGCATTCTAAACCTGTGCTTTGCATTCTAAACCGCGTTTACTCAATTTTCGGGACGAAAATTCTTTCGACATGGGGATAATGTGACATCCCGGTTTTTCAGATATCTTAAACGCACTACTTCACGGTTATTCATTCCTACGCTAAATTGATTCGGAGATTTAATTTACACGCTCGAAATAATTACGATAACTTTGTGAACTTATCAAGTGAATTACGTGCTATGTGTATTAAACATTTATAAGTTCGGTGAGTTATTATGTCATGTTTCGATTTCGTGATTTTAGTTATAAAAATATATAAATAGATAGACGAATCGAACTGAGCCGCGAAACGAGTCGACCTCATTTCCTTGCGACTCAAGGGATTAATCAAAATTTGAGGTTCAAGTTAAAGACCCAAACCGCCCCACCCAAACCCTTGCGGCCGCATGCACCAAACCTCAAACCCTTGATCTTTTTCCTTCCTCCCTTACACTATAAATAGATAAGCATGCATGAGAGTTGTTAACACAAAAAAAAAAAGAGGAACCCTAGCTCTAAGATCAGCCGACGGCAGCCTTCCCACTCCTTCTCTCGGTCGCGATTTTCTTCAATACCCGAATCGACTCCCATCTCGTTCCCGGTTCGTTAATCTCCATTGTTAAAGGTTAGGGTTTTCTATTGTTTCGCAAATCATGTTAGGGTTTATGAACTATTGATCATGCTTGTATGTAATGGTAGAATCATGGTATTGAAAGAGTTATGATGTTAATTCGATTATTTATGCAAGAATTGCGATTAAGACGATTAGTTTAAATAAAAGGAACATAGGCTGCGTTTTGTGATAAAAACCATATAATATGATTAGGGTTTGCATGAGTATGATGTACATGATGATATATGATTGATAAATCTGTTCTTGATCGTTTATATTTAACGTCTCGATTGTTTAAGCGTGTTATATTGCGATAAAAAGTTGAAATCAGGATGCTGAATGGTGTTTACAGCCAACTTCAATTGGTTGTAACTTGGTTATTATTTATCGAAACGGATTTTCTGAAGCCTATAACGTATATTTTTGAGAAACGCTTCTAATGGCGCTAGATTCATATTTTTCTGAGGTCGTTTATATTTTTAAGTGGTCAATTAAGTGCAGTAACTGAAGCTGTGTAAATTCTGAAAATTTGTTTGTTGTTTATCGAGTCGGATCTCATAATCTGTGGAGAGTTGAATCACGAAATTTGTACAGAAACTGGAGATGAAAATTTCCGGGAAACTCCCACTGGAATTGTGTTAATTGGATGAACGGTGATTTTTAAATAAATTCTCCCGTGGACTGCAGTCAGAAAGCGACGAATCTGACTGCAGCCTAGTATATTGATATTTATGAATAATTAGTAAAGTGTTAGGACTTGAAAAATTTACATAAAATTCTACAGTTTAGTTGACACCTTCTGTAAAAAAATTGGAATTTTTGGAACGTTGTAACTATTTTATAAAAATCCTCGAAAACAGCCTAATTATGAGTATACAAGCTGAAACTTGATAACTTGCGAATGTGTGTACCAAAGTGTTGTATGGATTGATTTGTGTTCATGATAGGTTGGTTTGATCACTATGTTGGTATGATAATACTTTGCATGCATGATTGTGTTTTCGAAATTGTTATCATGTGTGCCGCATTGTATGATAGTTATGTGTAGGGTTTGTATCAGTGTGTTCACACACTAACTCTAAATCGATTGACTTGTTAGGACGCGATTAGCGGTCCCATCATTTGCTACTTCTGTGTTACACTAACTGAGCAACTAAAGGTGAGTTCACGGCCCCTATTTTATCCGGTTTTAAACAACAGGGGGAGAAACATGTATACACTCTACAACTCTATCTCTTTACGTTATACGAAATTAACGTCATTAAACTATTCGGTAACTAAGTTAATGTTAATGTACGTTATGGTCACTAAGTAGCTATATCACACAAGTCCTCGACAAACTCTCGGATCGTTAGTATTGGGTTAGATAGCGGGGAAATTATAAGTAGTACTACTGGGCCCGACAAGCCCCACCCGAGCTAGTCGCGCTAGCCGACCGGGTATGGTCAACGGGTGAATAATTTGGCCTAACTTCGCCATGGTCAGTGATAGGCCTGGCAACACGGAGGCACAACAGTCAGCTTCGATCGCGAACACTTAGGTGACATACCTTTAGGCTCGCTACCTACATGTTAACATTGAACTTAATTACGAATCAACAATATTATTCCGGGTTAGGGATAATGGAACCAACAACGTTATTATTCCGGGTTAGGAATAATGGAACATCATTATTATTCCGGGTAAGGAATAATGGAACCATCAGTATTATTCCGGGTTGGGAATAATGGAACTAAATCGTTATCCTGGGTTAGGGATAACGGGGGAAACAAACTTATAACCGAACAAATGAACTTATGAAAACCTGTGAACTCACTCTTCTTTAATGTTGACACTTGTTTCTTTACATGTTTCTCAGGACGCTAGGAGCTCTAGGTGCACTCACTTGCATTGATCAAGACATCTTTTTATCGAGTCTCATTTACGAATATTGTTTGGGTTTTTCTTTAGTTTTGGCGTTTGTGTTGGCGCCTGTTCCTTTACTTTACTTTAATGCTTCCGCTCAACTTTAAAAACTAATGCTTCCGCTAAACTATGAAACCAAACTAGACAATTTAAAATAACTATGAATGGTTAAACAAATGATTTTGGAAAACGTATAAACAAATCATATAGAGTCGTTCGATGTTATTAGTGTCTCGGATTCTGGTTTGTTCACACGCCTCGCGGTAAAACTCCGCAAGTGGAAATTTGAGGGTGTGACAAAGTTGGTCAAATAAATCATCAATCCTGGGCAATGGATAACAGTTCTTAATTGTTAACTTTTTCAGTTCTCGGTAGTCAATGCACATCCGCATTGAACCGTCTTTCTTCTTAACAAAGAGGATATGAGCTCCCCAAGGTGAGGAACTAGGCTATATAAAGCCTTTCTCTAAGAGTTCATCTAATTGTGTCCTCAACTCCTTCATTTCTATTGGTGCTAGCCTATATGGAGCTCTGGCAACAGGTGCTGATCCTGACAGGATATCAATTCTAAACTCTACTTACCTATCTGGAGGTAGGCCTGGTAATTCCTCGGGAAAACATCGGAATACTCTGAGATAACCGGTAGGTCTTCAATATTCGGCTTAGGCTCATTAACATTAACTTGTGCCATGTAAATGACACAACCTTTCCTCAAACACTTGGATACCTTAAATAACGACACCTTGTCTGGAAATCCATTGTGTGAGTCTCCAGGGATGGTGATCATTTCACCAGATAGGGTTTTTATTTCGATGAGTTTCTTATCGCAGGCAATGCGGGATTGGTTATGAGACAACTAATCCATGCCTAAAACTACATCAAACCCTGCCAATTTCATTGGCAAAAGAGAGATAGGAATGGAGTGATTCTTAATAGATATGAAACCTCCATCAAGAATGGAAGATTCTATTTCTAAACTTCCATCAGCAAGTTCTATCTCGTAAGTTTTGTCTAGAGTTCTTATGGGTAAGTCTAATAGTTTACTAAACTTATGACCAACAAAAGATTTATTTGCACCCGAATCGAAAAGAACTCTAGCATAAATATCGTTAATGAGGAATGTACCTGTTATGACATTGTTGTCATTAACAGCCTCTCTTGCAGTTATCTGAAAGGCACGGGCATTCCCTTTCTTCGCCTCTCCAGGCTTAGCATTATTATTCTTAAGAATCTTAGGTAGTTAGTGTTAATATGCCCTTTTTCATTGCAAAAGTAGCAGACAGCATCCTTAAGATCCTTGCATTCTTGGGTCATATGCCCCTTTCTCTTACAGATACCACAGGGTTTGGCTTGTGGACTATAATTACACTGTACCCAGTGACTGCGGTTGCAAGTTTTGCATGTTGGCATCACAGCCGACTTGTCTTGGTTCATTTTGAACCTGAATCTCCCTTTATTTTTCTTATTAAACTTTTGGGAGTTGTCATCTTCTCTATTTCTTTTCTAGATAGTTTCAGACTTAACTGACTTTTGCCTCACTAGATCAAGGGTGAGGGATAGAGATAGGTCAATAGCGGACCTATAGGTACTAGGCTGAGCAGCCTTTACCATGCCCTTAATCTCAGGAGCTAACCCATTAATAAAACGCGCGATGCGTTTGGTTTCAGGGGTGATTAGATAGGAAACTAACCTAGATAGGGAGTTAAAGTCAGAAACGTACTTCCGACAATCTAGGTTCTTCATTGAAAGAGACAAAAAGTCTGTCTCTAATTTCTCCACCTCATGAGGTGGGCAATAAGTTTCCTTAACAAGGTTTACAAACTTGGACCATCCCAAATTAGACAAGTGTACTTTACCTGTAGACTGGATCATGGCTTTCCATCAGATTAGGGCATCGCCCTTAAAGGACTGTGATACATACTTGATCACATCCTTATCAGCACAGCTGCTGATATCTACGATTGTTCCCATCTCATCTAGCCACTTTAGGGATTCCACAGCTCCTTTTCCCCATTAAAGTCTTGGGGCTTGCAGGAGACAAAATACTTATAGGTACATCTGTCTTTAACAGAAAGGGACCTTTCAGCAAAATCTATTTTCCTTGGTTCACTCTTCGCATTCGAAGAGTGAACGGAGCTTTCCTTATGAGCTGAGGATGGGGTAATCGATAATGGTCTAGAGCGAGTAGCACTCGACTCTTTAAGCTATTCTATGGCCTTTCCCATGGCCTTTTCAACGGCTGCGTCAATGCGAGTCTGTAAATCGTCATTGTTAATAGCTCTGTTTTCAGCATTATTAGTGTCAATATCCCGGTGGCTACTTTGCGCCTCACTCGAATTAGCCATCTATTAAGCCTTGGTTCTATACACCAATAAAATTTTTTCTTAGCCGTGGTATTAAAAACCATATTGGCTTCAAATATTGGATATGACAATCCATTGCCTAATCAAGCTAGTGTGAATAACATCACAACTCTTAGGCTTAATATATCTATTTTTAGCCTAGGTCTCTAAAAACCATCAAAGGCAAATTACAATTTGGACATAGTCCATATATTATTGGACAGTGGATCGTAATGTCACAACTGTCATTGTCATATACACAAGTATAAATAGCCCATAGGCTTGTCACAAAGGACATAAAATAGGGCAATAGGCCTTTCACTAATGGACATAAAATATGGCACATACGCCTGTCACTAATGGATATAAAATATGGCACATAGGCCTGTCATTAATGGACATAAAATATGCACATTTGCCTGTCACTAATAGACAGAAATCAAAAGCCCCAAAGGCAATACATCACTAATGGATATTTAATCATAGCCCCAAGGGCAATACATCACTAATGGATGTTTAATTATAGCCCCAAGGGCAATACATCACTAATGGATGTTTAATCATAGCCCCAAGGGCAATACATCACTAATAGATGTTTAGTCATAGCCCCAAGGGCAATACATCACTAATGGATGTTTAATCATAGCCCCAAGGTCAATACATCACTAATGGATGTTTTAATCATAGCCCTAAGGGCAATCCATCACTAATGGTTGTTTTAATCATACCCCAAGGGCAATACATCACTAATGGATGTTTTAATCATAGCCGCAAGAGCAATACATCACTAATGGATGTTTAATCATCGCACTGATGATATTAGCCGGGATCAATTTTGATAACATAGGCTATATAAGGTTAGGACATAGTCCTTTACCATGAAGGCCAGTGTGATTCCTTAAGTCACACTACCAGGAGTATGAACATTCCTAAATGTTAACATAAGAGTACCTTAATGGTTGATTAATAGTCCCGGTCGCATTAACCTTAATGACTTGTAGGCTTCAACTTAAGTCCACCACCTCTGGATAGAAGGATAACTTCCCTTAACTATCCTGATAGAAGACCCCTTCGTACTTAACTATCATTTATAAATTGGCCAAAATGTGTGGTCTGTGCCACTTGGCTAATCAAAACCATTAAGATCTTTTCAGATTTATATCACAAGCATAAATTTCAAGTAAAATCGAGACGCTCGTTTGAAGAGGATGAATACATATTTATAATTCCAAAAATATCTCATTAAATTCCAAATAGAAATTACAATACTAGAAAATGAAATAAATTGTCCATGCAAGGACTACAGAAATCAAAATGTCCACGCAGGGACTAAGGAAATAACAATGTCCTCACAGGGACTATCATATGTTAGAAGAGACTTCACTCGTCCTTCTTTCCCTTAACCAGTTTGGAGAGCTTCTTGAAGAACTTGTTCGTCTTTTTCTTCGTTTCTTCGCTTGTTGTTTCATTTCTTTTTTTCTTTCTAGGGCCTCGTTAATGGCCTCAAGTGGTGGGCAGAGGTTGTGGTTGTGGTCGTGGCATAACCGGATACTGGTACCCATAAGTTGGATATCCAGTCGGTGGATAAGCAGGTAGGAAAGAAGACGGGTAAAGTGCGTTGTGCATGACCGCTTGCATGTAAGGGTCATGAGACCATGCTTGATAGTCTACCGGTGTAGACAGGTTAAAAGGATCATATCTAGACGTATCTGGATATATGGGGATTGGGTTACTATAACCCGATGGTGGTGGTTGAACTGTAGGTGTTGGTGTTGGTTCTACCACAGGTAAGGTGTTAGAGGGTCCACCCATTTGTGGGTCCTCGTGAATAGTTGGGTAAGGTTTGGGCTAAGGTGGCAGCGATCCCGACCGTTGGCCCGCACATACCGACATACGTGTTCCTCTTTTCCTCCTTAGCGGTTCTGGTGGCGATTGGGGTTGTTCCACCGGTTCCATGTGCACATCTTCTTGCACGGGAGGTGGTTGGGAGTGATGAGAAGGAGTATTAGCAAAGGTAAATTGGTTCCAATATTGGTCCCACTCATTAGGACCTTGGTTAGGCGATTCGGCATAGGAGTTCGAATCGCTTGAGATTTCAATGGGATGCATATGCGATCCTGACGAAGGCATCTCCGGGTCGTAGTCCTCGTCCATGGGGTTTGGTTGGTCCAACTGATTTTGATCGGCTGGAGGTGTGTTAAAGTATTGGTTTGGATTAAACTCATCATGGTAAGAATGATGAGAGTGATGGGAATGGTGAGAGTGGTGCGAATGGTACGAGTGGTAAGAACTTTGAGTGTGGGTAGGCGAATGTTGGGCAAATGGTCATGAATCTCCCGAGTCCTCATAGGGGTTCGGGTGATGTGGATGTGAAGAGATGTGTCCTGGTGGTCCTCCCCTCATGGGTCCTTTTCCTTGTCCTCGTACACGTGGGGCATTTTCATATTAAAATCAATTCAAAAACAATACTTATAACTTAATAATGAAATGAGTAATCCTAGGTCAATTGCCTAGACTCGGAAGTCTAAGGAATGTGCTCGTGTAAGTTTGAGATTACACACAAAAGGTTAGTGTTTAATTCTCTCAAACGTTGGCTTTGATACCAACCTGTCACACCCCGGATTTCCTATCCAAATCCATACACCGGTGGGCCCGGGTGGGGAGTGTCGTGACGTCAGTTGATAACATCATAGTCAATTAAACATGGCACAGCGGAAGTCTTGGAGTAAAATTACTATTACAAACCAAATGTTTCGAAATACAAAATAATATACAGGTTCGTAATAGAAGATCCACAGGCGGATCATAAAATGTATAAAAAGAATATAAAACAGACTTTAGGGCAGATCTAAGGATTCGCAAGATCCTCTTAATCACTACCGAGCAGCTTCCGGCCTATTTCATATTGTACCTGCAGTTTAGTCTTTGGACGATACGTCAGCTTTCGATGGTAAATACACCAGACTGACTCATTTTGAAAACATTTTAGAAATTAGATTTAAGTGCACAGGGCACAAATCTTTTTATAACTTGGGAAAGTTACTTTGTAATCTTGTTAACAGATTCACATGTTTGTCTGTACATACAGGGCCCAGTACAAAACCGAGACATGATTAAATACACACCACTTAGAACTCACATATGAGTTATCCCCAACGTCTTGGGTAATTTACATCTGAGCGTCTGTCAGGTGTATGCCTACACCCCGCGCTAAGGTCGTGGCCATTATCTAATGTAATGAGCCGAGGATATCCAGGACACAGTAATTTAACCCCCGATGTAAGTTATCAAACAAAACTAATTAAAACAAAATATGCGGATTTACTAGCCACAATCCGGCATTCGATTGATCCCATTTCTGACCAAGTGGTAAAAATTTACTGTATTCAAAGCCCGTATAGGGAAAATAAGTCAAGAGTATTTACCAGAGCTAGTCTTCTTTAATTTCAATAACTCAGCTGTACACAAAAGTACTAAGTGCAGATAGCATTTACCGACAAGGCTCTAGTTTGGATTATGGCATAAGCTAACCAATTAAAATGCTAACGGTCTTATGTAAGTCATAGACTTAGACCGACTAGCGTACGGGATCAAGACGTATAACGCATTATTAAACGATGAATGGATAGAATGTAGTTTAAACCCAACAAGTACTTTGACTTGTATGAAATGGGTGAACAATTAACATTTTTATCAAATTTTGTAAACTAGTTACGTATAATCAACCGTACGATAATGGGTAACTGGATAAGTCATGGATAAGTTCTAAATGCCATTATACTTTAATTAAGTTGTAATATCAGTAGGATATAAACTTATATGCCCGTTAAAGTTTTAAAATGAAACTATGCCTCATAAGGGCATTTCGGTAATTTCATACCGCATAAAAGGAACTTGAATATAATTAAATGTTATAATTATAAGTATTATGGAAAAATAATTTATTTGTGACATAATATCAGTAGGATATTAATTATATGTGTAATTTATATTTTATGACCAAACTATGCACCGAATGGGCATTTTGGTCATTTTACACATAGTATATAAATTATTTGGGATTATGAGTTTATAACATGTACCTACTGTAAAAATTTTAAAATAAGTTTTAAAATCAGTACGTAACAAGTCTTGGTCAATTAATATGGTTTAAAACCATACTATGCGCCGAAACGACGCTTATGTCGTAAAATGACATTTTATGCGATGTTTAATGAAAACTGATGTTAAGGTCAGCTTAAAATGTCTTAGATATGTACTTATTATAACATATCAGTAGGTAAAAGATTTACCTTGAGAATATCTTATTAAACTGTTTTATGAGCCACAAGGGCTAAATCGTCACTTATCGACGAAATTCAAGGACCTGCTTGTAAACTCAGTTTAAAATCTAGTTTGACATCCCAAATAATCCTACTTATAATATTCTATTATTAGGAAATTATTTTCAAGTCCATGATCATTAAAACCTTGATTTATGCAAAAAAGACATTTTAGTCAAAAATGACATAATTATGAAACTTGCGTATAAACTCAGATTCTGATCACGTAATATAACCTCAGAGGGTTATGCTACATATATTACGATCATAATGCAACTTTAGATCACTAGCTAACTAATCTAAATCGGGTCTGAATCAAAAGTCAAAATAGAAGTAAAACTTCGCTACTTTCGGTTGCGAACCGACCCTAGAACTGAATTGACGAGCCGAACATGTTCTTACATGTTCTAATAATTATTACCATCTTGTTTAAGTGTCAAAATAGGTTTTATAACATATATAAGATCAATTTATGATTTTTCTGAAAAATGGCATGTTTGACTTTTTAATGTCATAACTTTGACCCGTTAATTGGTCTAGCAAACGTGATCTTCAGGAGGTACCCTTTATAGGGACTAACACCTACCTTATTACGATCACTTAGCCATGCTCATTTCAAACAATGGCTAGACCATAATGGTCTTAATCGAAAGTTAAAGCGTTTTCCGTAAAACGCTTGACTTTTGGCTATAAAAGCCTATAAACGAAAATGCACAAGGAAGGAACACTTACAAGAGGTTCCTAGAATGCAAGAGAACTAAGTTGGATGCTCCTTTCAGTTAGGAACTTCCAGAGGAGGGAGAAGAGTTACGAATAAGAAAGGTGCAAGTTCAAATAGTGCACTTGGACACCTATTTATAGTAACTCAAAGGAGGTGATGCCAGGTGTTTAGGGGTGTAAGAGGGAGCTTACAAGTGTCCTAAAACGTGGCATAGCTGTTTGCAAGTCCATAGTTTCGAAAAAAAATGGTTTTTGACAATATGTGTGGAGGCCAAGCAAACTTTCTATAGACACAGGCCTCTCGCGCCCTGCATGAGGCCAGGCCTTAGCCTCTCGCGCCCCACGAGCGCCACATAGGCAGTTTTGAAGTTTGTCACTTTCAGCCCCTCAACTTCATAAATACCCTTAAAACCTCCTAAAACACCTTTTTAGCACTTTTAGCCCTCCGTAACCAATTTTTGGCGTACCTGGGACTATGCCCGGACATTGTCGAGCTCTCGGTTCATTAAAAGGTCACTCAGAGGTATAAATTAACATGTTGACACTTTTAATCCCTCCATTATCTAACTTTCATATAATTACGGATTCAATCCCTCTCGTCCAACAAATGGGACATATGAGAGTTAGGACTTCGTAAACGATCACTCAGAGGCTCATTATAAGCATGTTGATTCCGATGTCACTCAGAGGCTGGGCATGTTGACACAACGGTCTTTCAGAGGCCAAGTTTTAAGCATGTTGACACTAATGGTCACTCAGAGGCTATGTTTTAAGCATGTTGACACCAATGGTCACTAAGAGGCTATGTTTTATACATGTTGACATCAGAAGATCACTCAGAGACTTAGTTTGAGCATGTTGACGCTTTTAGTCCTTGTTAGTCTCTAATAGACTAAAAAAAAAATATAACACTTGTCACTATACTATTGGACACGATTTTACGGGGTGTTACACCGGGAAAACCTAACTGACCCACAACCTATCACCTTTTGGTCTTAAGATAGGTGCTAACCGGTTATGAAGTTTAACATGCAAGATCTAGATAAAATATTGATAAGTCAACCAAATCAATAATCAACGCATAGTCAACTATAAATTAATGCAATTTCTTAGTCCTAATCACCAAGTCAAGAAACAAAAATAGCAACTAGATCTAAAACCACATCCTAAACATCATCCAAGTGATAAAACAAACATTCATCAATAAAGTTTCAATCTTTATACAAAAACATCAATTTCCACGTTCTAAATCCTATAAACATTCATCAAGTATCACTAATCATCCCTGATGACTAGACTATCATAAATAAAATAGCAATAACCATCAAAATATAAGTATCAAAATCAAATCTCAAAAATCATCATTATTACATAGTTTCAAATCTAAAAACTATCTAAAAAGGTGAAAAAGACAATAACCGCACAACACTAGTCTTCACCCGCACTCCCCAAGCAATGCACAATCCTTCCCCGATGTGTCGGCAACGTTTTGGTAGTGTTTTGTGAGGGTGGATGTAAGAAAAATCGGCCTAAAGGTATACATATGGAAGCCTAAGCAACAAATGTCTTGGTAGGTTCCAAATGTATCATCTGCAATTCCAAATGGACCATTTGGAACGAAGTCAGTGGAGAACTTTGTTGAAAACGGACCATTTGCACTCCAATTGGTCTGTTGGGAATCGAGTAGGTAATAGTGCATGCCAACTGTGCCTCGTGATCAGTGTTGCATATTTAGGTGCAAATGGTCCATTTAGAGCTCAAGAAACCTGAATAATAAATGTTGTTGATAATGGTCCACATGCAATTCTAAATGGACCATTTGGAATGTGATATCCCACATTGGTTGTGAAGGGGAACGAATGTTTCCTTATAAAGGGCTTGATACCTTAACCATTATGACGCGTTTTAAATCCGTGAGGCGATAGCGGTTCATCCTGGCCAAAGCAGAAAATATCATGGTGCATATATGATGGGCTGTTACAGATGGTATCAGAGCCAGGGACCGGACTGGTGTGCCAGCGAGGACATTAGGCCTCATAAGTGGGGTGGATTGTGATGTTTCACATCGGTTATGAAGGGGCATGAATGCTTCCTTATAAGGGGCTTGATATCTTCACCATCATGATATCTTCGTCCGGGTCAAAGCAGACAATATCATAAAGATACGGTTATGCTGGGCTGTTACATGGAACAATTTTTTGATAAAAAGTTGGCCTCTTTGTTTGATCTTTACTACAAGAAAATTGAGCTAATGCAACCCAATAAAATGTTGCATTAGGTCTTAAAAAAGGTTGCAATATGCCTAGTATAACTTTTTTTATTAGATAATACAACTTTTTTAAAAATGGTTATATTTACTATTCAAGTACAACCTGCTTATACTGTAACTTTTTATACTTTAAAAAAGCAAGTTTTTTTTAATATTTAAATGCAACGTTAACTAAACTTACATGCAACCATTTTTATATTTTTAAAATAAAAATGCAACCTTTTTTTACATCAAAATGTAACTTTATAATATCATTGTTTTTGTTTGAAGCACTAAAATTTGTATTTAGATACAATAGCATCTCATTACACCAACACATTAATAACATAAATATAATATATATTCGTTATAGTAATTTTACATATGCCAAAATTGTAAGCTTAAATATATTATTTATAATATTTAATCATGTAGCCATTATAATCATTTATATTATATTAGATCAAAATCTGTTAATCCTATTATATATTAGTTGGTAATTGTTGATGGACCAAATTACCCTTATTAACTAATTAGGGTTTCCTTTTAGGTGTATATATAAGGAGATGATTAGAGAGGTTTAGGGTTAGACAATTACAATAACATCATTATCATCAAAGTCGCACCCACCTCTCTCTCCATAACCTAAACCGAATTCATCCCTAGTTCGGTTCTTACCATCATAATTTTACATCCTAAGAGGAACCAGATCACATTGACAAAGATGTCGAACTCCATGGCTACGTCTCTGACTGGATTCTCTGCTGGCCTGTCTGCGTCACAAGTATTTCTTTATGTTTTCCATTATGTTTAAACAGAACTGATCAACATATGGTATCAGAGAATATGTTGATAAATCGGTTCTGTTTTGAATCCATTATTCTGGGATTAAAAATTTGGAAAACAGAATTTTGAAAACCTAATAATAATCCGAAATACATAAATTGTGAATTAAAATCCGGATTTTCTTTTAATGGATGTTTAATCATATTCGAGATAACCACTGTTCCGAAATTCACATTAATATGCTAAAATATACAGATTTCGGGTTCCAGAATTTGGTTTATATTTTAGGGTTCTTCATTACGTTCTTATGAAATTCGAAGGAATCCTATATTTTGGAGTTAAATGCGGATTATTAAGTGTTTTCCCAGCTTTGATCTATTTTTTATTTAATTAAATTTTCCAAATCTGTTATAAAATAAACGGATATTATTTTTGAAATATTTTGATATATTTAAATCAGCATTAAAATAGGAAAACTGATCTCATAATTCCTTAATTTTCGAATTTCAAAAACTTATCACAACTAAATGCCATCATTAGAGATTTTGAAATCTTGCAGGATAAGTTTCGGACTAATTAGAGTCTCATCCGAGATGACCAACTCGGACTAGTCAGAGTCTTACCCGAAATGCCCATCTCGGACTCACTTGAGTCTCATCCGAGATGCATATCTCGGACTAACCCGAGTCTCATCCGAGATGCACATCTCGGACTAACCGAGTTTCATCCGAGATGCATATCCCGGACTAACTTGAGTCTCATCCGAGATACATATCTCGGACTAACCTGAGTCTCATCCGAGATGCATATCTCGAACTAACCTGAGTCTCATCCAAAATGCATATCTCGGACTAACTTGAAATTCATCCGAAATGACCATCTCGGACTAATCCGAAACTCATCCGAAATGTCCATATTGGACTAATTGGAGTCTCATCCGAGATGCTCATCTCGAACTAATCCAAGACTCATCCAAGATGCAAGATTTTATCTGAAACCTCATTACTACATTAGGCTATTATTGTGAATTAAATTTCAGCTCGGGGCTCCGTGCTGACAGGGGGTTTGCTATTAAATAAATGGTTTTAAATACTTAATTAATTATAATAAGATAACTTTTTGCAAAACCAAAATAGCTTAACTTGAATGAGCTTCTGATGTATCACTTCTGCCCAAAGGTGATTTGATGCATCTATTCATTGTTTAAGTATAATAAGAAGCTATGTTAATTGTGCATTATAAGCGTGAATGTTTTATTTCTGGCCAAAGCTGATCTAACTCATTCATGTCTAGCATACTTAACAAGTGCATAATTAAAGTGGTTGTCTCATTTCTGGCCAAAGCTAATTTGTCTTCATTTAAGTAGGATTTTAACTAAGTCTAATATTTTGATGTTATTAAAAGACAATATCACAGCTTCATAATTAAAATGGTCATTACTTATGCCTGCCATAGTATAACTTGCACTTAGATCACATTAAGACTTCTTTTCTTACTATCATAATTGCTCATATTATTTCCACTATCAGCGCTCAATTGCAGGATTCCACCATTGACTGGTGATAACTTTGCTGCATGGAAAGACTCTCTCATGCTTACTCTTGCTTTGTTGGATTTCGATTACGCTCTAAGAGAGAATAATCCTGAAGACCTTACTCCTCAGAGTACCACTGCTGAGCAGCTGGCTCATGAAAAATGGATAAGGTGTAACCGCATGTCTCTCATGTTAATGAAGCAGTCCATAAGCAATGCAATTCGAGGAGCCATTCCTGATTCTGAAGACGCTAAAACCTACTTGGCTTCTGTGGAGGAGCAGTTCAAGGGAACGTATAAAGCACACGCTAATACTCTTATCCGCAAGCTGGTGATTACTAAGTATGATGGTAGGAGCGGCATCCGTGAATACATCATGATGATGAACGACATGCCCATAAGCTCAAGGGATTCGACATGTCGATTAGTGATGGTTTTCTTGTTCATTTCATCATGAATTCGCTTCCTTCGTCCTATAACATTCAAGATCAACTACAACACTCAGAAAGAGAAATGGTCGATGAGTGAGCTGATCGCCATATGCGTGCAGGGGGAGCAGCGTATGAGGATGGATCGAACTACTGATGTTGCACACTTTACTACCTCTAGCTCTAAGAAGAGGAAGAACACTTATCCAAGGAGGGATATTTCTAAAGTCCAAAAGCCCAATCCTAGTACAAGTGCGCCTTCCAGCTCTAAGAACTCCTTAGGCAAACCCTACTGCAAGTTCTGTAAAAAGATAGGACATAAGCAAAAGGAATGCCCTGACTTTAAGGAGTGGCTGGCTAAGAAAGGTAACAATTTTTTTAATAATACTTGAGTCCTATAATTTAAATTCCTGTTAATTCTTGGTGGTTTGATTCTGGTGCTATGACTCATGTCACTAACTCTACTAAGGGATTCCTTACAATCTGGAGGCTGGGAAGAAACCAAAGAACACTTAAAGTTGGGGATGATAGAGAATTAGAAGTGAGGGTCATTGGAACTTTACATTTTTTTATGAAAATGGTTTATGCATTAAACTTTATAATACCTTATATGTTCCTGAGGTAACTTGGAACCTTGTATCAGGACCAAAGTTAGACATAGACGGTTTTGATATTACTCATGGTCATCGCAAACTCTCTATTCTCTATGATTCTGTGGTTTATGGTATCGGCATTCTGGATGGTGGTCTCTATAGATTAGAACTAGATGATGACTTTTCCAAATCTTTGTTGTCACATAATATTAATGAATCACTCACAAAGATTAAACAAAATCGAGACTTTGAGACTTCATCCATGTTGTGGCATCAACGTTTAGGCCACATCTCAAGAGAACGATTAAATCGACTCGTAAAGGATCAAGTCTTACCTCCTCTCGATTTCACTGATTTTGGAACATGTGTCAAATGTCTTAAAGGTAAAATGACATTAGCGAATAAGAAAGGTGCCACTAGGAGCTCTAACTTATTAGAACTCATTCATACTGACATTAGTGGTCCTTACCAAATCGCTGGCATAACTGGACATACTTCATTTATCACTTTCATTGATGATTATTCTCATTACATGTACTTGTATCTCATTAAGGAAAAATCTGAATCTCTTACAACTTTTAAAGATTATAAAACTGAAGTTGAAAAACAACTAGATCGTAAAATTAAAGTTGTGAGATCAGATAGAGGCGGTGAATATTATAGAAGACATACTGATGTGGGTCAAGCTCCTGGTACATCTTAGGATTGTCTCAAAAGGCTTACATAGATCGTGTCCTTACACATTATGACATGCAACAGTGCAAACCCTCAGTCGCTCCAGTAGTTAAGGGATATGTTTTCGGTTCATTCCAATGTCCGGCAACAGAGGTTGAAAAGGAGCAGATGGGCCAGATATCTTACGTAGTCGGGAGCCTGATGTATGCTCAAGTCTGTACTCACCCAGATATCGCTTATATTGTTGGAATGCTAGGCCGTTATCAGACTAATCCTGGCCTAGATCACTGGAAAGTAGCTAAGAAAGTACTTAGATATCCGCAAGGGACGAAAGACTATAAATTGACTTATAGAAGAAGTGATCATTTAGAAGTGGTAGGCTATTCTGATTCTGACTTTGCCAAATGTAGAGATGACAAGAAATACACTTCGGGCAATATCTTTATGTTAGTAGGCGGACCTATCCATGGAAGAGTCATAAACAACAGTTAACTTCAACTTCCACAATAATGGCAGAATACATTGCTGTTTATAACGCAACCTGTCATGGAATGTTGCTTAGAAATCTGATCACTGGACTCAAAATCATTAATTCCATTTCTAGACCATTGAAGCTTTACTGTGATAACTCAGCTGCCGTTAGTTTCTCGAACAGTAACAGTTCGACTGGAGCTGGTTTATATCTCGCTACAAAGTACTTGTTCGTGCGTGAACGAGTTGAGGAAAGTAATCTTTGTATTGAGTATATTAGTACTAAAAATATGCTTGCGGGTCCGATGACTAAAGGTATCCTACCTAAAGTTTTCAAAGAACATGTTTCGAATATGGGATTTACTAAAGACCTTATTTAATAGCATATTGTACTTACTTATGTTTGAATTAATGAAATTTCCTCAGTTTGATTTTGTATGTCTCTAACATATGTTCTGCCGGTGTAATGACATATAGAAAAATATAAATACAACTCAAACGCTAAAGGGCTTATTTTCATATTTTGATCATAACTGTTAGGTTTTAAATTGAGGCCTGTAGTATGACTAATGGGGGTCCTGAGTCGAATGATGATTCAACGGTTGTATTTCTCTGCTACGGTTCTTGGTTTAAAGCTAAAATGAGTGTTGATCCTGATCAGGCTTATTCTAATACTCATGATAAATGATTACTCGGCTAAGTGGGAGAATGTAAGATTAAATATATTATTTGTAATATTTAATCATGTAGCCATTATAATCATTTATATTATAATAGATCAAAATATATTAATCCTATTATATATTAGTTGGTAATTGTTGATGGACCAAATTACCCTTAATAACTAATTATGGTTTCCTTCTGGGTGTATATATAAGAAGATGATTAGAGAGGTTTAGGGTTAGATAATTACAATAACATCATTATCATCAAAGTCGCCACCCACCTCTCTCTCCATAACCTAAACCGAATTCATCCCTAGTTCGGTTCTTACCATCATAATTTTACACCCTAAGGAGGAACATATCACATTGACAAAGATGTTGAACTCCATGGCTGCGTCTCTGACTGGATTCTCTGCTGGCCTGTCTGCCATCACAGGTATTTCTTTATGTTTTCCATCATGTTTAAACAGAACTAATAACACAAACTCATAAAAACAATGTACTATATAAATAGACTTCTCAATTACATTGAACATCTATTTCATAATATTTCTTATCGTAGGTTCATATTTGCTCGTTCATTATCAAAATATTTTCGCATAGCTTTCGGGTCAGCTTTTTTGTTTGATGATCCTCTTCAATACGTAACCAATACTTAAACTTTAACACCTATTGATAAAGCCGAGTAAAAAAATGCACTAAATAATAGAAAAAAATGAAAAAATGTGTATTATCCTAATAATATAATAATGAACAACTACACACTTTTATTTCACTTTAACTCAAATTTCATAAACACAATGACACCTTATGAAAGTATTTGGAACAATAAAATAATTACAATATATATATATATAATATATATATATATATATATATATATATATATATATATATATAATTTTATTCCTTTGTTGTAGAAATCTAATTTTTGTATATAAAATTATGATAACACTAAGAAATAATATATATTAATTTTTTTTCGTCGCGTGTTGCGACGAACGAGTAAATGATAATGTAAAATAAACGTAATTTGAAAAAATGCATGTTGTTTAAAAGTCAAACCATTAGAATGGTTTAGTTTATTATCATATCGTTTTATGATACCAAATAAATACTTTATTTTGAGTAAAACTTCGTTTTTAACAAAACTTATACTAGAATATTAAGAAAAATTAAAAACAATTACGTACTTAAGTTTTTAGAAAAAAGTTATAAACGAAAATTATTAAAAAAGTATCAAATTAATCAATCGATAAATTAATATATATCGTTTTATAATACTAAATAAATACTTTATTTAGAGTACAACTTCGTTTTTAACAAAACTTATAACAGAATGTCAAGGAAAAAATCAATTAAAACTACTTACTTAAGTTTTTAGAAAAAAGTTATAAACGTAATTTATTAAAGAAGTATTAAATGAATCGATAAATTAATATATATTTAAAAGAAGGAAATAGAATTATTAAAATAAATGGTAAAGGAAATATATAGTTTTAAAAAGAAAAAATAGAATATGTTATTAAAAGTTAATATAATAATAAATTATATAATATGTCAAATAAAAAATTTTAAAAAAACTATATGTTATTATAAAATTATACAAATAAAGTTGAAAGTGAGTATGAATAATGGCTTGATTTTTATAATAATATATAGTGTTTCTTTTTCAATAAATAGTAATTTTATTTTTATAACAATATTTATAGGCTTTTTTCATACTTTTATTATTTTTATATTACAATAGATAACGATTATATTTACTTTTAACCTTAAACGTATTTCATTAATTTTAATTTTTAATTATTTTTTTAATATTACTGATATCGTCTAAACAACATTGGTGCATGTATCGTATAACATCATCGGTATAGTTTTTTTTATTATTAACATCATCATCTGCCTATTATTATTGTACGATTCGATAAAAGTTCTACTCGAACAGGTCATACATAGTTGATTTTTTCTATCATTACAACCGAATATATACTGACCAAACAAAATCATATTCAAATAGGTCATATATCGTTGATTTTATTAATCATCAGAAATTGAACATATACCGACTACACAACATCGGTATTCGAACGAGTCATATATAGTTGATTTTTTTGTTGTCATCACAAACAAACATATAGTGACCAAACAACACCGGTAATGGTGCCGTATTTCTTTTTATAGAATTCTCGATGTAGCGATATAAAAATTCATTGAAACAAATCAATATTCGCAATAAAGTAATTTTTGATATCGTAAGCTATATCGAGTGTTTGTACGATACTTGTATCGTAATGGACCGATACCGACCAAATAACAACTGTACCGGTATGGGTATTCGTTTTTATGGGTTTACAATCGATTTAAGAAAACATGTCGATTGGAAACTATTGTTATACCGAGTGCCGGTATAGTATTGGTATTACAATAAATCAGACCGATAATAACTAAGGACCCGCAACAAAACACGCGAAAATCCCTCTACTTTCTATAAAAGAGAAATGACCACTGATGTAAGAAATTTGTGATCTGTCAAAAAGACTTATCCTCATAGTGAGACACTTTGAAGCACTAATTGGGCCATAGGCAAAACACAAAACCGAAAAGTTTTGTCCCGCCCATATTCAAAAACAATCCAACCATTTAACAGAGACCCAACAAAGGTGCCACCAAGACACGTACTATGAGACATTGAGACCCTTATTTAGACCCTCATTTACACTACACAAAAGCTGATGCAACATTTAATAAAATGTCTAAACATACCTTCTTCCATGCTATTCCCATCTAAACCAAAAACATGGGATATACTTTCAAGTGGTTCATTTACTACACTACACTTGAAGTGAAGGAACCTAGTTTAAACAAACTTTGAGTTTTACTACATAGTTTACAACTTTACATAGATTTATAACAAATCCAAGATGGTAACCAGATAGATAAAAAAGAGACTTTAGATGCCACAAGCTAATACACTAACAAGGTTTAAAAAAATGAGTTTCAAGGTGTTTTCCGTTCGTTGCATGAGGCGTAATCCTCAGGCGCGAAAGCGTAAGCCCAAGGCGGAATTAATATATATATATCTATTATAGATCTTATAAAAATAGCAATACTAACTAAATTCATCGTCAAATTTATCAAAATAATAAAAACACACATAAAAGGACATAAATTGCTTGAAAATGACACAAAAAATCAAAAACAAATATCAAAACCCCTTGAGGCGCACCTGAGACGTAGCCTTTTTAGCGCCTCAGCCCCCTCTAAGGCACACAAACATATAAACACCTAAGGAGCGCCTCACCTTAGAATCGTTTTTGGCCGTTTCGCCTTGAGGCGCGCCTCGAGACGCACGCCTCAACCAATTTTTTAGATGTAAGTGTTTTTAGAAAAAAGCATGTTGAAACACATTTCATAACAAGCTAATAAAGTTGGTGAATTTGAAATGCTTACCAATATCTATGAAAGTTTAATAAGTTTTTTAATTCAACATGCCATGATCTACTCTTTCCAATCAAGTCTTCTTTTTTCCTAATGAATATACAAAGTTTTAATACATTAATTAGCAGTACTCCATGATTTGAAGTACATAATATAACTTAGCCGTTATAATGAATTATTGTCTAACTAGAGTACCTGATTTGAAAAATACAACTGTTGTAAAACAATTGTTTATTAGCAATCAATATATAACTACAATAAACATGAGAAAACAAGACTACATAGATCATATAGAGAACAAGAACATGAAAAATAAGGGAATGAGAATCATTCTCATTGATATTAGCATTATATACAAATGCCAATATATAGACGCTATGACATTGAGACAAACATAAATGTAATATGGGAGTTGGTAATGTGGATAGTCACTAATAAATAATATATTCATAACACTCCCTCTTGACTATCCACACATGATAAAAGAAAGGGGTACATTATTCTTTCAGCACGCTTGGAGATCCTGCCCCGTTAAAAAACTTGTCTAGAAAACCCAATGGGACAAAACCTCAGTAAAAGAAAAAGAGTACAACGCGTATTGTCTTCCCCTGATACTTCTAGATCAGGTGTTGCCTCGTTAAAACCTTACTAAGAAAACCCAATGAGATAAAACTTAGTGAAGGGAAAAGAGTGCAACTTGTATAAAACTCCCCTTATTATAATATGTAACATTTAAGTAACAGATACAAATCTTCTATGAAGGTTGCTGAAAACTTTTGTAGTCTGCGATTTGTCGCTTGATCCCTTCATGTGCATTCCTTTAATGAATATTAATTTATAATCTTCTCTAGTTGCCTCCTTTTGTAAGTAGATCCCGTAAGATCCATGAATGTGTTTTATTACATTTCATGCATTTACAAAACTAACCAAACTTGTTGAGGGGTTAGTAAAATATGAACCCATATTGTTTGTTCCTTAAGAGTATAGAAAACATAAGTTTTACCCATTACATTGTTTCCTCATTGTACAGCATTATATCTTGTCAATAAATTCATTAGATATGTTCTTGAATAACTAGCAAGATTGTAACACCCTGTAAAATCGTGTCCAATAGTATAGCAACACGTGTTATATTTTTATTTTTAGTCTATTAAAGACTAACAGGGACTAAAAGTGTCAACATGCTCAAACTAAGTCTCTAACTGATCTTCTGATGTCAACATTCATAAACCAAGCCTCTTAAAGACCATTAGTATCATCATGCTTAAATCATAGCCTCTGAGTGGCCATTAGTGTCAACATGCTAAAACTTGGCCTCTGAGTGACCGTTGTGTCAACATGCCCAGCCTCTGAGTGACATCGGAATCAACATTCTTATAATGAGCCTCTGAGTGATCTTTTACGAAGTCCTAACTCTCATATGTCCCATTTGTTGGACAAGAGGGATTAAATACGTAATTATATAAAAGTTGGACATTGGAGGGATTAAAAGTGTCAACATGTTAATTTATACCTCTGAGTGACCTTTTAACTAACCGAGAGCTCGACAATGTCCGGGCATAATCTTGGGTACGCCAAACATTGGCTACAGAGGGCTAAAAGTGCTAAAAATATGTTTTAGGAGGTTTAAGAGGTTTTATAAGTTTAGGGGCTAAAAGTGTCAAACTTTGAAACTGGCTTATGGGCGCTCGCGGGGGCGGAGAGGCAGGGCCTGTGCTCTCGCGGCTCGCCAGAGACCTGTATCTGCATAAAATTTGCCTTGGCCACCACACAAAGTGCCAAAAACCATTTTCTCGAAACCATGGATTCCCAAACAGGCTATGCCACGTTTTGGGACACTTGTAAGCTCCCTCTTACACCTCTTAACACATGGCATCACCTCCTTCAAGCTCTCCAACTATAATAGGTGCAAAGGTTTAACCTATGAACTTTCAACTTTCTCATTTTCAACTCTTCTCCCTCCTCTAGAAGTTTCTAACTGAAAGGAGCATCCAACTTAGTTCTCTTGCATTCTAGGAACCTCTTGTAAGTGTTCCTTGCTCTTGCATTTTCGTTTATAGGCTTTTATAGCCAAAAGTCAAGCGTTTTATGGAAACACCTTGACTTTCGGTTAAGACCATTATGGTCCAGCCATTGTTCGAAATGAACATGGCTAAGTGATCGTAATAAGGTAGCTGTTAGTCCTTATAAAGGCACATCCTGCAAAGGTTTAACCTTTGAACTTTCACCTTTCTCATTTTCAACTCTTCTCCCTCCTCTAGAAGTTTCTAACTGAAAGGAGCATCCAACTTAGTTCTTTTGCATTCTAGGAACCTCTTGTAAGTGTTCCTTGCTCTTGCATTTTCGTTTATAGGCTTTTATAGCCAAAAGTCAAGCGTTTTACGGAAAACACCTTGACTTTCGGTTAAGACTATTATGGTCCAGCCATTGTTCGAACTGAACATGGCTAAGTGATCATAATAAGGTAGCTGTTAGTCCTTATAAAGGCACATCCTAAAGATCACGTTTGCTAGACCAACTGACAGGTCAAAGTTATGATATTAAAAAGTCAAATAGGCCATTTTTCGGAAAAATCATAAATTAATCTTATATATGTTATGAAACCTGTTTTGACACTTAAACAAGTTGGTAATAATTATTAGAACATGTAAGAACATGTTCGGTTCGTCAATTTCAGTTCTAGGGTTGGTTCGCAACCAAAAGTTGCGAAGTTTGACTTCTACTTTGACTTTCAATTCTGACCCGATTTAGATTAGTTAGCTACTGATCTAAAGTTACATTATGATCATAATGTAATGTAGCATAACCCTCTGAGGTTATATGCATGATCATAATCAGAATCTAAGTTTATGCACAAGTTCCGCAATTATGCCATTTTGACTAAAATGCCCTTTTTGCATAAAATAAGGTTTAAAAGAATGAACTTGAAAATAAGTTTACTACTGATGTAATAAGTAGGATTATTTGGGATGTTAAATTAGATTATATACTGAGTTTATAAACAAGTCCTTGTAGTATGTCGGTAAATGACTATAAAGCCCTTATGGCTTATAAAATGGTTTTAATCGTATCTTTTCAAGGTAAACCTTTCTCCCACTGATATGTTATATTAAATAACATATCTAAGACATTTTAATCTAACCCTAACATCAGTTTTCGCTAAAAATCGCATGAATCGTCATTTTACGACATAAGCGTCGTTTCGGCACATAGTATGGTTTTAAACCATAACTATCAACCAAAACTTGTTACCTACTGATTTTAAAAATTATTTTAAATATTTATACAGTAGGTATTTGATATGAACTCAGAATCCCAAATAAATTGTAAACTATGTGTAAAATGACCAAAATGCCCCTTTGGTGCATAGTTTGGTCATAAAAGATAAATTACACATATAATTGATATCCTACTGATATTATATCATAAATAAATTATTTTTCCAGAAAACTTATGATTATAACATTTAATTATATTCAAGTTCCTTTTATAAGGTATAAAATTACCAAAATGCCCTTACGAGGCATGGTTTCGTTTAAAAAACTTAACGGGCATATAAGTTGATATCTTACTGATATTACAACTTATTTAATGTATAACGGTATATAGAACTTGTCCATGACTTATCCGGTTACCAATTATCGCTTATAAGCATACGGTTAATTATAGTAACTAGTTTACGCAATTTAACCAAAACGGGTTTAACCTTATCATTTTAAACTCAAAATCCAGAATGTTAATTGTTTACCCTTTTTATACAAGTCAAAGTACTTGTCGGGTTTAAACTACATTCTATACGATCATCGTTTAATCAAGCGTTATACATTTTGATCCTGTACATTACTCGGTCTAAGTCTATGACTTAAAAAAGACCGTTGGTATTTAATTGGTTAGCTTATGCCATAATTCAGACTAGAGCCTTTCGGTAAATGCTATCTACATTTAGCTCATTTTGAATACGGCTGAGTTATAATCTTGCATTTTAAACAAGGCTAATTCAGGTAAATACTCTTGACTTATTTTCCCTATACGGGCTTGGGATACGGTAAACTATTACCGCTTGGTCGGAAATGGGATCAATCGAATGCCGGATTGTGGCTAGTAAATCCGCGTATTCCGTTTTAATCAGTTTTGTTTGATAACTTAAACATCGCAGGTTAAATTACCGTGTCCTGGAAATCCTCGGCTCATTACATTAGATAATGGCCACGACCTTAGCGCGGGGTGTAGGCATACACCTGATAGACGCTCAAATGCAAATTACCCTAGACGTTGGGGATAACTCCTCTGTGAGTTCTAAGTGGTGTGTATTTAATCATGTCTCGGTCTCTATACTGAGCCCTGTATGTATGGACAAACATGTGAATCTGTTAACAAGGTTACAAAGTTACTTTTCCAAGTTATAAAAGATTTGTGCCCTGTGCACTTAAATCTAATTTCAAAATATTTTCAAAATGAGTCAGTCGGGTGTATTTACCAGCGAAAGCTGACGTATTTTCAAAAGACTAAGCTTGCAGGTTCAATACAAAATAAGCCGGAAGCTGCTTGGTAGTGAAATAAGAGGATCTTGCAAATCCTTAGATCTGCCCTAAGTTTTATATTCTTTCTTTGTACATTTTATGATCCGCCTGTGGATCCTATTACGAGCCTGTATATTATTTTGTATTTCGAACATTCGGTTTGTAATAGTAATTTTAATCCAAGACTTCCATTGTGCCGTGATTAATTGACAATGATGTTATCAACTGACGTCACGATACTCCCCACCCGGGCCCACCGGTGTATGGATTTAGATTGAGAATCCGGGGTGTGACAGGTTGGTATCAGAGCCAATGTTTGAGAGAATTAAACACTATCCTTCTTTTGTTTAATCTCAAACTTACATGAGCATATTCCTTAGACTTCTGAGTCTAGGCATTGACCTAGGATTACTCATTTCATTATTATGTTATAAGTATTGTTTTTGAATTGATTTTAATGGGAAAATACCGCCACGTGTACGAGGACGAGGAAAAGGACCCATGAGGGGAGGACCATCAGGACACCTCCCTTCACATCCCCATCACCCGAACCCCTATGAGGACTCAGGAGATTCATGGCCATTTGCCCTACATTCGCCTACCCACACTCAAAGTTCTTACCACTCGTACCGTTCGCACCACTTTCACCACTCCCATCACTCTCATCATTCTTACCATATGAGTTTCATACAAACCAATATTTAAATACACCTCCAGCCGATCAAAATCAGTTGGACCAACCAAACCCCATGGACGAGGACTCCGACCTGGAGATGCCACCGTCGGGATCACATACGCATCCCAGAGGAATATTAAGCGATTCGAACTCTTATACCGGATTGCCTTACCAAGGTCCTAATGAGTGGGACCAATATTGGAACCAATTTACCTTTGCCAATACTCCTTCCCATCACTCCCAACCACCTCTCGTGCAAGAAGATGTGCACATGGAACCGGTGGAACAACCCCAATCGCCACCAGAACCACCAAGGAGGAAAAGAGGAGCACGTATGTGGGTATGTGTAGGCCAACAGTCGGGATCGCTGCCACCTTTGCCCAAACCTTACCCAACTATTCATGAGGACCCAAAAATGGGTGGACCCTCTAACACCTTACCTGTGGTAGAACCAACACCAACACCTACAGTTCAACAACTACCATCGGGTTATAGTAACCCAATCCCCATATATCCAGATACGTCTGGATATGATCCTTTTAACCCGTCTACACCAGTAGACTATCAAGCATGGTCTCATGAACCTTACATGCAAGCGGTCATGCACAACACACTTTACCCGTCTCCTTTTCCACCTTCTTATCCACCGACTGGATATCCAACTTATGGGTACCAACATTCGGTTATGCCGCAACCACAACCTCCGCCACCACTTGAGGCCATTAATGAAGCCTTAGAAAGAATGAAAGAAATGCAACAACAAGCAGAGAAAACGGAGAAGAAGACGAACAAATTCTTCAAGAAACTCTCCAAGCTGGTTAAAGGAAAGAAGGACGAGTGAAGTCTCTTCTAATATATGTTAGTACCTGTGAGGACATTGTTATTTCTTTAGTCCCTCGGTGGACATTTTGTTTTCTGTAGTCCTTGCATGGACAATTTATTTCATTTTGTTACTAGTATTGTGATTTGTATTTGGAATTTAATGAGGTATTTTTGGAAATTTAAATATGTATTCATCCTCTTCAAACGAGCGTCTCGATTTTACTCGAAATTTATGCTCTGCGATATAATTCCAAAAGATCTTAATGGTTTTGATTAGCCAAGTGGCATAGACCACATAATTGGCCAACATTATAAAAGATAGTTAAGGACGTAAGGCCTTCTATTAGGATAGTTAAGAGAAGATATCTTTCTGTTCAGAGGTGGTGGACTTAAGTTCAAGCTTCCAAGTCGTTAAGGTCAATGCGACCGAGACTATTAGTGTAACATACGTCGTAAAACGGGTTCCAAAATCCGCTACGTTTAAAATTCAAGAATTTATTAAATGTTTCGTTACGCATTATTTATTTTATAAATTTTGTTAGTAAATTTTTATGGTTAATAAATAAGTTAAATAGTTAAAATATTAAATAACTAAGAAGTAGTAGTAGTATATAATAATAATAATAATAATAATAATAATAATAATAATAATAATAATAATAATAATAATAATAATAAACAAAGGTTAATAATAGTAAAAAGAAATGAAAAAGGGCAGCCGGGTTTCGAACCCGGGTCCCCATCACACACACACACTCCACACCACTGAGCTACACACACTATTCTGTTATAAACTTAAATCAAATAACATATATAACAAAATAACATTCAAATCCGAATTCAAGAGCAAACACTGGTAACGACAGTAACCTCCAAATCTAATCAAACCTTGTTTTATGATCGATCCGAAACTGAAGAAACTGTCCTAATAAATGTGTTGAAACAATCATTGAATCAATTATGATTGAATTAAGTTCATAATCGAAATTTTATTTAAAACCGAAAGCAAAATTTGAGCTAATCTTCAACTATAAATAGTGACCTTACAATCATTCAGAATTCGCTTACACTGGCAAATTAACCTTCTGCTCAAACTCCCTCTTCAATTCCCGTTTCGCCGAAGTTCTTTGTCGCCGGAAAATTCTGGGTAATTGCCAGAAGTGACGCTGGAATCTCCAGTCGAAATAGCGGCTCTCATCTGTTCGGTACAAAACTATCTTCCAAATTTTAATTTATGGAATTGTATGTATACTGCTCAAATCGAAGAAATCCATATGGTTATATATAACAGTCGGGTTTTGGGTTTTGTTATAGGAAGAAGATGAAGTGTATATAGAGTTTAAATATAATTAAAATCGGGTTTTTAGTTGGGTTAGACACACAGTCCAGTGGTGGACTATGTGCAAACACAACACATATGTCCCTGGTTCGAGTCTGTGTGCATACGAACCGTGGGTCTCAAGTTCGAGCCGGGTTATTGTAACCGGTTTTGGCCATTAAAAATCTTTATAAATAAAAAAAAATATAGTTAAGCTATATAAAATTAAAATAGAGTTTATTTCGGGTTAAACACGTAGCTCTGTTAGTAGAGCTGCGTGCACGTATACGGGAGGTCACGAGTTCGAACCTCACACGATTGCTAAATCCATACGCTATCCACCGGTTAGACCCTGACAAGGGTTAATATTTTTAATTCTTATTTTCTTTATTTTTAATTCTACAAATCCCCAAAAATACTCAAAAATAAGACTTTTCAAGTTTTAAAACGGTAATAAATACTACAAAAATAAATCTAAAAAAATCTAATAAAAGGCATTAATTAGAAACATTAACTTCAAATAAAAACTTATTTATTTATCGAATTATTATGTGAGTATTTAGTTTAGTTTCCCTCGTAGGTTATATCCTAAATCGTGCGGCATCGCTATCAATTCCAAGAAAACGCACCCACTGTGATTGAATTCTTACAAATTTCCCTTTTTATTCATGTTTTGGGATGTATCATGTGTCGTTACATATTTTGTTTATTTAAATACTTGTGCTATTACCTTTATATGATCTAACGTGCTATGTACTTTTATTTATTGTATCGTGTGGTTACATTTTTGTCATTTGCCTGCAAACATTCACATTAGGCCCATCAGTTCCTCGTTGGATACGAGTTGAGTATCGCATGCCTCACTAGATCGGCTTTGTTTGATTGAGCCTTGATCTCACAGTTCATCATTTGTCATGCTTGTGTGTACATTGTTTGATAATATGTGGTTTGTGGTTAGATTTACATACACGTATGCTCGTATTTGGTTTATGCACATTTTTATTAAAATAACCAATTAAACTATATCTTTCAAATAATTAAACGGGATTCACTTGCCAACTTTTGTTGACCCAAAACTCTATTTTTACACATGATACATGTGGATAGGTTGAAGCAAGGAACACATAGGAATTTGCCTTAGAAGAAAAATAAAGAGTTCATGAATGATGTGTCTAGAACATGTTGCACTTGTATGTTTGTTGTAATTTCTCCTTTAAATTGGAAATAATAAATATGAAACTTTATTATAGTAAATGTCATGAGCTTTGATGAAAACCCAATCATGCCCCGACTACCATTTCTGTTGCGGGTCAGGGTGTGATAATTAATCAACCATTAAGGTACTCTTATGTTAACATTCAGGAATGTTCAAACTCTTGGTAGTGTGACTTGAGGAACCACACTAGCCTTCAAGGTAATGGACTATGTCCTAACCTTATATAGCATATGTGATCAAATTTGATCCCGGCTAATATCATCAGTTAGATGATTAAAACATCCATTAGTGATGTATTGCCCTAGGGGCTCTAATTAAACATCCATTAGTGATGTATTTCTCTTGGGTTTATGATTAAACATCCATTAGTGATGTATTGCCCTTGGGGCTATGATTAAACATCCATTAGTGTTGTATTGCCCTTGGGGCTATGATTAAAGACATCCATTAGTGATGTATTGCCCTTGGGGCTATGATTAAACATCCATTAGTGATGTATTGCCCTTGGGGCTATGATTAAAAACATCCATTAGTGATGTATTGCCCTTCGGGCTATGATTAAACATCCATTAGTGATGTATTGCCCTTGGGGCTATGATTAGACATCCATTAGAGATGCAGGCTAATGTGCCATATTTTATGTCCATTAGTGACATGCCAATGTGCCATATTTTATGTCCATTAGTGACATGCCAATGTGCCATATTTTATGTCCTTCGTGACAAGCTTATGAGCTAAATATAATTATCAATTATGACAATGACAGTTGTGACAATGCGATCCATTGTCCAATAATATATGGACTATGTCCAAATTGTAATTTGCCTTTGATGGTCCTTTTGAGACCTAGGCCAAAATAGATATAATAAGCCTAAGAGTTGTGATGTTATTCACACTAGAATAGGCAATGGATTGTAATATCCAATGTCTGAAGCCAATATGGTTATTAATACAATGGCTAAGGGAAGTTTTATTGGTTTATAGAACCAAAGCCCAAGGAATGGCTAACTCGGATGAGGCACAAAGTAGCCACCGGGATGTTAACTCTAATAATGCAATAAATATAGCCATCAATGATGACAACTTCCAAGCTCACATTGATGCAGCTGTTGAAAAGGCCATGGGAAAGGCCATAGAAAAGCTTAAAGAGACGAGTGTTACTCGCTCTAGACCATTATCGATTACCCCATCCTCAGCTCATAAGAAGAGCTCCGTTCACTCTTCGAATGCAAAGAGTGAACCAAAGAAAATGAATTTTGTTGATAGGTCTCGTTCTGTTAAAAATAGATGTACCTATAAATATTTCGTCTCCTATAAGCCCCGAGATTTTCATGGGGAGAAAGGAGTTGTGGAAACCCTAAAGTGATTGGATGAGATGGAGACAATCGTAGATATCAGCAGCTGTGCTGATAAGGATGTGGTCAAATATGTATCACAATCCTTTAAGGGCGATGCCCTAATCTGGTGGAAGGCTATGATCCAATCTACGAGTAAAGTCCACCTGTACAACTTAGGGTGGCCTAAGTTTGTCGAATTAGTCAATGAATCTTACTGCTCACCTCATGAGGTGGAGAAATTAGAGACAAACTTTTTGTCTCTTTCAATGAACTAGATTGTCGAAAATATGTTTCTAACTTTAACTCCCTATCTAGGTTAGTTTCCTATCTGATCACCCCTGAAACCAAACGCATTGCGCGTTTTATCAATGGGTTAGCTCCTGGAATTAAGGGAATGGTAAAGGCTGCTCAGCCTAGTACTATAGGTCCACTGTTGACCTATCCCTGTCTCTCACCCTTGATCTAGTGAGGTAAAAGTCAGTTAAGTCTGAAACTGACGGGAAGAGAAAGAGAGAAGATGACAACTCCCAAAGGTTTAATAAGAAAAATAAAGGGAGATTCGGGTTCAAAAGAAACCAAGACAAGTTGGTTGTGACACCAACATGCAAGACTTGCAACTGCAGGCACTAGGGACAGTGTAATTATGGTCCACAAGCCAAAACCTTTGGTATCTGTAAGAGAAAGGGCATAAGACCCTTGAATGCAAGGATCTTAAGGATGTCGTCTGCTACGTCTGCAATGAAAAGGGGCATATTAAGACTAACTGCTCTAAGAATCTTAATGGTAATAATGCGAAGCCTGGAGAGGCCAAGAAGGGGAATGCTCGTGCCTTTCAGATGATTGCAAGAGAGGCTGTTAATGACAACAATGTCATAACAGGTACATTCCTCATTAATTATATGTATGCTAGAGTTCTTTTCGATATGGGTGCAGATAAATCTTTTGTTGATCATAAGTTTAATAAACTATTAGACTTACCCATAAGAACTCTAGATAAAACTTATGAGATAGAACTTGCTGATGGAAGTTTAGAAACAGCATCTTCCATTCTTGATGGAGGTTTCATATCCATTAAGAATCATTCAATTCCTATCTCTCTTTTGCCAATGAAATTGGCGGGGTTCGATGTGGTTTTAGGCATGGATTGGTTATCTTGTAACCAAGCTCGCATTGCCTGCGATAAGAAACTCATCGAAATTAAAACCCCATCTGGTGAAATGATCACCATCCTTAGAGATTCACACTATGGATTGCCAGACAAGGTGTTGTTACTTAAGGCATCCAAGTGTTTAAGGAAAGGTTGTGTCATTTACATGGTACAAGTCGCTATAAACAAACCTAAGCCGAATATTCAAGACCTCCCAGTTATTTCGGAGTATTCCGATGTTTTTCCCGAAGAACTACCAGGCCTACCTCCAGACAGGCAAGTAGAGTTTAGAATTGACATCCTACCTGGATCAGCACCCATAGCTAGAGCTCCATACCGACTAGCACCAACGGAAATGAAGAAGTTGAGGACTCAGTTAGATGAACTCTTAGAAAAGGCTTCATTCAGCCAAGTTCCTCGCCCTGGGGAGCTCCAATTCTTTTCGTTAAGAAAAAGGACGGTTCAATGCGGATGTGCATTGACTACCGAGAGCTAAACAAGATAACGATTAAGAACCAATTAAAGCAGAAAATAAAACAAATACCTAAGATAAAACAAAGGCAATGATTTTCTTACGCCACCATATTCATGAGTCCTTGAAAAATGAATATCTCACTATCAAAGATCCACTCGTCCTGTGGACCAATTTGAAAGAAAGGTATGACCATCAGAAAACAGTAATATTACCAAGAGCTCGTTATGAATGGCTCAATTTAAGGTTGCAAGACTTTAAGTCTATTAGTGAGTATAACTCGGCAATGTTTAGAATCACGTCACAATTGATTTTATGTGGTGAAAATATTACTGATAAGGAGATATTGGAAAAAACATTATCCACCTTTCACGCCTCAAACATTGTCTTGCAACAACAATATCATGAAAGGGGCTTCACAAATACAATGACTTAATATCATGTTTGCTTGTGGTTGAGCAAAATAATGAGCTACTAATGAAAAACCATGAAACTCGTCCGGTTGGTACAACTCCATTCCCTGAAGTGAATGTGACAACATATAATTACCAAAGTGGAAGTCACGGACGTGGTCATGGCTATCAACGTGGGCGTGGGTCACGGTCTGGTCGTGGTCATGGCCGTGGACGTGGACGTGGATATGTTCGGGGGAATTATCATGGTGTTCAATTTAAAAACAAAGGAACCCACCAGAAGTTGCATGATTATGAAAACAAATCCAATGATGGAAAAGGTAAAAAGAAAAAAGGAACCCCATCGAATGCATGCTATCGATGTGGAAGTAACAACCACTGGGCTGGTACATGTCGTATAGCCAGACACTTGGTAGAGCTTTACAAACAATCTATAAAAGAAAAAGGAAAAGAAATAGAGACAAATTTTACATATGAATATGGAAATGTCGATATCCCAAGTGGTGAAAAGGACCTTACTAATGCAACTACTCTGGATTATGCTGATTTCCTTATCGAGCAAGCAAAATTGGATTCTGGTGATATCATGGCTGATACCAACCAGTTGGATGCTTGCAATTTTCCTTACGCATGAATGATTATATTTAAAATTATGTTATTTCCTTAATGTTTTATCGAGACATTTTATGGGATTTGTTATGTTTGAACCATATTTATGAAATTTTATTATGTTTTGAAGCATATGGAGTGTTCAACTAAACGTCCTATTAGTGGTGAAGATGTATGTCTAATGGACAGTGCTACTACGCATACGATTTTAAAGAAAAAGAATTATTTATCTAGTTTAATAATGAAAGAAGCAAGCGTTGGTACTATATCCGGTAGAACAAAATTAATCGAAGGCTTTGGAGAAGCTTATGTAGTTCTACAAAGTGGAACTTTGCTCAAAATTAACAATGCATTATTTTCCCCACTATCTCAAAGAAATCTAATAAGCTTTAAAGATATCCGTCTAAATGGATATCATCTTGAGACTACAAGTAAGGGACATGATGAGTACCTTCAAATCACAAGTATGATTCGGGTAAAAAGCATATATTGGAGAAGTTACCCGCATTTTCCTCTGGTTTGTATTCTACTAAAATTGGTGCAGTTGAATCAAATGCAATCATAAACCATAAGTTTATGGATCAAGAAAATTTTATAATTTGGCATGACCGGTTAGGCCATCCCGGATCAATAATGATGCGAAAAATTATAGAAAATTCATGTGGTCATTCTTTGAAGAACCAAAAGATTCTTCAATCTAAGGATATTACATGTGTTGCATGCTCACAAGGGAAGTTAATCACTTGCCCATCACCAGTTAAGGTATGGACAGAATCCTTGAGTTTTTTTAGAAAGAATACATGGGGATATATGTGGGCCTATACACCCTCCTAGTGGACCATTTAGATACTTTATGGTCTTAATTGATGCATCAACTAGATGGTCACATGTGAGTTTACTATCAAGTCGCAATATGACATTTGCACGACTACTTGCTCAATTAATAAGGCTAAGAGCACATTTTCCAGATTATCCCATAAAGAAAATCCGGTTGGACAATGCTGGTGAATTTACATCCCAAACCTTCAATGATTACTGCATTTCTGTTGGCATAAGTGTAGAGCATCCTGTACCTCATGTACATACACAAAATGGACTTGCTGAATCGCGTATCAAGCAACTTCAAATGATTGCAAGACCAATGATTATGAAATCAAAACTACCAGCATCTGCTTGGGGGCATGCGATTTTACATGCAGCAACACTAATTCGCATCAGGCCAACGAGTTACCACACTTCCCTCCCCATTAAAGTTGGTTTTTCGTCAGGAACCAAATATTTCCCATCTAAGGATTTTCGGTTGTGCCGTATATGTTCCTATCGCTCCACTACAACGCACAAAGATGGGACCTCAAAGGAGATTAGGAATATATGTTGGGTATGAATCACCATCGATCATTAAGTATTTAGAGCCATCAAAAGATGATTTATTTACGGCTCGATTTGGTGATTGTCATTTTGTTGAAACAACATTCCCAACATTAGGGGGAGATGAAAAGCAGCTGAAAAATAATGATATAAGTTGGAATGAATTATCATTATCCCATCTTGATCCTCAAACTAAATAGTGTGAACTAGAAGTTCAAAGGATAATTCATTTACAAAGATTAGCAAATCAATTACCAGACGCATTCACTAACCCAAAGAGAGTGACTAAGTCACACATAAAAGCTGCTAATGCTCCAGTAAAACTAAGTGTCCGAAAAGGACAACCACATGTTGGAAATGAGTCTAATGCACGCCTCAAAAGTGGTAGACCAATCGGTTCTAAAGATAAAACTCCTCGAAAGAAAAAAGGAACAAATAACGGAGATGGTCAATTCGAGGTAATGATAATGCTAAGAAAAGAGTCTCCTGAAGAGACACTAGACATGATGGTTCCGGAAGAACCTCAGGTACCTGAAAACGAAGAGATCACAATAAATTATATCATGTCTAGAAAGGTATAGAACCGAAATGAAATCGACGTCGATGATAGTTTTTCATATAACGTAGCGCTAGAAGTAATGGAAAATAATGAGGATCAAGAACCAAAATCTATTGAGGAATGTAAAAAAAAGAAATGATTGGCCAAACTGGAAAGACGCAATTAAGGCAGAATTAGATTCCCTCAATAAACGAGAAGTTTTTGGACCAGTAGTCCCTATACCTGAAGGTGTAAAGCCTATCGGATATAAGTGGGTCTTTGTGCGAAAACGTAATGAGAAAAATGAAATCATACGATAGAAGGCAAGATTAGTAGCACAAGGATTTTAGGAAAGACCTGGGATTGATTATGAGGGTACATATTCTCCGGTGATGGATGCGACAACTTTTCGTTCTCTTGTTAGTCTAGTAATACAAGAAGGGATTGACTTGCGTCTAATGGATGTTGTGACAGCCTACCTCTATGGCTCACTTGATACTGATATTTACATGAAACTACCTGAAGGATTCAAATTGCCAAACTCATGTACATCTAGTTCTCAAGAACATCTTTCAATTAAATTAAACAAATCATTATATGGGCTAAAACAATTTAGGCGTATGTGGTATAATCGCCTTAGTGAGTATTTGTTGAAAGAAGGTTATAAAAATGATTCAATATGCCCATGTATCTTTATAAAAAGGTCAGAATCTGAATACGTTATAATTGTTGTATACGTTGATGACCTGAATATAATTGGACCTCCAAGGGAGCTCCAAAAGGCGGTTGAATATTTGAAAAAAGAATTTGAAATGAAAGACCTTGTCAGAACAAAATTTTGTCTCGGGTTACAAATCGAACATCTTAAGGGTGGAATCCTTGTGCATCAACAAAACTACATACAAAAGTTACTCAAAAGGTTCTATATGGAAAAATCACATCCATTGAGTACTCCAATGGTTGTAAGATCTCTTGATGTCGAGAAAGACCCATTCCGACCTCCGAATGATGGAGAGGAAATTCTTGGTCCAGAAGTACCATATTTAAGTGCAATTGGTGCACTAATGTTTCTTGCTAGTCATACACGATCAGATATATCATTTTATGTAAATTTATTGGCAAGATATAGTTCATACCCAACAAAGAGGCATTGGAATGGGGTAAAACAAATATTTCGATACCTTCAAGGTACAAACGATATGGGTTCGTATTTTACTAATCAATCGACAACAAGTTTGGTTAGTTTTGCTGATGCAGGGTATTTGTCTGATCCTCACACTGGAAAATCTCAAACTGGATTTTTATTCACAAGTGGAGGTAATGCTATTTCATGGCCTTCTGTAGAGCAAACAACCACAGCCACATCATCTAATCATGCAGAAATATTGGCGATTCATGAAGCCAGCCGAGAATGTGTTTGGTTAAGGAATGTAATACAAAACATTTGTAGGTCTTGTGGCATTTCTATGAGAGATGAGGGACCAACAATTTTACATGAAGACAACGCAGCATGCATTGCTCAACTTAAGGAAGGATACATCAAAGGAGACAGAACGAAACACATTTTACCAAAGTTCTTTTTCACACATGATTTGCAAAAGAATGGAGATTACTATCCAACAAATTCGTTCTAGCAACAATTTGGCAGACTTATTTACTAAATCACTTCCGACATCTACATTCAAGAAACTGGTTCATGGGATCGGGATGCGTCGACTCAAGGAGCTTAAATCATCAGGGGGAGAATAATACGCGCTGCACTCTTTTTCCCTTAGCTATGGTTTTCTCCAACTGGGTTTTCCTGGCAAGGTTTTTAATGAGGCAGCATCACCAAGCGTATTATAAGAATGATATATTATTTTGTCACGTGGATAGTCAACGGGGAGTATTATGAATTATTATTATCTTAATGTGGACTACCACATGTCTTCATAATGTGGTGACTCTCCAAGTACTTAACTCATATGTCTTCATAATGTGGTGACTCTCTAAGTACTTAACTCCCATCTTTGTAAGCCTATAAATAGAGGCATATGTAGTTCATACTTCATATCAATAAGAATGAGTTCTTCAATTCTTCTTTCTATCTTTCTCTCTATATAATCTCTATAATTCTTGTCTACATATATCATATATTGGTTGTTATTAGGGCGTTGTTATATAACAAATATATATTTTTATAATAACAATTGCTATTTATGATATTATGAAATATGCTATGTGTGTGTATAACTAAAATAAATTAATAAAAAACAATAACGAGTCCAGCTTAAAAAGCTACATACTAGCTGAGCTCAAGCTTTTGAAAAGAATCTCGAATCACACGGAGCTTGAGCTTTCATAAGTTACACAAGTTCAAGCTTGGCTGTTTACACCCCTACACTTACATCAGACTTCTAACTTTCCATCTTTTATTGTTATTCTCAAACCCATGATGTATCATCCTCATCATAGCTAGTAACATCAGACATCCTAATTTATGTTTGTTGTGTTGGGTTATTCGGTTTGTTTGCGATCAAGGGTCGGCACGTTATCGGGTCGCGGGTTCGTTTATGGGTTAAACTGACCTGTGTCAAGAGTTGTTTGATAGAATCTTATATTAGAATAATGGAATTATACCCATAATCTCAAATCTGCACGTTATTGAGAAATGGTCAAGTTTGAGCAAGTAATTATTTGGAAGTGTACGTTGCATGAAAGAATTAGTCTAGATGTGTACCAGTTTTTAGGATTAAATTAGTATTTTATTGTTATTTATTATTCTCACGTATGGATATGTATGGCTATATATATATAGCTAAATTGTTTAATGAATAAACAACCCTTTTTTCATTCGAAGCTTTCCTCTTCAATATTTGCTATATATTATTTCTATTGCCACATCTCATTCTTTACGTGAGAGTTTAAGTGTGTGATTGTGTGTATTGTGGGGCCTGAACCAACATGTTGTGATACTAAATTAAATATTTATCATCTTTATATTTTCTTTGAAAAAAAAAACAAACAAACAGATAGCATATCGATGATGAGTTGATGCCATGACAAAGCATTATGGGTTTGACTTGAAGATTTAAAGGGAAATTCATTTAATCAAAGCCCTGTACAAATTTTTGTTGGCATATGAACCCTAATTGAAGTCTTAAAAGTTACATAGAAGAAAAAATATCTAAACTAATGAAATGGAATACTGAACAGATTATTAATTCTAATAACAACCCCTAAAATACAACAATACAACTGATCAAACTAAGAATAAAAAGAGAGAGATTACTAAGTTGAGTAGCCAACAACACAATACCCTCAACATCCTATGTTTCTTTTACGTCTGCAAAAAAAAAATATATCCCATACATAATATTATGACAATAATCAACATACAAAAACTGTTAGACCAAAATGAAAGGGCGCGGCGACTCATACAGTTTTCACAATACAAGAAACACACTTATAAAAAGAAAGAAAAACAAAAAAGCAATAAACAATATAAAAATGGGAACAAATGTGGCATTGTATTAGCTATAAGAACATCAATGTGACTAATACATTAGCTCATAAGCATAAAAAATCTTAAAGCATGGAAAGGGGTTTGATGATAATTATGAAGGGGCAGAAAAGAGAAGAATCTTAAAAATGTTTTTAGTGAACTGACACATTGTAAAGGAGCAGGGGCACTGGGACGTGGGGTTCGGCGGTGTAGGGTGGTTCACGTTGATGCGATGGTGGTGCAATGGACAGAGGGAGATAAAGAGAACGCGGGTGGTGGTGGCTCACGTTTGTGTGATGGTGGTGATTGTGTAGAGGGATTACGGATAGCAGTTCTTGGGAGGGAAATTGATTTAGGGTCATGAATAAAGTGAGGATCGAAATTTTGGGTGGCAGGGAACTTGGAGATTTGTGAGCAGGTAGATTAGAAATTAGACTTTAGAAACAGGATTAAGAGGGAAGTTGAAGTTTGGGGGTATTTCTAAGGGGTTTGTATCTTTGAGTTTGATTGGAGAGAAGCTAGAGATTTGATATGAGGAAAATAAAAATAAATTACTTTTTGTTATAAAATAACGGTCTATTAGCAACCAATATACAACTACAATAAACATGAGAAAACAAGACTATATAGATCATGTAGAGAACAAGAACATGAAAAATAATAAGGGAATGAGAATTCTTCTCATTGATATTAACATCATATAAAAAAGTCAATATATAGGTACTATGACATTGATACAAACCTAAATGTAATATGGGAGTTGATAATGTGGATAGTCACTAATAAATAATATATTCATAACACTCCGCCTCTTGACTATCCACACGTGATAAAAGAAAGGGGTACGCTATTCTTTCAGTACGCTTGGAGATGCTGCCTCGTTAAAAACCTTGCCAGGAAAACCTAGTGGGAAAAAACCTCAGCTAAGGAAAAAAAGTGCAACGCGTATTGTCTCCCCATGATACTTCTGGATCAGGTACGTTGCCTCGTTAAAACCTTACTAAGAAAACCCAATGGGATAAAACTTAGCGAAGGGAAAAAGAGTGCAACTTGTGTAAAACTCCCCCGAATTAGTATCATTTAAGCAACAGATGCCAATCTTCTATGAAGGTTGTTGAAAACTTTTGTAGTCTGCGATTTGTCGCTTGATCTCTTGATGTGCAATAATTTAATAAACATTGATTTGTAATCTTCTCTACTTGCCTCCTTTTGTAAGTAGATCCTATAAGATCCATGAATGTGTTTTGTAACATTTCCTGCATTTACAAAACTAACAGAACTTGTTAAGGGGTTAGTAAAATATGAACCCATATTGTTTGTTCCTTAAGAGTATAGAAAACATAAGTTTTACCCATTACATTATCTCCTCATTGTACACTAACGGGTGGTCCATTGGATAACCCTCAAGTGCTTTAAGTCGATCAATATTCCGCACTTAATTTGGTTACTAAATATAATTTGATAACCACGGTGTGTATGGCTTTACAGGTACCGAAGAGCATAAACGAGTGATTTTAACGTGCTTTGATGGGAGCTTGTACTTAGCCAAAAGAAGATGAAGACACAGAGAGTTGATAAAAGAACAACAATGGAAAAACTGCTGACCACCGTAAGCTACGGTGGGCTCCGTAGCTTACGGTGGTGTCTGATCCTTTATGCACCATAAACCAGAAGCTTGGGACCGTAAGGAAAATTTTGACCACCGTAAGCTACGGTGGTCACGGTAAGCACCGTAGCTTACGGTGGCGATCTGCGAGAAAAGTGTAACTGCCCTTTTTAATCGGTTTTGATGAGGCTTTTGGGTGGTCAATCATTGGAAACTTTGTGGCAGAGTTCTAGAGGGTAATTTGAGTTTGTTACTTGGTCCAAGAACAATTTCTAACATTTTGTTTGGTGTTTATGATTCCTATGAACATAACATTTGAAGGTGTGATGTTTGCAAGACCATGAGTGGCTAAACCCATTGTGATCATCATAGGTGGAAGGTTTGCTTGAACAATTGTGTTTTTATCCTTAATTTCTAGAATAATACACTTGCTATGTTTGTAGTTTATTATGGTGTTTGAATATTTGATGGTAAACTGTTGATGGATGTTTTGATCTTAATCTTAATCGTACGTTCTTGGTGTCGTTAACAATCGAGATATCATGGGAGGGTTTAGGGTTGGATATTGGTTAATTGGTCATCGGGTAACAACCTCGCATCTTTGTAATCCGAGTACTTAGTTCCCTTTCATCACGAACAAATAGTCATACACGAGTCATGTCTATGTGATTCTTTCTAGTTGGATTTAAAACACAAGTGTTAATTGAAACCGGAAACTTAGGATGATTACTTGCTTCTAATATGTTTTAACAACCAATAGTTGAATTGGAATTTTTTTAATTTTAAAAGCAAATCACCAAAAATCCCGAATTCATTTTCTTGCATTTAGATTAATTAGTCAATTTAGTATAAACTTAAAATAGCACACATTCCATAAACTCATTGTGTTCGATACCCACTTACCGCTAGCTATTAGTAGTATTTAGATTAAATTTACGTGAGACTACGACTTCACGTCAAATTTTGGCGCCGTTGCCGGGGAAGTAGTGCTCAACGTGTGTTATTTTTGATAGTATAGTTTGTTATTTTCTGGGTTTACACTAGTTGTGTTAGTGTGCAGGTTCTTACAGGTGCATGCATACTAGAGGCTCTCACAAGCTATCACCATTGGCATTTGATCCAGAGATCGAACAAACTCTGCGAAGAAACAGGGTTTTCTACGAGAAAACAAAATCAGTGGTTCACCAACAACCCCTACTACACCAATTTCACCAATTAACCCCATGGATCCATTACCTTCCATTACAAGTCGAACATCACCATCCACACCTTCACCAATTCCTACCACCCATCCTATTTCAACACATGAAGTCAACCCAACCAACACCACATCACCTATAATTACCCAAACCGGACATGTTCCCAACTACAACCCCACATCAATGGTTCCACCATTTTCATCCTTTTTCCTGACTTCCGGTCAATCATCTTCTACCCAACAACAATTACCAAGTCAATTTCCACCAAGTTCAACCATCGTTCATACCTCCTCTACATTTCAACCACCAACCCAACCGGGTTTCCATTATCCATCTTCTCAGTTTGTGCAATCTTCAGTGTAGGAGGAGATGGGTTTGATGACGGGTATGAAGAAGAATTTGGAGGTTACGAAGAAGAGGGGTATTATTATGGAGGCGATGGAGGTAATTTGGGACCTCAAGGAGGAATGGTTCACCAACAAAGGCAACAAATGGAACAAGTTCAAGAAGTGGTTAGGAAACCCACGGGGGTACAACCAATTCTTCCGCAAGGGCCATAGTTTCAAAGACCAATGCCTCTACAACAAGTTCAACTTCAACATCAACAACCTCAATTTCAAAGGCCGATGCAACAACCTCATTATCAACAACAGTTTGCACCTCAAGGGCTAAGGTAAGGTCAAGCGGGTCGATCGAGAATACCATTGGGTGCTCCGCGAAGACATCACCGAGAGGTGGTGAGGGGGATTGAAGCACATTTTAGGCCCCTTATCATTAATAATCCTTCTCCGGTGGTGATACCTCATCACCCGGATGGAAGGACATTTGAGGTTAGAACAACCGCACTTCAAAGTTTGCCTGAAGTACAAAGGGCTAGCAACGGAGGAACCGTACTTCCATTTGGAGACATATGATTCCATTTGCAACACTATTGGAGGGCAAGGTTTTTCTTCAGATGATGTTAAGTTGGCACTCTTCCAATTTTCTTTGGAAGACAAGGCAAAAAGATGGTTCCATACTTTACCATCCACATCAATATACACTTGGGCCGACATGCAACAAAGGTTTTTAGAAGAGTTTTTCACGGCCCAAAAGACTAATGAGGCTAGGTGGAGCTTGAGAAGTTTTTAACAACAACCGGGTGAGATGTTTCATGAAGCATTTGAGAGGTTTAACATGATGCTAAAAGATTGTCCTCATCATGGCATCGCACTTTGGGAGTTATTGAATGCTTTTCATGAGGGGTTGAGTTCGAAGATGCTCGCGAGTTAATGTCAATTACTAACGGTACATTTGGTGCCAATTTTGAGCAGGATGATTGGGCTTTTTTGGAGCAAATGGCGGTCACGTCTAAAATAAAAGCACAATCCTCAAGAAGGGCAAGGCATGTTATTACAAGGCCTCAAGTTTATGCAGTAGATGATGGAGGGGTACAAGCAACCAATCAAGTATATGATATTTGTACAAATTGTAATGAATTGGGTCATGCAGCGGATGTATGTTTGGTAAGTGTGGGTGAAGGTCAAGTTAAGAGGTAAATGCTATTCAAGGGGGTGGTCGTAATTTTAATATGAACTCCAACACATACCACCCCGGGTTAAGGAATCATCCCAATTTTCGCTATGGGAACCCGAGGAATCAAGCCAATCCGAATTTCCAAGGAGCTTAATGAAATTTTGTTCCACACCAACAATATAATCGAGGAAATTTTAGGGGTGGAAATAGTCAAGGCTACCAAGGGCAATTTCAACAAACGGGTGACCAAAGTGGTAGTACGGGTCAAACTTCATCAAGTGGGAATGAAGTTATGGATATGCTCCGAATGATGCAGCAAGACATGCAAAGGAGAAATCAACTTGATGAAGCACAAATGCAAAAGGATGAGGTTCGTGACAAAAGCATCCAAACATTAACCACTCAAATGGGTCAACTTGCAACGAGGTAGCGGAGTTGAAAAAAGGTAAAGGCCAACTTCCTAGCGACACTAAGGTAAATCCTTCCCATAGTTCTTCGCGTAATATTCCTATTAACCATGTTAGTGTCTTAAGAAGTGGTAAAGAATTTAAGGCAAACTTGTCACCGGGTTTGGTTGATGGGGTGTTGAAGATATTATAGAAAATGAAAGTGATGAGGAAGAAGTCTCACCATCATTTGTGTCTAAGGACCCTATTGTTGAAAAGGTAATTCAAAAACCAGGGTTGGATGAAAGTTTAAATAATAAAAATGAAGAAGGGGGACTAAGTCAAGTCCCGTTTCCATCAGCTTTAGTTGACCCGGGTAAGAAAAATTTTATTTTAACAAGGGGTCCTCAAAAAGAGTGTAACATTTGTCGAAAAACGGGTTTTCCAAACCCGCTTCTTTTATTAATCGAATAATCAGTTTTAATTCTTGTTGCTCATTTAATGCTTATTTTAATTTTAAACAAAACATAACTAATAAACATTTTAGATTATGGAAATTAAAATTGTTAAAAAATAAAATTAAAACAATTAAAAATGAAAAAGGGCTGCCGGGTTTCGAACCCGGGTCAGCCGAAAACTTTAACATCAAACATATAACCACTCCGCCACTAGCTGACTTTGTGAAATCTAGGAAACAATTAAAACATATGTGCAACCGCGAATCAACCTGTTTGCGACAAACTGAAACCGATATCGGCTTCCAAACGTCCAGGACTTTTGAGTGATCGCGGATTCCTGAAAAATAACCGATAAACCGATGTTCTTAATCAATTCGGCCTTTAATGAACTTGAATTCGTATGATGTTCGGGTTTAATAACCGAAATCATTCACTTTCTGAATTACTCCAACAATATCAGTATCTCGCGACTAAAAATCATCCACAGAACTCTCAATTTCACTTTTTTTCTATTGTCAGTTCGTCGGAAACGCTTTTTGAACTCGCAGGACTTTCGCCGGAAAACCGTGTCTTTCATCAAAACGGTAAGTTTCTCAATTCTTTCATCTTCTATCAGCTGTTAGGCTTTTGCTAACTCAAACCTTTCAATCAGAATCAATCCCAGATGACGATATCAGATAATCAACACTCGCCGGAAGTTTTCTGAAAATTCCTAGATTACACTGTGAAACGGTATAATCATTCAAACCTTCTGATAACTCTTGTTTAGTCCTTCAATTCCACAATTAGTTAATCAAAAACTGTTAAGTGGTCAGCTCAGACAAAGTTCATAAAAACAGAGCCGACGACATTGCCGGAGTTCTGAGAAAAGTCATCATTCCAGTATGTTCATTCCCAAAACCTTTCCTATCCGTTACATTTAATTAACGCCTGTTAATTGAATTGAACAAGTTCAGTAGAGTAATCGTTGTCTGGGTTATTATAACGAAGAAGATGAAGTGAGTCTGTATATAAATTTAATATAAATTGGATTATATCTCGGGTTAGACACACAGTCCAGCGGTGGACTGTGTGCAATTGAAACACAGCGATACCGGGTTCGAGTCCGTCCTTATTCCGATTCGTCACAATATTCAGACTTTTTATAAAACCTAAATATGAAAACTTCCAGTTAGTATACAAGAGAAATAAAAACAAGTGTTTTAACCAGGTTAGACACACAGTCCAGCGGTGGACTGTGTGCAACGTTAATCAACAGGTCCCGGGTTCGAGACCTGATACGCACGCCGGTTTGATAGAATTTAAATCCTTTTTAAGAAATGAATTTTGGAATAAATTAAATAGTATATAAATATAATTAAAAACAGAAATATTTCGGGTTAGACACGTAGCTCAGTTGGTAGAGCTGCGTGCACGCGTATGGGAGGTCACGAGTTCGAACCTCACTCAGTGCAAACAATATACACAACCGAACCGGTCAACAAGTCAAAGTCAATGGTCAACGGTCAAACCAAAAAAAAGTCAACATTTTTTTATATTTTTATTTATTTATTTAATTTAAAAATCAATTAAAAATACTTAAAAATAATGTTTTTAAAGTTAGAAAATAACCTTAAACTCACAAAAATAAACCTAAAAACCTTATTAAAATTGTTAATAAAATCCACTTATTTACCGTACCTTTTCGTTATTATTATTTAGGTTAGTTAATCCTCGTCGATCAACCCTCTAAACTCGTGCGCATTCAACATCTTCAACCGAACGCACCCAATGTGAGTGAATCTCTACAAATTCCCCGTTTTAATCACGTTTTTGGGGTGTATCATGTGTCTTATTATTTATTACATTTAAACAATTGTGCATCCATCATATCCATGATCAAATGTGTATCAACTGTTTGTGTGGTTAATGTTTAGATTAAATTTATCATTTTCAGTACATACATTATCATAGGCCGCCGCTCCCCATTACCTATGAGCGTTGAGCTGTTCCCCATTACCTATGAGCGTGAACGAGGCGTTGCCAACATACGATCGACTCCGTTTGATTGAGCCTTGATCGCACATACATTTATCATAGGCCCGTCCGTTCCCCATTACCTATGAGCGTGAACGTGACGTTGCCAACATATACAGTATCATTCATGTTACATATTCATGCAAGGTGGTTTGTTATTGTATGTTATTGTTTGTTATTGTTATTGTTATTGTATGTTTATTTACGTTTGCTCACATATGATTATTGCACAATTTTCCATAATAAATATAACAAGAAATCAATAATAAATGTTTTCTAACAAGGTTCACTCGCCAACTTATGTTGACCCCAAAACCCCCATTTTTACACATGATACAGGTGATCCAGATGCAGCAAGAAACATATAGGATGGCTTAGAAGAATAAACCGGTTTAGACTTTGGATTGTTTAGTTAGTTATTTTCTTTGTAATTGTATGAACATGTTTGTAATATTGAGGATGTAATTTTGAATTTAATAAATATGAAACATATTAGTAAACATCATGAGCTTTGGTGATAACCCAATTATGCCCCGACTCTTATTTCGCTGCGAGTCGGGGTGTGACAGATTGGTATCAGAGCCATGACTATAGGGATATAGGATAGGTTATTAGACCCTTAGAGCCTATACTATAGTTGATTAGAATTTTAAAAAAATTTGTGTGTTAAAAATTTATTGTTACATTCAATGTTATGCAAGCATGTTCATAAGTACATATTATTATACAATGCCTATCATGAATCATATTCTCATCACATATCATATTCATGAGAGCACACACCACATCATTTCCATGATTTTTGCAACGATTTTTGTATTTTCAAATCACATCAAAGTGAGTTCTCATGACGGGCATGTAGTAACTGGAAGGGTACAAGTACCGGTAGTCGGAACGTCCTGTCTAGGCTTGGCATTCGTATAAATCCAAAATAAAGGACCAGTTTGCCTACCTGGGGACTAACGATGAGAGTACGAAGGACCTATTAGGCCAAAGCATGCTATACCAAACGTCATGTGAGCTAACCCCACTTTGAGTTGTCATTGTGTCTACACCTGGACACCTTCCGACCATACATCTCGTAAACATATTTCATGGTTTTCATTCGGGTGATGCGAGTGTTAAACCGCCAATACCAATGTGAATCCTACTAAGCCAATAGCCATGGGGGCCCACATGATTATACAGGCGATGTATGGGGGACATTTGAGGCCCAAACATGAGCAAACCCAAGACATCCTATGGATGTAGTTGCATTATTGATGTTTATGTTATTTTTATTTTTTTAAGACACATGACACCTAAAAAGACTCCATAAACTCACAATCTTCTTATGTATATTCCTGTAGATGTCGGCTAGGCAACAACGAGGGGGTAGAAGGTCAGGAAGGTCAAACGAACGCTTGGCCACCGAAATCGCAAAACAAATGGCCACGATGCTTCCTGACATCGTAGTTCAAGTCCAACAAGCTCTCGCCGCAAATCCCATCAACCCTCCCCAACAAGAAGACCAGAATGTTGACAACCCTCCCTCCAAAAAGTGCTCATACAAACATTTCAAGTCTTGCGATCCCCCGAAATTTGAAGGGACCGAAGGTGTCACTGCCCTCCTCCACTGGTTTGAGGAAATGGAAAACACTTTCCTCAACTGCGATTGTCCCGAGGATCGCAAGGTACGTTACGCAACCGGGAGGTTATTTGGGGTAGCTCTTACCTGGTGGAATACTGAAAAAGGGAATAAAGGAGTCGAAGATGCAATGGCCTTAACGTGGGAGGAGTTAAGGGAAATCATGACGAGACGCTTCTGTCCTAGAAGTGAGATCAAAAAGTTAGAGGATGAATTTCATTCGTTGAAGCAAAAGGAGGCAGATCATACTTCCTACAACAAGAGGTTTTTAGAGTTGAACCAAATGGTCCCTAACTTGTTCACCCCAGTTTACCGCTTAGTCGAACACTATATTCGAGGCCTCCCCTCGAAAATTCAAGACTCAGTTCTCAGCACTTCGCCTGCAACACTTGAAGCTGCTATGGAACTAGCTACCGAACTTACCGAGAATCGTATTCGCAACAGCAAATTTAAGGACGAGAAAAAGAAAGCCCCCGTTGAGGGCCAAACTTCAAACCATTCCACCTCCTCCTCAAAGTTTGCTAATAAGAGGAAACGAAACACTAGAAACTTTGCTGTCACACAAACAAATTTCCCCATCCCTGCTGCACCCATTACCCAAGTTGCCCCTCACCTGCACCATATAAAAGGCCATACTCCGGCCCATACCCAAAATGCAACCGTTGCCAATACCATCACTTTCCTGATCATCCCTGCCAACATTGCACGGCTATGGTCGCGCAGGTCACACCATTCAAACCTGTCGGGTACCTCAGCGAACGAACCGCCATCAGCCCTTAACCCAAACCCACCATCAGATAGTGGGTCAAGCCCAACAACCTCTACTACTACCACCTACCCAACATGTACCCCAATCCTACTACCAATCCAACTATCCCATGGTGCAACCTATGCGGGCTTGTTACAATTGTGGAGACCCAAACCACTTTAGAAACACTTGTCCACGCTTGGTGAACATTATACATGCTCAAGCTCAAGCAAATCCGGTGAATCAAGCTAACCAAGCTCCTCCACCTGCTAGAGGAAGAGCTTTCAACATCAACGCCAATCAAGCTAGGACCGACAACAACGTGGTTAACGGTACGTTTCTCATCAATGGTAGTTATGCATCCATGTTATTTGATACTGGCGCGGATAAGAGTTTTGTGTCCTTAGAATTTAAACCCATCCTCAACCAAACTCGTGATAAACTCATGGAATCCATAACGGTAGAAGTTGCTGACGGAAAACCGGTTTCATTAAACTCTATTATACGCAATTGTACTCTCACTCTAAACGATCACGATTTTCCAGTTGACCTCAGTCCTATGAAGTTGGGAAGTTTCGACATTATAATTGGTATGGACTGGCTCAGCCAACATCATGCTGAAGTTGTATGCCGTGAAAAGTTTATACGCATTCCTCTTACAAACGGTCAGACTCTACGAATCTTTGGAGAAACCCCTATCGAAAGGGCTCAAATTAATGTCCTGTCTTCAAGCCCGAAAATATCTCCGCAAGAATTATGTCGCATTTCTAACTCATGTCGTCAAAAAGGGAACCAAGGAGAAGAAACTCGCAGACATCCTAGTAGTAAAAGATTTTCCACAAGTTTTCCCCGACGACATTTCAGGACTTCCTCCCGTGAGAGAAGTCGAATTCCGCATTGATTTTATACCTGGAGCTACACCAGTTGCAAAATCTCCTTATAGGTTAGCCCCATCCGAAATGAAAGAGCTAGCCAGTCAATTACAAGAGCTGACTGACAAAGGATTCATACGTCCTAGCTCATCGCCTTGGGGTGCACCTGTCCTTTTTGTGAAGAAGAAAGATGGAACGTTTCGCATGTGTATCGACTACAGAGAACTCAACAAGTTAACGGTCAAGAACCGCTACCCATTACCTCACATTGATGATCTTCTTGACCAACTTCAAGGCGCCAGCTGTTTTTCAAAAATCGACCTTCGTTCTGGTTATCATCAACTCAGAGTACATGAAGAAGACGTCCCAAAGACCGCCTTCCGAACTCGTTATGGTCATTATGAATTCATGGTCATGCCATTTGGTCTAACCAACGCTCCAGCTATCTTCATGGATCTAATGAACAGAGTCTGCAAACCCTATCTCGATCGCTTTGTTATAGTCTTCATCGACGACATTCTCATTTACTCAAAGTCTAAGTCTGATCATGAACGACACCTTCGACTCATCCTTACACTCTTAGGGAATGAAAAGCTCTACGCCAAATTCTCCAAATGCGAATTCTGGTTAAAAGAGGTACAATTCCTTGGACATGTCGTCAATGACAAGGGAATACATGTCGACCCCTCAAAGATCAAAGCAGTACAAGAATGGCAAGCACCACGTACACCTACCGAAGTAAGATCATTTCTTGGTTTGGCTGGTTATTATCGCCGTTTCATTGCAAATTTCTCTCGTATTGCTGTACAACTCACGGCTTTAACTCATAAAGGAAAATCCTTCATATGGGGACCCAAACAAGAAGAAGCCTTCCAAACCCTTAAACAAAAACTCTGTGACGCACCTATCCTCACTCTTCCTAAAGGTTGTGATGACTTTGTGGTGCAAGGACTAGGCTGTGTTCTAATGCAAAGAGGAAAGGTGATAGCTTATGCTTCTAGACAACTCAAAACTCATGAGAAGAACTACACCACCCACGACCTAGAACTTGGAGCCGTTGTGTTCGCTCTTAAGATATGGAGATATTACCTCTACGGTAATAAGTGTGAAATATACACTGACCATAAGAGCCTCCAACATATCTTCAACCAGAAGGAGTTAAACATGAGGCAACGGAGATAGGTTGAACTTCTTAATGACTACGACTGTGAAATTCGGTATCATCCTGGCAAGGCAAACGTGGTAGCCGATGCACTCAGTCGAAAGGGTTATGCGAACTCCATTCGTCTTCTATGTTCGCAAATCATAACCGACATCAAAGATCAAATTCGAGAAGCCCAACATGTTTCAGTAACGGAAGATGACGTACGAAAGGAGCTGTCCTGTGGAGCTGAACTTAAAATTGAAACTAAATCCGACGGTATTCTGTACTATCTAGATCGCATATGGATTCCTGACCACAACAACCTTCGTGAATTCCTTATGAATGAGGCACACAAAACACGATACTCTATACACCCTGGAGCGACAAGATGTATCAAGACCTTCGATACACCTACTGGTGGCCTGGAATGAAAAAAGATATTGTTGTTTTTGTTTCCAAGTGCCTTACATGTTCCAAGGTAAAAGCTGAACATCAAAGACCCTCAGGACTTCTGGTCCAACCTGAAATACCTGTATGGAAGTGGGAAAACATAACCATGTACTTCATTACCGGGTTACCTCGCACTTCTGGTGGTATGACACTATATGGGTAATCATTGATTGTCTTACAAAATCAGCTCACTTCATTCCGATCCGCGAAGATTTCAAGAACGAGAAGTTAGCTCGTATCTACATCAGCGAAATCGTAAGCCGTCATGGTGTACCGTTAAGCATTATTTCATATCGTGATGGTCGTTTCACTTCACGAACATGGCAAGCCGTACAAGCCGCTTTGGGTACACGATTAGACCTCAGTACCGCTTATCATCCTCAAACTGATGGACAATCTGAACGCACCATCCAAACTCTTGAAGATATGCTTCGAGCATGTGTCATAGACTTCAAGGGAAATTGGGACGCTCATCTACCATTAGTTGAATTTTCGTACAACAACAGCTATCATTCAAGTATCGGCATGGCAACTTTTGAAGCTTTATATGGTCGTAAGTGCCGATCTCCAGTATTTTGGCACGAAATTGGAGAAGCTCAAATCACCGGTCCAGAATTGATTCAAGAAACCACAGACAAGATCCATCAAATTCGAAACAATCTTCTAGCGGCTCAAAGTCGTCAAAAGAGTTATGCGGATAAACGACGAAAGCCTTTGGAGTTTAACATTGGTGATCATGTACTTTTAAAAGTATCACCGTGGAAGGGAGTAGTTCATTTTGGCTAGAAGGGCAAGCTAGCACCACGCTACGTAGGACCTTTCAAGATACTCGAAAGAGTAGGACCTGTAGCATACAAGCTTGATCTACCAGAAGAACTCAACAGAATTCACCCCACATTCCACGTATCAAACTTGAAGAAGTGCCTCGCCGATGAAAACCTCCATATTCCCCTGGAAGATATTCAGATCGATGAATCTATGCATTTCATTGAAAGACCAGTAGAGATCATGGACTTCGGAGAAAAACGTTTAAGACGGAGTCGTATTCCAATTGTAAGGGTACGCTGGGAATCGAAACGGGGACCTGAGTTTACATGGGAACGTGAAGACTCAATGCGCGAAAAATACCCGCATCTTTTTCCTGTTACCACTTCTACTTAAATTTCGGGACGAAATTTCTAAAAGTAGGGGATACTGTAACATTTGTCGAAAAATGGGTTTTCCAAACCCGCTTCGTTTATTAATCGAATAATCAGTTTTAATTCTGTTGCTCATTTAATGCTTATTTTAATTTTAAACAAAACATAACTAATAAACATTTTAGATTATGGAAATTAAAATTGTTAAAAAATAAAATTAAAACAACCAAAAATGAAAAAGGGCTGCCGGGTTTCGAACCCGGGTCAGCCGGAAACTTTAAACATCAAACATATAACCACTTCGCCACTAGCTGACTTTGTGAAATCTAGGAAACAATTAAAACATATGTGCAACCGTGAATTCAACTTGTTTGCGCCAAACTAAAACCGATATCGGCTTCCAAACGTCCAGGGACTTTTGAGTGATTGCGGATTTCTGAAAATAACCGATAAACCGACGTTCTTAATCAATTCGGCCTTTAATGAACTTGAATTCGTATGATGTTCGGGTTTAATAACCGAAATCATTCACTTTCTGAATTGCTCCAACAATATCAGTATCTCGCGACTAAAAATCATCCACATAACTCTCAATTTCACTTTTGCTCTATTGTCAGTTCGTCGGAAACGCTTTTTTAAACTCGCCGGACTTTCGCCGGAAAACCGTGTCTTTCATCAAAATGGTAAGTTTCTCAATTCTTTCATCTTCTATCAGTTGTTAGGCTTTTGCTAACTCAAACCTTTCAATCAGAATCAATCCCAGACGACGATATCAGATAATCAACACTCGCCGGAAGTTTTCTGAAAATTCCTAGATTACGCTGTGAAACGGTATAATCATTCAAACCTTCTGATAACTCTTATTTAGTCCTTCAATTCCACAATTAGTTAATCAAAAACTGTTAATTGGTCCGCTCAGACGGAGTTCATAAAAACAGAGCCGACGACATTGCCGGAGTTCTGAGAAAAGTCATCATTCCGGTATGTTCATTCCCAAAACCTTTCCTATCCGTTACATTTTAATCATTCATACGCCTGTTAATTGAATTAAACAAGTTCAGTAGAGTAATCGTTGTCTGGGTTATTATAACGAAGAAGATGAAGTGAGTCTGTATATAAATTTAATATAAATTGGATTATATCTTGGGTTAGACACACAGTCCAGCGGTGGACTGTGTGCAATTGAAACACAGCGATACCGGGTTCGATCCGTCCTTATTCCGATTCGTCACAATATTCAGACTTTTATAAAACCCAAATATGAAAACTTCCAGTTAGTATATAAGAGAAATAAAAACAAGTGTTTTAACCAGGTTAGCACACAGTCCAGCGGTGGACTGTGTGCAACGTTAATCAACAGGTCCCGGGTTCGAGACCTGATACGCATGCCGGTTCGATAGAATTTAAATCTTTTTTAAGAAATGAATTTTGGAATAAATTAAATAGTATATAAATATAATTAAAAACAGAAATATTTCAGGTTAGACACGTAGCTCAGTTGGTAGAGCTGCGTGCACGCGTACGGGAGGTCACGAGTTCGAACCTCACTCAGTGCAAACAATATACACGACCGAACCGGTCAACAAGTCAAAGTCAATGGTCAACGGTCAAACCAAAAAAAAAGTCAACATTTTTTTATATTTTTATTTATTTATTTAATTTAAAAATCAATTAAAAATACTTAAAAATAATGTTTTTAAAGTTAGAAAATAACCTTAAACTCACAAAAATAAACCTAAAAACCTTATTAAAATTGTTAATAAAATCCACTTATTTACCGTACCTTTTCGTTATTATTATTTAGGTTAGTTAATCCTCGTCGATAAACCCTCTAAACTCGTGTGCATTCAACATCTTTAACCGAACGCACCCAAGGTGAGTGAATCTCTACAAATTCCCCGTTTTAATCACGTTTTTGGGGTGTATCATGTGTCTTATTATTTATTACATTTAAACAATTATGCATCCATCATATCCATGATCAAATGTGTATTCAATATGTATCAACTGTTTGTGTGGTTAATGTTTAGATTAAATTTATCATTTTCAGTACATACATTATCATAGGCCGCCGCTCCCCATTGCCTATGAGCGTTGAGCATTTCCCCATTACCTATGAGCGTGAACGAGGCATTGCCAACATACGATCGGCTCCGTTTGATTAAGCCTTGATCGCACATACATTTATCATAGGCCGTCCGTTCCCCATTATCTATGAGCGTGAACGTGACGTTGCCAACATATACAGTATCATTCATGTTACATATTCATGCAAGGTGGTTTGTTATTGTATGTTATTGTTTGTTATTGTTATTGTTATTGTATGTTTATTTACGTTTCTCACATATGATTATTGCACAATTTTCCATAATAAATATAACAAGAAATCAATAATAAATGTTTTCTAACAAGGTTCACTCGCCAACTTATGTTGACCCAAAACCCCCATTTTTACACATGATACAGGTGATCCAGATGCAGCAAGAAACATATAGGATGGCTTAGAAGAATAAACCGGTTTAGACTTTGGATTGTTTAGTTAGTTATTTTCTTTGTAATTGTATGAACATGTTTGGAATATTGAGGATGTAATTTTGAATTTAACAAATATGAAACATAGTAGTAAACATCATGAGCTTTGGTGATAACCCAATTATGCCCCGACTCTTATTCCGCTGCGGGTCGGGGTGTGACAAAGAGGAATTGTGGGATGTTTTCAAACAAGTCAAGGTAAATCTTCCCTTACTCGATGCAATTAAACAAGTACCCGCTTATGCGAAATTTTTAAAGAATTATGGACCCAAAAGAGGCAACAAAAGAAGAAATTGCCTAAGCAGGTTGATTTGACCGGACAAGTAAGTGCGGTACTCAAAGGGGACCTTCCTCTCAAACTCCAAGATCCGGGAATGCCACTTATAAATATTTAAGTTGGAAATTTTCCAATGTCAAAGCCGTTATTAGATCTTGGAGCCGGAGCAAGTATTTTACCAGGGGGTTTATATGATCAATATGACTTTGGGCCATTAGCTCGGGTTGAGACGGTGGTTTTAGCTGATTTATCTCATAAGTTACCCGAGGGATGGTTCAAGATGTCATAGTAAGGTTGATATGAGTTTTATTACCCGGTAGACTTTTTGGTCCTAGACTACTCATCTGCGGACCCAAAAAACAACAAAATGTTATTTTGGGTCGGCCATTTTTGAGCACCGCTCATGCCGTGATTGATTGTCAACTTGGTACGGTTGACATTACGTTTGGTAATAGAAGAATGAGATTGAATGTTTTTACTAACATTTCTAAATCTATTGGTGTTGATGAGTGTTTTATGGCAGATCTGATTGATGAATGTGAGCCGCATGAGTATGAGGAAGAGTGTGTAGATGTTTGTGTTTGTGATTTTTCTGAGCAGGTACATGCATGTGCGTTAAGGATGGAGGAAAAAGTGCAAGATGCTATGGCAGTTAAAGAGGGTCGACCGCCATGGACCCATCCGTTCGAGAACCTACCGGTAGAAATCAGTTCGGGCACGAAAGCCATCATTAGAGGAGCCACCAAAGTTAGAGTTGAAAGATTTGCTGGGCCATTGGAAATATGAATTTTTAGGGGATAATGACACTTTACCGGTCATTATTGCCTCTAACTTGGAGACGGCCAAGAACATGAATTGTTGAAGGTGCTAAAAGCGAATAGGGCGGCTATTGGGTGGACGATGCTGATTTGAAAGGAATTAGACCATCCATTGTCATGCACAAAATCATCACAACAGAAGATGTAAAGCCGACTAGAGAGGTTCAAAGAAGGTTAAACCCGAACCCACAAGAAGTGGTAAAAAAGGAGGTAACTAATGATTAGACGCAGGTATAATCTATCCCATTTCAGATAGTGCTTGGGTAAGTCCTACCCAAGTAGTGCCTAAAAAGGTCGGTATTCAAGTTATTAAAGACGAAAATGGTGAACAAATCGCCACCCGACCAGTTACCGGGTGGCGTGTTTGTATCGATTACCGGAAATTGAATGCCACGACCTCTAAGGACCATTTCCATTACCTTTCATTGACCAAATTATTGAAAAATTGTCAGATCAAAAATATTACTGCTTTTTAGATGGGTATTCGGGGTATAACCAAATTCCTATCCACCCGGATGACCAACACAAGACCACTTTCACATATCCGTATGGCACTTTTTCTTTTAGGCAAATGCTATTTGGTTTGTGTAATGCCCCGGCGACTTTCCAACGATGTATGATGCGTATTTTTTCGGACATGGTTGGGGAGTCACTTGAGGTATTCATGGATGATTTCTCCATTTTTGGCACAAGTTTTGAATCTTGTCTCGATGAGTTAGAAAAAGTTTTGTGTCGAGAAAAACTTGGTGCTTAGTTGGGAGAAAAGTCATTTCATGGTCCAAGAGGGTATTGTGTTGGGTCATGTTATTTCTGAAAGGGGGATGGAGGTGGATAAGGCAAAAAAATCGGGTAATATCATCTTTGCCTCCACATAAAAATGTAAAAGGGGTAAGGTCATTTTTGGGACATGCGGGATTTTACCGAAGATTTATTAAAGGTTTTAGTGTTATTACTAAACCTTTATGTAATTTGTTATTAAAAGATGTACCCTTTAACTTTTCTGATGAATGTTTGAAAGCTTTTACTGACTTGAAGGAACAGTTGGTGAAAGCTCCCATTTGCAACCGCCGGATTGGTCAAAGTCGTTTGAGATTATGTGTGATGCTAGTGACACGACTATTGGAGCGGTGTTGGATCAAAGAGTTGACAAGAGGCCGGTGGTAATATATTATGCAAGCAAAACATTGTCCGAGGCACAACTTAATTACACCACAACTGAAAAGGAGTTGTTAGCAGTGGTGTATGCCTTGGACAAGTTTCGGTCATATACATGGGGAAGCAAGATGGTTGTGTATTCGGACCATAGTGCGGTTCGTTATTTGATGGAGAAGAAAGATGCAAAGCCCCGATTGATTCGTTCGGTGCTTTTATTACAAGAGTTCGACTTGGAAATTCGGGATTAGAAAGGAAGTGAAAATGTAGTGGCGGATCATTTATCCTGAATTCCAATGGAGGGGGTCGACGATGCTAGTGAAATTAATGAACGGTTTCCCGATGAACAACTGTTAGTTGTTTCTACTTCTGTTGCACCGTGGTATGCTCATTATGTAATTACTTGGCTACGGTGTTATTCCTAATCATTGGATGAAGAAAAGAAGACAAAAGTTTATCGTCCAAGTCAAGCAATATATATGGGATGAACCGGACCTTTTCAAAATCGGGCCCAATCAAGTGATTCGGAGATGTAGTGCCGGAAACGAAGTGTCAGAAATCTTAACTCATGCTCATTCATTCGCTTGTGGGGGGTCACTTTAGTGGTCACAAGACGGGATATCGGGTGCTTACATGCGAGTTTTATTAGCCGACAATTTTCAAGGATGCATGTGAGTTTGCCCGGAATTGTCTAAATTGCTAAAAGATGGGAAGTATTTCGAAAAGGGACGAGATGCCAATGCAACCCATTTTGGTGTTTGAGATTTTTGATGTATGGGGTATAGATTTTATGGGGCCTTTCCCGAGTTCGAATGGGTTTTTGTACATTCTGGTTGCAGTGGATTATGTTTCAAAATGGATCGAAGCCATACCAACAAGAACTAATGATCATCGGTAGTTTGTAAGTTTGTACAATCAAATATTTTTGCTCCCTTTGGGATTCCGAGGGTTATAATCAGCGATAGTGGTTTGCATTTCAAAAATTTTAATTTTGGAAAATTGTTGAATCGGTATAATGTGAATCACCGAATTGCCACGTCGTATCATCCGCAAACTAGTGGACAAGTTGAAGTGTCCAACCATCAAATCAAAGAAATTCTAATGAAGACGGTACGAACGGATAGGAAAGATTGGTCAAGAAAGTTGGATGATGCGTTATGGGCATAACGAACGGCTTATAAAACTCCTGTTGGTACAACTCCTTACCGATTAGTGTATGGGAAAGGATGTCATTTACCGATGGAGTTAGCGCATAGGGCGCATTTGGCGATTAAAACGATGAAAGCGGATTATGACGAACCGGGTAAAATCCGGAAGTTCCAGTTACGCGAGATAGAGGAAATCCGAGATGAAGCGTATGAGTGTGCGGCGGCATATAAAGATAAGCTCAAAAAGGTCCATGATGCGAAGATCCGGAAACGAACTTTTGAAGAGGGTCAAAAGGTTTGGTTGTACAACTCAAGATTTAAGTTGTTTGCAGGAAAGTCGAAAAGTAAATGGATGGGTCCTTATGTAATCACAAGAGTGGGCAGGTTTGGAGATGTAGATATTGTTGATGTTCATACTAACACGAAGCAAATGGTGAATGGGCATCAGCTCAAACCATACTTGGAAGGGAACGACATCAAACATCTCGAGCTTGACAAAGTGGGCTGCATTCTACGCCCGTTGGATGCGGATTAAGCATAAGAGGCCCAGGTTTGGTAGTGTAAATATTTAGTTTAGTTGTTTAGTTAGTTTGTTTTCAAGCAATTGTCCGTACTCGTTTTGACTTGCGTTTGAAACAAGTGTGGGGAAGTTCTTATGAATTTCTCGAACATAGTGTTGAGGACAACACGGGTCTTTCGAGGGGGTAGTAGTATCATGTTTATGTTTAAAAATGACAAACTGGTAGTTAAAAAAATTCAAATAAAAAATGCCCAGATACCACTGTAGCTTATGGTCCCCGCCGTAGCTTACGATGGCCTTGAATTTCCTTACAGTGCTGAGCGTCTGTCTTACGGCCTCATTTTCACCAGTGACCACCGTAGCTTACGATGGCCACCATAGCTTACGGTGGCCACTGGGTGTGGGCCCGCCGTAAAGGAAAGTAAAATACGAAAATTAACCCAAGCCACATATTTCCTACACATATTTTAGCCATGTGTTTCTTCTTCTTCTCTAATTCCTTTCAAGAATATAACTTCAACATTTCACCAATTCTTCATATCTTCACCAAATCGAGTGATTTTTCGGTCAATCTTGACTAAAATTTTGCCAGGATTCTGAAATTGTGCTTGCATTTTGAAGAATCCAACGTTTGGGTGGTCGATATTAGACATTTTGGGTCCAAAGATTTTAGGGTTCTTGGTGGGTTTTGGTTCATCTTTAAGTTCTTAGTATTGTTATCCTCTACAAAGCAAATGTATGCATTTTCTTACATTATTGATGATGCATTGTAGAATGGTAAGTGTTATGTTACCTTTGATTCCATACTTGCTTGTAGTTGTTATGTTGAGATGAACTTGATGGGTTTTGAATGGTTGTGGTATGGAAGCTAAGACATTTGGTAAAAATATGATTTTTGGGCAGAATTTAACTAACTTAGGGAAATCTTGTTCAAATTTTTGCAAATGATAAACATGAGATTTAGCTTTTATCCATAACCATAGTAATAAGCAAGTGTGGGGATATTGTGGGTTAATGAGAGGAGGAATAATTTGTGTTCTTGATTTCTATGCATTACAGAATTAACATGGGACGTAAAGGCAAAGAGAAGGTTGGATCCTCAAGTAATCTAGCTCAAAGAAAAAGGAGGTTGGTTTTGTAAAGTGACATAGAAGAAGAACATGAAGAAGAGGTGCCGGAACGGGCTCCTAAACCAAAGTGGACATCTGGGCCCTTGCACGATCAGCCGTCTGAATGGCAAGCTGAGTTATTTAATGATCAAATCAACAAGTTAGCTCGACGGAAGGAAGCTTTTATATGCGAAAAAGAGGTTAGAGTAGTAGACTTTGGTCCATTTGGGATTACTGAGAAGTTTCGAGCTTTAGGTTGAGAAGCGGCATTAAAGTGCTATGATTATGAGCGAATAAATTTATATGATACCGAAACTCAAGAGTGGATGGCCACTGTACGATGTCCTCCATATAGGGGTGCATCAAACATGAAGTTGATCGAAAACCGTCAACGGTATTGAAGTGGAGATGTTGTTCGATTCATTGCGGAGGCGAAGTTTGATAGCGAAACGGTGAATCAATACATGATCCCAAGGTTGGAGGATAAGAGTGGATGGCCACTGTACGATGTCCTCCATATAGGGGTGCATCAAACATGAAGTTGATCGGAACCGTCAACGGTATTGAAGTGGAGATGTCGTTCGATTCATTGCGGAGACGAAGTTTGATAGCAAACGGTGAATCAATACATTGAGCCAGAGAAGCACCCAAGGTGGAACACCATGTTGGACTATTTGTTTTTATCGGGTACCACCCATGGGAAGCTTTACCGTAAGAATCTGAGAATTGAAGAGTTGATGTTGGTGATATGTTTGCAGAATGTCATTCCACGCCGAGGTGACAAAGCTGAGGTTCAGCGTCCGTAAGTGCCGGTGTTATACACTTTGTTGACCGGGGCTCCATTGTTTCCGTTTCGATTTTGGTGCTGAATAATGTTTGGATTAGTAGAAACAATGATCAGCGGAAGATCATTTCGACAGTAGGCTCATCACAACACTGTTGAAGATGTATGGGGTAATTGGTGCGGACGAAAAGGGATCTTAAAAAAAGTTAAAGCCGTTTGATATTAAGCAGTTGGGGGCTGGGTGGAAATACACTAAATCTGAACGGTATCATAAGCTTCAAGAGTGGATGGCCACTTTACGATGTCTTCTGTATAGGGGTGCATCAAAAATGAAGTTGATCGGAACGTCAACGGTATTGAAGTGGAGATGTCGTTCGATTCATTGCGGAGACGAAGTTTGATAGAAAACCGGTGAATCAATACATGATCCCAAGGTTGGAGGATTTATACTTTGAGCCAGAGAAGCACCCAAGGTGGAACACCATGTTGGACTATTTGTTTTTATCGGCTACCACCCATGGAAGCTTTACCGTAAGAATCTGAGAATTGAAGAGTTGATGTTGGCGATATGTTTGCAGAATGTCATTCCACACCGGGGTGACAAAGCTGAGGTTCGGCGTCCGGAAGTGCCGGTGTTATACACTTTGTTGACCGGGGCTCCATTGTTTCCGTTTCGATTTTTGGTGCTGAATAATGTTTGGATTAGTAGAAACAGTGATCAGCGGAAGATCATTTCGCACTGTAGGCTCATTACAACACTGTTGAAGATGTATGGGGTAATTGGTGCGGACGAAAAGGGGTCTTAAAAAAGTTCAAGCCGTTTGATACTAAGCAGTTAGGGGCTAGGTGGAAATACACTGAATCTGAACGCTATCATAAGCTGAAAAGTGAGGGTTAGAGATGGAGAATTTTGAAAGCCGATGCGCGTCCGTTAAGACCGGGGGAGGATGATGAGCCCAAAAGTGAAGAAGAGCGTCCAAGTGGTGATGAAGATTATATGGATGATCCATATGTGGCCCCCATGAATGTGGATCAGGGGGGTTCGAGTAGTGGTCATGTTGGGGGTTTCTTCGACTTTTCAAGGTATCCTTATGAGCCAAATTGGGCTCATGAAGGAACAATGCAGGAGGTGATTGAAATTCAACGTCCGCCTGTATTCTATAGTTGGAGTGGGTCTGAAAGGACATTTTTTATCATAAGACGTGGATGGGTGCAAGTATGGAATGTGCTTTAAGGCACAATTTTCGATCAACAAGAGTCATAGAACCGCACCCATGCTTATGCTTTTGAACAGGAGATAAACAATCGGTACCTTAATGATCAAAACCGGCGCATGCACGCTGATTGGCATGCGGGGCGACCGGTGGTTGTGGACCCACCGCTAGTGGACTACTCGACCTTGCCACCCTAGGATGGTAGCGTTTCTTACCCCACGCCACCGATGCATCATTCACAGTGGGTGGACCCTCGATACAGTCTGACTGCAGGGTGTTGAACAACAGTAAGGAAGGTGAGTGGGAGTGGTAGTGGAAGCGGAGCGTTTGCATTCGGAGAGTTTTCAGAGATGATGACATCCATCTTTGGACCTCCTCAGCCGCACTACTATTAGTCAGGTGGCGTTCTTCCTTTGTATATTATTGTAAACAATAGCTTGTTTTTGTTGATGGTTAGGAGGAAGGGTGGCGTATTGTGGTTGATATTCATGTTTTGGGTTGTGATAGTATTGGTGGTGTTTATTTGTGTTTAAAAAAACAAAAAGAAAGTTGGAATTTGAGAGTTGAGCTGAAAATGAGGTTGAGGTAACTTTAGTGATCATTTCCTTCACCATACATTGGGGTCAATGTATCACAAGTGTGGGGATGGTGGAAATTTTTGAGATTTTGAAAATTTTTAAACCAAGCAAAACAATTGTCAAATTTGAAAATTTAACCTTAATCCACATGACACATAGGTATTCCTTTTTATCCTTTCATGGTGAGTTTTTGGGCCACATGGATGCTTACTAGAAATTAATTCTTTGGTTTGAGTGGCAGTGTATGATTTGTGTTAATAGAACTTGGGTAATATATGCTTGTTGAAACCTAGGTGTAACATGCTTGTGAAGATGATAAGGTCATTTAGATAGCCTCGTCTGGATGTGTGAGAGTGTGGGTTTGGGGGGTTGGACCTCATAAGATAAATATATGAGCTTGGTAGTGAGAGGGGCGGGGGTTTGGTCAATAGTAGCCAAAGTTGAGCTTAAAACCATTCATTTGTAACCCAAGCCTATGTCCTACAAAATTCTACCTATTGATCGACCTGGTTTAGGAGCTTAGTATATAGTGTTGATGTTGATATGTATGTTTTCTTTGTTCAATATGAAAAAATAGAGAAGAAAGAAAAAAATATGAAAAGAGGAAAAAAAGAAGGAAAAAGAGAGTGAAGTTGTGTAAGTAGTAATGGTGGTTTTTGTTTATTTGTAATAAAACCGGGTCGATTCAATGAGCTGCATGCATATATATCCCACAAATTCTCTACCCTTACATATAGCCTCGTTACAACCAGAAAGTCCTCTTGACTCGTAAGCATGTTAGGCATTTTGTATGTGGAGATTTGATTATTACACAAGCTTATTGTCGCACAATCACGCACTCGCATTGAGTGATCTAGCACAATCTTGCTAGTAACTTTTGTCACCGAGAGGAGAGTTATTGTGAGGGGTGTGTCATTCGGTATGATGGTGAATTGACAATTTGGCGACATGTTTGTGTTTGGTTTACACTTCGATCACTTTTAAGCTCGGAAATGTTTTTGATGTGTTGCTTGTGGCAAGCAACGGTTAAGTCTGGGGACGTGACGGGTGGTCCATTGGACAACCCTCAAGTGCTTTAAATCGATCAATATTCCGCACTTAATTTGGTTAATAAATAGGATTTGATAACCACGGTGTGTATGGGTTTACAGGTACCGAAGAGCATAAACGAGCGATTTTAACATGCTTTGATGGGAGCTTGTACTTAACCAAAAGAAGATGAAGACACGGAGAGTTGATAAAAGAACAAAAATGGAAATACTGCTGACCACCGTAAGTTATAGTGGGCACCGTAGCTTACCGTGGTGTCTGATCCTTTATGCACCGTAAACCAAAACTTGAGACCGTAAGGAAAGATTTGACCACCGTAAGCTACGGTGATTACGGTGGCGACCTGCGAGAAAAGTGTAATTGCCCTTTTTAATTCGGTTTTGATGAGGCTTTTGGGTGGTCAATCATTGGAAACTTTGTGGCAGAGTTCTAGAGGCGAATTTGAGTGTGTTACTTGGTCCAAGAACAATTTCTAACATTTTGTTTGGTGTTTATGATTCCTAAGAACATAACATTTGAAGGTGTGATGATTTGCAAGACCGTGAGTGGCTAAACTCATTGTGATCATCCTAGGTGAAAGGTTTGCTTGAACAATTGTGTTTTTATCCTCAATTTCCAGAATAATAGACTTGCTATGTTTGTAGTCTATTATGGTGTTTGAATATTTGTTTGTAAACTGTTGATCGATGTTCTGATCTTAACCTTAATCGTACGTTCTTGGTGTCGTTGACAATTGAGATATCATAGGAGGGTTTAGGGTTGGATATTGGTTAATTGGTCATCGGGTAACAACCTCGCATCTTTGTAATCCGAGTACTTAGTTCCCTTTCATCATGAACAAATAGTCATACACGAGTCATGTCTATGTGATTCTTTCTAGTTGGATTTAAAATACAAGTGTTAATTGAAACTGAAAACTTAGGATGATTACTTGCTTCTAATCTGCTTTAACAACCAATAGTTGAATTGCAATTTATTTAATTTTAAAACCAAATCACCAAAAATCCCGAATTCATTTTCTTGCATTTAGATTAATTAGTCAATTTAGTATAAACTTAAAATAGCACACATTCCATAAACTACCTGTGTTCGATACCCACTTACCGCTAGCTATTAGTAGTATTTGGATTAAATTTACGCGAGACTACGACTTCACGTCATACACCAGTTATATCTTGTCATTAAATTCATAAGATATGTTCGAGAATAACTAGCAAGATATATTAATACAGTTTGTATTTAACTATGGTACTTCTAGACAGTGATATTTTCTTCTATGGTACGAGATGATAAGAGTTATTTCCTATATCAACTATCTGGACATCATTAGACGTACTTACACTATAAACTTTGTCCATATGAAAATGACCACCATCTTCTACATATATTATGATTGATGGATAATAAGACAATTGCCTGTTCTACATATTGAGCCCAAAATTTGCAATACCATCTATAGTTTGAAAATTATTGCTTTAATATTTGAGCTCATGTTGATCTTGTAAGGAGAGTCAATGACATCAGCAACATATATAGTGATACTTATAAACCTCATATTGTTCTTTTTAATGAAAACAAATGGACCAACTACACCATATGTTTTTCTCATCTATGAGCTCACCAGTGAGTCTTATATCACAATCGATTTGACATTTTAGTCCATACATATGTTGTAAACTTTGTAGAACATTTCTTGAGGTTTTCATATCTATGCTTAGATATTTATAATCCAGCACGAACTTCTTTACATCTTTAACTATATAGGTGTATGTGTACACTATTTAGAAGTTGTCATATAACTGTCTTGTTTAATATTGATTTCTATATCATATCTTCAAAATCCAAAATGTACCTTCTTTTTATTTATTGAGATATCAAAATCACCGAGTACAATTTCTTCTATGTATGTCTATTGGTGCACAAGAAATACATCATTAAGATGTTTTAATTAACTTTTAAGCAGTCAACTACCATAGGAAACTCTTTAGAAGTTCCACTTATATCCAACATGTAAAATAAGCATAAAGTATTCAAATCTAAATACAGTGATCACATTGTTCTCGAGAACTTACTTTACATGAATTACATAATTTAAATTCTTCAGTTTCAAGTGATGCATAACAGTCATGAGATGCATATCACTTCTCTCTTTATATTACTAGAATAATTAAATACTATAAAGCTATTGCATTCACCACGGGATAAATATATCTTATCATTAATAATCGTAGGTCTTTGCGGAACCCTTGTGCTATAAATTCTTGATTCACATAAATGGCCTAATTGTATCTGATATATTTTGCAACTACTATTGTATGGACTGCTAGTCCGAAAGCTTTCCATTTCAATAGAGAATTCAACTCTGCCTCATTTGCGTCGTTCCATTTTGGCCAATCAATTCTTTATATTTATTCATAGGCATATTTTTAATCTTGATCCTCGTCATTTCATCATTTTAAGCGCTATATTATTTACAAAAGTATAATGACGTCGATTTTGTTCCGATTCCATACACTTCTAGACATGATATAATTTACTAAGAGCTCTTTATTTTCAGGTACCTGAGGTTCTTCTAGAACCATCATGTCTAATATCTATTCAAGAGACCTTTTCACTATAGCCTCAACTTGACCATCTTCTTCATTACTTGCTCCAAATTTTTTTTAGTAATTTTTATTTTATGGAATCGACAAGTCTACCATGTTTCAGGCTTGCAAGAAACTCATTACTAATATATGGTTTGTCCTTCTAGGACAATTAACTTAATTGGAGCATTAATAGTTGACTATGTGACTTACTTAGTCACTGTATTTAGGATCAAGATAACCTGATAATTCATTCCACTTTTCACTTTGCAACTGCTTTTTATCTCCCCCGATTGTTGGGAACATTCATTCACTAAAGTGTACAACAATGAGCCGTAAATAAATCTCTTACTAATAGCTTTAAATTTTTAATCATAGACAACTAATTATGCCCAACATATTCTCAACCTTTTTAGAGTTCCCATCTTTGTGTGGTGTGGTCGATAAATTTAAATATTCATGTCATATAACGAAAAACCTTTGAAGGGAGAGATTAGGTTCCTGACCAAAACCAACTATAACGAGAAATATGATAACTTGTTGGCTTGATGTGAATACATGTAAAATTAAACATAAACATAAACCTTTTGCATCATGATCAATTGGTTTTCAATCACTTGTGGATGTTTAGGTGATCATCTCAACAATAACACTTATGCCAATGATCATTAATAACATGAGAATCAAATTCATCATTATATACAAAATAAATGTATCAATCTGGAAGAATATGCTTGCTATCTTATTAGCTAAGCCATAAATGATCAATACTTCAAGTTGCGGACTTGATAACCATTTAAACGATGCATCGATTTCAAATTCTAAATGGTTTCATGTTAGGATGCATAAAAATCCTTTAACATTTCCAGAATAGTTGGGGATTTATACCCTACTTTAGCTGATAAATAATTAATTTCCATTAACATGTTTAACTATCAAGAAGATATGGTACTTTAATACATTTCACATCATCAATACTCGGTGTGGTCTAACCGGCCGTGCCAACTAATTAAATAATTATGATCCATAAACTTTTGGTTTATGACCGTATATGTGTAGTCTTATTCGTCTAATACACGACAGTAAATATGAGAGAATAATGTATTATTATTTCCAAATTTCATCTTATAACATATTTCCCATATTTGATTCTCGTATACTCACTCCCTTAATGCACCACTTCTTGTGGCCAGATTCATTAATACATGGTCGACTCATTATTAATATTAGGATCATTGCAATTTCCTCATTTACCATGATCACAACCTTTACAAGGATCATTGTATAATCATCACATTTTTGACATGGTTGAACTCATTGTTAACATGAGCATTATTATGATTTTCTCAATTTCTATGATCACAAACTTTAAACCTATCATTATATCATCACATTCACTTCAGGGAATGGATTATGACTACTAAACTTTCATGGTAGCATCATTACAATATCCTTAGTCATGAGTGTGAGCTTTACACTAATCGTTATTTCATCACATTCACTTTAGGGTGTGAATTAGAACCACACAACTTTCATGGGTTGTCGTTTCAAACCTTATATAGACTTTAACAATCTTGCTACTTTAAGAGGATATTCGAGGTTAGACAATGAAAAATGAATTTTCCAACCAGTATAAATAATCGTTTCATCACATATGACGTAACATCAATTATATGACCGAATCATTAAGATTTACCGGTCTAAATACTTACAAGCTTTCATAAAATCATAATAAGCTTTAGGTTGTTCTTCCAATGCCATAAGATAAATAAATCTTGATCACAATTTAGTCATGTTTATAACGTGTTATCATATACCGCAACTTTGGTTATTTTAATGTTCTTTTTCAAAAGTAATAACATATGGGACACGGTTTATACATAAAGCTAGAATATCAAAAGCATGACTTTATAACATATCACCAAGTAAAACATGTTATAATACAAAGTAATGAAATAAGATGTGTTCATCAATTAAAAGAAATACATAATTTATGTATTAGCCTATCACGATATAATCTATCACTTGTATATCTTATATACATATATATGCCTTTTAACCCAATCATTTCAAATATATACAATGTTAGCAAGAATATAATAACATTCACAAATATCCATAGAAACTATTATACAATTATCAATAGAGCATACCATCAGATAAGAGATGCTATTAAGGGTTTTAATAAAACTGAAATAATGATAATCTTGTAAAATAAGCATTTCACAACATTTTCAATATGTTTTGTGTGCACTCAAAGTTATCAGTTTATCATGTATAATGTGTTCATGGAATATAATGAGACGTAAAGTTTGTTTTTAGGGCATGAACTAGAAAAACAGCCAAGTCCGATGAGTGGAATTTAAATCCGTTATGTGTGTCAATAGATTTCAAAAGTTTTTTCGAATTTTATAAATATAATATAAATGCATATATTGTCCAAGTGAAATATGGTTGTATAATATATAATCAATAATAATGAACATGGTTACTTTAATATAGATGCGGCACATATACGATTAAAGATCCCCTACAGATTTAATGAACCGTTGTCTTACATTTTAACTATTAAAAAAAACTTTCAAAGTTTGGACCAAGATGTAGTAAAATTATTTATAAAGACATAATGAACCTTTATCTTACATTTGAACTAAAGAAAACTTTCAAAGTTTGAAACAATATGTAGTAAGATTATTTATAAAGGCATATTTCCCTAATACTACGTATTTGGGGATGAAAGAAAATACTAACTTAAACTATATATTTAATTACTTATTTAATATAAAACACAAACGTCAATTTGATTCTATAAGTGAAATATTTATTGTATGAGAGTACATTTCTCACAATTACATAAAGGTCTTTCAAACGGGTATTTAGAAAAGAATAATATATGACAAATCTGAATTCTAGCTTAATCTATATTCTATCATTAGCTTAATCCAGATTCTATCATTCACATACGAAATAAAAAACTCAAATATAATAAAACAAAAAAAATTCTAGAAACACATAGTAATAGACTTATATTCATAACCATTTAAATTATAAAATATTTAGCTATAATATGATTTGGAAAAATATATTCATAAAATTAATTAATTAGGTCGTAATAATTAAAATTTAAATCTCACTAGTCTATTAATCAGTTTTCTCCAACAATTTTGTCGTGTCGTTTGCTTCATCGTTAGCCGTAACGTAACCCGACCCTATTACGGCATACCGATTTATCTTCTTATCCTTTTCTTATCTATAAACAACTAAATCCCCATTAAAACCTCACTCGGTAATCAAATAAATTATTTACGAAAGATGTAATAGAAATCCAGGCAAAAGACTACTTTAGTGATTTTTACATCTTCCATTGATTATATATCTTCCATTATATATTTATCCTTTATATGTTATCCCAATCTATATAATCATCAAATAAACAAAATAAAATAAAGAAAGATGATACTTACCAATAGAAATTCAGGGAAGTCCATCTCAATCATAAGTTTGGATCCATGACAACACTTACTGCTAAAAGTGCTTACCGGTCGTGTTTGCGGGTTAGCAGTGATGCTGATAACGTGTTGTAAAACAACGGTCTATTAGCAATCAATATACAACTACAATAAACATGAGAAAACAAGACTATATAGATCATGTAGAGAACAAGAACATAAAAAATAAGGGAATGAGAATCCTTCTCATTGATATTAACATCATATGCAAATGTCAATATCTAGGCACTGCAATATTGATACAAACATAAATGTAATATGAGAGTTAGTAATGTGGATAGTCACTAATAAATAATATATTCATAACATTTTTAGTTTTTAATAAGTAAAAAAAATGTAATTAATATAGTAAATATTAAGATATGAAGTACAAAATATTATTTAAACTATAAGGGTCTCTTTGGTACGGCGTAATGGAATGAACGATATAATGGAACAAATATTATCATTCCATATATTGTTTGGTTACCATGTGAGAATGAAATAATCATTACTTTGTGTTGTTTGGTAGGAAAGAATAGACGAAAGAATAAAAGCGGTGGTGAGTGACAGTAGTTGATGGTGTTGGGTGATGATAGGTGGCAGTGGTAGCGGTGGTCGGAGGTGGTGACGGTGGGTGGCGGTAGCGTCGGGTGGTGGCGAGTGGCGACGGACGACAATGGTGGTGGGTGACGGTGGCGTTGGTGATCGGTGGCGGTGATAGGTAGCGGGGAGGGTGGCGGCTGTGGCGAGGGTGGTGTCGGCGATGGTGGGTGGTGGCAACTGATTGCGGGGGCGGATGTGTCGGCGGTGGGTGGTGGTCGGTGGCGACAGAGGTGGGTGATAACGACGGCAATGGGTGGTGGCGAGTGACAGTAGATGCGGAGGTGGGTAGTGGCGGGTGCCGGTTGGGGCGAAGGTGGGTGGTGGTGGCAGTGGAAGTGGTTGACCGCGTCGGTGGGTGACGACGTCGGTGGGTGGCGGCGACGTTAGTCATGGCGACGGCTGTGGCGGTAGTGGTGTCACCCGTGGATGGTGGCGGAGGTGGTGGCGTGTGACGGCGGAGGTGAATGACGAAAGTTGGTTATTAAAAACGACAAGAATATAATTGCCATAATAATATACTAATGGTAAAAAAAATAATAAAAAATATTGATAATAATAATAATATATTGCTTTCCATTTCTTGGAGGAATGAAGAAACCACTCCCTTACTAAGAAATGAAAATTATTATATTTGAAAAGAGTTACATTTATTGTAGAATGCTCCAACATGTTTTTTTATTCCATCAAAATGATTATTCCATTTCGTTTTCTATTTATTCTTACCAAACGCTACCAAAGTTTTGTTTCTAGTTATTGGATTATAATTAATGCTTAGTTATAAATATAAATATTATACTATTTCCCTTTTATTTAGTTTTGATTAAACTATTCTTATTTTTTTCTTATAATTATAGTATCGGTTTTGTCTTTAATTGTGTATTGTTTACCAATTTTATTTAATATTTACTCTAATGACCGTAGATAATCAATAATGACCATAATTTACCATAATTGACTATTGTCGCCTCTAGATGACCGTTATGAATACTATTTGACAATTATCGACTAATAAAACCCTCGTTAACTATCATTAACTTGAATTCATCATGATTGACTATATAAGAAATGAGTATTAAAGAACTAGATGATGGAGTTTTAACGCAACCTTTTAAATATAAGTTACATATAAGTTTTAACAATGCAACCTTTCATTAAACGGTTTTTTTTAGTAAAATTTGCAACCTTTCAATAAAAAGGTTGCAGTTTCAATATAATTCTGCAATTTTTTGTGAAAAAGGTTGCATTATAAAAAGTTGCATTAGCCTTATTTTATAGTAGTTGTTGGGAAGGAAATCGTGACGCAGAATTTAGTTGGGAACGTGAAATTGAAATGAAATGAAGAGCAAGTACCTATACCTTTTCCTAAAGTCTTTCTTTTGAATAAATATTGGACGAAATTTCCTAAAGTGTGGGAGGCTGTAACGTTCCGTATTTTTCGATTCTTTTTCAATTATTTATAATTCATAATTAAATTTCAGTCCTTGTAATTTAGAGAGTTGATCATAATGGAAACTATATCATTTTTGTTTAATCATACTTGCACAATATGTCAACAATCGCAAAATACGTGTTTTTAATTAAAAACCGAGCCATACATCGAGAGTGTTTTTTTCTCGCAATGATATTCATACATGTTGATACATTACACATACCTATATACATCTTGAAATGTCCAAAATATGTTTAATTATGCGTTTATGGCCCCTAAATAACCAACCCAATAACCACAAGGACTTAAAAATGATGTTTTTGGATTTTTGGCGGTCCATTTCGGAGCATATGGAACATCCTTGGTATAGAACCTGCTCTGGTCAATTGTTTTCAATTCGTAAATATTGGCTCCATTCCCCTCCTTTCAACCCCAACAACCTCATTTAATACACAAACCCTAATCCCAACTATAAATACAGCCCCTTACCACCTCCTAAAAAATTACACACTCTAAACACTCTCTCTAACACCCTATAATCATCAAATTCTTCAAGTAAGGAAGATTGTTCTAAGTTCAAAACAAGTGAGTTTGAGCTTGTTCTTGCACTTCTCTTCCTGATTTTCTCCTTCTCCTTCCTTGGATAACCTCTAGGAGCGTTATCACATGTTTACCAAGGTAAAAAAAAATGGTATATTACCATTTTTTAGGTCCAAGTGAGGATTTTTTTAAACTTTTAAACTTGTCTTAACATTAATTTGTTTCTTGGAACTTTTACACACCGAACCGAGTTACCAACAAGTTCTATTGTTGGGGACTTGTGTTAAGGTATGAATCCAAAACTCTGAGGTCACACACCTCCATTTTCTTAATCTTGTAAAGCTATAAGTAACTTCCAAGCACTAAAGTAAACAAACCACACCAAGTTTCCAACTATAACAATGTTGGAAGCAGCTATACTCACTTGGTTACTTAGTGAATTAGATAGTTTATTTATGTTCTTCATACTTGTATTCATGACCATCTAAACCATCCATGTTGATGATTTGTGCATTGATGAATTCTTGAGGTTAGTGGATTACCCTATCTCCAATACATGACAAATACTTCACCATATAAATAATAATCTATATATATACCTATAATACTTAACTCGAAAACCAAACCATAATATCAACCAAAAACCATGGTTGAATGTTATGAGTTAAAGTGGAAATTATCTTAGCTTTAGACTCCTTAATTTGAACTTCTAATGGGTGTAACACTCATGAAAAAACACAAACAAAAAATAGTGTCCAAATATGTATCCAAGCAAGATATGTTTTATGTATTTTAATACTTGTAAGTTTGCCGTTTATATTCCAATCCTAAAATCTTCATACTCATACACATGTTTACCATTTTAGGGTAAACTTTGGTGACTCCATCCTTCAAGACCGATTACTCGATTTTGTGGAATATTTTTCGCAAACCATGAATTCATACTTGACCCTTTTTATGCTTTAAACACTATTTGGGTTGCAACATGTATCAGTATTAAAATTACAATCACAAATACAATCAATTTTATGCGAACACTTAATACTTAAACATGCTTAATTGTTATGCTACTTGTTTATGCATACTAATACAAATCTTATGCATGTTATCTACCATTAACTTTAAAAAGTCTACCTTAATATGTATAGCGCTGTAAGATTAGCACATTGTCCCGTTTGTTGGGTCATTGTTAAATATTCAATATTTACGGTCTTATTAACTTCGATTTTAAGGTTATGCTAGTGGAAACTTTGAGTTGATATTTAGTCGTGCATGCTAGTATGTTTATATGAATTAGTATACAATTAACATGTGAATTTAAGATTTTGTTCATACTTATGCTATGTAAACCAACTATTATGCTCAGCGAAATAATCTGTGTTGACAGATATTTTATATATGTTGCTTGAAATATTTGACGATGATTTCAAGAAAAGACTTAGGGTGGATTTAGATACCTAATTTTAATTTATGCATTTCAATATTGTTAGCTTTGGAATTCCAGTTGTCGTACTTTTCATTTTCATGAACAATGTAATGCTTGATTCTATGAAATGAAATAAAATTTTGAATTTTAAATTTATTGTCCCACATTTATTGTTAACTTATGACGTCTCGCCTTAATGTTTACACCATCGATTGGGATGTGACAAATGTTTTAGTTGTTTTTGAGTTTTCTTATTGGGTGGGTTTTGAACGTTTTTAAAGAGTGAGTGTTTTCTGATTTGGCAGGTGACTAAGCATGTTTGCAGACTTTTTTGGTTTCTTTAGGCTATAGGGTGTGGTCATGACCCTTCACATCAGTGTCATGTCACCTACTTTTAATCCATCATCTAAAACCATTACCTAAGGGTGTGATCAACCCAAACCACTATTATCTTATTTTAATTTTATTTTATAAAAAGAAAAAGGAAACATTGAAAAATGAAAGGAGGCTCATGGTTGCCATGGTTTAATCCATACAACCATAGTGAATGAGGCAAGAGCGTGGTGTAGTAATCTATTAATTATCTTACATAACGATTGATGACCCAATTCACACCTCCACACCCTTTAGCTTTATAATAGATGATTTTATTTTGTGGTGATATTTCGTCATCAATACCAAAATTTTCATTTAACCCCTGACTTTAGGAAGTAAGGTATGAATATATGATGACTAATTTAGATTTTTGTTCAATAAAGTAATACATATTTTATTAATATAAGTTTATTAAACTTCATCGAAAGTACAGAAAAGAAAAATCGTAACACAATTTACACGCTTTCGTATTTAGTATTTTGTTCCCATTATTTTATAACTTTAAAGTTGTGTTGGTTCATATCTAACAATCAAATCAATTATTTATTAGTTTAGTTCAATTTTATTAGGTATACTTTCATATAATATATATATATAGAGAGAGAGAAAACTCAGTTAAGTTAAAAAAAACTTAAAAAACCTTATGTAACAATTTTTTTTAAAAAAATTAGGTAATGTAAGTTACATGTTAACGAATGTTTTGTACAAAAAAAAAAACAAAAATTGCCGAATGGTTTATTTTATAATTTTTTTTAAAATTTAGAGTTTATATATATATATACACACACACTAAAAAATTGGATTTTTAACTTTTTTTATAAAAAAATCCACTTGTCGTTTTTTTGTTACAAAACGTTTATTAACATATAACTTACATTCTCTAAATTTTTTATAAAAACAAAATGTTACATAAGTTTTCTTAACTCAAGAGAGTTTTCTTTTTAACCCTTCCTAATATATATATATATATATATATATATATATATATATATATATATATATATTATATATATATATATATATATAGAAGGGTTAAAAAGAAAACCCTTGAGTTTGAACAATAAAACAAAAACTCACTTGAGTTTAGAAAACTCAAGAAAACCCTATGTAACATTTTTAGTGTTTTCTAAATATAGGGGGAATGTAACATTAATGTACTTGAACATTTTTATAAAAAAATGTAAAAAACGTCTATTTGTTTTATTTTAAATGTTCAAAAATGATATGTTAAATTTTTTGGACATATATATTATGTAACATGAAAATTTAACATTTTTTAATAAATAAAATACTCGGTGTTTTTTTTCTTTTATAAAAATGTTCAAATATATGTATATCACATTTCCTATTTTTTTAGAAAAAAATAAACATATTACATGGGGTTTTTTATAAAGGTTTTCTCAACTCAAGTGAGTTTTTATTTTATCCTCCCCTATATTATATATATATTATATATATAATAATTATATATATATATATATATAGGGATATGTTAAAATGAGAACCACGTTCAGTTGTGAGAACCGTGAGAATTAAGACATCCAAAAGGTTTTTTCGAAATTTTTTCCTCAAAAGTTATAAAAATCACTTGTTTCAGCAAAAAAATAATTAAAAAATGTCACATACCCACATTTACATGAGGTGTAAAAAAGATTTATCATCATGCAAAATTTAAGCCAGAGCGTAAAAAAAACTTGAATTAGTCAAAACTAGCGACTCGACATTTTTTATATTTTTTACAGAAGTGTTTATAATATTTTTCATCTACGTTTGTGCAAAAAAAATTTGCCAACTCGCGGGGGAACAAAAAGTTCTCACGGTTCACGCAACTCGTGGTGGTTCTCATTTGAACCGAGCCATATATATATATATATATATATATATATATGAGAAGGATCCTTTATGCACCACCCTTTGTTGCGAGAACCAATTTGAATACAACCAAAAATACCTAAAAAATCTAAAAAACACAAAAAAATTTCCTTTTCTTAATATTTTTTTTAAAAAATCGCTATATTTCGTCACTTAAAAAATAAAAAAAAATCGAGTAAGAATTTTGATGCACTGGTGCATATGTATCATTTTTTTTGAGAAATTCTTTGATATATTACCAATATTAGAGAATTGCACTTTGATTTACACTACCATTAGTAATACATTATTTACATTACCAATATTAAAATGCACATGTCTATCTGTATGAACATGATATAATGTCATTTGGTTCACTACTTTGAATACACTTTCCCTTTCATCTATCATACCATCCATAATACACTACCGTTACCTCCTACCATCCATAATACACTACCATTACCTCCAAGCATCCATAATACATTACCATTACCAATATTTCACTTTATGCACATATATATATCAACATCCTTCGTACTATCCAAATAACATATTACATCATAAAGTGATAAATATAACTAACCATCAACCACTAGATATAAGGCCTACTTCATCATTCAAAATCAAAAACTTTTTGTACCAAAACACGTTATAACATGGTTATACATAATGATGCACATGTGCATTTTTAATAATGGTAATGTAAAATGTAGGGTATTACGGATGGTAGTATAAATGAAAGTACAATTGTTTACTACTGGTAATGTATTACGGAATTAGTCAAAGAAATGATACATATGCACATGTGCATCGAAAATTGTGTATTCGAATTTTTTTAGTGACGAAATATAGCGATATTTTTTTAAATATTAAAAAAAATTGTATGTTTTTTTAGATTTTTTAGGTATTTTTGTGTTCACATTGGTTCTTGCGGTTCTTGCAATAAAGGTGGTTCTTGCAATAAAGGTGGTTCTCGCGTGAACATATATATATATATATATATATATGGGAAGGTTCAACGCTGAACACTAAATATTGCGAGAACACGCATAAAAAATTAATCAACCTTTTTTCAATCCTAGAAACCTAAAAAATAAAGGAAAATATTACAAATGGAAGATTTGTTGTTTCTCACACTAGAATTCAAAACAAAATACGAAAAATCTTCAGTTTTTATAGAATCTACACATATGTACGTTATTTGTAGGTTAAATTACCTACATGTATGTAGACTATGTATAGGTAATAAAATATATGGTTTTTTATGCATATATAATACACATATGAATGTAAGAATCATAAAATTAAAAAGATATGAACCTTAAATCA